>CM076279.1:11215000-11815000 GCA_038380795.1 Pyrocephalus nanus
TCTATTCTAAGGTTTGCTGCAGCAGACTCTGGGAATGGGCTGGGAGGCTGCTCTCGTGCTGCCAGCATTCCCTGGGGACACTTGTGCTCTTCCCAGGTTGAGTGGCCATGGCCTGTGACGGGGAGATGCTGTTTGCTGGCACCTCTCAGCTCTCCTGAGGCTCTCAAAGCAGGCTCCAGGCCCTGCTGTCTGACATCCCTCCTGGCTGGACATCCCCTCACAGCTGGATGAGCCAGCTCAGGGGTCGGGGTGTGCCAGGAAGGCTCTCCCAAAAACGTGCCCAGTGTTTCCCCGGGTGCTGGGGGTGGTTTACCCTCTGTCCCACTGACACCCTGGGGCACAGGCACAGCTGCAGGTGTGGGAAAGACTGGAGCAGGTCACTCCTTGCTTAAGTCACACAAGGCAGAGAGTTTCTGAGACACACAAGCTTTCTTTTCCTCTCCTGCATGTTCTTTGAAGTCCTGTCAGAGAAGTTTTGCAGGGACTTTTGGGCTCCATCTCTCATGGTGATGGATCTGCTGGACCCCAGAATCTCCGTGACTTCTTCAGTCACCATCTGTTGGATCTTGGTGGGCCCATGACCAAGGAGAACTTCTCCCAAAGAGCCTAATCCTTTTAGGACTGAAAGAGAAAAGAAAAAGAAACAAAATCTAACTCAAAGTTTAATTTTAAGAATGGGAACAAGATAAAAATACAAAAGTAGTTGAAAAGGAATTCAAAAGAAAAGCTAAAAGGGTAAAATATTTACAGAAAGCACAAAAACTGTTTAAAGACAAAGTATTAGAGGCTCAGAATAAATATATACAACTAATCTAGAATGTGCTAAAATATCCAGAAAAAAAAAAAATCTACCATACTTTAGTAGTGAAAGAAGTTATAAGAAGAATGAAAGATTCATCAAAATTGAAATAATTTCCAAAGAAGGAAGATAGAATGGAGTACAAACTATGCCTGTAAGATGTAATACCCATAACAAGGACAGAGCAAAAATATTTTTAGGAAAAACTTGCTAAAAGCATAAAAGCCAATAATAAAACATTTCTCAAAGCATAAATAGTAGGAAGCTCATCAGAAAGGGACCCTGGCTCAGATCTGTGTAAGAAAAGACAGGGGAAGGTGAATGTTGCAGTGCAAGAGCTAAAGAGCTGAACTGCTGCTCAGTGGGAGGGAGAAGGGACTGGGCCACTCTGTGCCCATCCTTCACAAAAACCACACCATGGAAACAGCAGAATCAACAACTGTTCCTCAGACCTCGAGGTGCTCTTGAGCACCAACCTGAGCTGAGCCAAATGAACCATCTGGGGAGACGGCTGACCTGAAACCCAAGATCCCACAGCGAGGTGTCCTTCAGCACAGGCACATTCCCATCCCCAGCTCCTGCCCCCAGTGCCACTGTCACAGTGCTGGCACAGGGCCTGGCAGCAGGGCAGGGCAGCTCCTGGCACATCAGGGACTAAAGGAAAGCTGTGCTGGGATTGCAGAGGTGCCAAGGAGAGCGGGACAAGTGGTGGGGCTTGAGCTCTTCCTTGGCTGAACCCCCTGGGCTGTGGGCACCTCGTGTGACCCCAGGCTGGGTTTGCATGCAAACAGGTAGTGAACTGCTGTTAGCCTGGGCTGGAACTGGAATACCTTCTGTCCCAGCTGAGCCCAAACTGGAACAGAATGAAAAAAATGCAGTGTTTGGACTCCCTGCTAACTGAGCACTGGGCTCTGAGTTAGTGATTACTGCTGGGGAAAGAAATCCGGGGTTCTTGGGCGACATCATGGAAAACACTGGCTCAGTAGGGGGGCAAGAAAGGGAATCAGATTTTAGGAATGATTAGGAGAGGAACTGGGAACAAACCAGAAAATTCAGTTCTATCCACAGCATCCCCACAGCCCAAGCTGGCTGGTATATCCATTCCTGTCTCCTCATCCTCAGGACAGTTCAGAAAACCAGAAAAGGACAAACCAGCAGGAGCACAGGCCTCCAATGGTGCCACCACAAACCATTAAATAGACAAGGGCTTTTTTGCTTCAACAGGAGACATGTGAGTGAGGTGATGGGGTGGTGCAGGACAGCCTGGAGCAGTCTGTGAGTGGTTGGGGACGATCAGTCTCTGCTTCTTTCTGTTCAGGAACAAGGAGGCACTCCATGAAATTGTCAGGTGGCAGATTTAAAATGAACAAAGATAAGTACTTTTTCACATAACCTCATGAAACTCATTTCCATGGGACAGTGTAAGGCCAAAACTGTAACTGGTCTCAAAAAGCAATAATATTCCCAAAGAAAAATCGTGGAAAATTATTAAACATGAGGGCCTAGTGATAACCTCTTGCTCACCAGACCCAAGGGCTGGGAATGGCATAGACAAGCATCATAGCAGAGATCCAACACACACAACTGGCCAGCAGTGGAGAGGACATGCTGGCACAGGGGGATGTAGGGCTGACACAGTAGGTCTGGTTTATGTTCTCTCCTATTCCAAGCTGTCCTTGCCTTCCTGACTCTCAACCTGAGGAGATTAATTTCTATCTTCTCCTTCAGCTTTGGTCTTTGAACATCCCAAAGATAGGCATGGCCATGAGAGAGAAATGAGCCTCTCCAGTGCAGATTCATTTGACTGTGTGTGGACATGCCTATGCCCCAGACCTCTGCAGAGGAGCTGGAAAACCTCTTCTTGCCAAGGTTTTGCCTGACCTTTTGTTCTCAGCAGACAGGATCTCCTCAGGGCTTGACTCCCCAGCCTGTTCTGTGAGGTGCACAGGAACCATCCTCTCTCCCTAGCAACACTTCTGTGAGGCCAAAACACAGAGCCAGCCACTTGCTGGGAGCTCATAAGCAGAAGCTGGGAGCTCATCTTAGGATCTCCCTTCTGAAGTTGATGTAGGAAGAGGAATTAATCCCTGGAAGGATCCATTTTATCTGCCATGACCTTCAGATGACCCAAGTCTCTCTCTGCAGCAGGTCAGCTACCACCCTCCTGCCATCATGTTGCTTGTGCTTCCACTGACCTGTTCAGAACCCAGACTGCAGAGAGGAACCACAGCATCCTTTAGGTTAGAAGAGACCTTCAATATTATCAAGTCCACCAAGAAGGGGAAGGTACCCAAGATGACACCCACTCCCCTTCTTTAGGGGCAAATGCCCCTTCCTGGAGCTGTGCTGTGGCCGTGCTCTGACATGTGGCACTGGTGCTGGCATGGCTTGGGCACAGGGGTATGTGTGCATTGGGTTCATGGGGAGGCCACACCTCAAATTCTGTGTCCAGTTCTGGGCCCCTCACTTCAAGAATGACATTGAGGTGCTGGAATATGTCCAGAGAAGGTCAACAGAGCTGGGGAAGTATCTAGAGAGTCAGTGCCATGAGGAGCTAATGAGGGAGCTGGGGGGGCTCAGCCTGGAGAGGAGGAGGCTCAGGGGGGACCTTCTCACTCTCTGCAACCCCCTGACAGGAGAGGGGAGATTGGGGGTGGGTCGGGCTCTGCTCCCAGAGAATGAGTGACAGGACAAGAGGTAACAGCCTCAAACTGTGCCAGGGAGGGTCAGGCTGGACATCAGGAAGAATTTCTTCACTGAAAGGGTTGTTAAGCGTTGGCAGGGGCTGCCCAGGGAGGTTTGGAGTCCCCACCTCAAGGAAGGCCTGGCTGTGGCACTCAGTGCTCTGGGCTGAGGGACAGGGTGGGGATGGGGCACAGGGTGAACTCAGTGGTCTTAGAGGTCTTTTCCAACCTTAATGATTCTGTGCTTCTGTGATTCTGTGTGTTGGTGATGACCAACACACCCTGGTGATGACCAGGGACACCATGGAGACCCTCACATGCACAAGAACACGCTCAAACACCCCTCACTCCTGCTCCATGCCCCCCTGGGCAGTGCAAGGGGAGGCTCTGCTGGGGCTCTGGGAGCAGCGAGCCCAGAGGGGGGGCAGGTGCCAGGGCAGCACCAGCCCCAGGACAGTCACTAATGCTGTAACCACACTTGATCAGTGCAAACAGAGACTCAGCAGCCACCCAGCTCTATGGTAACCAACACACACATCTTCCAAGGACATTCAGTTCGCTGCCCTGCTTCCCATCCGCCCCCACATGGGTGATTATGTAAATAGAGGATATTCTTAGCAGAGAGGATTCCCAAGAAAATGCCATGTGTCCTTGATGCAAGCAAGAATTTAGTGCATTGGCATGAGGAAACACTGAGGTCTTCCCAGTGACAGGAGAAACAGAGGCAGAGAGGCCCTGCAGAGAGACCTTGAGAGATTGGAGGGCACAGGAAGTTCAACAAGGGGAAGTGCTGGATTCTGTACTTGGGATAGGGCAGAGGAGGTTTAGGTTGGATATTAGAAAAAGGTTTTTCCCCCAGAGGCTGGTTGGGCACTGAACAGGCTCCCCAGGGCAGTGGGCACAGCCCCAAGGCTGCCAGAGCTGCAGGAGGGTTTGGATGATCCTCTGGGGCACAGGGGGTGACTCTTGGGGATGGGGCTGTGCAGGGCTGAGGGCTGGACTGGATGATCCTTGTGAGTCCCTTCCAGCTCAGCATATTCTTTGATTCTGTGACTTCCCAGCAGGCCCAGGGATGGGGTGAGGGTTTGGAAATATTTGCTGTGCTCTGCTCTTCTCCACACTGGTGAAATTAAAAGGGGTGCAGACGGTAATGACATCTCCAAGCTCACCAGTGCCCTACTCATGAGACAACAGACCTGCTGGAGCTGGAGGGAATCTGGGGATCTGCTCTGGTTCCATTGCCCCCCAGGGGTGATGCAGGGCAGGATAAGATGAGGGGCAGGGCAGGGGAGGGCTGTCTGTTTACCTCTGCCACTTGTGTGCCCGAGGTGCCCCCCCAACCCTTGGGGTGCCCACACAGCCCCCTCAGCCAGGCACTGCAACGGGGTCAGTGCAGGTCAGGTTGGGACACAACTGGGCTGGATTTCAATCCCCCAAAATAGGGACCTTTCTTTCCCTTGTGGCTGCCATTCAGGGAGCAGAGCAATAAATTCCCCAGGCAAAAGGCATATCGTGGAAGCTGTGAAATCTGGGCACAGTTTCTCTCAACATGCCTGACAAAGACAGACACAAAACTCATACTTCTCTGCTGGAACAGGGGGAGAGGTGGGGGGCACAAGCACAGCAGGCTGCAGGGCACGAGGCTGCTCAGGGATGTGTCACTTGTTCCTGGCAGGGACGTGCTGGGGGTGCAGTGAGGCTGGGGGGGTTTGGGCTGGGCCCTCGGTGTGTGTGGCCTTGGGGTCAGAGGCACCACAGGATTTTGGATCAGGATGCTCAGCCTCTGGCTCCCCCCATGCCTGGCAGGTGCTGCACTGAGCAGGTGTGTGCAGAGTCCACTCTGGCTCTGGACATGGTTTGGAAATGCAGGTGGCACCTGCCTTTCCTTCAGGGAGCATGAGGTTCAGCTGGGCTTTAGCATAAAAGTGCTTGACACTGGGGGCACTTCCAGCTCTGCCTTACTGGGATGTGCTGCCTTTTCCTGCCCTCCCAAACCTGCCCATCCCACTCTGCTCCACCTCTCTTCACATGAGGATGTGCTGGGAGGAAGGCAGAGACCAGGGGTGGTGCTGGAGCAGGAGAGCCCCACTGTGCAGCTGCAGGGTGCCTGTCCTGCCCTCACAGGCAGTGCCTCAGCATGGCCTGAGCTGCTGTGACACCATCCCAGCTGAGCCCCCATGGGCCACCAGCCCTCACCTCTCAGCTCTCTCTGCCCCATATACTGAAGCCTGTTGGCAATGTATGATTCCATACAGTTCCCTGTGTGCTGCTTTTCAACATCCTAGCACTGTTCACTCACATTTAACAACAATAAAATTCCCCTTCACGGCCGCACGCTGGAAAATGGGGCTGATTTCCCTAAAAACAATGAACGTGAATAGTTCATGGTCTTCTCGCATTACCCAGAGATTTATCACATCTCTTGCATAATTTAATCTCTACATCTGTGGGACACAAATGTTTTACATTTCTTACATTTATGGGCAGACATCGAAAACATCTGTGCAGACCCAACACACAAAAAACATCTGGAAGACATCTCTGCCTTTTTATGACACACGTCTCCTGATCTTTTGTCTGGAACAAGTGTGCAGATATCAGTAGTAGCTTTATGTGCTGGTTACTGGGCTTCCCGTTTGGGCTCTGACAGGCACAGGGGAAAATGTGATCAGCTCTGAATTTCAGCCCATTTCAGCAAGTGGGGAAGCAATTCAGGGAGCTTCTCACCCACCCACGCTGTGAGAATTTGGACCGGGATGGGAACGACGCAGCCAGAGTTTGCTGCTAAGCTTGTGGACAGGACTGTTTCCTGAAGATTCAGGCTTGGAGCTTTGCTGAGCTGCTGCTTCCATCCCTGGAGCGTCCCAGGCTGCTGCAGCGCTCTCCCCATTAGTGGAAGTTTTGCTCCTGCTGTTTGTGTTTCATCCCTTCAGGAGTGAGATCAGCACTCCCTGCAGGTGGGATGGGAGGCAGTAACAGCATCTGGAGATCTTCTTTTCACTATGCAGTTTGTATACAGTCCTAGCAGTGTGTCTGGGACCTGCCAGCTGTGTCCAGGTGAGCAAGGGGACCAGGGCATGGCCTTGGGCAGTCAGTACAGCTGGGCAGAGTTTGGGGGGTGCACCAGCCATTCCCCTGCCTGTGCCCAGGGACAGCGCCTGTCCCAGCCCAGTCACCCTGCCCAGTTTGAAGACAGGGAGCCTCTCCTGGGATGAAGAGAGTGTGGTCATTGTTCCTGGAGATTTCAGGCCCTGCCATTTGGGGCATAGGCCCTGGCTGGTTTTACTTTAGTAGTAAGGATGGGACCAGTGTGACCCACAGGTCACAGCTGTGGCTGTTTGGAATGGAGGTGTGGATGGGAACTTGCTGTGGTGGATGTGATGCAGAAGATGACTCAAAGAGTTGTTCTTGCCAGCACGGGCACGATACAGAGCAAAGGCTGATGGAAAGATCCAGAGAAGTGACTGAAATGGCTTTGGGGCACGGAGTGGAGTGATCCCAAGGGTGATGGGCTGTGTGGGATGGAGCACCAATGCATGTCCTCAGGAGAGTAACAGGGATGCAGTATGGTAAGCTGAAGAGAGGGAATAAAAGATATGACTGCTGGATGATAAGGGGACAGAGAGCTCAGAAGAGCTTTGGGAGAGAAACAACACAGCAGGGATGCAAGGCGAGAAGGGCACAGTGGGGAATTATTGTGGTACGTGTGAACAGCTGCCATCAGTGACCACCTCAGCGTGGTTAATGCCAGAACTGACAGCCTGGTGGAGACCAAAGGATGAAACTCTCCTCAAGTCTCTGCTCTGCTCTAGCTCAGATACACACCTGCATGATGCCTGAATTGTCCTTCAGCACCAGTCCCGTGTTGTCAGGTCAGTGGGGCTGGGCTGGGACAAGCAAAGGCAGATACTTCCTGCCTGGATGGAGACCTGCAAACCACAGCTGGGGTAAACAAGCCCAGCTTGTGCAACCAGGTATCAAATGCCCTCATTTCTGAACCTCCTGCCTGTCCCAGGAAGGAGTCCTGGTCACCTGCCCTGGGCTGCCAAGGTATTTCTGCAGAGTGTCTGTCCCAGAGAGCTGCACGGAGATTGTGGCAGAGGGGAGCAGTGTCCCATCTTCTACCCCCCTCAGGAGGACAGGTGAGCCATCGTGTCCTCACAGCCAGCCTAGGGGCTGCTCATGGAAACAGGTTTCCAGGATGGCCCAGGCTGTCTGCAGGGGTTGGTTGAAGTTAACAGTAACAGGGACACGTGTCCCTCTTGCACATTCCTGGGCATCTGGGCCCATCCTGTGGAATGCTGAGCAGGGGCAGGTCCCTGGCTGTTGCACGTGCTCAGGGTAGAGTGTGCAGCTCCTGGTGACAAAGCCACGACCATCCTGTGCTCCCCTTCCTCACATGCCCCTGCCCTCTGCAGATACAAGTCCACATGGCACCTTGAGCTGCTGCTCTGCCCTGAGCCACCCAGAGAGGATGAGAGGGTGGAAGAGAGCCCTGCACCACTGGGGGTTTGAATTTAGGAAGATGCCAAGCATTCCCCTTGTCTCTGTAAGCTGTGAGAATCGTGGGACAGCAGTGACACCGCATCACAGGCCGAGGGCTGCTCGTGGCCTCTGGGTTTGCTGGGAAGATGTGGGTTTGTTTGGAAATCCCTGAACTACAAAGGTTGGCACAGGGTGGGGAAGACATCCAGCTCCTCCAGCTCCTCCAGCTCCTCCAGCCTGTTTGGGTGGGAGGAAGGCAGGGACATCCCCAGCACCAGCCCTGAACTCCCAGCTTCATCACAAGACCGTGTGTGGTAACAGTGAAGGGCAGGAGAGCAAAGAGGTTGTGGGATGGAGGGTTTGGACAAGGCTCTCATCACAGCTCAGCACCAAAAAGGACCATCCAGGTCTGCCAGACAGAGGATGAGATGGGAGATGTCTCTCCAGCCTGTGATCCCTTCTGACATTTAAAAATTCCTCCATGCTCCGATAAATGGTCAATGTGTCTTTTTTTGCTTACAGCTGGGCATTTCAAAAACTACTCAGATCAGAACAGGAAAAGCTTTATATGTCAGAAAATTTGACATGTTTCACATGAGTTTTGGTCTTTCTTTTTTTTTTTTTTTTTTTTTTAATTAGAAGAAAATCAAAATGCAGCAATTTTAAACTTCAAACAATAAGTTATACCATTCTTATTTTTTAACAAACAAAATAACAACAACAAAACCAACAAAAGTTAGTGTGTTTTTGCAAGTTTAAATTTTAGCAGATTTGCATTTTCCAAAGCCAGAATTTTTTACTCGAATTTTGTGGATGAATTCTCAAATTTTTCTGATTGCCTGCACTCTGATTACATGTGGGATTACATGAGCAGATGTTATTTTTCCATGAGATGTATTGTGTAAACCCACATTTTCAGAGACATTGAATTTGATCAAATGTCGCCAAATTTTCCCAAATATATCTGGTTGTGAGCTCTTCCTCCAAAATGAAGTCGTTTGAACTTCTGAATGGTGGCTTTGAGAAGCCTTTCATCGTGGATAAAGCAAAATATTTTTTCCCAAAGCTCGTTTCAAGGAATCACTGACCTTTTTAAGCTGAGTCCTTGCAAAATCCTTGAGTGGAAGCAGAGTCCTGGCAGACAAACCTGGGCTTTGGCAAACTCTGAGCCACAAAGGGTTTAGAGCACAGAATCATTGACACTACCTGTCTTTGTTAATCACAGAGTTTGTTTTCCACATTTTTTTGTAATACCTCTGAATTCCAGGGTGGAAATAAGGAATCAGCAGAGTGGCTTTTTCCATCTTCCTCCAGGAGTAGGAGGAGACACGCAGAGCACACCATGGCTTGGACAGTAAGGAGGCACTGACAGGGGAAGGGAGAAGTGTCCATATTGTGCCTGATTTCAAGATGTTTTGCAGGAGTCAAGGCCAGGTTTTGGTGTCATCAGGGCAGGGAATGTGCTGGTGAAGGTCCAGAGCAGCAATGTGGACCTGCTGCTGCTGATGGGGGGCTGTTGCTGACTGAGCCCACACCTTCCCATGCAATAATTCCCCCCACAATCACCACCTTTATTGATATCAGCAGGATTGGACCCTTGGCTGCACCAGGAGAGGCTGCCTTGTATGTCCTCCCCAGCCTGGAGCAGAGCCTGGAGCCTTGGCGAGCCCTGGTGACTCTCGGACTCCTGAACTGCAGCTGTAAGATGACAAAAATTTGCAGCCAAAACGCAGCCAAAGCCCAAATAACACCCTCCAAATCCCCTCACTGACAGGCCAGGCTGTCAGGGCCAGCCTTGCTGTGCCCCTGCAGCTGTGGGAATGGGATGGTCTCCTGGTCCATGAGAGGAGCAGGAGGTTGGGGATGTGCCCATCCCAGCCTCCTGCAGAGATGGGGCCTCCAGGGCTTTGGGAGCTGGCAGGAACAACGGAGTTAGGGCTGAGTCTTGGCAGGAAAGGTCTGCAGGAGGAGAGCTCCCCAGGGGCAGCCACTGCTCCCCCCAGACACAATACTCCACTGCTTCCAAGCACATTTTTCTCAGGCAGAGCTGGATAATCTACGGGAATGTTAAACACCAAAATGAGTAACAAGCTTGGCTGGAATTTCTCTGCAGGACAAGCAATGATCTCGTGTCCCTCTCCAGGGGTAAGCAAAGGGAGGTGGAAGAGGTCAGTGTTCCCAAGTCACCCAAATGGCTCAACCCCTCATGAAAGTGTCCTGGACTCTTTTGAATAGTCTGGGGGAGAAGGAACTGGCCAAACCCATCTGTGTGTGTTGTTACCTTGCTTCCCTGTTGGGAACAGCAATTCTCCTGCAAGGTATGAGATTGCTGAGCCCACCTTGCTTGGCTGCCCTGCACAGCTCTGGGAAAGGCTTTGTGTCCTCCGTGCCATCAGCCTGCCCTGTACCCCTCTACCAGTCCTTATGCCAGGATAGTGGGATCCTCAGCTGGAGGAGAGAAGGATCACAGAATCCCAAAGTCCCAGAGTCCCAGAATGGGTCATCTGGTACAACCTCCCTGCTCCAGCAGGGCCATCCCAGAGCACATGGCACAGGATTGTGTCCAGAGGGGTCTGGAATATCCCCAGGGAGGAGACTCCAGCCCCTCCCTGTGCAGCCTGTTCAGAGCTGGGGCACTGCCCAGCCAAGAAGTTCTTCCTCCTGTCCAGCTGGAGCTTCCTGGGCATCAGTTCCTGCCCGTGGCTCTTGTGCCATTGCTGGGCCCCCCCAGCAGAGCCTGGGCCATCCTCTGCCCCCTCCCTGCAGCCCCTGACACCCCCTGGGGAGGGCCCCTCTCAGGGGGTGCTCTGGGGGCTGAACAGCCCCAGCTCCCTCAGCCTTTGCTGCTCCCAGAGATGCTCCAGCCCTTGGGCATCTCTGTAGGAGAGTCACCTTCCAGGAGCTCCCTGGCCCTGCTGTGCTGAGGAGCCAGAGCTGAGCACAGAACTGCAGATGTGCCTGCCAGGGCTGGCCAGAGGGGCAGGAGCACCTGGTGGATGGAGCTTCTCCTCTGGGACAGCTCCTGCCAGCAAAGGAAATAGTTATCTCTCCCCTGAAGCACAGGTTATGTCTCCCAACATGGTGGTTACCTTGCCCAGCCCAACTTCCATAAAGCTGGATGGGAACATTCCATATTCTGGATGCCAAAAAGCTTGGGACACAGAACAGCACCCCAAGTCAGCCAGAAACGACCAGCCCTTGCTGCCAAAGCCATGGCCTTTGGTCTCCCCTTTTCACACTGGGGGACAAGCAGTGCCTGATGCAGAGTGAGGTCCCCATGTCCCCTGGGAGAGCATTTCTCCTTCTGCAGCAAAGGCAGTGCTCAAGGTGCAGTGGGCAGGATTAGGGGCCCAGGTCACACCCCTGTGGCACACAGGGCAGGTAAAGCACCATTTGAGCACACAGGGTCCCTGGTGTCCATCAGTCCTGTGCTCAGAGCCCCACACGTGTCACAGGAAGTGTTGGCAAACAGCTTCAGTGCTGTAGCAGGGAGGCACATCCAGTCAAGGCCAAAAGCCTCTGGGGCTATGGGGAGGTTGTGTGGAATTAATTTTTTTCTCTCACAAAAACTTCATAATAATGTGTTCCTGTTTGCATGGGAATGCGACAAGGGTTGTTTATTTATTTGCTTTTAATAACTGAGAAATGTTTACTTCTGAAGGGTTCTCCTGGTTTTCTTCCATGAAAATCCTTCCAAGAGTTCAAGGGAAGAAAGATGAGGTGTTTGTTTGTTGGGTTTTCTGGCTTTTTTTTCATTAGAGTTTCTGCTTTGGCAAAAACACCTCTCTCCAGTAAAGGACAAAATATCTGCCCAGTCAGGGATCAGTGCTGTGTGACAGATCTCTCTAGTGCCCAGAGGAGCTGCAGGCATTTGCAAATGAGCAGTAACTCCCAGGTTGGGGACTCTTTCAGGGCTCTGGGACCAGCATGTCGAGGTTGTTCGTGCTCAGAGCTGCTCCAGGAAACCTCCCTCGGATTCTTGGCTCAGGCCTGGGCTCTGTGATCTGGCATTGACCCACCAAAAGGAACATGGAGGCTCATTATCATTTGCTGACCCAACTCCTGTTTTCATTCCTCATGACAGAAATCTGCACAGTGTTTAATGCAAACAGAGGAAACACATTTATTGCCCTTTCTAAAAAATTTTGATGTTTCAAAGCCATGGTCAGAATGCTGGAGTGACTAAATTTTTCTGTCTCTGCAAACCCAGCTCTGAATACTTTACATTAGGAAAACATCTTAAAAAATTCTGCCCAGGAGACATTTCTTTTACATGGACTGGACCCTCACCGAGGGGCCACTGGGCTCAGTGTAAGGTCAGCACTGTCTGCTTACAGGAACAGCCAGTTCTGTGCAGGAAACTCTGTTTCTGCTGTAACTCTCCCCTGCAGAAACCAGACTTGACAGTATCTTGATCTTCTCATGGGCTTAGCCAGATGTGTGGGTCTCAGCAAACCTGCATGGCCCCGGGGCTGGTCATCATCCTCAGCCAGCACAGCAGCAAATATGTGCTTTACCACCTTCTGAAAGAGTAAATAAGAACTGCAGCACGACTGAAGAGAATCCCAGCAGTGGATCAAACCTGACCTCAGGGACAGGCTGCTGGTGAATCAGCTGAGCTGCTCCTGCTGGGCAATGGGCACAGGCTGGGACAGGCTGCAGGAAGAAATCAGGGACTGAGTGGGATTGAGTCTAAGTTTGTGGATGACACCAAGCTGAGTGGAGTGGTTGATAACTCAGCAGAGAAGGGAGGCCACCCAGATGGACCCTGACAGGCTGGAGAGAGCTGGGCCTGTACAAACATCATGAAGTCAATCAGGCCAAGTGCAAGGTCCTGCACAGGGGCTGGTCAGTCCCAAGAACAAGGACAGACTGGGTGAGAATGGATAGAGAGCAGTGCTGAGGAGAAGGACCTGGGGTTGGTAGTGGATGAGAAGCTCAACATGACCCAGCCATGGCAGCCCAGAAATACCCCCTGTGCTGGGCTGATCCCACAGCCTGGGCAGCAGAGGAGGGGTGGATTCTGCCCCTTTCCTTTGCTCAGGTGAGGCCCCACCTGCAATGCTGCCTCCAGCTCTGGGGGCCCCAAAAAAAGAACGACATTGGCCTGGAGTGAGTCCAGAGGAGGCCCCGGAGATGCTCCCAGGGCTGGAGCCCCCCTGCTCTGGAGCCAGGCTGGGAGAGCTGGGGGGGTTCACCTGGAGGAGAGAAGGCTCCAGGGAGACCTGAGAGCCCCTTCCAGGGCCTAAAGGGGCTCCAGGAGAGCTGGAGAGGGACTTGTGGCAAGGCCTGGAGGGATAGGACAAGGGGGAATGGTTTCCCACTGACAGAGGGCAGGGTTAGATTAGAGATGTGGAATGAATTCTTGACCATGAGGGTGGGCAGGCCCTGGCACAGGCTGCCCAGAGAAGCTGTGGCTGCCCCATCCCTGCAAGTGTCCAAGGCCAGGTTGGATGGGGCTTGGAGCAACTTGGGCTAGTGGAAGGTGTCCCTGCCCATGGCAGGGGGTGGAGTGAGATGAGCTTTAATGTCCCTTTCTACTCAAACCAATTTTACTCCCCCTAGTGTGGGATTTGACCACAGTCTGCTCACCAGACCACAGTTTTAAGAGCCCCAGTGTCATCTCCCCTGCCATGGGCTGACACAGACCTTGGGACCTGCCCCACTGATTTGCAATCTGAGGCAGATGTGAAAGGAAAAGACCATTATTTTAATCAAATTAGAGCTCTGTTCATGGCTGCTTAGAGCAGCCTGAGGGATAACACATTGTTCTGAGGGCACTTCACTGCCATGAGTGCTGTGACCTGTTAAATCATGTCAGGAAACCCATTCTGAGCAGCTTCAAACACATCTACCATCTTTAAGGGTTTTGTAATTTCCAGTTTATCACAGAAGAATGATTTACACTTGCAACCTTGCAGAAACTGAGAAGAGGCTGTTTTCAGGAGCATGGAGTGACAGGAAAAACTGTCAGAGAGCAGAGTTTGATGAGATATTGGGAAGAAATTCTTCCCTATGGGCGTGGTGATGCCCTGGCACAGGTTGCCCAGAGAAGCTGTGGCTGCCCCATCCCTGGGAGTGTCCAAGGCCAGGTTGGACGGGCTTGGAGCAACCTGGGCTGGTGGAAGGTGTCCCTGCCCATGGCAGGGGGTGGGACTGGATGAGCTTTAAGGTCCCTTCCAATCCAAACTGGTCTGTGATTCTGTGGTTCTATAAAATACTATTTCAACACTCAACATGTTAGTCCACCTCACATTTTCTGGAGCTGCCAGGGACACTCAGCCACTCCCTTGAATGCCACAGAGTCACAGATCTTTGGCAGTGAGTTAGTGTCTCCGAGAAACCCAGACTGACACAGCTCTGCTTTCTTCTGTACAAATGAAACTCCAATCCAGAAGAGAATAACTAGTTTTAAGTCAGCTCAACAACGCTTTTCTGTAGCTCCAAGAGGCCTGTTTGCAGGACAGGGTGGAAGCAAAATCTTCCACTGGATACAGGTGTGTTGCACAAGACAGATGCATTGCCCACCTCATGCCCAGCCATGGGAACACAGGCTGCCTTTTCTCCAGATCCCCCCTGTTTCTCCTGTCTCTGCAGGATCTCTGGATGCCTTGGTATTGCAGGAGCCTTGTAAAGGCTTCTGTCCCACTAGCCCCTGGCTATTTGCTCTCACCAGCTGATCTCTAAGGGGGGTCTGACAGTGATGGGCAGCACTGCTGGGCTGTGTTGCTTACAGAAAGAGTCAGGAGCACACAGCTCAAAATCCCTGCTCTTCAGTTAAGTGAATTGTGTATCTTACCAGGACTGCAGAAGAAATAAAGTGCTGTCATGCTGAGAATGGCTTTGCAGTCTTACCCTGTCCTCAACATAAAGATTAAGGGAAGAAGTTCTGGTTCAAGTGTTTAAGTGGGTGCCTGTATAATTGAATTTCATGCTTATTCATTCCCTCTGAAGTGGTGTATGCAGGCAGTCACTTGAAAGGGGGAAAATCTTGCTCAAACCCTCTGTGAACTTGCTTACATTCAGTGAGATTTTTAATAATGGGTAAATCCTGCCCATCACAGGTGTCCTCTGCTTGCCTGGCCCTTGTGAGGAGCTTCGATGCCTTCAGATGAAAGCTCCTGAGTGAGCCCCAACACTCCTGTTACTGGCAGCTGTTTTATGTCAAAGGCTCTGTGTCCTGCACCTGAACCCCTGCTGAGGTGGTGCTGTGGGTGTCCCCGTGGGGGTCTGTGCTGTGGTGGCACCCATGGGCCACGGGTGGCTTCTCTGGGAACACCTGAGTTAGTTCCGTGGCTGGGAGGTGTCACCTGCAATCCAGGGTCTGGTCCATATTGGGCATTAATGAGCTGCAGGTGCAGGTTTTCAACATCAGGAACTCCAGTATAAGGCACCAGTGGGTAAGTGGTGTCTGGGGAGATGCTCAGACACTAATTATAATCACCTTTCTTGCCAGCTGGCAGGACCATTGGTACATGTGCCCGTGGTGGCCAGTGGAGATTTGTCCCTCATCCTCTGTGTGAGGGCCCATCTGCAGCCCCAGAGCAGGTGAGCTGAGCCCCACTGGTCACACCTGCAGTGGGTTTGACAGCTGGAAAACAAAACAACAGCAAGAGGAGGGGGAAGGTCTTGCTTTGTCATGCACACAGACAGGCAGGATGGCCTGGGATCCTCCTCAGAGGGCACAGCATTGCCTGGTGCTGGTGCAGCATGGGGAGCTGGGGCCTGGGGCTGCCTTTGGGTTTTTGTCTCACTGTTTCCATAGGCTGGCTGGAACCAGTGGTGATTAGAGACTGCCAGTGTCCACCACAACCATGTTTGTGGCCAGTGTAAATTCAGTAGTTCTTGTGACAGCCTCGGACAGCAAGTGGAACCTTCAGGGACTAGTGCAGATGTGCTGTCAGGGGAGATCCTATTGCCTCTCAGTTCCCTTTGGGGTGCAGAAAGGCAGGTTTTCTCCCTCCTTCCAAGCAATATTTAAGGAAATCTCCTCTTCTCCCCATGGTTGCAGTGTGCACCACACACTCTTTCAACCTCAGCTTGGCTGAGTTAAGAGTCTTTCCAAAGCAGGAGCATAAAGCAAAAACCAAGGTCCTCATCATGATCTGCAGACTGTAAACCCTTCCTTAAATCCTTCCTCACAAATCAGAACCTTTCACTCCAGCTGTCTGCCATTTCTCCATCTCTTCCTGCTGTTGCCTAAACAGCAATTTTGGGTGTTACCACAGCTAGAGGATGGAGTCTGCCCAGTGTCCCTTTCCTCCGTGCTGACATGACAGGCTGTCTGTGTCCCTCGGGCTCAGGGCTGTGTGTTCTTCTGAAGAAAACACTTTTCCCTCCAGCTGAAAGATGACTTTGGGGCTTGGTGCCTTTTGCTGTGCCCAAAATGAGAAGGTGCTACAGCAAGGGGTAACTGAGAGCTCCAGGGCCTCCTGGTTGAATGCATCCCCTCAGTGTGGCTGTTTGCACACATATGTATTTACACCTTCACTGCACCTCTGGTTTCAGTCTCTCATCCTTCCTGGGTCACCTCCACACTTCTGAGGGGATGCAGAGTTTGAGGGCCCTGTGTACATGTCAGTCTGCTGCAGGAAGAGGTGACAGACCATCCTCACTCTGAGGCAGAAAGGCAAGCACTGGTTGCAGGGAGGATGAGGATGGTTACAGTGAGCTGCTGAAGGGCAGTTCCAGTGCATGTTTGTCTCTAGGCCTTGAGTGAGTGAGCAGATCTGGGTGTTGTGAGTGAGCAGATCTGGGTGTCTGTGTAGGTGTGGGCACACCCTGTGAGTGTGCCCATAGGGGAGGGGTTTGGGAGTGTGGAGGGATGTGCATTCAGTCAGGTGTTAAGGGTGTCTACAGGTCATGATGGGCTTTGGGACTCATGTTTGTGAAAGAACCACTTAGGAAAGTCTTTGCTTGGAGGAGTGAATCATTACCAGGCTGCCCAGGGCAATGGTGGAGTCACCATCCCTGGAATTGTTTAAAAACTGTGGTTATTGCACTTGAGGACATGTTTTAGTGGTGAACACAGTGGTGGTAATGGGCTGATGGCTGAACTTGATGATTTTAGAGGTCTTTTCAAACATTAACAGTTCTATGATCATTGCTTGCAAGAGCAAGCTCCATAGCAGAGGTGGTCACCTTCCCAGGCCTGCCCCTCTGCCCACTGCTGTTCCCACCTGCCTGGCCTTTAGCTCATCCAGCAAAACCTGGATGAATCCATGAGACTCATGGGGCTTGTTCCACAGAGAGTTTTGGGTAATAGCTGTGCCTTACATCAGGTGCTGGAGTCAGTCAGAACCAAGTGCAGACACAGACTCAGGGTGTCAGAAAGGTCAAAAGATGAGGCTGTTCCAAATAAAACAAGATAAAAATTATCTGACCATTAGCAGAAAGAAGAGGTATTTTTTTTCCATGGTGGCATTTGGGCAGTCGGCAGCAGAGGGGAGTCCAGGGGGTGACAGAGCTGCAGGTACCTGTTGACAGAGCAAGACACTGGAGAGGAGGGGAACAGTCCAGTTCTTCCTTCTGAAATGTGCTGGGGGAACTGAGAGACAGAGGTGTGTGATGTTGATACTGTCCAGACACCAAGAGCTTTCCTGTTCCTTTGAGATCCCCTGTCAGCAAACCACAGCTCTGCAGGCAGAGGGAAAATGTCCTGCACTGAGTGCTCTGCTCTGCTGGGCAGCAGAAGGGGGTGGGTGGCTGCTGGCAGCCAAGTGCCTGGGCTGGGGAGCTGGTGAATGATGGACACTGCTTCAGGAGGCTGGTGGCGGGAGGTGGCACAGGCAGGTTTCACATTTCTAATAGCTGTTTTGCTACACTCCCATGTTCTTCTCTCCAGTCTGCCCCCAGCATCATGGAAACAGGACACTCCAGCAGGGGATGGAGCCAGTAATCCCAGAGTGCAGGGTCACAGCCCCAAGGCTGCCAGAGCTGCAGGAGGCTTTGGATGATCCTCTGGGGCACAGGGGGTGACTCTTGGGGATGGGGCTGTGCAGGGCTGAGGGTTGGACTGGATGATCCTTGTGGGTCCCTTCCAACTTGGCACATTTTGTGATTCTGTGACTCCTTTTTCCCCATCACCAATGAGACAGGCTGGGGCTGTAACCCCAGGACACCTCCCTGAGCCAACCTCTGCCTCCCCAGTGCCATGCCCAGTGCCCAGCTGAGGTGGGGCCATCCCTCCTCTCTCCAGGATATCTCAATATCCAGCAGTGCTGGCAGTGCCCCTTGCCTGGCAGAGCTGGTGCTCGTCAACAAGGGCCCAGCTGCACTCCCACTGCTGCATCTCCCTGCACCCAAGCCCACCCTAAGAGCCCATTCCTGACACCAAGGGCAGTCCCTGGGCAGCTGTCCAGTGGTGGAGCTGGAGTGCCCTTGCCAAGGGCAAAGCATCTCCGTGCTGAAAGCGGGGCGACACCAAAGCGACATTTAGAGCTGAGTTGTCCTGTTGCCAGTAGGCATTTGATCAGCACCCCTACACATGACATCTGTTTGTTCAAACGTAACACAGCTCATGGGCTCTTTAGGGGTGTGTTGGTGCTGTGACATTAAGCAGCCGATCCCTCCTGTGCTTGGCAGATGCTCAGCCCCGCTGTGATATGGCCCGTGCCCAGCACCTTCCCCAGCAAAGTGCACTGGCATAAATATGTGAGTAATGCAGGTGACAGGCTCCGTGGCTCTGGCTGATTATCCCTTGCTTTTATGTAATTTATGCTCCAAAAGTAACTGTGCTCAATCTTGTCCATGAGCTTGATTCCTTTCATGTGGTTTTCTGTGCTAACGAGATTAAATCAGTTTCAATAGGCACCGTTTTAATGGAGATGATAAACTTTTATTGAACTCAAGCACATTAAAATGAAATGTAAGCAATAGGTGACTTTAGCATTAGTCTAGAGTCTTTTCCAATCTGGATCAAGCCAACATACCTTCCCTGTTAAGCAACAGCCAGCACCCCAGCACGTTTTATGAGCTTCTAAAAGAGCCGAAAAATCCTTCCCCCACAGCGCTTCCCTGTCTCAATGCTTCTGGAGGCTGAGGTGGAGCATTCATTGGAGCAGCTCCATGACCTGGTGGTGCAGCCATGGAACGAGGCATAAACACGGCTAAGTACAGGACTTCACATGTCCCGAAAACAGGAAAGCAGGGGATGGGTAATTTGGTGTTTTACAGCAGCTTTGTCTGCTAATCTGTGATCTGTTTGGTCTGCCAGTAGGATTATTATGGTGGGTTTACTGAAGAAGTGCCAAAAATGATGTTAAATAAACTGTTTACACAATGTAACTACAGGCTGAAAAGCTAAACAGAGAGTCCCAAAGTCGGCCCCATCGCAGGTTTGAAGAAAAATAAACTCCTCGACACTTTCAACTGGACGCTGCTGCTCTGCAGAGGCTGCTCTGTTTGTTGAATATTAAAACATAAAATTAATGTGTTTCCCCCTCTTTCTGGGGCTCTTTCCAAAGGTCTCATGGTTGGAAACATGATCGGATCATTTTGAGCTCCTTGGCTGTACTTGGAATTTGCTGTGATCATTTTATTCGTTATAAAATATTCACATTTCAGAATGACTACAAGAAAGCCCATCATTCTTTAGAAGTGAGTTGTGTAATATTACTGAGAGGACAGGAAGAGCCAGTGATGGTTCTGTGTTCTCCAAGGAATTGTAAGGGAGACCTAGGGGGACAAAAGCTCATGGTGCTCTCCTGTGTGGCACATGGGGAGAGTGGTCACACCAAATGTCATCTGCACCAGTGGGTGGGTGATGATGTCCAATTAAAAGGACAACCTGGAGGGACACAGGAGCTTTCATCCCTTTCCTCCATTTTTGCCCATCTTCCACATGGTTGTTGAATTGTTGAGGAAAAAGCTTGAATGGAATTTGGAAAAATTAGTGGTGTCAGTTTTTTGGCCAGGGAATTGCATGCAAACCTCTCTTGAATTCTGGGTATTTCTGTCAGCCATAGCCTTCTCTCAGCGAGCCAGGCAGTTCCTGCAGCACGTGGGACAAGCACACAGCTTGTGCAGGACCAGCCTGCAGCACGTGGGACAAGCACACAGCCTGTGCAGGACCAGCCAGTGCTCATTCCAAGCCCTTGTGTTAGTCCCTGAGGGTGTGGATTTGGTTTTTTAACTACGGTGAGATGAACAGAACATACCTGGCATTGGCAAGAACTTCAGGGCCCCATCCAGGACGAGGCTGTGGTGCCTGTGTGGGACCTGTGAGTAAGAAATTCTGTAGAGATCAAGGAACCTCACGTGCACTGGCCATGGAGGACCGAATGGCAGGACAGCATGTGCCTGGCACTGTTTGCACAAAGGTTGTGTTGATGTTCTCTGGGCATGTCAAAACAGTGGGCACAGAGGAATCACTGGCAGAGGTTGCACAGGCTTTCAGAAATCCCTCCTCAGAGGTGGCTGGAGGAGCTGGATCATATGGGGCACAGTCAGGGGTCTAAACAGGAAAGAAAGTCAGACCTTTTTTGTCCTCGTGTAGACCCTACAACAGGGCTTCTAGTTTTCCTGCTGGGTTTTGTTCTGTCAGCTGTTGTCATGGATTTTGTACAGAACTGAGGGGAGATGATATGAAGGTGCAGTGTAGAAATGCCTGTGCGGTTTTGCTTAGTCCGACATGTGTGTGCTCCGTGACAGAACTTTGGGCACATAAATGCACACTTTATTTATTTTTTCTATAGGAACCAGCTTTACTAATTGCACAATGTTGCTTTGTTCCCTGAGATCTTGTGATTAGATAAAGCAAAGCTGTGGTGACATTACACACACAATCACGTCGGCACTGCAGCACACGGTATGTTTAAAAGCGTGGGGGAAATCAGTAATTAAATGCAATTTTGTTCTTTTAAAAACAGAGCAAAGCCAGCAGATGGTGCACAAAAGGTCACTAGAGTCAGTGTCCCTCTAGCACCCAAACCCAGGATGGGTTGACCAGCAAGAGTCTGTCCTGCTGGCTCCTCAGCAGCTTGCTGACAGCTCAGGAATGTGGAGACCCGCGAGCCAGGCACTGCAGTGTCCCAGCACCAACAGCCTGGGAGGGGCAGGGTCCCTGTGATGGGAGAGGGGCCATCACCAGGGACAGTCACAGCAGTCACAGGGGATAGCCCAGCACAGCTCAGCTCAGAGGGGCTTGAGAAAACCTGCTCTTCAGACCCTTGTGTAATTTGGTTATATTTGTCTCAAGAGATGCAAGAGTGGAGAAAAAAAGACCCCTGAGACCAATGACCCCTCCCCAAACAGCCCTGCAGATCTCTGAAGGATAGACTTCCCAGCAAAGCCTTGACAAGAAACCAAGTATTTCCCCCTAATTTTGTTTCTCAAAAGGACTGAACTCGTTCTTGCTGAAGCCATTCCAAGGTATTCAGCCCAAAGGGTTAAAGTTTGGCAGTGCTGTAAGCAACCGAACAATGGGTCATATCATGGAAACTGTCAGGCAACCTTAAATATAGCTGTTATGATCTGCACAGTCTGCAATGCTCTGGAAACCAGGATGAGCAGCAAGGGGAAAAAATTCATAAAGCCCATGGAGTTGTTTAGGTTAGTCAGGAACAGAGAGGACTGCAGGGAGTGCAGAAAGCCAAAGGGCACCCAGGGAAAGGGGCAGGTGGTGGGACGGCAGGAACAGGGCAAGGAGCCCACCAGGATGAAGATTAGAATGAGGCAGACTGGAAGAATGTTGGGAAGGGATGATGTTCGGTGTCTGGTTGGTTTGGGAAGCCCAGTGAGCTTATTTGACAGCAGCTGGTGACCCCCTTTTCCCCAGACCTTCTTTTTCTTGTCTGGCCTCTCCACTCTGCCAGACACTAGATAAGAAGCATTTGGATGATCCTCTCAGGCAGAGGGTCTGACTCCTGGGGGTGGTCTTGTGTGGGTCCTAGGATGATCCTTGTGGGTCCTTTCCAACCTGGCATATTCTGTGCTTCTGTGAACAGGTTTAGCGTTTGCACAAACTGATCTGACAATGAGGAGTCAGGGTTAGTGGCAGCATTGATGTGGGGGTCTCACATCCTCACAGGGGAGCTGAAATCCACCCCTACCACTCACCAGGGGCCGCAGCATGTGGATGTCAGCTCCTTCCCAACAGCATCCCAAGTATCCCATCTGAGGCAGCCAGCAAACATGGACTGAACTTAGAGCTTGAACAGTTCAAAGTGAGTTGGAAACTATTTTATCACAGCAAGATCAGTGCAAGCTGCAGTGCTGGATGTGAGCAGGAGTGGGGTGGGAAGCTCTTACGGGAAGCAGCTCTTAGTGTGCTGTCTGAGCTCAAGCCTGGCACAGGGAGGGAGTCGCTGAGGAACACTGAGCTATGCAGGAGGTCAGACCCGACATCCCTTTGGCCTCCAGCTCTACAGGCAGATGCTCAGCTGGAGTGGTGTTATAGCGATGCAGCCTGAGTGATTTATACCACTAGAAGAGTTTTTTGTTTCCCTTCTTCCTCCCCCCTGCCCTGCTCTCCCTCCTTGTCCATCAGCACTGACGGAGAACTGAAGGGCAGTGGGAGCATCCAAGTGCCCACCTGCACCAATGCCCCAGCTCGGACACTTCCCAGGGACTGGAACCTCACGGACACTGCTGCCCTGCTGCCTCCACATGAGCACCAAGGCAGTGGTTTCTCTGCTGGCCATTTGCTGGCCGTGTCTTCAGAGTGGACAAAATGCAGCTCTGGCTGTGTATAGAGGTAAGACAGTGGCCTTGGAAGGGAGTTTGGCTCCTGTCAGTGCCCTGGGTAGCTTCCTGTCCACTCCTCCCAGCAACCCCACACCTCTCCCCATGAGCTCCTGTGACATCCCTGGTACCCCACGACCCTCACAGCCTCCCCTTGTACCTGTCTACTCCCCCACCTGTGCCTGCAACCAAGGCTAAGATCAGTGTCCTGAATGCCAGGCAGGGATAGGAGCTTCTCTTGGACCATCGCTCCCAGAATCACTGGAAGATTTGCAGGGGCAGGTTTGGGGCAGGTCCGTGCCCGGGGAGAGTTCCAAGGCACAGAGGACACCCCCTGTGCTACGTGGCACAGCGCTGACCTGAGTATTTCCACTGGCCTTTTCTTGACCATTTTTGGTCCCTTTCATTTGTTTTTGAATCTGTTCCTCCTCTTCGCCCAAGTTCTTTGTGCTAATTGGGAACTGGCTCCTCTCGGGGTGGGAGGTCTGTCAGGACTGCCTTATGACAGATTTACTTTGTCTCTCCGTCTCTGCATTTTGGCAGTTTGGTTCTTCTGCAATGTTCTGGATTTGGATTTTGCCTCTCAGTGCTGATATCCTCACAATAGGCAGCCTATGGATTGACTAAATTAAAACATAACGAGCTGGAATGCAACTGGCAGCTCTGCAAGATCCCCATCAGCTGGCGGGGATGGGGGGGTGCGCTTGTAAACGCACAGCTGAGCTGTGTCTCAGGGTGTGTGAGACAGCTGGTTGGCACAGCCCGGTGTGGGTGGGCCAGACCAGGTGGGATGGGGTGCCCTGCTCAGTGTGCCACGAGTGATGGCACTGACACCTTGTCACACACACCACCACCCCACCCCCGGTGCAGGGGCTTGTAGGCACCGTGAGCTGAACCCCAGCAGGGGTGACAGGTGGGAAATACTGATCGGGGTCACCCAGTATTGATCGGGGATGTAGGTTCAGGAGGACAAGTCTAGAAGGTGGACTTCACCCATGTTGATCCTTGCACCCTACCTGCTCATCAGGCCATGACTGGAGCCTTCTCTCCATCCCATTGCCATGTTAGGAATGCCACCAAAACCTGCAGCTTGTCCCTCCTGCAGTGCTTTGTGTCCGTGCCGGCCATGCACCCTGGAGAGGGGATGTCTGTATCATTTTCCCCACTGCCTCCCTTCCCCTCACATCAGCCCTGGGGTATCCATACAGGGGGTGATATCTCTCCCAGCACACCTTTTTCTGATTCTGCTTCCCCTGCAAAATGTCCCGTTGAGAGTAGCCAGCTCCCCCAGGATCATTTTCAAGGCAAAGGGGCTTTGCTCACCCATGTTCTAACTCGGCTCAGCCTGGCACATCAGCAGATGAGGTGACCCGGGAGAGCCCCGCTCCCTGTCCTGCGGTGGAGGTGACGAGTGGAGCCACTCGGGCTGTGCCGAGCGGCCAACACGCCCAAGAAAAGGAAACCCCGGGTGGCACTGACTGTGGGATCCTAAGAATGTTCATCCCGGCTTGCCAGGCATCAGGAGGAGATCCAAACCCCGGGAAGGCCCTTGAGGAACGGATCCCATGGCTGGGGCCAGAGCTGTGGTGGGAACCGACGCAGGGAGCAAGGAGGTGGGGGAGCAGGGTGAGCGGTTCGCTCTCCCTCCTGAGGGAGCTGCCGATCATCAGCGGCGATCTGCCCTCAGCACGGCCAGCCCCGGCCCCTGCAGGCTGCAGGCAGTGTTTGCTGTGGGTCAGACCTGCCCAGCAGGGGTGTCTGGAAAACCAAAATAGACACCCACACCCCCACAGAGGCGTTTGAGCTCGCCCGTGTGGCCCGAGGCAGCTCGGCCCCGGCAGCGCTGCCCACACGGCCGGAGTTGGGGCACAGGCGCTCCCCAGGGCCTGTCTGACCCCAGCAGAAACACCAGCACTTTGGAAAGATCCGGGATGAAGCAGAGGAGGGGACTGGCCAAGGGCTGCCCAGGAATGGTGAGAGGAACAGATAACCACTCTCTTGGAAGGAGAACAGGCAGGCTGAGGATAAGGGGCAGCTCCCATGGAAAGGCCCTGGCAGGGTGAAGGGGGAGGTCTCCTTCAGAGGAGTGAGATGAGGAAAACACCCAAACCAATTTCTTTGGGTACCCTGAGGGGCATCAGGGTATTTTCCTTCTTGTTTCTCCTGAGTGTCTCACAGTTAATGAGGCCCTGTTGTTCTTTGGGATCTGAACTAAGTGTGCATCCCAACCCCCTGAGGTCTGGGTGCCCACCTTGCTCATAGGAAGAGAATTTCTGCACAGAAACTGGTTTACCTCCAAACCCCAATCATGCTTCTCTTCCAAGATAAGACTTCAGGCAAAGTTTCCAAGATTGGTGTCATTTATTGACTGTGGGATATCTCTTAAGTCCTAACAGTGAGGCAGGGAACAATCAGTGCCCATATAATGCGTATTAATAACTGAACTAGGTAACTAAGTAAAACCAGAGAGATGGTTGGAGAGGGGGCTCAGAGATTCACTGCTGGTTAGTCCAAGAAGGGGTGTCATCTGGCTTGTCTTCCTGCACAGAGGGGCCAGAGTGTTTCCCTAATGAGTACTTGCAGAGCACGTATTTTCAGCGGTTGTTTTGTATTGATTTTTGAGTTGGCAATGGGAGGAATTCCTCCCACAGCCCTGGTTGACTTGTTCCAGTGCATTTTATTCGACATCAGATCTTCAAATTAACCTAATGATCAGCTTGATTAAATTATAGTAAATCAAGTAACAGATCCATGTCAGCTTTCTGGAAAGACATCAGTCTTGTTTAGCTCTGAACCTCCCCATCAGCCATCATTTGACTAGCTCTGTCTCTTCCAATCCAGTGGGGATTTGGGACTAGACACCCTCCTGAAGTGCCTCCAACCAGCATTTCTTTGCTCCTATTAATAGTTTGTCCTAGGAGAGTCAACTCTTTTTATGTGGGTTTCAGCTTCTTTTGGGACCCCTTTGCTCAGCTCTGCTGCTGGCTGGTGCTGGTTGACCAGAGCAGCAGCAGGATGGAATAGTCCATCTCTTCACTTAAACCCAGTGTTGTGTACACCAACCCCATCCAACCCCAAAGAGTAGCATATGTCACACTTCTCACTCAAATGACAGGCCTGGGTGAAAAGACTGATTTCCTCCATACAGTAAACATATCAATTGTTACCTACCAACATATGTGAGAGAGAGAGAAAAGCAGAGAGGGGGGAGATGCCCCAGAGGGCAAAGCTCGTGTGTGCTGCCTTAATCCCAGAGAGCTGGCCAGGCTGACACAGATCACGCCCCAGGCCCCACTGTTATGGTCAAGGCAATGCTGTTCAGTGCTAGGGAGTAGAAGTATGAACCTGAAAGTTCAAATCTGATTTGGTTCAGCCTCTGGAGAGGCTCTTGAGAAGATTAGTGGGTGGTCTTGAGGGCCCTGCTTGTGGCAGCACAGTCACTGACCACCTGGAGATTGCTTGTCCAGAGATGGTAAAACATGTTGTGTGAGCTGAGGGATCCTTTACTCTGATGGCCAGTGAGTGGATATGAGAATATGAGCACAGAGTCCTTTGTGTTGGCATCAGAAAACTCCAAGACTTCAACCAATGTTCAGCCACGAGCTGCCTGCTGGCTTCAAGGACTCTTCCTTTGCCCATTTTTGAGCTGTTGTCCTACAACATGTCTCTGTTATATGTCCCTCAGTGGCCACAGTGGCACTGAGGCTAAGGAGCACAACCCAGTGGATCTGGTCAAGTCTCATTTCTGCAGTAAGGGACATATCTTTCCAGGATTTTAAGGTTCTTGGATCCAAAAATATTCCCAGTGCATAGGACTGTAGGTCACAGAATCACAGAGTGGTTTGTGTTGGAAGGGACCTTAAAGATTATCTGGTTCCACCCTCTGCCATGGGCAGGGACACCTTCCACCAGCCCAGGTTGCTCCAAGCCCTGTCCAACCTGGCCTTGGGCACTTCCAGGGCTGGGGCAGCCACAGCTTCTCTGGGCAACCTGTGCCAGGGCCTGCCCACCCTCACAGGGAGGAATTCCTTCTGTTACCTGAGACCCTTCAGGAGATGGGACTCTCAGCCATCTTTGAGAGCCCATTTCAAAAAATAATTAAGAAATGCAAATTTTGCATGATTTTCTGTGGTTTCATCTCAACATTTCATAGCCATGTTTGGACAATCTTTACAAAGCCATACTTACTGTAGCCCAGGTGAAGTCCTGGAGGTTCCCTGTTTGTTGGGCTGTGACAGCTCAGCACATGAACAAGCACCATGTGAGCCCATAATGGCCATCCACTGAATTCTGATGGTGTGAATATCCACCTCCAACAGCTGTCAGGGCAGCCCTTCCAGCTGGAGTAATGCTGCTTTACTGCTTGTACCAGCTGTACTGGTTGTCCTGCCCCTCAGCAGACACATCTGCACTCCCAAGCCCCCCGACTGTGTGGCTGCCTGGAGGGCCAGGGTCGTGCTGGCTCCTGCTCCTCATCCCTGGGCCGAGGATCTGCTTTTGGCAGAGGACTGGCAGATCCTCCTGCTCTTCAGGATGTGCTCTGGCTGGCTGGATAGAAAGCATAAGAAGGGGCACCACACGTCTCACCGGTGTGGAAAATCGTCGGGGTCTGAGGAGAAAGAAGCCACCAGAAGCGCCGTGGTGTCACCTGGCAACGTTTGCATGAGACCTCCTGCCCTGCTCACCCCCAGGCAGCAGAGAGGCTGGTCTGGAGGACAGGGCAGCTCTCAGGAGCGTTGCTCACACGAGCCTGATGAGCCCCCGGGGAGCTGCGGCGTCCGCAGGAACGGAGGTGGGGCTGTAACCCGGTGCTTATAGAGAAACTCAGCGGGAATTAGATCTGTTCCATAAAATAAACACTGCAAGGCTCTAATTTCCAAACAAGCCCCAATGGCCCCTTTCCCTGAGCTGTTCTGCTGTGACTAATCATACTGGTAGGTGTTGGGTCAAAATCAACAATGGTTCTCCACTAAGGTCACTCACTTTCTCTGTTTACACTGCTAATTTTATCACTGCTCAGAGTGGCTAATGGTATTATTTATACGTTTAGCAGTGATAAATGTTGATGCTAAATAAAGGCTCCCTGGCATAGGCAGGTTAAGGGCTGATATGGCACATCCAGAACTTTTATCATCAAAGGAATTAGCACTGGTTTTCTGCAAAGCTGAACACTTATGAATGGGAAATGGTGGCAGCAATTAGCCTTTCCTGATAACAAAGCACATCCCTAATGAGCAGTGCTTTTAAGAGCCTGGCTTTTACACATCTCCCCGGGAGGGCAAAGGGAAATCCCCTCCTCCTGCTTTCCAAGGTGAAAAGCTGTATCTAAAAGTGCTCGTGCCTTCAGATGTGTAAAACAGGGGCTGTGCAGAGCAGAGTCAGAGCTGCACCACAGCAGACACCCACTGGGAAGCTGCTGGGAGCAGGAATGGCCAGCCCCGGGTGCCCAGGGTCACCCCCAGGGATGGGCAGCCCGAGGAGGTTATTTTAAGGCTCAGACGAGACTTCTCAATCCTGCGGAAAAATGTTGACTTTCTCGTGAAAACTCCCAGCCCACATTACTTATTTCAGTGGCAGTTTGACCCAGGGATGCCACAGGGGTGACTCACTGGGCTTGCAGTTTTGGAAACTCATGTCACTCATCCTGTCTGGATGACAACCTTCTGTGCTTGGACTACATCACCCAGGATGCTCCGTGAGGTCTTCCCCATGAGCTGGGCTGAGGCATGGTGAAAGTCCTTGGCTGCAGCCCAGCCTGACTCAAACACCATGAAGCCCTGATATGTCTCTCCAAATTAGAAAACTCACCCTTTTCCAGTGACAGATGATATTTTAAGAAACGTTTCGTGAGATTTGATTCCATCTTGAGAAAAAACTCTTGGCCTTTTTTTCCTCTTGGAAAAGGGACACAGGACCATGAAAGGGTTCTCAGGGCTAGGGAGGCAGGAAGATCTGTTCTGGAAGCCTCACAGCCATGGGCAGCAGAGGAGGGGCAGCAGTTCATGTGGATTTTGGAGAGGGAAAGAGCAAACTTCTACCCCAGAGCTGTTGTGTAGTAGGAGAGCAAGCAAATGAAGAAAGCACGAAGGGCCAATGGGCAGGAGGTGAACTGTACAACACAACAGGGTCCATGGGTGTGGTGGGAAGGCTGGTGGATGTGCTTTCAGGTCCTCATTCCTTGTGGAATCCACAACTACTGTGTTGTGATGCCCACAGCATCCCAAACCCAAAACTTAAGCCTCTTAAAGATTCCTGTATCCTGATCTTCATTCAAACTAAAGCCATTGCTCTCCCAGATTAAATAACTGCGAGTACCACCCAGTTTCAGCCCCTGTGCTCTCTGCACATCTGCCTTCATCTCTGCCCTGCACATCTCTTTCCCAGCCCCTGCTCTCCAATGAGATGCTGAGGGTGACTCTGCAGGTCCATGAGCTGGACAGGACACAGGGAGCAGAGCCCCTGTTCACGGCAGTGTATTTTTTCCAAGGGCATTGCCTGGATGTAGCATGTGGTTCTGGGTGTGCTGCAGGGCCCAGGACTGGGAGGATTGCACAGACCAGGGGTCTCGTGACAGATCTTGCCTTGGGAGAGGCCGGATAATGTGCAGTGGGCACTGTGGTGGGTGCACACAGGTCCGGCTCACAGCCTGCTTCCCAGGCTGCCCTTCTCCATCCAGGAATTCACCAAGCCCCATCCCAGTGCACCATGGAAGGGGCTGTGATTCTGCTGCTGTAGCAGCACTGTGGGCCCTCCACAGATCAGTCTGGATTTGTTCATGCCTTATACCCATTCCACTGAGATCAGGATTAAACTGACAAAGGTCTGGATTTAGTTCTGGAGATCCCCTGGGCTTGGATTTCCTCTCCACAGGTTGCCTGCTGATGCCAGCAGGGTTTTGAGCCTGAACCACACATGCCACAAACAGGGGTATGTGGGGAAATTTATCATCTGTATTCCCTAAGGCCTCCTGTGGCAGTGCTCCTGTCTGGCATCCCAGATTGGATTTAGTGAGAAGCAGCCAGTGATTTTGGCACTGGACATCTCTGCAGCCCCACCTCCTATCAGTCTTTGGGAAGACAGGACTTTGAAATTCTCAAGTATCTCTCTCACAGCAGCTCCACAGCTCTCACAGATGTTCCCATCTATTGCCCCAGAAACACGATCACCCACACCTTTGCCTTGCCACGTGTGCTTAGGGGCCAATTTCAGAGGGTTGTAATGCTGTAATTTCAGAATAATGGATTTCCAGTCGGGAGAGGGGCAACACTGTCCAACAGGCAGCTGCCAGGAGTTTCTGAGCAGCCTTTCCTGTCTTACCACAGTGAAAGCACAGCAATCAATAATTGTTGTCAAAACACCGGATATTTGCAACACTGAACCTAGATAAGAGTTTTTGGAGGGCTATGGGGAACTTGTAATTAGGGAATTAGAGTTGTAAATGCAGGTGAGGAGGCGCCTGGTTTGGATGGTGATGCTTGGTGCTCCTTCCCTGATGTGACCCCTGACTGAGCAGGGTGGTGCTGGGCCAGGCAGCCTCAGTGTCCACTGTCATGGGGAGCAATTCTGATGGGCCATCAGGATGCAGAGGGGTGTTTGGGTGAGGCTGGGAGGCATTTTCTTGTATAAGACTGTAATAACTGTTATCTACTTTGGGTCGTGCACAGATGATTTCACTGTGGTCACAACAGACCCTTCAGACAGAGTTACCTGATGCTTTATGTGGACCCCCTTCCCCTTGGAAATGGTGGCCACATCCTTGCCCTGAGGGCAGTGTCTGTCAGGAGTGGTGGGGCACAGTGCTGGCTCAGCCCTTGTCTTGGGGCTTCATCTCAGTTAGGAGGTGGAGGTGAAAGGTTTGAGGATGACCAGTGCCACAGAACGGGAGGTCCTGCTCTGTCCCGCTTCCCCAGGCAGCCAGTGCCTGCAGAGCTGGCCAGTGTGGGCACATCCCCTGTTCCCACACACCTGAGAGCACCTCTGCCAGGTGGGGCTGCAGCCTCGGGGCAGCCCAAGGACCCTTTTTGTTGGAGGCTTCCTCGGGGTAACACAGCCCAGCTGCACTCGCGTCCTGTCCTCAGGGCTGGAGTCAAGAGCTATACATTGTGTTATGTGAGCCAGCACATGAATGTAAACAGCAGGCTCCAAAACAGTGGCAGGAGAATTAACTGATGCTATATGCTGCTGCTTCATGTTTTCTTTGGAGTTGAGGAATAGGTTTTGGAGAGATTTTCCTCCCCATTTTCTACTCGTGCCCTTGGACACAGCTCTGTTATCCCCAGCTGACTTGCTTAAGCCTATAATCCCTGGTGCTCAAGAGAGTGAGAAGAAAATAGGATTTAGAGTCCAAATGCCTCATGTGTCGGCCTCTAGAAGATTCCTACCATCTGCTCTGGCCACCAAGCAAAGGGACTGAGCTCATTTTGTATCCTGTCATGTAGTGCTGTTGTGCATAAGAAGCTGGAAAAGCCATGGTGGGATCTGTCTGTCACAAGTTTGGCACGTGGACCTGGCAATGCCACACACCCCCACAGAGAGCTGCCCCTCGTGCAGGGCAGTGTCTGAAAAGCACCTGTGAGTCACCCCACAGAAACCTGACAGGCAGATCCTGTGTTCCCACCTCGAGATTTTGCAGCTTGAAAGCTTTTATCCTGCACGCTTCAAACTGTGAACATGCCAGCAATCATTCTGCTGTTTGAGGTCAGGATAACTAATCACCAGTGCATTTACTCAGAGCAATCACTGACAGATGAAGGGCCTCCAAGATCATACCCAGCCCTCTGCTTCTGGCCAGCCAGAGCTCAGAAGCATCCTGGTCTGACAGGGACACCATGCTGGCTCTTTTGTGTGATGCCAGCTGCTGTCATTCCCTAGGAATGCCCAGCTGGGGAGATACAGCTGCTCTTCCATCCTCTGTGTCTCCACATCACTCAAAAGGTGTCAAGCTGCAGTAAGGATGGACCCTTGCTATTTTTGATAGCCTATGTTGGTTTGGTTTCCATGCTTAGGTACTGCTGTAAGCAGCTGTTGGCATGGAAGAAATGCTTATTTATTGTTAGTTGGGATGAAATTCTCTTTTATATGAGTACTTTAACAAGGAAGTCTTTTACTGCCTTATATTGCAGCAAAAGATGAATTCACACTCTTAATTTAAGATGCTGTCACATACCTGAACCCAGTGCAGCCAGTACTTCCCACAGCCTGCAATTCCAGCCCTCTCCAAGCCCTGTTTTGTAATGGCAGCAGCCATCAGTGCTGGGGTCTGATGCCCCAGGGTTATGAATCCTGGGGATGCTTTCCAGCCTCCCAGCACAGTGCCAGGGATCAAGCAGCACAACAGGCCTGTGCTTTCCAGAGCAGATTCACAGATCCCTGGCTGCAAGTCAAGGGGGACCCCAGGGCAGGGATCATGCCCAGGAATGTCCATCTGCAGCTCTCCAGCACTACTTTGGTGGAAAGTGGGGTCCAGCCACACCCTGTGGGGAAAAGGAGCAGCCACCATATCCCTGAGCTGAGGTGCTGGTTCTGTTGAGCTGGACACCTTGGTTACATCTGACAGTGTCTCACTTCCACCACCAGCAGTAAGCCCTGTTCCTTATTTTTCCACTAAATCAAAGATTCTTCTTGTAGAAATGTGGCCTTATAAACACTGTTCAGTTACTTCATCATATTTTCTTGGATAAGTTAAATTAATTGACCTACTTTAATCTCTCACTAAAACATGCCCTTTAGACACAATGTTTTTCTGTAGCTCTTCTCTGAACCCTTTCTTTTTTTCATTTTTCAGTATCTTAAAAGAAACTCATAAGGCTAAAAATGGGAAGACTCTTCCAGTGTGTTCTTATCAATGTCATAAACAGATAACTTTGACACTGTTCTCAGAGTCAGTGTTACCCAGTCCCTGCAGCAATGTTGCATTCCCACATGGAGACAGAACATCACTCGGGCAATATTTGCTGATGTTGTCAGCAGTGACCCCAAGGTCATTTTCAAGGTCATGGCTTTCCAGGGTAGGGTGCACTGTCCCACCAGTGACATTTTCATCTTCCGTCTTGAAAAAGAAGCTCTTCTGGATTCAGTCCAGAGAAGGGCAACGAAGCTGGCAAAGGGTCAGTCCTGTGAGGAGCAGCTGAGGGAGCTGGGGGGGCTCAGCCTGGAGAGGAGGAGGCTCAGGGGGGATCCCAGGGACACAGGAGGGGGGAGCCAGGGGAAGGGGGCTCGGGCTGTGCTCCCAGGGGACAAGGGACAGGATGAGAGGAAATGGCCTCAAGGGGTGGCTCAGGTTGGACATCAGGAGGAATTTCTTCCTGGAAAGGGTGGTCAGGGCTTGGCAGGGGCTGCCCAGGGAGGTGGTGGAGTCCCCACCCTGGAGGTGTCCAAGGAAGGACTGGTTGTGGCACTCAGTGCTCTCGGCTGGGGCACAAAGAGGGGATGGGTCAAACATTGGACTCGACAATCCTGGAGGTCTTTCTGACCTGAATGATTCTCTGATCCTATGTTAAAATGCAATCTGCCTGGTTTACCAAATCCTCAGTTACCTCAGCCTTTCAAACCCTGCACACACTAAATGCTGATGTTTTCCTACTAAAACACATTTCTTCAGCTTTGAAAACCACAATAGAAAATATTTTTCCCAGATCACTGTTAAAGAGCTTGTGTTGTGGGGGGATTAGAGCAGGACACTAATGTACCCCATCCCAGAACTCCTGCAACACCATCAGAGGATGGCAGAGGATAGACTTAGATCTACTTAGCAGTGTAAATGTTATTTTTGGTCAATGAGAATATCAAGAACAAAATATCATGGAGTTTCAGCCTCCAGGGAAGGCCAGAGTGTTTACAGACCAAACTCCATAAAATTATATATTGAATTCATGCTTTAAGATCAGAAACAGCTTTTGATTGTCTCTGCGTAGTCTTGTATCAGCTTGCCACAATTTCAGCTGGGACTGATGTCAAGTTAAGAGGCTGACAGTTTATTCTATGCTCTGTAAATATTTGTACACTGTTGGCCTTTTCCAGTCCTTTGGAACAATATTCCAACTTTTGTTAAAAATAAACATGGATGGGGCGGAGCTCAAGGACCAATTCTTTATAAACTCTTGTGTGCTGATTTTCAGGTTCCAGCCTTTTGTAAAGGAGACTCTGCTTTCCATGTCTCAGCTTCCCAGCCTGTGACCAGCTGGACAGTAGTTGCATCAGTGGCTGCTGTTTCCAAGCATGAAGATGCCACCTTGGGGGGTGAGCAATAGAAAGGATGCAGCACATGAACCGCTGCTGCAGCTGAGAATACTGACCCAAGAGACATCTTCACACTCTCAGGTTACTTTCAAAGTCTCAGCTTCCCCAAAGAGACTGCCAAGAGCTGAGAGCTGCAGGCTGGGTCGGCATCAGGCAAGGGAGAGGAGAGATGGGAACCCCTAGAACGTTGGCCAGAACACAGACAGGGCAGGAGGAACATCATCCTGCAGGAATCAGGGATGGGTTCAAGGATGTCTGAGGCCTGAAGTGTCAAATATGTGGGCAGGATGAAAACTTGGCCTCCAAAGCCATTAGGATTCAGGGCTGAGCTTGTCCCAGCTTTTTCCTTACTGGTTAGGATTTCATGCCAGAATTAAGCACTCCAGTTCTGCACAAAGGCTGAGCAAGCCTGAGAAGCTAAGGAGGTGTTCCCTCCTTTTGGCATAGGCTGTCTTCCTCTAGGCTAGGTGCTGAGTTTGCCAGACTAGCCAGAAGAATGTGGGAATTCATGTCCTTTTCCTCCCTATTGCTTGGGTACAGAACCTGGGACCTCCACAAACAGCCAAGCTGCTGCAAATCTCTTGGAGCAACCCAGAGATGCAAAATAGAAATTGGAATGCTCTGAGGTGTAAGAGGGGTCCTCCTCTGCCATGGACACTGGGACAGCCATACCAGCCAAGGAGGGGGAGAGCTGGTCCAGGAGTTCAGTGCTTCCCTGCCTGGTGCAGCTTGTGAGGTCAAGGTGCTCACTTGTCACCTCTTGTAAGGCACAAACGCTGCCCAGAGGAGAACAGGGAGCATGGGGAGCATGGACACCTTGCAGACCCACTGCCCTGGGGCAGGAATGTGCCTTGGACATGGGAGACTCCTCTTGCTTCTTTCTTGGCTTTCCTTGCAGACCAAACCAGAGAGGTGCCATAATTGTCTCTTGTGGCCTGACCTCAGCACAGCCACACAGTGTGAATGTGAGCCCCTGTGCTGCACTGGGGGATGTCCTTCCTCCTCAAGGCACAGAGGTGCCAACAGCATTTCCAGCACAGAGTGGAAGAAGCACAGGCTCTCTGCCTTGCTGGAAAAGACTGACAGGGAGAATGAGGATAGGAAAGCAAACATGCGTCAAATCCCAGGGAAACACTGAGCAAATAGTTTAAGAGCCTGGTACTATTATTCATTATGTTTCTGGTATTATATAATGGCATGAGGTTAAAATAACACACTCAAGTAAAGAAAAAAATGACCTACAAGACACCAAAGCAAAACACATAGGGAGGACAAGCATCTTTGGCTCCAAATCCTGCAGAGCAGCTTGATGGGGGAACCCTCCTCAGCTGCATCTCCCCAGGGGTTTTGTGCAGTCCTGCTCTGCCTTTAACACGTGCAAAGCCAGATGCAGGCATAAAACCATGCAAGTTTGCTGGTGGTGGCAGGGAGGCAGGAAGCTGGGCTTGGAGGAGAGGAGGAAAGCAAGTACAGATCCAGACATGGAGGAAGGGAAAGTCTCAGGGAGAGCTGAATTTTGGCGCCTGGCACCATCAGTCACCCTGTTCTTGGGTTCTGTCAGAGCTCTGAGTGCATCGAGCAGACATCCCAAACATCCCAAGGCAAGGCTCCTTACACAGGCTGCTCTTTGCTTCCAGAGTGCTCAAATGCTGTAAGCCAGAGACCCACTGGAAGAGTCACAGCCTTCTGGGGAAGATTTACGAGATATCTGAGGGGTCAACAGCCCCCTGCCCTTGGCACTGCAAGGCATGGACCATGCATCTCGTGCCGTAAATCTGGGCTGTCTTCCCAACCCGGTACAGCTGCATCCAGTCTCTGGTATGTGTGATCCACATCCAGGGCCAGTACATTTCCAGCAAGAGGCAGATGTGGGAACAGTGGAACAAATGTGTTGTGTATGATTGCAATTGGTGTGGAGGGTTTGTTTGGTCACGTTTGATCAGGGGCAGGAGAGAGTGTGCTCCCCTCAGCAGGGATGGCCCTACCCTGCCCTGTGTCCTGGCAGTGCCAGGGAGGCTTTCCCAGGGACACATTCCAGTCTCCTGGGTCATGGCAGCTCACTGAGATGTTGTTTTGAAAGAGCTCCCAAGTGGATCTCTGACAAAGTGCAGCCTGAAAAACAGCAAGTGAAAGCCTTGTTCCTTTGAAGCCAAAGGGATTTCTGCCTTGCAGTGCTGTGGGGTGAGGATTTCTCCCATCCTCTCCCACTCCCCCACTGGCTGCAGTGTCAGGAGGTACCAGAGCAGTGTCAACCCTTTGGAGCCCCAGTAATTTGGGGTGCACGCAGACACCATACAGGTGAGACTGGATGGAAAAAGGGCAAACAGCCATCCTCCAAATGTTCCCCTCTGGAACCACAAGGGCTGCAATGGCACAAGCTGCAGAGCTGGGAAATGCCAGAGTGCACCTCACAGTGCACAAAGGTTCTGATGGTGGGAAAGTTCCCATGGCCACTGGAGAAGCCAGCCCAAAAGGACTGGGATGGGGTCAGGAGGGGAAATCACTGCCTCTCAGGTTGGTCAATGGCTTCAGTTCCCTGTGGTGCTTTTTTCATCCAGACACCTCCACCTGCTGCTGGTGCCTGGGATTTTGTGTGGCCACAGCAGTGTTCAAAGGCTGTGCTGGGCCCGTGATTGTCCCTCCATGGCTCCCCCCAGCACAGCCCCATCGCCTGCCCCACTCCTCAGCCCCTCAGCCCCTCAGCCTCACAGCTGAGCCCAGCTCACTCCAGAGCAGGGAGGGCAGCAGTGTCCCCTCACTGGCTCAGCTCACTCCAGAGGAAAAAAACTCTGCCACAGGACCCCAGCACTCCCTGCCACCTCTGTCCCGGGTGGGCTCCCCACGTCACAGCTCTCTGGGTCACACATAGTACAGTGCTGTCTGCAGGGCTGAAATGCTCCCCCTGCCCTCTTTCTCCTTTTCCCCAAGGTAGCCAATAATTTTTTTGCCTCATTCTTGGATGGAAAGCCTTCTCCTGATGTATAAGATGAGGTGTCACTTCCACAAACCCTTCTTTCTTTAGCAGGAAATATCTCCCTGTCTCAAACTCTCCTTAGCTGGATGATCATTTATCTTTGGTTTTCCACTGGATTCATGTTTCCTGTTTTCTTCTTCCAGATTGTGATCCCTAACTGTAGATATTTTACAGCTCTGCTTTGCTTTCCACATATCACTGCAGAGATAATCTCTGAGCAGACAGTTTCTTTTTCCTTGGTAGTTACTGGGGAAAAAAAAGTAACTGAGTTATCAAAACACGAGTGCGTCTTTGAAACCGAAAAAGCTCCTCCCTGACCATGCATCCTCCTGGCCCCAGCACATCACCCAGTCACTGAGATCTTCGTGTCTCCAACTATTTGCTTTCTGTCTCCTTCTCCTTTAAATTCCCAGGAGCCTGCTGGCAGCGCAGGCAGTGCTGATCCTGTTTTACCAGCAGAGAATTCTTTGCACTTGGTTTTGTTGATTCCTTTAATCTAAACTAAGTCATTCACCCAGAAAGTTCAAGGCTCTGGAAAGGTGATGCTTTGGGCCCTGTCCCAGGTGAATGTTCCCGTTTCCTGCCAGCTCCCAGACGGGTAACGACTTTCCAGTGCTCCACAGGCCCAGCAGTGCTGGAGTCAACTGCCATAAACCTGCCACGGGGGATGAGAGCTCATGAAAGGAAAAAGAGCGTCTTTATTGTCTGTCTACTCGCCTGCCCTTGGTGCTGCTTCCTGTCCGTGCCGTTACCTCGGGACTCCCCCACGAGCCGTGCAGCAGCAGCAGCAGCTCCTGCCCATGGAAATGCTCTTCCAGCAGCTGGGCCCGGCCCATGACACTGAGCCCTGTCACTGGGACATCCTGGCCAGTCCCAGGGACCTCCTTCCCCTTGCTTTGCTTTCTCAGATGTGAAGTGGTGACAAGTTTTCTGGTGACACCTTCCCAGAAGGAAAGTCATGAGACACAGAAAGCTGCAGTGCAGGGGATTGTCCCACTCTGCTCTGCAATGGGGTGGCCTAATCTGCAATGTTGGGGCAGTTTGGGGCACCACAATATCGAGTGTCCAAAGGAGGGAACGAGGATGGGGAAGGGCCTGGATTTGAAGCCGTGTGAGGACACTGAGGGCACTTGGTGTGTTCAGCTGGAGCAGAGGAGACTGAGGGGAGACCTCCCTGCAGTTCCAACTGCCTGGGCAGGGGCAGAGGAGGGGCAGGACTGAGCTCTGCTCTGGGGGGAGCAGGGACAGCCCCCAGGGAATGGCTGGAGCTGTGTCAGGGCAGGCTCAGGGTGGATCTCAGCAAAAGGTTCTTCCCCCACAGGCTGGTTGGGCACTGAACAGGCTCCCCAGGGCAGTGGGCACAGCCCCAAGGCTGCCAGAGCTGCAGGAGGGTTTGGATGATCCTCTGGGGCACAGGGGGTGACTCTTGGGGATGGGGCTGTGCAGGGCTGAGGAGCTGGACTTGATGACCCTTCCAGCTCAGCATATTCTGTCATTCTGTGAAAGTGGTACAGCTCGTGACATTTTTCTAGGGAAGGTGGGGTGTTTGGGAGAAGGGAACTGGGAGAAATAAACTGTTGTCAGATTATCTTTATAAAGAAAAACTAAAACAATGCCTCTTTTCTTGAGATAGTTCTGTTCAAAACCTAGCTCCTGGTCATGTTTACCTCTCTGATCCTGGAGGTGGAGCACCGGGATCCTGGTGTTGAGAGCCAGCTCAGGTGACTTTAGATATATAGACAGGAGATACTGAATTCAACTTTTCAAAGAGCTAGACACCTTCACATGGTGTTGAAAGCAGCTCACAGCACCTTCTGAGAGCAGAATAAGATATTTTACAGACAAAGTCACCCTTTAAAATGTCTTTCATGGACACCTGTGATGGAGCCCATGTTCTCTGGAGCAGTCCCTCGCTCAGTGACTGGAGATCAATCACCCTCTTCAGAAGGTGTGAAGCCCCAGGACATGCTGACAGCCAGAGTCTATCCTCTCACTTCAGCCTGAGTGGCTTCAAGGGTTGTTCACAAATACTCTCTTGTGCCAGCCCCATTCCTCATCTTATGTATATCCCCCCACTCTCCCTGCATCTGGTATTGATACTTCTCCTTGTTGGATTCACAGCTTTCACTTGGAAAGACATTTTTAGTAGTTTGGGATATTAGGGCTGGTACTTACTGGGGTATGGGAAGAGATGCTGTGGCACACAGCATGTGGGGGGTGTGTACAGGATCACCAAAACACTCCTCCAGACTTTAACTGTGACCAATTTTCATGACTGTCAGTGATGTCACACCCTGCATCCCTCCTTGCTGTACACAGATTCATTTTCCCAGCTCGCTTTCACAGAGCAGGTTTGCCAGCAAGGCCCTGCAGCAGCACTGCCAGCAGCCCTGGGGACACCTCCTTGTTTTGCTTATGGTTCTCACCCATCTCTGAGCCACCACAGGGACCTTGGCAGGATTTTCTGATGGAGTGTAGGTGAGAATGAGCTTCAAACTTGGCCTTCTCCTGAGTTAGACACTGTCCCTCCTGCCTCAGCCCTGCCCAGGGTTCTGACAAGTACTGCCCTGAAATCCTTCTGTTGCTGTATTGACATTTTAGCAGAGGTCTGATTAACTAATTCATCTAATTTATCAATATATTTGTCTAATTTTGTTTTGAACTGCCTTTGCAAGCTCTCATGGCAGCCCAGTGTTCAGATACTCACCAGTGATTGTATAAAAAGGTGCTTTCACTCGTTGCAAATTGGTCTCCTGATGGATTCATCCTACAACATCCTCCAGCACAGCAGAGGTGGGGGAACCATGGCATTTGGTGTGCCCACCACCCCCCTGAGTCTGTCAGACCTGCTGGCTCTGCTCCAACCTGCTCCTTGGCAGAGCAGGTATCTGCCCACAAAGCACATACACAGCTTCATCCCCTCTCCATTTCCATCTCTGCTCTCCAGGCTGTCTCTGACTCCATGGTATCTCCATGCAGAGACTGTGTTCTGGCCATCTTCTGTCCTTGTTCTCTGTGCTGTCAGAGCTGCCCCAGACTGGGGCACATGTTTTGAAGCTCCCTGCACAACTTGGCTACGCCTACAGGACCATGGCTGGGACGTCTCCTTCAAGCTCGAAACACTTCCTGTGCCAGCCCCAGCGCCAACAAACTGCCTGTCCCATGTACCACCAGGCTGTTCCTGTGCAGTGTGGCCCAAGTGGCTCTGGCAGGTATCAGCTGGCACCAGTGTATCCCAGTGATCTCTCACCACCTCCTGAACCTGTGCAGGACCCTGCAATAATCAGTGTTTCTCCACTGTCCCACTCCATGGAGGCAGCAGGAGGGACAGGGCTGCTGGGTGGCTGCTCCCCAATTCCAGCAGGATAGAGAGGTGTAACCCCTGAGGTCGTGCCTGCTCTGAGCTGGAGCAGGATGTGCAGTGAACATGTCAGAGCTCACAACGGAGCCAGGGGCACCTCTGGCTCATGGGCACCCTTGGAGCTCACCCCGGAGCCGAGCCTGCATGGGACAGGTCTGGCAGAGGGCACAGAGCATGGGAACACATGAACCCCTGTGGAGCAGAGCCCCAAATTCTTGGCAGGGCTGGCTCACACCTCCTCCATGATCATAGCCCACAGTGCAGAGCTGGAGCTGGAACTTCCACACATGGTACTGGTCTGCTCATTCTCCAGCGGCTTTGGGGAGCCGGCTCTGCCGCCCGTCACGTAACTGTTTGCCTGCAGGAATGTGCTGGTGTTTCTTTTGGGGGATTACGAGGTCTTTCCTGTCCTGTTTTTCCTTGGAAAAGCCCTTTCTGTCCGCAGGGCCCAGGCAAGATCTCTGGGCTGTGTAAAGCCCTGCAGCACACAGTGCTGCTGCCTGGGTGTCTGTGGCAGCAGAGAGCAGCCCGAGGGGATGAGCAGCTCAGCTCCGGAGAGGAGCTCCAGGGGCTGCAGGTGCTGGCAAGCACCTGAGATTAGCTCATTTGGTTAGAACACAGTGCTAATAACACCAAGGTTTGATCCCTGTAAAGGCCATTCACTTAAGAGTTGGACTCGGTGATCCTTGTGGGTCCTTCCCACTCAGAATATTCTGTGATTCCTCCTGCCTGCTCAAAGCAGAGGAGCTGCCCACAGGGTGTGAGCTGTGCAGGAGGGCAGCTCACCCTGACTGACCAGGGAGCAGCACCTGGGATGCAGGTGTGGGACGAGCATCTGGGAAAGCACAGGAACGTTGTTACCCCTCCTCCAGCTCCTCTTTGGGCCTGGGAGGTGGCTCTTGGCTCCTGCAGTGCTGTGTGTGCCCAGCACAGCCTCCCCACCTGTGATGAGGAGGAGCCTTCCTCCCTCCAGGAACCCAGTGCCTGTTTGACTTGGTGCTTGAGCTGAACACTCCTCATCATGGGATGCCCCCACATCCCATGGGTATTGAAATGCCAGTGGCTGGGAATGTACCCCCGGCATGCTGCAGGAGGATAGCCTGGAAATTCCGAGTTTGGCCACAGTGCAGTGATTTTAGCCCTATGTTTAAGTTCATCTTCCAGAGAATTTCTTTTCTAATGTAATTAGCAGGAAGCACGCGAGAAGCCTTCTTATCTGGACCAAAAAGATTTTTCCAGTCCCCCTAATCTGACTCTCCTGGGGCTCCACTGGACTCAGCTGTGCAGACAAGGGACTTTTTGAATTTCACTGTTACACAAGTAGCCCTGGGGGAGCTGATGTTTTCTCATGAGCTTGAGCATCTGCTCACCTTCCTGCATGCTGGCTCCTGAAAGACCCTTCCAGTCACTCTTTCAAAGGATCCCTAGGAAAAGTCTTTGTTGTAAGTAGGGTCAAAAAGTATCTTGTGGCTTCCATTTGCCTTAGAAGAGATGAATTTACACTCCTGGATCACAGCAGGTTTCACTGGAGCAAGGGCTCCATATCTGCAGCCCCAGAGAAGGAGAGGAAATGACTCAGCCATTGTCCCATTCTGAGGAGGATTGAATCACAGCTTTCCTAGGGGAAACTGCCACCCTGAATCCATTCTGGGCTGTCCACTGCCTGTTTGGGAGCCCATGCTGTCCCTCCTCCTCCAGCCAGAACATGAAATGCTTCTCAAGTGATGTGAAAACGTTGCCCAGACAGGCCCACGGGCAGGATGGACACCAGGCTCTGTGCTCTGCTTTCCTCAGGCATCCCCTGAGGGTGCTGTGCCCATGTGCTGCATTCATGGGGTGTGCAGGACACAGGAGTGTGTGAGTCTGCAGCTCACAGGCACATTTTGCAGTGAATGAGAGCTTGCTGGGCCTGCCTGGGATTCTTTGGGTGCTGCTGCAGACCAGAAGGTCTGAGAGACACAAACATTTTCTGAAACAGCATTTCCCCTCATTGATTTCCTCGAGTCACAGGGGATGACTCTTCCCAGAAACAAATCCTTCATCTTAAGCTATCACTGCATAAAAGCCTCTGGAGGGTCAGCTGCTATCGCTCCATCTGTGCAGGCTGCTCTGTACCAGCACACTGAGAGTGGATCTGCTCTCTGCGAGCAGCACAGAGCTCCTGAACCTGAAAATCCCCCGCACGCGGCTGCGGTCAGACAGACTGCAGGACAGCACAGCCCTGGCAGGAGGCAGGGCTCTCGCTGAAGAGGTTAAAGAGTTACCTTGAGCTGGGATCTGTATTTTGTTACATTATTTGAAAGAATAGCATCCCCGCTGTTTCCTTCTCCAGCATGCAGAAGAAAAATGAACTGTATTATGGTTGTGTCTAGCGCAGTCTTTGGCACCAGGCCAGCAGGATTTACAATGGCAGGGTGAAAAGTCTGGAGGGAAGGCAGTTCGTTTTGCTGTGGACAGAACTTACAGGGTCTGCAAGGACCAATCTCCCAGCAGAGCAGGGGCCCATTGAAGAGCCAGGAGGAAACCTGCCAGCAGAAAGCTGCTGGAGAAGCCATTTGTTCTGTCCATAAACCACGAGGTCAGCAGGACCTGCCACCTCCTGCCAGGGGTGATAAGAGAGGGAAGCAACAGAGTAAGATGGGCTTTGTCTATTCTGGATAAAAGATCAATTTTATTTCAGCTCTTAAGCATAGAGATTTTTCATTCTGGAATTTTCTGGCTGGAAAAACATCTCTAATTCAGAATCATTTTCAGAAAGAAACACCTGGCCTCACTCCCTGGGGAGGAGGAAGCAGATGAATATTGATTTCTAATGCTTTGTATTAAATTCACATGCATTCCTGAATGAGATTTTACTTGAGAGGCAAGTACAGCTGCCAGGATGGGCAGGTCTCTGTTCTGCTCTGGTTCCCATCACAGCAGGTACTGAGTGCTTTCCTGCTCTGCCTGAATGCTGTCCTGCCTCATTTGCTGTCCTCTCCTTACCAAAGAGAGAAGCTCATGCCAGTCTTGTCCTGAGCACAGTCTCATTTTGGAGTGGGGGTGTGAGCAGCGGCACCACGTGGGCTTGTGTCTCAGCTGGATGCAGGAATGTCACTGGATGGAGGCTGTGGCCGGTGTGGTCTGTAGGGCTCAGGCCCATTTCTGCCTCAGAGAGAGGAGCACAGAGCTGGGGGGTGCCCTGCCCTGAGCCCGTGGGGCTGCAGGCAGTGCTGGGCTGGGCTGCACCAGCTCTGGGTGTGGGGGCAGCGCTGGAGCCTTGAACCTCACCTGCAGCATTGCAGGGACAGCAGGGGCAGACTCCTGTCGGTGACAGGACGTGCAGCCTCAGCTGCTCCAGACCACATGGTCTGATGGATTTCAGACCCTCAGGGATGGGTGAATGTCTTCTCCAAGGAGGGCCCTGGCTTTTGGATCAGGACTGCCTGTGTGTGTTCACAGCCTTGGCAGGTGACTGCAGGCAGAGACTGCAGGTGTGCAGATCACTGACTTTCTCAGACATTCATGGAAATCGTTGTGACAGCATCAGGTCAGACCTCACAGGCACCACTCAAGATGCTCAGTGCCCTGGGCAGCAGTGCTGGACCTCTGCACAAGGGAAGGATCCTCCTGGGTGAGCACGTTGTTTGACCAGGGTGAGATACAGCTGCCACATCTGCAGCTGGACTGGCCAAACAGTCACTGAGGTCCCTTCAACTTCTGGCCAAAATCTTCCCCTCTGGTGCAGTAAGGCCTCCAGCTGGACACCTGGGTGATTGGGATGCACTGGCCCCATGACCTGGCAAGCAAGGTTTCCCATCCTGGAGGATCTTTACAGCCCCTGTGGTGTCCCTTCAGGAGGCACTGTGGGATTGCTTTCCCAGGACGGGCTGTAGCAGATCCGTACCTGACAGTGGCAGCAGATCCCTGGTTTCCTGTGACCAGAGGCTTAGCAGGATGTGATGACCATGGACAGACACTGATTTACACAGTCACAGCCTCTGTTTTTAGCAGTAGCTGGGTGCCTTTTAAACTGCTTTACTGGCTTGCAATGAGACATCTTTTAAAGGCTGAAAGAGAGAATTATTCTGGGAAACTGGTCTGGAAAATGTGTAGTAAAGATGAATCCCTGTGGACTGAGTAACACTGGGCATACAGGTTGCTGATCCACCTTGCAGGCCAATGTCAGAAGAGCTGTTCTAAACCCACAGGCCAGTGACTGACTTGCAGTCAGGCCCTTTGTCCCCATCTAACCTGGACAGCTCAGGCTTTGTGTCAAGTCTTGGGAAATCAGATAAGTCATCTCATTTTTCTTGCATCATCATCTGGTAACATCCTGACTGGTGTGTGAACCCCACGCCTGTGGTACAAACTGGACACCTCTGACACCCGCTGTCGAACTTGTTATTGACAACCTAAAAGCCACGTGAGCCTCTGTGCCCCAGCCAGCTGGAGAGGAAACCTGTGTCCCCATCACCACAGCTTTTGGGCCAGGCCAGTGAACTTTGCAATTCTGGGGAGTCAGGGACACAGGTTCTGGCTCTGTGAATGGAAATGTTCCCTGGCCTGGCAGTTGTGTATGGGAACTGCTGTCCTACCTGTCATGCCCAGGGACAGCCCCCAGGGAATGGCTGGAGCTGTGTCAGGGCAGGCTCAGGGTGGATCTCAGCAAAAGGTTCTTCCCCCACAGGCTGGTTGGGCACTGAACAGGCTCCCCAGGGCAGTGGGCACAGCCCCAAGGCTGCCAGAGCTGCAGGAGGGTTTGGATGATCCTCTGGGGCACAGGGTGGGACTCTTGGGGCTGGGCCTGTGCAGGGCCTTGAGGTGGATTGGATGATCCTTTTGGGTCCTTTCCAGCTCAGCACATTCTGTGGCTCTGTACAGGTCAGACAGCCTGCTGAGCCCTCCTTGCACCCAGGATCTCACCTTCATTGGTGCTCCCCATCCCTGGGTGCAGGAGGAGAGAATGGTCAAAGTCAGCTCTGCTGGGGCTTAGCAGAGGGAGCAGGGAGCAGGAGTTGGGGCTCAGCCGTGTTGGTGAGTGTCTGCCTGAGCATGAGCTGCCTAAATCCCAGAGATTACTCACAGCAACCTCAGCTCCAGAGTTACTGCTGAAGGAAAAACTTCAATGTCAAGAGCATGACTAATAACCAAGCTGGCACTTAACAGTTCAAACAGAAGATAAGAGCTAAGGCTGGATTCTCAGAGGGCCCGTTTTATCTCTTTTATACATGTCACAACTGAAGAAATGAAGAATATAAAAGTTATTTATTAGCGTTTTGTTCCTGCTGTACTTTTATCATGTTGAGTGTGCACCGATCCCACAGTACCACGGAGCTGGAGAAGAGATTAACAGATTAAGGGAATCCTCTATCTCAGTAGGACCAGATTTGGGGGTGATCTTCACCCTCTGAACCCTTCACAGCTCTTCCCTGTTCTCTTGTGAGGCTGTGGTGCTGCTCCTGCTCAGCTCGGAACCTTCCCCTCAGGGTGGAGAAGCATTTTGACCCTCTGGGCAGGAGGCTGGAGGTGGTCTGGTGTGGGCACTTGCACTGGCCCACGGGCCAGTTCCTCTGGTTGTTGGAGACCATCAGCAGGCTGCTCCTTCCCCGCTCCTGCGACGCCAACCAGAGCGCTCTGAGGTCCTGCCCAGTGGACATGCAAGAAGCAACAGCAACAGCCTGGTGCTAACAGCAGAGACACGGGAAGGTGAGAGAACTGGAGGGGCTGGAAAAGCGAAATGTAGACAGGAAAATGTGAGATAGCATCTCTTGGAAAGTACTGCATGGGAAACTAAGGTAGGAAAGAAAACAGGAGAATGGAGGGGGGGAAAACTTCAGTACAAAATATATCTTAAGTTTCCTTGATTGTGTGATACAGATCTTGGCAATGCTGTGTGTAATATCCTTGGCTGAAAAGTTATCCTCCCGTCCTAGCTGTGAATGAGATCGCTCCAAAATGGCAATTCCTGCAGCTGCTGAGGATGATTGAGCTGAAGAATGGAGTGACTGGGGAGAGCAGATGCTGGTCCGGGGCTCGGCAGCAGCTGGGACTGCAGAGCAGAGAGCGCTGTGGCTTCCTGAGTGCAGCAGGGAAAGCTGAGTTGTGTTCAAACAAGTTTATACTGGTGCAGAAACGCAAGCCCTTGAGTGTGGTTTGAAACATGGCATGTCGGGCTGAGCTAAACAGCAGTGAAAGGTGCGGCGCTCTCAGTCTACACAGCCCATCAGGGTGTTTATGTGGTGCAGGCAGAGGGATTGCTCAGGGGCTCCAGGCACAGGAAAGGTCAATAATTAATTATTGAACACATGGGACAGTTTTGCCTGCATCTTCCTATAACTTGACTGTGACCAGGTGGTGACTGTCTTGAATCTGTCTGTAATCTGCAGTTAGTCTCTGTCACTGAGTAATTCCTGACCCTCGAAACATTTGCATGCTGTAAATGAATGAGAAATCCAAGCCCGTGCCCTTTGACAGCACTCCAGGTAGGTCTGTGCACTCTGGCTGGGAGGGAAGTGGAGTATTGCTGCTCTCAGACAGGATGTATGTGATATACCCATGCAGGATGAATTTTAAATACTGTAGTTCAGTCCACCAGCTGCAGTGTGGGATCTACGGATGTTTAAGCCTGGAGATCACCTTTCTTAGTTATTCCTGTTGGTGGTGTCCCTGTTCTGGCTCATTTATGGAAACCAAGTAAGAAATAGGTAGGAGCAGGGTACTGGGGTAGGCGTGGATCCACTTGAACATCTCAGTGGGCATCAGGGACTGCTTAGGAGAACCTTCATGTGTCAAGAATGATCCAAGGACTGTGATGTTCCTGGTCAAAGTCACACATGTTTGTTATTCTGACCCTCAGGACAAACTCCAGCTGGAAGATGGAAGAGTGTTCAGGAAAGAGGGATCATCATAGGATGGGCAAAGGGCTGGCAAATACAGTTGTGGGTGCTGGCCTGTCCTGGCTGATCTGGGCAGACCAAGTGTGCTCTCAGTGGCACTTTAGAGAACTGTGTTTTGAGAACTTTAATTCCTCTGATCTCATCTTACACAAAATGTCCTGGATTTTGGCATCAGCATCCCCCTTTTCAAAATGACTGGTACCTCTGAAGCAAATCAAATGTGAGTTCAGGGCAATTAAAGTTTAAATTTGACATTCAAGATTGAAGTGTGGCTTGTTGCTAGTGACAAGCGAGTGAGTAGTAATCATTACTCAGTGACAATTCAGGTCACCCAGTACTTCTCATCCAGACAGTCTATTTTCATTTGTCAATAACTTGGATGAACACCCAGGACCAAGATTCCTCATGCCATGTATCTGCCTTGTCCTGGATTTGTTTATAACACTGCACTGAAATCAGTGAAGTTGCATCACAGAAGGAGATAGAGAAAACCCCTTCATTTCTCCCATTTTCCAAAATTCTTGCAACTTTGATTTTGAGAAGCTCCAGCTCATGTCGTGGAGCAGCACATGAGGTTGGCAGAGGTGGTGGTGTGTGTGCCAGGATGTGCCTCTTGCTGTCCTAGAGAAAAGATGCCCAAATTTGGGGGCATTAAAAGTGTTTGAGAAGCCTCCCACAGCAGCCTGGATGGGAGGTAGCTGGAGTTTAGCACCAAAAACCTTGCGAGTGTTTGTCTGCACGGGTCGTGCTGCAGCCCTGCTCGGTGTGTTGTTCTCCACGAGCCCTGCTGAGCCTGTGAGAGCTCCAGGCTCTGGGTGTCACAGTCCTGGAAGACAACACAGATCGTGGAGGGCAGAGAAAGGAAACATGAGAAGGATCCCAGGAGGAAATGGACTCAGGAGCCCAGGTGGGAACGACAGAGGGGCCACAAGGGGATCCAGGTGGGGAACAGGTAGGATGGGAACTGGCATGAAGGTACAGACATGGCTCTGAGAACAAGTGATGCTGCTGGAGAGGTAAAAAGGGGACCAAGGTGGAATGAGGCTACTTGGGATGTCAGAGCTGGAGGACCCAGAGGATGAGGGCAGAAGTGCCCAGAAAAAGGGCAGTAGGTCAGTAACTAACACAGTGTTGGGGGTGACGTGGGTGGGCAGTCCAGGGGATGATGTCTGGTCTCTCTGGTCATGTCTGATGCTCTGGCTCTGTATTGAAGGCACACGGGGCACCACTGCTTAGTTCTCTGCCATGGAACAGGTTACCTGCTGAGCCCCTTGGATGGAGCCAGAGCTTTGGCTATGCCTGGCTAACTGCAGACTTGTTCCTTGCTTTAGGGAAGGGGAATTAGTAGGCTTGAGGGCAGCTGGCTCTCTTCATTGACTGGCATGGTCATCTATGTATCCCATGAGTGTGACTCCAAAAGCTGTGTTTCACAGTGCAGGATATCATCCACAATCTCCCTTGCACTTCTGTGTCCCAGTGCCCCCATAAGAAGGTTGGTATTGGGACCTGGGGCCTCCCTCCCCCCCTCCCTCTCCACTGACACCTCAACCATCTCCCAGAATAGCCCAGGCAGAAGCCGAGGAGCCCTCCAAGCTGGGGCTTTGCCCTCCCTGCCATGGCAGATTCACAGTGTCGGGCCCTCAACCTGAAAAGACAGTTCTGTCTTGTGGACTGGGAGGGCTGTGAAGGAAGGAATGCCATCCTTGCCTGCATGGACAGGAGGAATCACTCTTGTCTGTGCACAGGATTGAGGCTGTACCATCCCATCAGGATGGCTTTTCTATCTCTGATTAACAAAAACCCCACTTGTCCATATTTTCATTCCTCAAAAGCCACCAGTCCTTTATCAGCACATAATCAGTGTTGGTCCCACCATGGGAACCAGGAGGAAGGCTTTGTGCAGTGGCTTTAGTGCTGAGAATCTCGGTGAAGTCCCAGGGCTGCTGCATCTCTTGCAAAAGAGCCAGGAACCCTGCCAGGAACCACCCCAGAAGTTGGTGCTTCCAAACACAAGCAAGCAGCAACTGCTCCATGCTTGCAGCTCTGCATCACTTCTCTGCAGGCAAGAGGAGTGAAAAACCCCAGGAGCCTCTCAGCTACTGCATGGCCTTGGCATTTCTAGGAAAGCCAGTACTAACTGTGCTGAGCAGTGGATTGCATTCAGGATATTCCTGCCCGTGCTGAGCTGCAGGGTCTGGAAGGGCTCAGCCCGGAGGACAGGCCCTGGCACAGCTGGTGCAGCTGCTGGAACTTGGAAGAGACTCCATGTGTGATGCAGAGGGACTCGCTGCAGGCACAGGAGCCTCTCCCAAGGCCAGAGCGCTGCAGGAGGGAGTGTGTGACACTCACCACTCTCAGGACTGAGCAGAGGAGGAAGGGAAGTGTCAGGTCTGGAAAGCAGGAACATGCTGGGTGCACTGGAGGCTGGAAGAGTCTGTTCCACCTGGTCTCATCCATACCCTGAGCACAGGAGGGTACTCAGTTACAGCATTGTGTGAATAGATGGGATAAGGGAAGGGAGAGGATTATGTGTCCCTTCCCTTCCGTGTGGCTGAGCTGCCTGCACAGATCTGCCATCCAAAGCTGTGGGTCTGCCTGCCCACACAGTGGGAACAGGGCTGAGATATGAGCCAGCATACAGCTCTATGATCTCCAGGGCCTTCCCTGGATCTGTCAGGGCTCTAAACCCTACACAACATCCCAGCAGGAGAGGTGGGACAGGCAGGACACCTCCTGAACAGCAGTCAGGGCAAACAGACAGCCCCCAGAGACATGAAGGGCTGGAGTTTGGTTGCATGAGGGTGGCTGTCCCTTGGGTAAGGATGGGAAGAATCAGAAACCTTGCTGGGAGGAGAAGCCGCAGCCCCTCGGCATCCCCTGAGCTCCCTGGTACAGACAGGGCTCTCCCGTGCTCTCAGCTGCCCACAAGGTCAGCTTTGCTGGCACATGGACAGTCTGGCAGAGGGGAGAGGACCTTCCCTGCTCTGTCCCCATGGCTGAGACAGTCTCAATGACACTGACAGGGAAGGGCAGCAAGGTCTCTGCTCAGATAGGCACAATAGCAGCATGTTCCCAGCTTCTGCCAGCAGAGCTTTAGCACAGAGATCTTCACCTTTGGCCATTTTCAGCTTGCAGCTCACCCAGATGTGGGTGACACTTAAATGACCTACAAGAGGCTCTTCGTTCCCCAGGCTCACAGACACAAAACAATTTCCTTTCCCAACCTCTAGAGGTGAGCAGGTGACAGGTGTCAGCTCTTTTCTTCTGTTTAGAAGTAGCTGAATTGATTTTGCTGAGATTTTAGCAATTCAAGAAAACTTAACCCTGACATTTAATTTCTGGCTAAGCTGAGAGCTTGCTAAAAAAACCCAAAAACTTATCTGCTTCTAAACACTGAAACTGCATTACTAGCAGATGTTTGTTTTCTGCTTCTGTTTTTTGTTTTCATAAAAATATTTGCAGAAAATCTTGTCGGGATATTTCCTTACCCTTTTAGCCAGCCTGTCATTATTCCTCACAAGTGAGGGCTCTCACGGGAGGCACAGGGCAGCACTAATGAGGGGCTCGGTGTGCTCTGCTGCCCAGAGCAGTCACGCTTAATCTTCCCTTATATGTCAGTCTTCCCAGTGTCTCAACCTTTCCCACCACTTCCATGATCTTCAGTCTTTGCCTCAAGGCCACCACACTCAGCATGGGTAGTCCTTCTGTGTGATGCCTGCAGTGGTGGAAATGCTGGAGTTCTGTTCCAAAATATGACACAATTTCTTTGTTTCCCACCCTGCTGACACTCATCTCACCCGTGTGTTTGGAGGATATACAGTCTCCAGCGTCAGGGTCCATCTTTAGTGGGTGACTTCAGGTCCAAGCAGGCAGCAGATGCTCTTGATTCCTGTTATTCCCAAGGGATGGGAGAGCCCTCTGCACATCAGGCAATCAAAGGCTTCTGTGGTGAAAGCCTGTCCGTACCAGCCCACACAGCCATGGTGATGGGAGAGGGTAGGAACACCTTGCCTTCAAAAAACCCCACCAGCTGCAGGACCCAAGAGCATTTCACTGGGATGGAGGCCAGCAAGAAACACTGTCACCCCGATGCTCTGGACAGCAGGTGGCACTGGGAGAGGGCAGGAGGGGCAGGAGTTCCAAGGGGCCCCCTGAGAAGCACGTTCACATCTACTTCAGATGTAGGGAAGCCCCCTGGAAAAGGGAGCACCATCTTCACCACCCCTCTGCTGCAGCAGCTGCTCCTGGCTCAGGGCAGGACACCTCTGCCCCTCCTGCAGTGCCCACCCTCGCTCTGCTGGATGCACAGCCACAGGAAAAACCTCCACACCCTGCTGTTCACCGCTGGAGCAGCCACAGTAACCACGTTCCTGTGAGAACAAGACTGTGCCTGAGGATTTCTGCCTGCTGTGCCACAGCTCCCAGGGGCTGACACTCACCCCTCCCTGCACCAAGGCTCAGCTGGTATCTCGTTCCCAGCCTCAGCACAAGGTAGGGCTGCTGTCAGCCCTGTGTCCTGCCCCCCGTGGGACTGTGCTGTGCAACAGAAAGGGCTCCACACCGAGCCATCCTACTCAGAAAGACAGTGCCCAGCACGGTGTCCACGAGCAGCTGCCCTGTGGGCAGGTTTGGTCTGCGAGTGCCGTGACAGGATGTGAGGGTTGGACTGGAATTACACTGCCCAGGTCCTTATACAGGCTGGGAGTCAGGCAAAAGGGGCAGTGGTGAGGAATAGGGAAGGGAAAAACAAGAGCTGCAGGCTCAGATTCTGGGAACATGTTACAACTTCCAGCCCTTTGCAGTCTGGTGGGGGTGAGCAGCACCCAGACCTTGGGATGGTGTGGGACCACCATGGGGAGAGGTGGGTGAGGGCAGCCTGCCCTCATCTTACACACCCACTGCAGCTCCCAGGGCTTTTCCCAGGGGAAGGTCTCTGCTTTCCTCAGGTCTGGTGCAGGTTGCTCAGGTGCAGTTTCCTCCCAGTCAAAAAAGGTGCTGGGCAGGTTGTCCAAGGCAGGTCAATGAAAGCAAGGGCTAGTCAATCCCGAGGGAAAGCCAACAGCAGAGGGAATGGTGGGGCTGAAGAATTCAGTGCTTCCTCTGCTTCAGCTGTTCCTGGAGTGTTTAACTTCAATGAAGTGATAAATGCAATTAACTAGCTACAAAGGGGGAGCAATGGGGATTGAATAAAAAAATAATCAGTTTGAAAGTGCTTACATAAGTGAAATCCATTTATTTTCACCTCAGCTGGGTCTGCTGAAATTCTGTTGAATCTCTCCAGATCATTTAGGGAACTTAAGCCATCTTACAACTCCTGGCAGCTCTCCCTGAGAACAAGGGCAGGGACAAGATTGTGTCTGTCCTCAGGAAGGGAGGAGAAAGGATCCACATATAAGGGATAATCCTCATTATGGCAATTATGCTGTGAAATACTGGAACAAGTAATCAAACGTGATTTTTATAGGCATCTAGAGTAGGACATGATGAGGTGCATCAGCCAGCTGACATAGATTTGTCAAATAAAATACAGTGTTAAGATGCCTCCTTCCCTTTTTGCTAATGTGTGTATTGAAGGCAGGGAAAAGCAATACCTGTCAAATAACTGGGTGCTACAGAGTCTTTGCATGCTGACAGATGGCATCCTTGTGGGCATGGCAATGGGAGAAGGTCTGAGTGGAGTTGCTAAAGGCTGGTACATCAGACTGGCAACCTGCCACTGGTTGGGTTCCACAGGGCTCCATCTTGGGCCCTGTGCTCTTCCAAATCTTTATAAATGCCTTGGATGCAGGACTGGAAGGGGGACTGAGCAAATTTGCAGATGACCCAGAAGTGGGAGGAGCTGTTGAGTCCCTGGAAGGCAGAGAGGCCCTGCAGAGAGACCTGGAGAGATCAGAGGGCTGGGAATCACCAACCGTGGGAAGTTCAACAAGGGGAAGTTCTGGATTCTGCCCCTGGGATGGGGCAACCTCAGATGTATGGACACACTGGGAATGAGAGGCTGAAAAGCAGTGCTGGGAAAGGGCCCTGGGAGTCCTGGTCAGTGGCCAGTTGGCCCTGAGTCAGCAGTGCCCTGGCAGCCAGGGGGCTGTGTCCTGGGGGCTGTGGTGGTGTCCTTGGCTGGACGCCGGGTGCTCACCCAGCCGCTCCATCACCCCCATTCCCAGCGGGACAAGGGACAGAGTAAGGTGGGAAAACGCCTGGTGGGTTGGGACAAGGCAGTTTATCTAAAGCAAACAGCAGAGCACAAGTCTGTGTGCACAAAAGCAAAGAGAAAGATATCAGGGTTTGTTCCCTGCTCCCCACGAGCAGCCATGGGCGCTCCCCATCAGCAGGGCTGCAGCTCAGGGACCTCAGAGACAATGGATGCCCCCCTTCCTGCTCCTGCCTCAGCTGTTATATCTGAGCTGACATCACAGGGTCTGGAACATCCCTTTGGCCAGTTTGGGGCAGCTGGCCTGGCTGTGTCCCCTCCCAGCATCTTCCTTTGATGGAGGAAGGAACGTTGCAGTGCTGATGCTCAGTGGGAGCCAAAACCGGTGTGTTATCAACACCCTTCTGGCTGCCAGTGCAGAGCACAGCACTGGGAGGGCTGCTGGGGAAAATGAACATCCAGACCCAAGACAGGGGCATCAGGCCCAGGCCAGGGAGGGGATTGTCCCGCTCTGCTCTGCCCTGGGGTGGCCTCACCTCAATGTTGGGGCAGTTTGGGGGGACACAATGGAAGGAGAGATTGAGCCATTGGAGAGTGTCCAAAGGAGAGAACGAGGATGGGGAAGGGCCTGGATTTGAAGCCCTGTGAGGACACTGAGGGCACTTGGTGTGTTCAGCTGGAGCAGAGGAGACTGAGGGGAGACCTCCCTGCAGTTCCAACTGCCTGGGCAGGGGCAGAGGAGGGGCAGGACTGAGCTCTGCTCTGGGGGGAGCAGGGACAGCCCCCAGGGAATGGCTGGAGCTGTGTCAGGGCAGGCTCAGGGTGGATCTCAGCAAAAGGTTCTTCCCCCACAGGCTGGTTGGGCACTGAACAGGCTCCCCAGGGCAGTGGGCACAGCCCCAAGGCTGCCAGAGCTGCAGGAGGGTTTGGATGATCCTCTGGGGCACAGGGGGTGACTCTTGGGGCTGGGCCTGGGCAGGGCCAGGAACTGGACTCGATGATCCTTGTGGGTCCCTTCCAATTCAGCAGATTCTGTGATCCTGTGAGAAGGAGGGAGCAGGCAGGCATAGTGGTCACTCCTATTTGGTGTCTGTCTGAAGAGCTGTGGGGAAGGAGACAAAGGGGCTCTGGACAGGCACCCCAGGGTACCCAGAAACTTCCATGAACTAGCAGAGGGTATTTACTGCTCCAGTGACTGATCACAGGCTGAGAAGAGGAGGAAGTTCTCAGCATGTCAGGGTTAGGATTCAGACTGGATTAGAGCAGCTGGGGAAGTGCAAGCTGCCAAGCATGGACACAGCCCTGTGCTGGTGCTGGGCTCACCAGGGGGAGGTGAGGAACACCTGTCTGTGCCTCAGGGAACCACAGGATGGGGATTTCCTACAGCCACTTGCAGTGTGCCAAACCCTCTGGAGTGGGTTGGTTTCTCCAGCCAGCTGGTGCCTCCTGCAGACCTGCCAAGGGCAGGAGAGCTCTGGGGGACTGTCCCCGTGGAGACTCCCAGATCACTGCCCACACTCAGCCAAGCCTGCAGGGCACACACTGCTCTGCTGAGAGTCATAAATTTTCCTTGAGAATAATTTTCCAATGGAAAAGTATCCTTGTTTTACTAACTTAGTAGATTTTATTTGGCAATCTGAAATACCATCTGTCTGGCAGCTTCACCTCTGCCTACACAAAGAGAGCCTTTCAGACAAGAACTGGGAGGCACTGAGCACCCTGACCACCCATGTTCCACTCAGGAGAGCTCAGGGAAGGATATGTGGGAGCTGAAAGCCTGAGGGCTTTGGAGCCACCAGCCCTCTGGAGGAAACTAAAGTGGCAAGGCCTTTCCCTGAGGGCAGGGATCAGGCTCCCAGGGGCCTCTTCTTTTTCCCCTGTTCCACCTGCCCTTGGGAGTGGAGGATCCCCCAGAGGGGTTGAAAGAAAGAGCCAGTCAGATCAGACTTCCTACACGGTGTCTCCATCACTAGAGGTGTTCAAGGCTCCCCTATGCAAAGCTATGACCTGATTTCATGTAGTCATCAGTCCTACTTTGGACAGAAGACTGGCCTAGAGGTCTCCAGGTGTCCCTTCCACAAACTCACCTGTGACTGCACAAGAGCAGGAGATATCTCTAGGATGTCACTGGGATAGCCCGAGCACGTGCAATCCTCCCGGGCAGGATTGCTTCCCACTGCCTGGAAGGACTCCCCTGTGCTGTGTCTGACCAGAGCACCTGCACTCCCTTCCCCTCTCTCACTGCAGTGTTTAACCCTCCTGCAGCCAAGATGGACAGTGGTGTCAGCACTGACAGTCGTGGGCCAAGATAATCAGCACTGAAGGTGTTTTCCTTTCTGCCCTGACTCATGTTGTGATGGGAAGGTCAGATTTTCACACCTCTCCTTCAAGTGTGGTGTCCTGGGAAAGGCCATTCCTTCCTTCTCTGTGCATGGCCCCACGCTCATAGAATCATAGAATTATGGAATATCCTGAGTTGAAAGGGACCCACAAGGACCGTTGAGTCCAACTCCTGGCCCTGCACAGGACACCCCGACAATCCCACCCTATCCCTGAGAGTGTTGTCCAAATGATCCCTGAGCTCTGGCAGCCTTGGTGCCATGACCACTGCCCTGGGGAGCCCATTCCAGTGGGGGGAAGAATCTTTTCCTCAAATTCAATATCCATATCTCCTCTAGGCTGAGCCCACCTTTTCAGAACAAGTTAGAAGAAAAATGCCATGCTATTATTTGATTGTAGATTGCCTGGGAGAAAAAGGTGTATCTGAGAAAGAGATGCAGTTCTTGCCTTTGTCAGGGATTATATTATCTGTGAAAGAGAGGAACACTGGTGCTGTTGTTGCAGGTCCTAAAGAGGTCTTACCTGGAAGACCAATGTAATTCATGTCCCTCACTTCAAAAAAAGCTGAACTCAGAAAGAATTAGATGTACAAAGTGGCTCATAGGATGAGCAATCAGCTGCCTACACTGTGTGCGTGTGTGCAGGGTGGGAGGAACAGCAGCTCCTCCCTGGTGCAGAGCAGTGCTTGCCTGGGTCAGGGCCTTGTGTGGGGAGAGAAGAAGGGAGAGACAGGAGCTGGGAGCAGGCACCTTTCCATCCCGTCCCGTGAGAGAATTCCCATTCTCGCTGTTCCTTGCCAGCCAGCAAGGACCTCAGGAAGTTCCTGGCAGAGTCCCAGGCTCCGCAGTGCCAGCTCAGGAGGTGGCACCCTGCTGTGGGCATTTGGCTGCTCCGAACAGTTCTGGCACTGGGTGCAACACAAGCAGGTGGACAGACAGGTGGGCAGAAGCCACTTCACATTTGAGAGCAGCCAAGTGGATGGAGAAGGGGACCAGACCCCTTGTCGTCTCAGCAAGTGGCACAGCTCCCCACTGTGCTCCCACAGGATTTGGGGGTGTCTGAGCCTTTTTGCATGCGCCCAGGCATCCTGACATCCCCTGCCTGCCCATGGCTGCGAGCAGGCAGGCAGAGCCCTTGGCTGCTGGTCCACAGGATGCTGTAAATCTTGGGGAGCTGCTGCTGTGAAGCCCTTCAGAGCACCCAGCCTGCTGTCTATTGAGAAAAGCCAATACCCTTCTGTCTGTCAGATGGCACTTAACCGCCGCTGTTATTCTAGATGAGTGAACACTTGTGTTATATTTTCCAATAGCAAAAACTGGGGTCAGCAGGGTGTCTGCTGTTTTAGCCAAATCCAGATGGGGTTTTCCTATAAACAAGTGCACACAGAATATTTATACAGGCGATGGCACCTGACGCCTTAACACTTAGGCCATCCTATTGAGTAGCCACTCATACTATAAGTCACTTCAGTGCATTAAGTAAATATTTTAATATAGCCATGTCACTGTTTATTATATAATGGCGGGGGCCCAAATCTTGCCTAATGCTTGGTTAAAAAGTCAGTTTACACCATCCTTTACAGTGAATCAAAGAATGCATAAACGGGGCTCTTTTGTTACTCAGAGCTCTGTTTACTTTACTTTTCTGTAAACCTTTCGAAACACTTGCTTATAAGAGCTGATAGAACCCAGATTTTCCCCTGGGGCTGAGGTGTTCATGATGTCGGGAAGGTACCGCTCCGAGTAATCAATGGAGTTTCCACTGACCAGCCCCAGGCTCGTCCCTCACTGTCTGTCCCCAGCTCTGGTTGGAAACTGGCTCGAGGTGACATAAAGGCTGCTTGTGCCAGGAGGGGAAGCCCAGGAGCTCCTGCTCCAGCACAGGTAGCTCTGACTCACCTGGTGCCAGGAGCAGTGGAAGCAGCACAGAGCAGCATCTTTGGAGGCAGAGGTGCAGCCTGCACCAGGACAGGGTGTCTTCAGCTTCTTACCAGCTGAAGGACTGCAAGAGCTGGTGACCAGAGGGATGCATTCACCTCTGTTCTTCATTGCCTTCCTTCTTCTCTTGCCTTTTTACTCTCTCACTGCAGCCTCAGCACTGCTGCCTCTCCCAGTGCACACACTCTGCTGCTTGCTGCTGAGAACCTTGGGGTCAGGAGGCACGTGCAGATCTTACCTAAGGTCAGGGATCACAAGAATCCACAATAACACAGACTAGAGGCTGGGGACTTCAAAGGCTCATCACAGGTTCTGGCTCAGAAGGATTTGGGATGCTGCAGAGGAGCCTGCAGTTCTCTCAGCACTGCACACTGGCCTTGCAGCCCCCCCTGTGTGCCCCACACTTCAGTTCTCTGTGCTCAGCTCCAGTCCTACTTCTGGCAGGGGAGAAATGTGCCCTGAGTAGGACATGCTTGACTCTTGGGAGGCACTAAATAATGCAGGAGAGTCCTCCAGGGAGTGCCCACAAGTCCCAGCTTACCCTCAGCTCGTCCTTGTAGCTGTCCCAAGAGCTTGGGCCGCAGTACAGCAGCCAAAGCCTCTGCAGACAGGAGGTGGGGTGAGGTTAGGACATGGGAAAAGCCCATCTGTAACCAGCCTGGCTGTGCCCTGGGGTGATGTGCAGACTGTCCCACAGAGAAAGAAAAGGTTGGATGGGAAGATGACAGGGAGATTTGGGAAGGGGTTGTGCTTCCTTGTGCCTCGCTCATCAGCTGTCCATGTGCTTGGAACAGCCCATGGGTGCTCTGAGCCAGTGCAGAGCTGGCATGGAGGGGTTTGGGAGGGCAGATTTTCCTGTAGAGGTTTTCAGCTCTTTCAGGGGATTGTCTGTACAAGGAGTGGGACAAGCCACATGCACACACCTGGAGCTAGTGTAGCAAAAAAGCACCTTGTACACAGAGGTCATTGGACAGTGCTGGGGCTCAGCTCCCCTGGGAAAGGCAGCTAAATGCTGCCAGGGAGGAGATGAATGGCCTGGGAGAGAAAAGGGGTGAGCTGGCAGATACAAACAACTGAGTGTACCCTGGTGGCCTCTGTGTTCCCCTCTGAGCTTGTACCTGGAAGCTCCTGGCTGTGGAGCACCACTGTTCCCCACAAAGCTTCATCTGCACCAAACCCACCCCAGGCAGGGGAGGAAAAGCCTGTAGAGGTCAGGGAGGGTGCAGGATGTGCTGTGCCACTGGGTCAGTCTGAAGGGACAAAGGGACCCCGAAATAGGGGACAGGACAGGGCCAGGCTGCAGGAGGTAGTGGGGCTCAGGGTGGCCTGGGCTGGCTGGCTCTGAACATGGCAGGGGGCTTTAGGTAGCAAGGAAATCCTTCCTCAGGCCGGTTGTTTGTGTGCCTGGGCCGTGAACGCCCTCCAGGAGTCCTTACACTTCTCCCTGGCTGCTCCATCCAGCATCTGCTTTGGGTTACTCTACCAAAACAACAAGCCTGTGTGTAATTTTAAAGCATTGGTTCTGGGTTGATATGAATCAGAAAATTACCCCTCTCTGAGTTTCTAAGGTAACCAACATCCATATCCTCCCCTGTGCCAGTGGTTACAGCACTAAACACCACAGCCAGGTAGAAGGTTTGGGTCTAGCCAGACCCAGAGCTCGAGGCTGCAGGTGGGTCCTGGAGCCCTTTTGGATGGACAAAGGGATGGCAGGGAGGAGAAGGTGTCAGCACCCCTGGAGCAGCACAGGGCAGTGAGCTGCCCCCTCATCTCAGCACCCTGAGCTCAGCCTGCCCTGAGCTGCTGCCCAAGGCAGGGACACAACTTCACACAGCTGGGTCCTTCAGCCAGCCCCAGAACAAGCTCTGGGCTCTCAGCTCCCCCTCATGACAGAAGCATCCCCAGTGCAAAATTTCCAAACCTCGTGGGTTCACTGTGATGATATTCCTGAGACTGTGAGCACCGTTGTGGGTGGGAATAAAGCTCCTGCCTAACTCCTGGGATGAGCAGAGCTCTGTAACTCATACCAGGGGGATGAGCACCTACCCTACCCCTGTGGGGAACCTCCTGCCTGTCTGCTGAGGGGAGCAGGCTCAGGAAGAAAAGGATCCTGCACATGCAGAGGGGAAGCCATGGTTTTCCTGGCCAAGCATGCAGAGCTGAGCTGACCACAGGACAGAGCCCAGCCCAGAGCCCTGCCAGAGCTGAGCCTCAGGGACCTCTGCCCGGCCATGAGCTGCTCCACAGAGCCACAACAGTTCCTGCTGGTGGGACATCATGACCCCTGTCCAGAGAAGGGCAGGTGATGGACAGCTGTGGCCCTGGGGGTTGTGACGAAGTTCAGGGGAGATAGGAGGGTCTGGTGACTGTGGTGCACCTAAAACTCAGTCCCTGTCCCAAGTGTTCTTGAACTTCATCACTCCCCTCGGTCTTTGCCAAGCCTGGTAAAGCAGTAGTATATTTTCATCTGAAAAATAGCTCCTATCCTGAAACTTCTGAGGATTTTGTGCAGCACACAAGTGGTCTTCAACTTCATTTTTTAAGTTCTCAGCTGTTTTCCAGTGAAAGCTCTGCCACTGGCAGGGAGTCAGGCTCTGGAATATCCATGACTATAGCACACTGGCCATCACATTCCCACTCCTCTCATGCCCCAGCCAGTTCCATTTTCCTGCTTCTGTGCAGTTGCCAATGGGAGAGAAGGAAGCAGTTTCTGACACAGGGCACTGCATACCAGGGAAGAGCAGGAGGGTGAGTTCCATGGTACACACATGACCAGGAGCAACAGACGTTGCAGCAGCTGATAATTGGCTTTCTCCCAGTCCCTGTGTTGTCCAGCACTGTCTCCAGGCCTTGGATCCTAGGACTGAGAGATAGTAATTTGGAGAAAAATGTCTGTAAGCTCTCCTGGGTGCATGGAAATGCTGGGAAATGCTGGTCTAAGGGAACCTTTGAGTCTGGATGTCCCCTGGTCCATCATGAGAAGACTGAGGGGAGACCTCATTGCAGTTCCAGCTTCCTCAGAGGCAGAGGAGGGGCAGGACTGAGCTCTGCTCTGGGGGGAGCAGGGACAGCCCCCAGGGAATGGCTGGAGCTGTGTCAGGGCAGGCTCAGGGTGGATCTCAGCAAAAGGTTCTTCCCCCACAGGCTGGTTGGGCACTGAACAGGCTCCCCAGGGCAGTGGGCACAGCCCCAAGGCTGCCAGAGCTGCAGGAGGGTTTGGATGATCCTCTGGGGCACAGGGGGGGACTCTTGGGGATGGGCCTGGGCAGGGCCAAAAGTTGGACCGTTGTGAGTCCCTTTCAGCTCAGCATATTGATTCTGAGAGGAGCCCATGGGTATTTTTCACCCAAGTCATGTGCTCAGAAGTCTAGTTTATGGTTCTTGTGAGGCCTAACAAGGTTAAGGTGTGAGACCAGTGTTCCCAGACGTGTCTGCCTTGGGGAGATGGGTCTCAGTCCCAGGGCTCATCTGTAACAGAGGAAGTTTTCCTGCCTGGGTTGTACCCGCACGAGGGTCCTGCTGCAGGAACAAACCCACATTTTGCCCACGTGTGGGTGGCCTTTAGGATCACTGTGAGAGCTGAGAATGTTTAGAAGGTCATATAGTGCTGGTGGGGCAAAGAATCGAACAGAGTCTCCAGGAATATATATACACTGGGCTCAGAAATCCTGCAGAGCCACTGCAGTGCCCACAGTTTTCTGGGAAGCAGCTCAGCTCCACACTCATGGGATGCAAATGCATGTGTATCCTGCCTGTGGAGAGCACAGAGATCCACAGTTTCCTTGCAGATCTCTTCAGATTTTGCAGTTAAGACAGCCTTGGGGAGTGCAGGACTGTGAGCTGCCATCTTTGAAGACAAAATGCTGCAAGTGGGGCTGCACTGGTGAGAGCCAAAATACAGACTGTCCAGCGTTCCAAGGATGCTGCCTGGGCACAAACACCACCTGCTGTTCCCCTCCTGCTGCAGAGGTACCTCACCCTGAATTCAAACCCATGCTTTCCCACAGTCTCACTTCTGTGGGCAGCAAGGTGAGCAAGAGACCCAGGGACATCCCAGGGCACATTCACCTGTGTGTGCAGTGGCACCAGCATCTGCCACAGCCCTGGCCATCTCACTGAGGTCTCTGTGCACCAGGGCACTGCTGGAGAGGACAGTGGTGTCATTCCTGGTACCTTGCAGCCAGGCACCAGCCCTTAGCTCACCCACAGCCTTCTTGTCTGCAGAAGCTTCAAAATCCTTCATCTCCATCCCCCTTGCTGACCTTTGTATCCCATTGCAGGAGAACAATCCCACCTGCAGCTCCAGGGAGGGGTGAGGGTGGGCTCTCACCTCGCTGCCTGCCTCCCCTGCCATGTGTAGACCACAGCAGGAATAATGGAGTGTGAATCCTTAATCTTCTGGGCCTCTGACCCCTGTAATATATTGTTCTCCATTTCCCCCAGGGCAGCCCTGTTCCATTCGATAACTGCAAAGTATTTATCTGTGTCATATTAAGAGCCATTTGGAATAATTGTGAAATTGGCAGCTTTGTCCCTCCTTTGTTTAGACCAGGGTATAATTTGGTTAATTTTAGCGGTTTTTTAAACTTTGCCACAAGAAGGCGGAAATTTAGATTCCATTATTCAGCAAGTAGCTCTGAGGAATGTCCTTTGGCAGCAGGGACATGTGGAGGGGCCATAGAGCTCCTGGCAGCCCTGGAGCATTTGGTGTGTTGAGTCTCAGCCAGGCCTCAGGAGTCCTTGCCACAAATCTCCATCCTTTCCTGATCCCTGTTCGTCCTCCCTGCCTGCTCTGCACTGTGCACACACCAGACTGGAGGGGCTGTCACCGCAGCACGTTCCTTTGTGGAAGAGAGGGACAGCAGTGGGTTTTCTGGGGATCAAAGTGCAGGTCAGCCCAGTTGAGTGCCTGGTCCCCAACCCTGGGGACACGGCTGGAGGAGAGCATGGAAAGCTCAGGGATCCTTTTCTCCATGAGTCTGTTTTCTAACCCGCTGTGCCTCAGAGCCTTCTTGAACCAGGCCCAGCACCTCTGGGTTTAATACCTCGCAGTGGATTTCTCCTTCATGAATGTCTCTGAATGCCTTTGGAACCCATCCACCCCTCTGGCACATGCAGCATCCTGCAGCAAAGAGTTCCACAGTGTAACTAGGAAGTGGGTGAGAAAAATCTCTGCTTTTGTAATTTTTAAACCTCATGCTTAAGCACTTCTTTGGTTCTCTCTGGTTCCTGCAGTCAACAACCATTCCTCACTGATGCTGTTTGGACCACTCTTGACTGGGCAGCCCTCCAGACTGAGGTCTCCTGCCCCAGCCTTTTCCTTCCAAACTAAGGGTTCCAGCCCATTTCACCTCTCTTTGGTCATCCTTGTTGGTCTTCTCTGTGGACTATTTTTCCCCACAGATATTACTTTTCTTTTGCATTTTTATCACTCAGACACTCGGTATCAGGACATCTTTCTGTAGTTCTCCATATCAGGTGTCTTTTTCATGGAATCACAGAATGGTCTGGGTTGGGAGGGACCTTAAAGTTCATCTCATTCCAATCCCCTGCTGTGGGAAGGGACACCTTCCACTAGACCAGGTTGCTCCAAGTCCTGTCCAACCTGGCACTGAGTAATTGGACACTGTAAGGAAAATTTCTCTGTCTCTTCATCTCAGTCATCATGTTAACCAGCACAAGACCTGGCACAATTTCCTGCCTTTTGCCTTCATTAAAACAAACCTAATTTTTGCTCCTTATTTCTAAATGCTCATATTCTATAACAGCTGTTCTGCAGCTTTTGGTGAGGACAGTTCTTACAAATGTTCTGAAAATCCAAGATCACTCAAGTTACCTTTATCCAAGTGCCTCAAAATAGCTCTGAGGCATGAGGCCCCATGAAAACTATTTGGATGTGTCTCCCCTGGACCACACCCCTTCTGACTCTTCACTCCTCTTCTCCCAGCATGTCCAGAGGTGATGCCAGGTCTGAGCTCTGAGACACCCAGCCTGGCACTCCTGTCCCTTGCTGAACCTGCTGCACCTGCTGATGGCTTTGGTGCTGAGGGCCCATTTGGTTGGGGTTAGGGAAAGTGAAATCTGTTGATGTGAGCTGTGGCTTGGGGAAGGGGATCCACTGATAGAATACTGTTGCCTCAGAGAAAGCCATAGCTGGTGAACTTCTGGGGTATTTGATGAAATTATGGAGATTTTCTCTCACACCCCCGGGCACTGAATCACACTTGTCAGGATACAGCCAAATCATCAGTGGAGACACTTCACCACATCTTGTCCTGTAGAGATCTGCATGTCCTTCCCAAGCCAGGCTCAGCTCCTCCAGAAAGGGTACTTGTTACAGTCCCGACGGGGCTGCAAAGTGGTTGTTTTAGAAGGCGAGATTAAGGCACAACACTCCAAATGTTAGGTCTCAAACAGACAAACTGCTTAATTTATAACAATAAGTAATGGTAAAAGCGGGAGGGACGAGAAGAGGTAGAGATAAGGAAAAGCTACCAAAGGAAAGTGCAAAAAGGTTTTACCAGCAGCAGTGAGAGAAGCGGGTGCAGTCAGCCTCAGGCAGTCCGGGAAGGAGGCAGGGGGTGAGCAGACTGGACCCGAGACAAACAGAGGAGACTCGGGCAGGTGGGACACGAGCAGGACGGAGCGAGCAGTGGGGCCAGCAGCCAGCACGGGACCCTGGGCAACACCGCCCGGACCGGACCCCAGCGCTGGGCAGCGCCCTAAATAACCCCGGTGGGCGCTCAGCGGCCAGCTCGGCTCCGGGCAGAGCTTTGCACCGTGTCCACTGGTTAAGCTGCAGGTATCCCGGCTGGCTGGCTCTGCCAAGGTGGGAAAATGTACCAACTTTGTGCTGGAGACTCTCCCGAGGTTCCTCAAGCAAGCCAAAATGTCCCCAGGTCGATGCAGACACCCCTGCCAAGGGATATAAAGTCCCTGTCCGCCGTTTTGTTCCATCACTGGGTTCAGGGGGGGCTCCTGCAAAACTTACCCTTGGCACGTACCTCAGCCGATGGAAATAGCTTCGTTAGTGTGAAGTGGTTAATTGCCGCTTGTGCAACTTCAATCAGCTTCGAAGCAGCCTTGCCCAAGGCCCTTAATTGCCCCATTAACACCTCTCGCGCCTCGGCAGATCGCTAATTACCGATTGTTCATTGCACCGGACAATGTACAAACAAAGTAGCCAGAGATGGAACAACCTCTGGCAGTATTCCAATAGGAATCTGTGTTCTGCATGGAAACGCTGGGCATCTGTCCTTCTACAACTGTAGGTTAATAATTATTTTCTTTTTCTGTCGTCAGTGTTATTCATGATGAAAGAGGTCTGTAATTTCTGAGCAGCTTTCCTGGTTCTGATCCGTGCCCATACAGCAGGGAACTGATTCCTTGGGTGTTTCAGAGAACTGTGGCTCCTGGTCAATGAAATAAGAGGCACTAGTCATGACGAGAGCAACTGGACCTGGAGTCCTGGTTAATGCCAAGCCTTGCCTCTTGCAATAACCCCACCTGTACTGACCTTAACATGGCCCTTTTTGGTCACAGACCTGGTGCTTTGAGTCTGGGTGGTTTTGCAGATAAATTTAGACTGCAGGATATATTAAAATTTCTAGCCAGTAGAAGAATGGCGTTCTTGAACAGCCTTCCAAACCGGAAAGTTGGGGCAAGGAGCCCATGTTGTTTGTAGATGGAACTTGATAAGTTAATGGAAAGGATTTTATGACATGACAGGAATGATCTCAGAGTGAAAAATTAAGTCATGGGATAATGGGCCCTGAATGTTCCATTTGTTTGCATTTCTGGGACCATGCTGAAAAAAGAGGGGTTCTTCAGTTCCTGATATTCTTTACTGCACCATGGTTTATCACCTGTGCTACAGAGCTTTACTTACTCATCTAAAGGAGCCACAAGTTTTCTTTGCCGCTCGTGCAGCCTTGGCTTTTGGGTCATGGAGCCATGGACTGCGAGGGCTGAGGGACCTCAGCTGGTGTTTGGGTGCAACCCAGCCTTGCCAGAGGCACAGGAGAGGAGCTTGCTTTCTGCCAGAGCATTTTGGCCAGAGATGGGATCAGGGTGTGCTGCGCTCTGAGTGTCAGAGCACTCCTGTGTGCCTGCCTGAGGCACTTTGCCCACAGTCATGTGTTTATTGGACTTGGAGCTACACAGTGTTTTGCCCTTGGCTGGACTGTCACATCCACCTGCACCTTTTCCTTCTTTTATGGGATGAAGGGTGTGTTCACCTGGGTTCACCCAGGAGTTTCTCTTTCAAAAGTTCTGTGGGTGCAGGGACAACAAGTGGGTGTTTAACTACTTTGAGGAAAGGCTTCTCTGAGAGGAAAGGCTGAGAGAATTGTGATTATTCAGCCTGGAGAAAAGAAGCCTTCAGAGTGACCTAATTATGGCCTCCCAGGACCCAAAGGGAGCCTTCAAGAAAGATGGAGAAAGACTATTTACAAGGGCCTGGAGAGACAGGATGAGGGGGAATGGCTTCACACTGGCAGAGGGCAGGATTGGGTGGGATATTGGGAAGAAACTCTTCTCTGTGAGGTTGGTGAGAGTGGGCCAGGTGGGCTGTTCCTCAAACTTCTCATGGTGTTGTGGAGAATGTGGTGGCTCTGGACCCAAGTGTTGTGGAGCAGCTGTAAAGGCTGAACTGCATTTTATCCCTGCACATAGGACCTCCTTCCCATTCCTTCTCATTCCCTTTGGATTGATCATGCATCTGCAGGCACTGTCTGTTGAGTCTGCTCCATACTAAAGTGTATTTTGACATCATCAGTGAACACCAGAAGAGGGGCTATGCACGGTTTCCCTACGGAGGTTGCTTCTTAGAAGTTCTCAGCTGGCAGCTCTGTCAATGTGTGTTGTGGCAGTGGCTGGCACAGGGTGCACACCAAAGCCATGCCTTGGTCTGTCCCACTGTATCACCTGGGCTTTTTGCCCTGTCCAGCTGCCCTTGCCAAAAGTCGAGAGCAAGATGGACAGAGGTCTGGACAAAAACAGTTTCACTGGACTCTGAGGAAGGGGCTGACAGGGTCTACAGGGATCAGCAGCTGCTCTTCCTTTCCTGGCCTCTTGCTTTCTGGAGCAGCCAAAGGAAGGGAGGGTCTAGGTCACCACCCTGAAAAGCAGAGTTGGAGGTGACCCCTGTCACCAGGTACGTTCTTACTCAGTGTTCAGACCCACATCACTGGGCCAGAAAGGTGACACGACACGACCCACCCAGTGCTCAGATCCGCTCCATAGTCTGGCTCAGGTTAGTCCCTGCTGCAGCAGGAACACACCCCATGGGCTCAAACCCTCTGCCAGCAGTCTGGGACCTTTCCCAAAGCCCTGCTGGGTCAGTCTGTGGCCTTTCCCACCCACTGAATTCTCCCTCTGCCAACTCAAGCTGGCAAGGCCCCCGTGCCAGGCAGGGGGACTGTCCAGTCTGGCTCTGCCTCAGCAGCTCTCCTGCTTGAGAACCGCCTTCATCACTTTATTAATAGTGTTTGTCACTCTGGGGCTTGTTCCTTCCCCTCCTGGCATCCAATAAAGGGGCATGGGTCCAGTTTGAGCTCATTTTCCATTTCAAATCTCTGCCATGTCTTCTTTCTTTTAGAAAGATTTTGTTTATTGCATTTCTAAAATGTAACACAATACAAGAGACAAAGATCAGACACAACCGCAAGTGCTGCAGGATTAGGACGCAGTTAAATGCTGCAGCCTTAACTGAGGGTGTTCAAATGACCTACAAGAGAAGTGCTTGCTTGCAGAAATGTGGGGAGGCAGCTGCTGGCAGGGGTGCAAGAGGCACTGGGAGAACCTTTGGGGGTGTCCAGACACAGCCAGACCTGCCTGGTGGCCACGATGCTGCAATCCACATGCAGGAAGAACCTGACCTCAGAGCTGGGCTCCACAGGCCTTTAGCACATGACTCTGGGATACACAAACCCAGAGCAGAAACATCCTTGCTGTGTAATTCCAGGGAGCAGGGCAAGAAGGCTGAGGCTGGGACAGAAGCTGCCCTGCCCAACATGAGCTCTGAACTGCGTGGGCTGAGGGACTTCAGATGGTGTTTTGGTGCTACAAGGCCCCTTGTAGGCAACCCAGCCTTGCAAGGGACACAGCCACCTCTCTGGTGGAAGACAAGGCTGATGACTGCAGAACAGCTCTCCATGTCAGTAAGTTTTTTCCTGCAGTGCTATGAGAAAACTCAGACTGGATTTTTTGGACACTTGTATCCATGAGCTTGGGATATATCAGAGGAGGACAGGTAAGCATGGGGTAGGGCCTGGCCTCAGCAATCCCCCACACTTCACTGGGATGAGAAACATGCTCATCATGTGGCTGTCAGAGCCGTGAATTGGTGGTAAAAGCAGTGTCAGTGTTAATGGCAACAGTGATGCTGGTAACGTGAAGTACCAGGGTCCCTTCCAGAGACCAAGGATTCCCATTCCACTGGAAAGTTTTGGTCAGGGCCAGATTTAAACCAAATTCTGAAAACAAGGCAGTCACCTCCAAATCAGGAGCATGGTTTGTCCTTTGTAACCAGCCCAGGCTGCACCGCCAGCAGCAGAAACAGCTCATTGCTAAAAGTTTATGAATTAAACAAAATCAAATCAAATCACAGCCCAGAAAAAAGTGGTTCTTCTCTCAAAAGCCTCATGCTGCCTGTGGCCTTGGCCCACCAAGGCTGCTGGCACTAGGGCTGTCCCCAGGTGTGCAGGGCTCTGTACCTGGGGAGATCCAAACCCCAGCAGCCCCAGCACTCGAGAGTCAGACCTGGACAATTCACAAGAGCAGCCTAAGTGCAGTTTTGCAAAAAGAACAAGCAGCAAGAACAAATCTGCATCTGATAACTGCTTTTTGAGCCTTTTCAGAATACTTAGAACATTACTGCTTATTTTAAGATTTTTAGGTTTATTTTAAGATTACTATAAAAACTACAAGTGCAAGCCAGATTCATAAGGAGGTGGTTTTCCCTCACTCAGAACTATCTGCAGTTGTCCAGTCAAGTTCTAGCAGTATTTTTAACTGACTGTGTTGCCATGGAAATAGCCCTGGACACAGGAACAGGGCTAAGGACTTGGTGGCAAATGCCAGGTAGCCCTTGAATTGCAATCTTTAAGTGCTTCTAATTATAGGATAATATAATCACAGAATGGTTTGTGTCAGAAGGGACCTTAAAGATCATCTTGTTCCACCTCTGCCATGGGCAGGGACACCTTCCAATAGTCCAGGTTGCTCCAAGCCCCATTCAACCTGGCCTTGGACACTTCCAGGGATGGGGCAGCCACAGCTTCTCTGGGCAACCTGTGCCAGGGCTCACCTGCATCACAGGGAAGAATGTTTTTCTTAATACCTGATCTAACCGTGCTCTCTGTCACTTTGAAGCTGTTCCCCCTTGTCCTGTCACTCCAGGCTCTTGTAGATAGTCTCTCTCCATCTCTCTTGTAGGCTCCCTTAATCTCCAGCCAAATGCAGAAAACCACAACACCACTGCCAAAACTCGCTGTGCTGGTAGCCCAGCGCTGGCCCACGGTCAGGGCAAAGGCTGTGGGTGACTGTGTAGGTTTGTGCCATGTCCCAGCCCCCAGTCCACCTTCTCCATCCACTGTACTGCATTTCTGGGCATGTAGGGAGCAGTGTTGTAGCTTTGACCTCCTTTCTCAGTGTGGAAAGAGGTTGCCAGTGGGGGAGGAGGCTGGCTGTGGTGCCATAAGAGTCAGGGCTAAGCACAGGGTACTAGGGACAAGTGATGGGGTCTCCACGGGGTTGGGTCATGGGGCTTTAGACAACATGAAGCCTGCAGGAAGCCTGGAGTACCAGCCCTGGGTCTGCCATTTGTGCCTTCAATGTTGTTGCCATGACCAGACCTGTACCAGAGCAGGGGTTGAGACACCGAAGTGCTCGGGCTGCCTCGTGATGACTTATCCTCTGTCTTTGACATCCAAAAGTGAAATTTTACTCCCAGGACTTCTGCAATCTCTCTGCACAGGCAGACTCTGCTGCTTTTTTCAAAGCTTTCATCCTTTCCCCCTATGCAGATGACTCTGTTTTTCCCCTTTCTCTCCAGAGCATTTGCTGTGTGTGTCTGGAGCACAGTGCAATGTTCCGTCATCATCTCCATCCATCCCTTACACCCCCATCCATCACTCACACCGGGGATGGGCTCTGCCAGCAGCTTTCCCTGGATGGTGCCAGGAGCTGAGGCTGCCTCTGTGCCAGTGCAGAGCCTGTGTGGAGGAGCAGTGGTGCCACAAGTGAAGGCATCAACATTTGAGGGCAAAAGGGGGTGTCCTCTCCACTGTGTCTCTCTGAAGAGCCCGTCTCCTCTGGCTGCCAACATACAGAGAGCTGGCTCCATGAGACATCTGAGTATGGGGCTGATCAGTCACTGAGCAAGGTCTGCATTTGCATGGGTATTTTCCAAAATTCCCTTGTTGTCCAAAGCTCTCTTGGACAACATGATGTACAGGAGCTGAGATTTTCACTCCCAGCTGTGCCAGAGGTGACAATGTGCCCCTTCTGCTGTTGTGTGTGATTTGGGGAAGGCTTTCTTGCTTCCTGTTTGTGAGGTGATCAGGGCTGTGTTAAATACTATTTGGAGCAACAAAATAATTTTTTTCAAGTTTCTCTGAATCGCAGAATATGCTGAGGTGGGAGGGACCCACAAGAATCATCCAGTCCAACCCTCAGCCCTGCACAGGCCCAGCCCCAAGAGTGCCCCAGAGGATCATCCCAACCCTCCTGCAGCTCTGGCAGCCTTGGGGCTGTGCCCACTGCCCTGGGGAGCCTGTTCAGTGCCCAACCAGCCTGTGGGGGAAGAACCTTTTGCTGAGATCCACCCTGAGCCTGCCCTGACACAGCTCCAGCCATTCCCTGGGGGCTGTCCCTGGTCATCACTGAGAAGAGGTCAGTGCTGGGCCTGAACAGAATTGAACACCCTGGAATAGTCCCTGGAAGTGGTACAGTGTGGCCACTGTCTCAACTAATGCCAAACCTCTCCGTGTGAGTGCATCACACAGAGACTTTTAAAGCCAGAAGCAAGGAATGTGTGCTTCAGGAAACTCACCTGCTCCTTAACTCCCAGACAGGCTCTAGAAGTTCCTGTTTCACCCTGGTGAATGCACAGGCAGCTGAGTGCTTGGCTCTAGTGCCTGCACTTGCACTGTGGGCATTTGGTTAGATGTATGACAATGACAGAGAGAGCTCTGGGAGCTGCACTGGCTGCTGACCTGAGACACACTGTTCTCAAGGCCCTGGATGTTTACTGGAGACTGCTGGTGCTCTGGGTCTGATCAGGCAGCTGGCACTGGGCACCCTGTGGATTTTGCACAGATGTCAGCTGAGGGATTTTGTACAGCACAGGCCTCCTTCCAGCTCCCTGAGCTAGCTCGCTGGTTAGCAAAGGTTTCAACCTGTTACCTTTAGCAAGGTTAATAGTCAAAATCATGAGGTCTTGAAGAAGCAGTAGCAGCCACAGAGCAGGAGGAGTGTTTTGCCATTGCCTTTTCTCACAGTTCATCTCTCAGAAATGTCCCCCTAGATCCCATCCTGGCTCTGCCAGGCGTGTCCACACATCCCATTCTTGTGCAAGGGAAGGAAGTAGAAACAGTGTTTGTTCTGCAGCACTGCAGGCAGAAGAATGAAGAGGGATGTCATCCCTCTTTGCAATGTCATGGTAGTAGTCTGAGCCCATCAGGTGGGTTACCCTCCAGAAGACATCTCCTGCCACAAGATTAGACTCCAGCTACATCACTGGCAGCCTTATGTTCCTGTGGTGGTCACCGTATCGACCCACAGTCATTCACACTCACTCTTAAGGTTCTTTTCAATTCTGACATTTTCATAGAATCACAGACTGGTCTGGACTGGAAGGAACCTTAAAGACCATCTTGTTCCAGCTCCCTGCCATGGGTAGGGACACCTTCCACCAGCCCAGGTTGCTCCAAGCCCCGTCCAACCTGGCCTTGGACACTTGCAGGGATGGGGCAGCCACAGCTTCTCTGGGCACCCTGTGCCAGGGCCTCACCCTGTGCCAGGGCCTCACCACCCTCACAGGGAAGGATTTCTTCTTAATATCTAATCTAAATTTACCCTCCTTCAGGTTAAAGCCATTTCCCCTTGTTCTGTCACTCCCCTTGCCCTTGTCCCTCTCCAGCTCTTTGGAGCCCATTTAGGCACTGGAAGGTATTCTCTCTGGAGCTTTCTCTTCTTCAGGAATTCTCTGTGTTTGTCTTCCCTCACTACCACATGATGACTGCATGCAATGCTGTACATGGTAGGAACTCTCCACATTAGCTTCTGAGTGCTACTGGAATATAATAAATTACCTTCCAGAGGTCACATCAGCCTGCCTGTGCTCACAGTGCAGCATGAGGGAGTCCTTGTCCTGGGAAAGGTCCTTGGGTGCCAACTGGTGTGCCATGGACACAGATGCACAAGCAGTGAGTCAGTTCTTGAGGAGTTAACTTTAAGATTAGTTATTTCAGAACCACAAAATTTGTCAGTTTGATTCTGTCCCAGATATTTTCAGCCTATTTAAGGACTGACAGAGAGGTGGATCCTGGGAGGATCCAGTTCCTGATCACCATTTCATCTGCTATTTTTCACCACTTAAAGCTTGTTTTTACAAAAAATGAAGGAGAAATCACTCCTTTTCAAAACAGCTTGAGGGACTGGGGCTGAGGCCAGAGCTGAGCTACTCCCCTGAGAACAGCCCCTATCCCTCATCATCCAGCCCAGGCTGGGGGCCAGGAGCTGCCCTGGATGAAGAGAGCTGCCACCTCCCATCACTGCACTCTTTGCTGCTGTCTAAGGCCTCATGGCCTGTGGGCAGCTTGGAGCAGATATCAACGCTGAAAATTGGGAGGCTGGGAAGGAGATCCTATCCTAAAACTTCTGGGGATTCCAAGGGCTGGCAAACCTCAGTGTGAGTGTGGGGCTCACACTGTGACCAAACACCGGGTGAGTTTGCCTTGAGTGAAGATTTTCAGTGTCACATTCACACAGTTCTGTTGGCTGGGTCTTGGCACTGACCCCACAGAGGGGTTGCACAAGAAGCTGCACAGAATAACTCCTCAGTGAAGGGGGGATCCAGGCTCGTGGCAGGTTTCCCTGGTTTGTGTTCTGTTCACTGGGGAAGTCCCCATCCAGGCACTCCTCCTGCCCTGCAGCTCCTCGCGTGGAGGTTGGAGTGGTGAGCAGGTCACTCCTCCAGGGCATGGCAGGAATGTGCAGATCTGTGGGAAACAGCCTGCAGGCTCCACACAGTGCTGCTGCCCTCAGTGCTGGCACGGGCTGGGGCTTCCTGCATCCCTGAGGAGCCAGGAGGGAGTTCAGTGAGGAGAACCATCCAGCAGGGACATGATCTGCAGGGCAAACCCCGAGATAACAGCAGTGGTGCAGCACAGAAGGGCCTCAGGGGAGAAAAGGGCTCTTGTTGTTCTGGGTGTAGAGGCAAGTGGTGAGAGTTCTTCTGCCTTACCAAACATGGCATGGCTCTAAGGAGGACCAGGCAGGAATCCTGTGGAGCTTGCACACAGCAGGACTTCATCAGCATTTGCAGCAAGCCAGTGCAAATGTTCGTGGGATATTTGCCCCCAGAAATCCAGAGCTACTTTTTCTGTCTGAACGCTAAACACCAGCTAAAACACATGAAGTCCATGTTTCGTGAGATGGTTTTATCAGCAACATTCCTGCAAGCAGAAGCCCAGGAGTACAAACACACCACAACAAACATGTGAAGAATTTGATAAGGCTGAACTGCATCTCTGAACATCCCTTTCCTGGTTTTTCTCTGTGTTATGGTGGGTCACGATTGCTTAAGAAACACTGCACATACATTAGAGCTAAATGTATTTACTTCCACTTCAACCTCCAGTAGACCAAATAGGAAGGCAGGAGTGGATTTGATGGATCCAGTATCTGAGGAAGTGTAAGCCCTGCTCTTTCCCAGCTCAGTGAATGCAGGAGTGGCACAGGGGAAAAGGTGAGACAGGGGAAAGTGAAAGTACATGCCTGGCTCATGCTGGCAGGGAGGAACTGTGCAGAACATTAAAGCTACATCATAGCAATCCAAGCAGAACCCAGCATCTTGGAAGTGCCACAGAATCACAGATCACAAAATATGCTGAGCTGGAAGGGACCCTCAAGGATCATCCAGTCCAACCCTCAGCCCTGCACAGCCCCATCCCCAAGAGTCACCCCCTGTGCCCCAGAGGATCATCCAAACCCTCCTGCAGCTCTGGCAGCCTTGGGGCTGTGCCCACTGCCCTGGGGAGCCTGTTCAGTGCCCAACCAGCCTGTGGGGGAAGAACCTTTTGCTGAGATCCACCCTGAGCCTGCCCTGACACAGCTCCAGCCATTCCCTGGGGGCTGTCCCTGCTCCCCCCAGAGCAGAGCTCAGTCCTGCCCCTCCTCTGCCCCTGCCCAGGCAGTTGGAACTGCAGGGAGGTCTCCCCTCAGTCTCCTCTGCTCCAGCTGAACACACCAAGTGCCCTCAGTGTCCTCACACGGCTCCAAATCAAGGCCCTTCCCCATCCTCGTTCCCTCCTTTGGACACTCTCCAATGGCTCAATCTCTCCTTCCATTGTGTCCCCCCAAACTGCCCCAACATTGAGGTGAGGCCCCAGGGCAGAGCAGAGTGGGACAATCCCCTCCCTGCTGCCCCCAGGACAGGGATGTCCCTCCTGGCTGCCAGGGCTCTGCTGGCTCAGGGACAACTGGCACCCACCAGCATCCCCAGGGCCCTTTCCTGGCACTGCTCTCCAGCCTCTCATTCCCAGTCTATCCATCCATCCAGGGTTGCCCCATCCCAGGGGCAGGATCTGGCACTTCTCCTCATCAAAATACAGGTGACTGGTGTTGTTCATGCAGATATTTCTCAAGGTTAGAAGCAAAGTGCATGTTGAGGTGTTGTGGCTGATTCCACACAGGCTACATCTCAGTCCTGTGGATTTGCCCCCAGTGCAGCTGCCGTAGGCTCTGGATCTGAACTGTCAGTCCGGCAGGACAATCTCGGGGGGTGCTGGAGCCTCTGCCAGACACAGGCTCAGCCCTGGAACCCTGCATTCTTCATGGGACTGAGACACACTCCCATCTCCTTTTTGCCTTTTCTTTTTAGGATGCTAAAGTGTATTTGGAGGGCAGCAGTGGCACTGAGCAGAGGAGTGTCAGTCCCTCTGTTAGATCCCAGAGGAGGGCTCAAGAAGGGTTTGTTTTGCTCCAGTCAGTGGCAGATCTGAGTTCTGGTATTCCTGGTGCACACCTTGATATGAAGCTCACTTCTGGAAAGTTGAAAAGAACCTTGATCCAGCAATTTACTTGAAATGTGGAGACCTGAGATGTCAAAGGGGATTGCTAAGACCTGGACAGTGAATATTTCAGTTTAGGAATTTTCCAGCCAAACAATTAGTTTTGTTGGAAGATGAACTGCTGAAGCCAAAACTGTTTATCAGCGAGATAAAGTTTTTCCCCACTTCTAAAAATAATTTTTCATTTCAATGGTTTAGTTCATTTTTTCCTATGAAGAAGTTAAAAATATTAAAAAAATAAAAAATATTTCAGAATTAACCAATTATCTCCTCCAGCAGGACAGACTCAAAACAGTCTGTGGTGTTTGTGGGCACTGCACTGGCTGCCCAGGGGTGGAGGAGCAGGATAAGGGGAGGTGGGGACCAAGGTAAGGGGTGAAGGGCAGCCTGTCTGGGTGTGCTGCTCCATTTCCTCCTCCTGCAGTGGCAGGAGTGGGAGGAAGGCAGCACCCAAGGGTTTTTCCCCAGTGTGGTCCATTGTCAGGGCAGGGCCAGTGTGAACTGCCTGTGCTGTGGCCCCAAGAACAGTGGCAGCAGGTGCCAGGGACACAAAAGGTGACACATGAACACCCTAAACTGCTGTGACAGACTCAAGGAAGGGAACATGTGAGATGCTGTCATGAGTGCCATGATCTGGCTGTACCAAAACGGCTCAGGTACCTCATCTGCCCCAGGGGCAAGAATCCATCCACATGGGAAGGGAAACATCAGTTTAGATCTCAGATCTCCCTGCACAGGACACCCCAACAATCCCACCATGTGTCTGAGACCATTCTCCAAACCCTCCTGCAGCTCTGGCAGCCTTGGGGCTGTGCCCACTGCCCTGGGGAGCCTGTTCAGTGCCCAACCAGCCTGTGGGGGAAGAACCTTTTGCTGAGATCCACCCTGAGCCTGCCCTGACACAGCTCCAGCCATTCCCTGGGGGCTGTCCCTGCTCCCCCCAGAGCAGAGCTCAGTCCTGCCCCTCCTCTGCCCCTGCCCAGGCAGTTGGAACTGCAGGGAGGTCTCCCCTCAGTCTCCTCTGCTCCAGCTGAACACACCAAGTGCCCTCAGTGTCCTCACACGGCTTCAAATCCAGGCCCTTCCCCATCCTCGTTCCCTCCTTTGGACACTCTCCAATGGCTCAATCTCTCCTTCCATTGTGTCCCCCCAAACTGCCCCAACATTGAGGTGAGGCCCCAGGGCAGAGCAGAGCAGGACAATCCCCTCCCTGCTGCCCCCAGGACAGGGATGTCCCTCCTGGCTGCCAGGGCACTGCTGACCCAGTGCCAAGTGGCCACACACCAGAACTCCCAGATCTCTTTCCACAGCACCTCTCCCCAGCCTCTCATTCCCAGTCTGTCTGTACATCCAGAGTTGCCTCATTCCAGGTGCAACTTGGGACATATGGTTTGTAGAATCAACCGAGTCCCACCTGGTCTTTATGGGCGAGCATGTCTAGGGGGAAGCGAGTCTGAGCCTCCTCCAGGCTATGTTGGTCTCTGGACAGAAAGCAAGGAGGCTCCTCCTCAGGCATCTGCTCCATGGGATCTCCAGTGTCTTGCAAGGAAGTTGCCATGAGCTACCATGCAGCTCAATGAATTTTATGTTTATAGGCAGGGAGAGATGGAACATGACCTGTACTGTGCAAAGCCTTCAGTTGATGTGTTAGCAGTGGCTGATGGGAGATGTGCTCTAGGGCTCAAAAGTGTGTCTAAGCTTTGTAAATACAATCAGTTCAGGCTAAGCAAGGGAACAATGTGGAATGTTTTGAGGCCAAATTTCACTTCAGAAAAAAACACCATTTAGCCAGTGGTGCTTGAGTGTGTTGTGAAACATGTGTCTGTGGGGTCACAGCGTGACCTCCTGGCTCAGACAGTAAGGACCCCAGCACACTCACTGCACATTAAAATGTTGCATATGCTCTGAGTGTAAAAAGATTGTACACAGTGCCTGCAAGAAGCCTTTCTGAAAGACTTTTGCCTCAGCTGGTGGTCTTGCAGCTTCGACACTGGATGTCTGGCTCATGCTCTCTATTTTTCAAAAACATTAATAATCATAATCCATATAAAACTGTCATATTGGTTCAACATGTACGTCACCAGAGCCCTGGCTAATTTATCAAAGATTTAGTGTTCAGTTGAACAAAGTCTCATTTTTGTAAGCAGATGCAGTTTGCTGGATTGTCCTGTCATCACCCACTGTTCCCGCTGGAAAGATGCATCATATCAGCAACTTCAAAAAGTCAAAAAAATGTACATTTTAAAACAGTAATGTAAACACTTATTGAATGTTTCATGTTAGTCTTGAATTAAATAGAGTTCAGGGGCTGAAGCTGCTTGTGTCAAAGTGGGTCTGCAGCCCTACAGCCACCAGTGATGGATCCTCACAGTGGGGATGGGGCATTGCAAAACAGTCACAACACTAGAAAAGAGACCACAAGCTGCTCAGGGGAGCTCAAATGCAGAGCTGGTAGCTGAGATTGTCTGTTCAAAGGTGTGGCACACAGCACAGCCCCGGCCTGCCTGGATGCCTGCAGGACCATTTCCATGTGCAGTGGCAGCAAGTCAGGCTTTGGAAGGAATAGTTGGGCACAGGAGATGAGGAAAGAGCCACAGTGGTGAGTGGAGAAGGCAGGGGTGGAAGCACAGAGCAGAAGGGAGGGCCTCACCTGCAATAATAGGGCAGCTTTGGGTACCATAATATAAGAAACATCTGAAGCCATCCGAGAGTGTCCAGAGGAGGGAAGGAGGATGGGGAAGGGCCTTGATTTGAAGCCGTGTGAGGACACTGAGGGCACTTGGTGTGTTCAGCTGGAGCAGAGGAGACTGAGGGGAGACCTCCCTGCAGTTCCAACTGCCTGGGCAGGGGCAGAGGAGGGGCAGGACTGAGCTCTGCTCTGGGGGGAGCAGGGACAGCCCCCAGGGAATGGCTGGAGCTGTGTCAGGGCAGGCTCAGGGTGGATCTCAGCAAAAGGTTCTTCCCCCACAGGCTGGTTGGGCACTGAACAGGCTCCCCAGGGCAGTGGGCACAGCCCCAAGGCTGCCAGAGCTGCAGGAGGGTTTGGATGATCCTCTGGGGCACAGGGGGTGACTCTTGGGGCTGGGGCTGTGCAGGGCCAGGAGTGGGGCTTGATGATCTTTGTGGGTCCCTTCCAACTCAGCACATTCTGGGGTTTTGGGATTCTGGGATTCTGTGGTGGTAAGGGCTGGGTTTGCACAGTCTCTGAGCCCAGGCACAGAGCTGGCCATGCCCATGATCTGTCCCAAGCAATGCACATGGGGACAGCTTTATGCATACCTGCACAGTGACAAAGTGACACAGGGACCTTTGGGACTTCCTTTCCGGCACTGCCCCCACCCCATGGGCACCCTGAGTGAAATGTCCCAGCAGTGGAGCCCCCTGTAACACAGGACAGAGGGACAGTGTGTGAGCTGCAGCCAGGGACAGGCTGTGGGGGGAATCATCAGAGCAGGTGGAGGGAGGTAGATGAGAAAGCAGATGGCAAAATCCCTTCTGGTGCAGGGTAGGGAGAGGGGTGTGAGACAGTCCTGGCACAGGGAGCGTGGAGGAGATGGTATCGTATACAATGCACTATTCCCACTTCCTTATACAGTAAATTGGTAACTTTTTTGTATTAAATCAGATTTTATCACTGAATCAGTCTTGCACTTTCCTATTCTTGTTCTCTACAAATGACCTTTTTTAGTTCTCCTCAGCTCTTTCCTGATGGGACTCATTAGGAACTGGTGCTAACTCTTACAAGCATTCACTTTCACTCAGCATCTGGAGATTTTTTTCAGACAATGCTCTGTTGAAACAGTCCCTGCAGCTTTCCTCTGCTGTGCTCACTATCACAGCCCCTCCTGGGCCACGTGCCTGCATCCCACAAACATGGGTAGTGTGAGCTGAATCTTTTCCCTCTCTGTTTCTGGTGAGATGGGAGTATCATCAAGCACCTCCCTGCACACGTATTTGTAGAATCATTTTGAGAGCTTTTCTGATGTATTTTGACCATAAACCCCACGTAAACCTCGGAGTAGAACAATGTGGTAAACAAACAATTCCTCCATCCTTCAAAAACTCTCAACATTTTGTACCTGATGGGGTTGAATTCTTCATAAAGGCTTTAGCTCTGGTGAGTGCCAATCACAACTCTGATGTCAGAGTACAGGTTTTGCACATCTACTTTACCTTGCAGGGTGTTTATATACCTCCTGCATGGAAAAGCTGAAAGGTGTCTGCTCTTTTCTTTTACTGTGTATATCACATAATTAGCAGGTTCATCTGTGTTGTGTGGAATTATTTCTGTCACACAGTTTTCTCAGCAAACCAGAGTCATATAAAGGAAGATTATAGATTTATAAATCTGTAGATTTATTCTGTACTTCTGACAGTTCAAGAGCTCTCTTGTGTGGGTGCCCCATGGCTGTGTTTTTTGAAAATACCCCTGACTTTCTGCAAATATTCTGTGTCCATGGATGGAAATTCTTCCAGCAAAGCAGCCAAGGATGCAGACCCAGCAGACAGGGAGAGTCAAGCAGGCAACAGGGAATTCTAAAGTCTTCCCATGCAAAGTGTCAGTAATTAGTTGTCTGTGGTCTGATCCTTCACAAATGCCAGCCTTTGTTCACTGTTCCCTGGATTGATTTGGGACTTTGTCCTTACCTGTTCCTCTTCTCTTCCAGAGGTCACCTTGGTGTCTGCTTCTGTCCCTGCTCATCCAAAGTGGAGCAGCCAGAATCTGGACCGGCCCCTCCAGGCACGGTGATGAATGGTGGGATCAAACAGGATCGCTCTGACCAGAAAGGTGCACCAGGTGGAAATGAAGAGGAAAAGGCACTCAAGGAAAAATCTGCCAGTGAAGTGAGAGATGGCCCCAAGCTCCAGCCCCCGCCCTTTGCGGAGCGGAAGAATGGTGAGTTCCTCCCCTGGTGGTGTCAAGAGAGGGGAATGGAGATGGGATCAGTGCTGGTTTGCAGTGTGCTGGGTTTGTGGTTCATCATTATTCTTATGTGTGGTGTTTTTGAGGATGTTCTTGATGGCATGATTTTAAGATTTAATGCAAGTGGATACTCAGTGTACCTGTGTCAGTCGTAAATGCTGTTGTCACACTTGAGGCAGTTACCATGTCCTTTGTGATCCAAGTGTTTGGTATAATTTTGGCTGAAATGTGGAATTTCAAGGTCTTAGGAAGAGACTGGTGATCTGACAGTAGCAATGGGATCGCTGGGGAATTAGGGTGACGTGAAGCTGATCAGTGGAGAAAAAGGGGAAGGGTATTTGATTTGCCAAGGTCCCGATAGACTGCTCTGCTCTCCCTGGGCACTGGGTGTTTTAGACAACCTTGCCCTCTGCAAAATTGCCTCAGATTGATGTAACAGAGAGCAGAATTTGGTCAGGCCTCTGCAAGGGTCATTTGTCTGGTTGTGGGTCCAGCAGCTACTCTTGCTGGCTGATAGTGCTCCAAGTTTGATTGGAGGTCTGCTGCTGGAAAGCTGATGGGCAGACAACACCGCAGTGCAGCCTGTGTAAAGCACACTTAGGCTGAGGAGTTGTTTGCCATTTCTTTCAGGCAACTGTATAATATATGAAATGAAGAAAATTCCTTTTGGGCACTCTAAGGCTTTCAACATTAAGTCCTCAAAATATCGTGCAATGTGAAAGTGCAGCCCGAAGGCACTATTTTTGCTTTGTGTCTTTGATTGTTTGCATTATTGTACAGGACCCAATTTTTCTCAATCACTATAAATCAGAAATAATCCAAATGATGTCATCATGGCAATGTACTGGTGTCAGACTGGAGTAACAGAGCAGAGAGCCAGGCCTAGGGCCTGCCCACAGTCAGACTCAGTCACACCAGCGAGGGCTATTCTTTCCTACAGTCCCAAATATCAAAGCGTACCTAAGATAATACAGTAACAACAGGAAAGATGACGTGGACTTGTAAAGAGACAAACTGTTTGTTGGTGTAAAAAAAAATCACATTTTCTCTGTAGCTTTCACATTGGTTTTTGTGCCAGTTTTCCACATGGTTTTTGTTATGGGAAGGCAAAGAAGGAAACACCTCCACGTGCCCACAGGCGTGCTGGCTCCCAGCACCGCTCCCTAAGCCCTGCAGCAGTGCCAGCACCTGCCTGGCAGCTGACCCTCTGCCAGGGGTTCGTGTGGCCCACCAGGACGGGGCTCCACCCTGGGCTGTTTGCCCTCTCTAAGTGAGAAGAGCCCCTGCCCCATCCTGGCCATCCCTCCATCCCCTCGCTCTGGTCCATTTGCCTTTTCTCCCTTTCTTTAGCATGTTCAGACAGTACAGGGGCTCAGCCCTTCCTGCCACCCTGTGTGGGAGCAGCTGGCTCCCTTCATCTCACATCATCTGGGAGCTGGCAGGGCCGCCGACTGTCACACACATCACGTGGCACCCGAGCCTGCCTTTGATGTCCGTTCTGTGGTGTGACAGCTCCCACAGGGCCCGTGGAGCCTGAGGAGCACCTGGCTGGGGGGGAAGTGGGAAGGGGTCCCCCAGGCTGTCCCCACAGCTGTCACCTCCCTTTGCCCTGCAGGACATGCAGAGCCCTGTAGCTGGTCCGTCCCTGCCTCCCTGTGCCCCTCAGTGCCATTTACTGGGGTGTCACAGCAATGACCTTCTGCTCTGTCCCTCGGGGGGGAAACAGTAGTTGGGACTGACTCGGAGAAAAAAGCAAGGTGTCAGTCTCCTCACATCCCACCCCCATGAAGGGCAGCCGTGGGGGTGTATTCAGCACTTCATCCCCCACACACAGGGGAGAGCAGCAGGAGGGAGCAGGGACCCACTGTCCAAGATCGTGCCACTGAAGGAGACAGTGCCTAGGAATGAGCTGGGAGAGAGGGATGAAGCTTTTAGGAATCTGTCAGGGCATGTAAGGAGAAGAAAATGCAAGTTGTGTGACCACCCCCCTGCTCCTCTTGTCCTGTCCCATCCCATCTCCCGAGGGTACAGGTGTGCACACCTCAGCCAGGCAGGACCTGCCTCCTGCTCTGTGTCCTCTCCACCTGTGGGCTGGTGATCTGTGGTGGTTTGGTGAACGCTGGACAGACACCCATCTGTCAAGGACACAGCTCCTCAGCAAGGACTAGCTCCTGCCCAGGTCTCAACTTTCAAACTGCCGTCTTTATTTGACTTAACTTTGATTTAATAAAAACAGTCTAGCTAGAATATTTTTTAATAGGAAAATAGTCTTTTTAACTCTAGTATTACTAAAAGATGGCTGAGGGGATTTCATTTAAATTTGTGAAAATAAATCACCTTTGAGCAAGCCAAAAGCCCATTTGGCAGGACCTACAAAATCCCAGGACTGGATGCATAGGTCCAGGAAAATGGAGAGTTACCTCTACAACAAGCAGGAATCCTAACCTCTGCTTGCCCGGCCCCTGGGCTTGTACCCCCAGCCCCTGGCCCTGACCTGCCCCAGGATGGAACACTGTCAGGCTGTGCTTTTACCATGACTGTGCCAATCCCACAGCCCATGGTGTTTGTACACCCAGTGACCTCATCTCCTCCCAAGTTCTGGTCCGCACTGGCCTGAGCCAGGCAGAGCTGTGACCTCTGTCTCAGAAGAGCCTCAGAAGAGGCAAAGATGACTCTGGGTCTTCTTGAAGTCAGTAGTGATGCTGGGGTTAGAGGAGAGGTCCAGCCCACCCCCACCCCCACACTCATTGTGCATCTTTGCTGGGCACAGGATCCACAGGCTCTGGCATTCTGCCTTGCCAGAGGCACTTTGATCTCAGTGTGATGACTTCAGCCTCTCCAGTCTACTCACTGCATTTCATCTCTCCATGCAGTGAGACCTTTGAGGTGCAAGGTCAGGGCATGGCATCCTCAGAGTGAGGGCACACTGCCCACACCTCTGTTCCTCCCAGGGTTAGTTGCACACAAAGGCAGACTCAAAAGCAGTAAGACAATTCCTGATGCAGTGGGAACACAGGTCCCTGCAAGGGGTCCCCAGCAGCCACCTCCCTGCGGTGCTGGAGCCTTCGGTTTGTGAACCATGAGGGACAGTGTTTGCACTGCACAACATGAACCACAGTCTCACTGTGCAGGTACCAAAGGTCATCACACCCCAATCCAAAGGTGCTCAGTACATCATCCCTCACAGGCTCAGCACTCTGTGACCTCCAGTTTGGGGGACAGATCCATAAGCTGCTTTTCCCTCCCAGATCCACCTGAAACCCTCTCAGATGTTGGCACCAGGGCCAGTGGTTACACTCTGAAGCAGCACCAGTGCTCCCAAGATCAGTTTCTTCAGCTGGTAACAGCTTTCATCCCATCACAGCTCATCCCAGCCCATCTTCCCATGCCATTACACTGTACTTTATCTGTGTCAGCTGTGCCCAATCACTCTCTGGGGGAAGAACATTTTTCCAACCTAGAGCTCCCCTGACACAACTTCAGGGCTCAGTCCACTCTGGAGGGTCTCATCTCTCTCCAGTGACTATTGGAGTTTAGATGCCCAGCTCTGACCCAGAAACCCTTTAGAAAAGTGATTGATTTTACTCATTTGCCTCCACCCACGTGTGCCCCAGTCTGGGTGTCAGAGCTCTGGCTGCAGGTGAAGGCTCTGGACTGCAGGATTCAGAGGCCACTGAATGGGTACTGCAGTTGGGAGAGCTGAAGGGTTCCCCTGTGCCCACACCACTCCAGCAGAGTGTTTGCAAACTGCTCGTAATGTTTCCACATAGGTTTCCCATTGCTGATTTTGGAAAATAATGTAGTTAAACTCTTCTGTTTATTTGTGTAGTGAAGCAGACCTTCTGACCACCGGCCCCTTTAGCCCCCTGCAACAAAGGGGAGGATTTTCCAGTGCCCATCTGGTTTGTGTTTAATGTAATGTGTAGAAAGGTTGCACATTTTCAGGGCCCGTGTTCATAAGTAGTAGATTGTACAACAGTTTATTACACAAATGGAGCTTTATATTGCTGGGCTTTGTTGAGCTGCCAGTTGGGATAAAAAAAAAAAGTAACGTGCTTCATAGACCCTATCAAGGAAAATTAGAAAGCATTAAATTCTGCTCAGACTATCCATCACTGGTGAGCTAGTAATCAAATCCAGAGAGGCTGGTGGGAGGTCAAGACTTTCTTGTTCTTGGTGTTTCTGAATCAATAACTATTATGAAATACATGTAAGTGAAACCAAAAAAAGAGAGGGCATGTCTGACCTAGAAGTCATCACAACATCACATCAGAGAAGCCAGAAGAGACCTACAGGTTTTGGGGAGAAAACCTCACAGTCTCAACTCAATTCTTGTGGTGAGCATGTGTTTTAGTTTAATTCTGTATTGGAATGGTTTTTAAATTACTATCTAGTCTGAAGCAAAATCTAGCCCTTATTCCACACAGCCAGGTAAGAGGTGTATCTACAGGAAGACTTTCCAAATTACCTTTGGATCCAAACCAAATAAATATTACAAACACTGTATTGAACCCAGGTGATAACTAATCCACAATGAAATATCAGCCTGCAGCTTTGGACTGCACAGCCCAGCTTTAATGCCACTTAAATCAGAATGTAAGAACTAAAAGAATTTCAGGAATCCAATGATATAAACTGTATTTTTAGAGCTGTGAGTGACTTGTGAGAGTGAAACAGTGCAGTGACTAAAGATAGCACAAGCAAGGTTTTCCATGATTTATCACAGGAGCGCTCACAGTAAGTTAAAGTCACCGAATGTTGTGATAGCAGCACCTACATGTTGGCATGTTTTCAAGACAAGTCATTCATAACATATTTGTCACAGAGGAGAATTTCCATAACAGAGCTCTGAGTTGCACTTGCACGAGCACCACACACATCACTTTTCTATTAAAACACCAAGAGGTTCATTTGTTCCCGAGGCTGTATTTTTGTCTTTAAGACAGCTGCAGGGAACCCATTTGCCTGCATGTCTCAAACCTGTCCCAAGCTTTCAGTCTGGCTGAGCAATCAAAGCAGTGGTGGCAGAAGACAAAGACCCTCCCTTGGACTCAGTTATGGCCTCACTCCATTCCCTGCTGGCCATCCGGAGTTATCATTTTCATAGGAGTTCATTGTGTGACCCGTCATTCCTCCTTGGGGCTCTGTGTTCCTCTGTGCACCAAGAGGTTGGGTAGGACCTTTATTTGCTAAGCAAAATGTCTGAAGGGGTTATTTTAAGGACAAAGTCATGGCAAACATTTCCTGACACCTCCTGATCAGCGTTGCTCTTGGCTCCTGGCCCTTGCTAGTGGCAGTGTACAGGATAAAGGCACTGGCTAGATGAGAGGGGACTACAATGCAGAACTGTTTTCTCCCAGTTTCTGACATGCCAGGATGCATTCAGACAGAAACAGCAGAGAGAACCTGCAGAGAACTCCTCTCATGGATAGATTGGTCTTTGCTTCTGCAGACAACTCCTGGGTAGCCTGAGAGTCACCTGGAGTCTCATTTTCATAGAATCGCTGAATGGTTTGGGTTGGGAGAAACCTTAAAGCTCATCTCTTCCCAACCCCTGCCACAGGCAGGGACACCTTCCACCAGCCCAGGTTGCTCCAAGCCCCGTCCACCCTGGCCTTGGACACTTCCAGGGATGGGGCAGCCACAGCTTCTCTGGGCAACCTGTGCCAGGGCCTCATCCCCATCACAGGGAAGAATTTCCTCGTGTGTCAAGTTCTAAGTTCACCTTCCAGCACAGAAACCCACTGGCCAAGCTCCCCAAGCAGAGTTTTCTTCTCTGCTGGATAGGGACATCACCTGCAGAATGAGGAATGTAGCTGAGACTGGAATCATTTCCTCTCTTCCTCATCCATTGACTAGTCCTGCTCTCAGTCCCATGATGTCCCTGCCCAGCTGCCTGGTCTCTGACCAAAACCAAGGCTATGCCCAACCCTGTGTAACCACCTCCACAACCCTCCCATGGAGGGATATGTGTGAGTCATGCCCATTTCTTTTTCAGGTATATTTTGAGATGTTTTTAAGACCAATTTACATCTCATTATGACTCAAAGAGGCTGTTTGGTGTCCTCTTTTAGAGATAAATAGAAACGGGGGGAGTTAATTTTTAATGATCCTTCTTGTTGTTCCATCTCCATATGCTTTCAAGCAAGTCCTGCAACACTCTCATGAGTGACCCCATCCTGCTGGGGGTCACTGCAGCCTGAGCACTGCAAAATGCAACAGGACTGAGGTACTATTATTGGCAATGAGTCTGTTCTTGGGCTGGGGCTGAGTGTCCCACTGCTCCAGACCATTACTCAGCACCCAGGAGGACTGAACCCCCGGGCTGGCTCTCCTCAGCTCACCATCCATCCAGCCTCAGCACTCCCTATCCAGGCCTGTTGTCCTTCCCTTGAAACCACGCCTGTGGTTAAATAAACAGAGGGTGTCAGTGATTATAAGCTTTCCTCTCCCTGCTGCACTGGGGAAAGAGCACTCACAGCTCCATGAACTGAGTTTGTATTTCATCTTATTTACATTTGTTGTTATTTCTGTGTCGTTTTAATGATTTCCACATTCTTGAGGCCATTCCTTGGAGCACCTGTGGTCAGGTTTTGCTCAACATCTCCCTCTCTCAGCAAAAAAACCACTTTTGAGAGGTAGCCAGTCACGGGTAAAGTTCAATCCAGGGCACAGTTCTTAATTCATGATCAAGCCTGATGAATGGCATGTGAATGATACCTGAACACGTGAAACTTGGGTTTGAAACTGTGATCTGTGGTATGAAACCTGCTAGACCTGGAATGACAAAAAGAAAACATCCTCTGGAAAGAATAACACCACGTTTTCTCTGTGAGCGTTTAACCTGCAGGACTCAGTGGCACTCCAGGCTCGTTGACACCAAAAATCAGGAGGATTCTGGATAGAATTAGTTATTCCTGGAGATAATGGGAATATCCACAACATCACAATGAGCAAGCATGAATGTATCCAAGTGGAGCATCTAACAGGGAATGGTAGGGAAAGACACCTGTAGCTATAACTCCCTAGGCAAGCTGGCCTAATGGAAAAACAGACCAACAACTGAGGCTTCAATAGTTCTTCAGGGTAATTTGTCTCTAAGCCCAGCTTATCTGGGAACTTTTTGCAATCTCCAGTACTTCAGGTGTTTCAGCTGGGATGCACTTTTTTCTTCAAAAGATCCTTTCTTATATAAAACAAAATTACACCTTTTTGCAGAAATGTCTAGGAAAGCTTCCTTGGCCTTTGTGTCATGCTCAGGTGCTTCAGTGCTCTCAGCTGGTGAGCAGCAGCCCAAAGGGGTCACAGAGGGCTGTCAACAGAAGACACACAGTCCTGTAGGGCTTCATTGCAGTTAAATGCCAAGGCACCCTTGCTCCACATCAGCAGGTTACCCCCAGTGCCTCAGTGCTGACACTGAAAACCTTCAAATCTCTGCTTTTACAGTGTTGGGAAGATGTTATGATATGATGCAGCATTTAGCTGGATATCCCCAAGTTTTAAAGATCAGAAGCATTGAAGAGACAATCATAAATGGAGGCTTCTGTCCTTGAGCAGAATGAATCTATGAAGAGACTGGAACACAAGATGTTTCCAGTTAACGCACCATCTGTGTTAGATCTGTCCATTCACAAAGAGGAAACATATTTTCACTCTGAGTGACTTTTTAAATTAAGAGACACCAAGGAAAGCGAGTCCGTAAGTTGTGTGTGTGTGTCTGCGTGCAGATGTCGGTGAGTGGGGCCGTGCACGTGTGAGCCCCTCAGGCCTCTCTGCCCAACCCCGGCAGAGGAACCCCACAGAAACCACACAGCACCTCACAACCACACAAATCCACATGACATTCTCGTGGCACAGCACAGCACAGGCTCTGTTTTTAACTGACTTGGTGCAAATTGTCAGCAGTAGTGGCAGCCTGGGGTGGAGGGCCTGGGGACCGGCGGCTGCTGTGGGAAGGGCGGGTGGACTCACACCAGGGCTTCCCACGTGGAGCAGGGTGGGGTTCTGGGCACGGGGATTCCTCAGGCAGCTGGGAGAGAACTGCCACAGGCTGCCAGGCTCCTTGAGGAGCCATGTCCGCCCTCCATGGTGAGCCAGAACTGGGGGGAACTGGGAGGAACTGGTCTCCACTTTGCTGCAGAGGGAATGGCCCAGTGGCTCCTGTGCCCTTCCACCACAGTGCACTGGCAAAGCAGCCAGGGCAGGATGCTGGCTGCTCTGGGGCTGGAAGGAGACAGTGCAGGAACTCATCACCCATGTCACTGCTTGGTCCAGACTTGTGTGCTGACAGTGCAGCTGGAGCCACCAATCCATCCCCATCACCGATGGAGAGATGGGGAGCACCGGAGAGATGAGCCTGCCAGGCACAGAGCCTGCTCCCGGGGTAATCAGCATCCAGGAACATCCCTGTGGGAGACTTGCTCAGAGCTGGCTATGTGGGGCTGGCTGAGGCCAGTTCCTCCCTTCCTTTTTGACATTCCTGCCACAATGTCTCCATGTGCCCTCCCACTCCCCTGTGTGCCTGGGTGCTCTGTTTGTGTGACCAGCAAAATGTCCCTGGGGAGGGACAGGCTGCGATCGCAGCCCTTGTGCTCCATTCCCATGTTTGTTGGAGATCCTGCTTTCTCAGGGCTGGTTCTGAGCAGGCTGGAAGGGCTGGCACTTCCAGGAATCCATTTCCAGGCCCAGTGCTGCATTGCCTTCTGGTAACATCTGGCACAACATGTTTGTACAGATGTTTAGTGCCGTGGCTGCTTCCCAGTAGTTTGCTGGGGTGGTGTGTGGAGAACAGCTCCAAGGATGGGAAAAGCTGCTTCATACTGGGTTTGTGCAAAACAGCTCATATATTTTAAAATGAGAAGAGAGGAAATTCACAGCTGTGCCTCTGTTATATGTGCATTTAGGGCCAAATCAGGCCTGTTTCTGGCTTGGACATGGAGAACACTGCAGGGAGAGGGCTGTTCCTTCAGAGGCTGCCGAGCAGCAGCAAAATCCCTCCACAGCTACTGCTGCAACCCTGTGTCTTCATGCCTTTTGTGTCCCCTGCACTTCATCTCCCAGAGGACAGAGAAAACTTCTGCCTTCTCATCCTTATTCCCCTGTCCCGTTAAGTCCTGCTGCCCAGGGGCAGGCAGTGCCAGAGGCCATGAAGTGGGGACACAAGAGATCCCCGTGGTTACAGCCTCACTGAGTTCTCCAGACCCCTGGGGCTGGGGTAGGGCCTTTGCTTTCCTTCCTGTGTTGCTGAGGTTTGTGCTTTACAAACCCTTTTTCCAGGCTGTGAGTCCCCAGGGACGTGCTCAGCTCTGTGTGCCTCTCACCCCCCATGCCAGCTTGAGAGCCCCTGGGCTTTCTCTTGAAGGGGCACATGTGGGAAGATGGACATGGAAGGCAGGAGGATAACAAGACTCACTGAGAGATGAGAACACCTAATTCCAGTGGACAGAGCAGGACACAGGAGCCTGGCTGAGCCTTGCACAGGCTGATGATTCCTGTCTGGTGTTAAAAAATAGCCACAAACTACCTCTTATGACAAACCACCATCATGGCCATGGCTGCCATTCCTCACTGACCTGGCAGCACTGGCACCTCTGAACACAAGGCCAGGATCTCTCATCATCTCTGTGCTCGCCATCTCCATCTTTCTGATGTTGCAGGGCTGGTTGTTGAGGTTCCAAGGACTTGATAAACCTTCTGGAGGTGGGCAGAGCCTGGAGAGTTTGAGGCGCTGGAGTTGCCATTGCAGATGGCCTCAGGGATGTAGCACACACTGCTATTAGGAGCGAACATTAAACACTAATCAGCTCGGGGTAATGAACTCTGCTTTGTTCCTTTTATGGGTGCTTCTCCCAAAACCACAGTCCCACAGTGCTCATACCAGATGGGAAGTGCTGCTCTGGCCAGGACGCAGGACAATAGACATTGTCCTTGGTGGTGAGCAGCTTGGGCAAGGATGGATGAACTGGTCAGGATGCAAGGGACTGTGTGGAAATGTGACACAAACACTGAGCAGCACTGCTGAGGCTGAAGCACAGCTCCCAGTTACCCAGGGAAGGGAAGCAGGAGAAAGACAAGGATTGGGACATACAGGCACTGTTAACTGAGGTGGCATCAGGAGGCTGGCCAGAGCTTTAGCATGCCTGTGTACACCCAACAGTGAGCTCTCTGTGAGGGGACCAGGAGCAAGGAGTCCTGGAGGACCACAAAGCAGGCCTGGAACAGGCTGGGGGCTGTTCCCAATCGGAGCAGCAGTGCCCCAGCAGCAGGAGCACAGGGCTGCCAGCAAAGCTGTCGCCTGCAGCTACGAGCAGCCATGGTTTGCTGCACAGTGACAGGCATGGAGACCAAGGTGGTTGTGGATTTGTCACAGTATTACTGTCCAAATCGGTTAGAGGATAGACTAATGTGAAGCCAGCAGGAGAAGCACTGCACATTCTGTACTCGGCAGGGTCAGGGCAGAGCTCAGCGGGAACGTGGTCACTGCAAAGATGTGACGAGCAGAGGAGGAGCTGTAACAACGTAAACATGACAGATCCCTTCCTGATGGATGCATGTAGTCCATAAACATCATTGTCACACCAGAGATCTTGCCAGAGATTCCTGAAGGTGCTTTCAAGCATGCTGCAGCCTCATCCTGTGGTTCTTGGGCTTTCAAAGTTATGACCATCTGTTTGCAATTGAGGCCTATTTGGAAGTAGAGGAGACTGCTGCTAAGAGACTCTTTTATTTGGAACTAAGTCCCTTCAGTCCTGCCAAGAAGTTCCCACCAGCAGGTATAAGAATCACAGAAATCACAGAATGGTTTGGGTTGGAAAGGACCTTAAAGCCCATCTCAATCCACGCCTGCCATGGGCAGGGACACCTTCCACCAGCCCAGGTTGCTCCAAGCCCCGTCCACCCTGGCCTTGGACACTTGCAGGGATGGGGCAGCCACAGCTTCTCTGGGCAACCTGTGCCAGGGCCTGCCCACCCTCACAGGGAAGAATTTGTTCCTAATATCCCATCTAACCCTGCCCTCTGGGAGTGGGAAACCATTCCCCCTTGTCCTGTCTCTCCATGCCCTTTTCCAAAGTCTCTCTGCAGCTCTCTTGGAGCCCTTTTAGGCATGGGAAGGAGCTCCAAGGTCTCCCTGGAGCCTTCTCTTCTCCAGGCTGGACACTTCCAGCTATCCCAGCCAGTCTCCAGAGCAGAGGGGCTCCAGCCCTTGGAGCATCTCCATCACCTCCTCTGGACTCATATGGCTCAGGAGGGTTCTGCATCATCCCAAAATGGGGTAATCAAGCTCAGCTGGAATGCCTGTGATAGGTATGACACCAGGCTGTCATGTGGGTATGTGAACATGATGATTTAAACCCAGCCCTACAAACAGCTCCTGTCTGTTGTACTGGCACACTCACTGCTCAAAATAGGAGTAAGCATTAAGCTGGCTTCCAGAACTTGCAGCTGCAGCCCAGGTACTTGAAGCCTTGGCAGCTTGTTTTAATTCTTACTTTGCAAGAAGTTGGGCATGAAGGTCTGTGGGCATGATTGAAGGGAGCTGGGCAGGTCTCCTCAACTTTCTACACACACTGAGGTGTTCTGGGCGTCACCTTGAAAGTGCTCTGCCACCCTGCTGAGCTCTGCACACCAAGGAAGGGAGGGAAATACAGACTCATTCCAGCAGGGAAGGAGATCAGAAGGGAGCAGCAATCCTGAGAAGGTGGGAGATTTTGCCAGCCCTTGGATGCTTCTATTGAGGCCGCAGTGGGGATGGCTCAGAATCTGTCTGTCTGCGTGGTGTGGTTTGTCCAAACATTGACAAACATCTCCCTGATCTGTGCCTGCTCCCCTCGGCTCTGTGCACTCAGGGGGCATGATCAGCAGCACTGCTGTAAGCCCAAAGGTCCCCTGAAGGAGGCTGTCTTAGCACTGCACCAGGGCTTGAAACCTGGGCTTAAATGTCAACCTGCCTTAAAAGCCCCAGGCAGCTCCTGACGTGTGGTGTGAACCTGTTCACTCAGTAGAGATTTGCTCCACTGAAAATGAGCCTGAAAGCTGATAAGAGCCCCTGGTTAGGCCTGAAATAGCCCTTTGCAATGTGGGACTGGCTGGAGTAGGTATCAGATGAAGAGCAACAGTCACAGCACAGCAGAAAGGAGGCTGAGATCATGCCTGCACTTTGGTGCAGTCACAGGTGCAGGGGCTGCTCAGAGATGTGGCTGTGCTCATGCTGCACATCCCCCAGAGCAGCCGTGTTCTGGTGCTCCCTGTTCCTGAGCTGGAACACCAAGGAAACATGTAGAAACAGTGGAGACACACTGGAGAGACAACTGCCCTGGAAAAGCTGCAGTGGGTGCTGTCTGAAAGTGCCTAAGGAGACAGAATTCCCATCTCATGGCAGCTGCAGAGAAAGGCCAGAGGGTTCTGCTCAGTTACCTGTAGCTGTGTGAAATGCAGCATTCCTGGCATGAAGATGATTGGTTCCACTGCCCTCAAAGAGGCAGGAGAGACTATATTTTATTTGCAACCTCCACTGGTCCTGTGCGTGGGAAACACAGTGGCACTGTGGCTCTGGGATTTCATTCTGCTGGGGCTTTGCTCTGTGCTGGTGATAAGACTCCACTCTCCTTGGTCACTTTGTAGGAATGGAAAACATGCTTGGGCCTTCAAGCACACTTTGAAGTCAATCAAAACTGTCTGAAAGTATATTTCTCTGCTATAGAACATAAAAATATTATCCTTCTGGCATGCTTCCATGAGAATATTAAAAATAGCTTACTGAGTTACTCTGTGAAAATTGCTAATATAATGAGACTTTTGTGTCTTATTTCATTAATGAAGGAACTCTAGGGCTTTAATGTGATACTGCTGTAAATCAATAAAGAATATTTTTGGAAAAACGCAATCCTATTATTCCAAGATATTTTTGTAGGGTGAAGTTAGAAAGAAACATTTATTGCTATGACTTTTGTCCAACTCAATAAGCTATTTGCATCTGAAAACTTTAGTGCTAGTTAAATAAAATCATGTTCTGCCCATGGGATGGCATTTGATTTCCTGATTTGTTTTACTGCTGTTTGTCCAGAATGGCGGAGAATCTGTTTGGCAGAGAAAAGCTTGGAGCTAAACCTTGTCCTGACCCCTCACAGCAGAATCCCGTGGCTGGCTTCGAGAAGAGTCAGAGCAGGACAGGGCTCCAGGCTTTTCCTGAACAGCATCCAGAACACAGTAAGTCTGGGATGTGGCCTGACTCTGAGGCACAGGATTCTATCCCATTTCCAGCTCCAATTGTTTGTTAACCACCCCCTGGGTCTGTGGCCATCCTGGATGAATGTGCTGAGAATGCAGCCAAGGAACCCAGGACGGTCCTGCCTGGGCCAGGGCTGAGGTGACTTCATCTCACCCCCTCATCTACGGAACCAGGAGTCAAAAGAAATGTGGAAAATGGGGGCGATCATACAGTAGGAATCACAGTTCCCCACCCAACTACAGCCTTTCCTTTACCAAGAGAAAGGCTTTAGATGTCATGGCCTTAGTGAATACTTCCTCCGTGGATTTGTGTAATTGCCTTTTGAAGCCCTGTTTAAGAGGTGATTTGCTGCTCCTGGGGGGTGTAAATCCCAGCTCTGCTGCAGGAACCAGAGGGACAGGCAACGTTCCTCCCATGGCAGCTCTACCAGCACTGCACCCCTGCTGCCTCTGGAGCTCCAGGGAATCAGATTCCTCTTCTTTCCTGTTGCTTTCAGAGCAGTCATGGTCAGTGATTTGAGGTGAGAAATAGGGTTCTTACAGTACCTGAGTTCCAGAGGTGCCCCTTGGTTGGCTCTGCCAGGGTTTCACAGTCTCTTGCCTTTAGGCACCTCTGCAGGGTGAGGAACGGCTCATGCAGCAGGAGCACAGGTGAGCTGAGGGAAGAGGCTCCTCTTAGTCAAGAAACAGCATTCAGCTGCTAAATTGAGAGCATGTCTCTGGGAGCAAATGATACAAAGCACCACAGTGTGTCATTAGCCTGGAACTGAGCATTGCACACCCCCTCAAAATCCACAGGACCACGTGGGTACATCTGGAGGAAACCTCTGTCACCCAAAGCCAAGATCAGCTTTCCCTCAGTCATTCCTGACAGAAGTTTGTCCACCCTGTTCTTAAAAATCTTCTTTGGTTGGAGAAGATTTCAAGTCTTCCCCAACCCATCCTGAAGTGCACGCCCATGACTTGTAGTGCTACTCAACATGGATACAGAGAATAAAATAGTCTGTTCCTTTCCATGGTAGTCTCCCCTAGATTAAAAATCTGATCAGGGTTCCCCTCAGCCCATTTTTCACTGAACTGTCCCTCTTGTGTCTCTCTCTGTGCTTTGGGCTCTCTCCTGTGGTCTCTCTCCTTCCTTGCCCACAGTGCTCTCAGGGGGTTGGTCTGTGCTGCCCTGAGAAGGCAGTGTAGGGGTGGTTTTGTGGTCTGCACTGTACAGCCCTGTGCTTGCCCTTCTCACACTCGTGTACCCTCATCCGTGGTCTTTACCCGGCTCATGATCCATTCTGTTGGCACAGAACAGCTGCAGAACTCTCTGCTCTGCACATTCTGTGTGTGCAATAGGCCACTGCTGACTAACGCTCCCTGTATTCTCTCCTAATTCTGCAACTGTCCTCACATCATCAGTTCTTTTTAAGAATACTTTCTAGCTGTAACCCTTCTCTGCTGCATCCATGTGTCCTTTTCCAACTTCACCTCTCAGTAAACGAAATAATTTTCTACTCCACTTTGTAGAGGACTCACAGAAGACAAGGTGACACATGGAGAGCTTCTCTCTGAGTGTGCCTTTCTAAGCATTTTGCAGCACCTTGGGCAGTTTCATACAGACCACGTTTTCCCAAAAAGCTTTTGAGAATGTCAAGTCAGACAGTGTCAACAGCCTCATTAAACAGAAGATAGATGACATTTACAGCTTATTCCCTATCCACAAGTGTCACAGAAGGATTAGATTTGACACATGCATAATGACTAGGGTTTATTTCTTTTCCCTAATTTGCTTCAGTATTTGTTTTTTGGCTCAATTAGTTGTCCAAGTACTTTTCTGGAAATGGAAGTTAAACTAGATGCTCCATAATTTTCCTTTTTCAAAACCAGATATTCTGTTTACCACTTTTGAAGCCTTAAGGAGTGTTACATCTCCCTGCCTGCCTCGTGTCTTTAGAAATCTGTTTAAGTTGCCAGTACCTCCTAGAACATTACAACAGATGGATATCTCCCAGTTATTGCATAGAAGGCAGAATTATACTCATTTGTACCTTGACTGATTATTTCCAAGACTTACTCCTTCCTGGGTGGTTGGCCCAGCAGGGCTGTGACAGCTGCTTAGGGACACGTTTTGCACAAAGGGGTGGCACCTGAAATGAAACACTGATGAGACACAGGGAATCACTGCACAGGGGCTGGAACTTCTGTGATTCCCTATTAAGAAGAAAGTGAAGTATTCCCACAGTGGAGATGGCGTTGGAAGGGTGGTGTAAGAGCCAATGTTGGCAGTGGGGGGGAGTTTGTGGAGCCTGGCCCCATCCATTGCAAATCCTGATGTTTCTGTGCATGCCACGTGTGCTGCTCTCAAAGAAACACAACAATGATTTATCATAGAGTCACAAAATCATTTCACCTGGAAAAGGCCTCTAAGATGATCAAGTCCAGTTGTTAACCCAGCACTGTTAAGCCCATCACTAACCCATGTCCCCAAGTGCCACCACATCCACAGTCGTTGAAATCCCTCCAGGGATGGCGACTCCATCACTGCCCTGGGCAGCCTGTTCCAATGTTTTACAACCCTTTCAGTGAGGAAATTTTCCCTAATATCCAACTTAAACCTCTCCTGAGGCAACTTGAGCCTGTTTCCTCTCATTCTGTCACTTGTTACCTGGGAGAAGAGACCAACCCCCCCCCAGCTCCACCCTCCTGTCAGGGAATTGTGGACAGTGAGAAGGTCCCCCCTGAGGAAGGAACCATATGGATTTTACACACCCACACTCTGCAAGGTCTCACTGCCCTCTCACAGGAAACAAGCAGATGAGGTGGGTGGCAGTGTCAGAGAAAGAGAAGGAGCAGGTGCCTAAAGCATCTCTGAGAAGAGCATGAAAAGCACTGATAACCCAAGGGAATGGGAGAGTCCAGGAATGATATCTCTGTCTCATCCAGGAATATGGTCCTGGTTTCTTCTTCTTTCCAGCTGAATGTAAATTTCTTCTCTCTGTCTCTCTCTTATGCTAAGTTACATCTTGGGAAGCATCAAAATTTCCCTTTCAGACCCTGTCCTGGCTATAGTGCAGTCTTTGGGAAAGATCAAGGCAGTGGAAAACAGAGGCTGGCACTGCTCCTTCCTGGCTGCCAGGACCCCCAACAATGCCAGAACCGACCTGGGCTCCTTTCAGGCTGTGAGCAGAAACACCTCCAGCTCTGAGTGCCCTTCCACTGTCCCTGGTCCCCTTCACTCAGCCTTGGGCAGATGCCTGCCAGCATCCGTCCTGCTGGAGTGAAAATGGGGAAAAGCCTGGAGGTAGCACACATGCTATCAGATGGAGAGCTCTCACCTGCACAGACTGCAGCCCCCAGCACACGGTGTAACCTGCAGCGATTGCATCACCGAGCCAGAGCCGACACAGGAATAGAGTGTTGTGGAAGTTGTGGATGCAGGTCAGTTTGTTAACCATATATAGCATAACCCACTACAGCTGACTGAGAGCATTTCAATTACTTTGAGTTTGTTTCCGTAAAAATAGAAGAAATCTGTAGTTTAATCTTTAATTCACTCAGGAAAAAAAAATAAAATAAAGCTTGTTTCTTTGTGTCTCTCCAGCAGTTTACAATTCATCCTTTGTAATGTGTACAAAACAAAGGGGAATGTTACCTTGCTCAGATGAAATCTTGTTTTCAGGTCTTAATTTCTTTCTTTGTTTTGTTTTACAAAGCTTCCCTCTCCCATCAGTTCAGGAATGCTGTCTAGGCAATAATCTCTCCTGTATCTCCTTCTCACAGATGCTGTTCAGCCACTTCTCCCTTTTGGTCCCCAGAGCACCTGTGAAGAGCTCAGTTCCCCCTTTCTCTTTTTGTACAAAAAACCCCATCCAAACTCCAGCTCAGGTAAACCTATGGCCAGCTTCACTTTTCCTACAACTGTTTCCATTTCCCACATCTCTGGGATAATCCGTTTTCTGTGAAAGAAATCTCTCCCACCCTCTGCGTAGAAGCACCTCAAGCACAGGAGCAAGAGAAGAGCAATTAGGGACGTGACAGTATGAAGGTATCTGAACACAGAGAGCGAGCTGAGCCTCTCCAGCCCCAGAAGGGGATTATTCCATGGGACAGACTGACAGGATAAATGATCCCCTGAGTTCAGCCCACCCCGGTGGGTGTGGTGGGTGCTGGGGGCTGTGTCAGGGCAGGTCTGGCTGTGACTGCAGCTTGGTCTCCTCACGGGAGGGAAAGGAGGACAGAATGAGCAAAACTGTCCAACTCTGAACTCTGGCACTGAGGCACCACAGCCTCTGTCTCTGATCTTGGAGGTCTAGTTGTAAGAGAAACCCTTTTCTGCACTTTTCACCTTCTCCAGACACTTCGACTTTCACTTGCTCTGAGCTGCTGTGACTCTGCTGGCTCATTTCCTGAATAAAATTCTCTGTTTCTGCTCTGCAAGAAAACAGCAGCATTAGATGATCACCAGAGGAATGCAGATGCGTTTCCTTGGATTCTATGAGATCTTCTCCCCTCCAGATCCTTCAGCAGGAGGGGGAAGTCAGGGATCATGCATTAGGGGTCAGGGGTCATTCATCCTCAGTTGTTGGCATAGTGTTGGCTGGAAGAACAGGACTGAAAATCTGAATATTTTTCATTTTTCCTCTTCCTCTTTTTTGACTGACAAATGGCAATGGCTAAGGTTCACATTGCTCTTAGGAGAGAAGGATCTTCCTATACTCAGAGCAGGCATGAGAGGGGGATTTCTTGGAGCAAAAGTGGAATGCTGCCATGGCACTTCTCTTAGAGGACAGAGGAGAGGCCTCAACCAGCCCTGCCAGAGACACACCAAAGTGTCCTGCCCCACAGCAGGGCCTTTTATTCCAAGTCAGCAAAGACTTTACAAATTTCATAGTACTTTCTGCTCGTTTATCATCTCCAGTTGCTTGGACTTGGCATCATCAGTTCCCTCTCTGCCCACAGTCTTGTCATCTACTCCTTGTCACAGAGAAGCCCCAGGTGCCAGAGGGATTTCAGCCTTCCAGAGGGGCAGGCAAGGGGAGCAGGAGCAACTGATTTTTACCCAGTGCCTTGTTGGATGTTCTGATCTGATGAACCCCCTGGCTCCTGGCCTTGGGGCATGAGAAGCCCTGGGGAGTATGAGGAGAGGAAGCGAGACCTTGGGGATGGGAACAGAGAGATGGGACACTGATGGATGCTGGGGCAAACAGAGGGAATTCCTGGGGAGCACAGAGCAGACACAAGAGCAGTCCTAGGGTGATGGAAATAAAGGGGTTTCTCTCTGGTCCCAGAGGGGACTGTGCAGAGCTTGGTGCCACCAAGGGAGGCACTGAAGGACTGAGAGTCAGAGGATGCTGTGTCTGCAAAGACCCTGTGAACACTGAATAGTGTATCGGGGTTTTTTTCAGACTTGTAGGGTTTTTTTCTTTGAAAACCCAGATTGTTTGCATCAAAGACATCTCAGCTGAAGCTCTCTTCTAGGATAGGGTAAGATTTGGGTTTTGTGGTCCTTGAAAATCACAGACCAAACTGGACTACAGCCATGGGGCATCTAAAGGGAAGGGACAAGGCCATGAGGATGATAATCAGATTATTGCCCTGCTAAGTGAAGGAGGACCTTGATAGATGGTCCTGCACAGACACAGGAAAGACCACCTGGAAAGACCAGCCAGCAAATCCTCAAGGGGCCCAGCAGCAGCAGCAGCAAGGTCCCAGAGTCAATGGGAGCAGCAGAAAGACTTCACCCTATAAAAAGACTTACCAGAGGTGGTCCCTGCTGGGGCAAAACCCCAGGGTCTGATTCTGTGCAACCCTGCAGGGGTTGGTGTCCTGGGGCACTGGGGGAAGGGCTGCCAAGGAGCAGGAGCTTGAGAAGCTGGTGACAGAGTCGTTCTGGATAACCTTTGCTTGTGGATGGCCCATTCCCAGCTTAGCTCGGGGTGTGGCAACGAGCCAGGGGTTGTGTCTGTGACTCTCTGCTGTCATGAGTTCATGGGATATGAGAGCAAGGCAGGAGGCACCGAGACAGGATCCAGGTGGGGCTGTTGCTCCAGGCTGAGGGGTGCAGCAGGGCTCCTGCTCCACGAGAGCCCTGGCAAGTTGAAGATTGTTTGCCCAGAGTTGGAAGCCTGTGCCAGGACACTTGGGTTATTGTCATTTTGAGGAAGAAAAAAGAAAAATCCATCTATATTTCTGGAAAGAGAGCAGACATTTTTCCCTGCTTTCCAATGAGGAGAATCAGTGGCAGCCCACAGTCTCTAATGGACCTGGTGACACCTCAGGAGCACAAAACACCCACAGCCCATCTCATCTTGGGATTTAAGGGCTGCCAAGAGCTCAACCAGAGCAAGGCCATCAGAGGCCTTGGCAGTGCTGGGCTCCTGTGTCTGGAGCAGCCCAGAGGACACAAGCAGACACACTGGAAGCCATGGGATACCCTGGCAGCCAACCAGTCACTAGTACATCCAAATAATGTCTGGGTTTCCTTGTAAATTAAGAAAAACTGGTGCATTTCTATGAAACATTTTGATGTCTATGAATCAGCATTTTCCAATAAAATGTTTCATCAGAAAATTCCCAGTGAGATGCAGCCCTGATAAGGTCTGGAGCGTTGGCTGCAGTCCAGACAAGCCTCAGCCATGGGGCAGCTGTGGACAGCGATCTCTCTGGGCAATGACGATCGCTCCTGACCTTTCCCGCAGTGTGACTGTGTGGCCTGGGCATCTGAAATGTTATTTATAGGCAGGAGCAGCAAGTGCTGTGGAGACAGTCTCCAGCAGGCCCTCGAGGCAGGAGCTGCAGCTGGACAGGCAAGAGCTGCTGGAAAGGAGCTTGTCCAGTGGAAAAGCCACTTTACAGAAACACGAATAGAAACAAACTCCCTTTTGGAGATAAATCATTCCTGCTGGGGGCCTGGGTCTGTGCATGTGCTTCTACATGGCCCAGCAAGGCTGCTGGCTGTGTGAAACCACTAATAACAGAGGGGTGATCTCCTCCTCTCATTCCTCTCCTTAAGCTGCTGCCAGAGGAAGATTTGTTACAGCACAGGGAGGCTCTGGTTTCACTGGGTGTCTCCAGCTCTATGTAAATGTATTTTCATGCATCTCAAACTATAAGAATTGCTGGGGACAGGTTGGTGGTATGTGACTGTAGGGCCCATATCACAGAGGAATGGAGTACTTTGGCTTTACCTGGAGCAATGAAATGAAATTATTCCCTCTCAGAGCCATCCGCAGAGGGTTTCTTGGAGTTTTCCAGAGCTTCTGAGCTCTCTAAAGTCTATATTGGCCCAGGATGCAGGGTGTTGCTGCAGAGATGAGGACAACATGGGCAGGGTCAGGGCATTCAATTGCTCCAGTTTGCTTCAGGGGGAAAAAAAAAAAGAAAAAAATTAGCCAGATCAGTTTTTCCTAAACAAAACATTCAAATTTTCATCCCACTAAGATCTGGCATTCCCAGCTCTCCCATTAATTACCTGCTGCATTCTGAAGAAGTAATTTTCTGCTTCTGACTCTGCTTCTTTTCTTGTAAAATGAGGTCATTCCAATGTTCCTGCTGCTCCAAATTCTTAACACTTGCTGATGGATTTCTCTCCTTCCATACAATAACACAAAAATAAAAAAGAAACCAAGGTATACTTTCTGCCCAAGTTCCCCTCAGGCACCTGTTCAGAAGCCTCTGTGGACTGGTGGGACAACATCTTATTCCAAGCAAACACCTTGTTTTGTGGTGGTGCTTTGAGTGGTGAGGTAGTAATGAACCAGCAAAAGCTAAAGAAGAAGGGACTCTCCCAGAATTTCTTACTTTATCTGAGCAAGCAGCTCAAGAGGCTGAAAACCTCCTTCTGAAGAGCAGAGACACCTCAGAGCACATCCATCTGCACCCTGAGAGAGCCATCAGCGTATCCAGCAGGACCTGTCACGGGAGAGCAGCCCGAGAGGTGCCGGGAGAGCATCCTCTCTTGTTCACAGCACATGCAGGGGTTTCTCTCTCACCAAGACTGATGTGGACATGCTGTTGGATCTGCTGTGTCCTGAAAAGCCAAGGGTACAATATTTGCAGGGTGGTCTTTTACTGAGCTGTCGTCTGAGATCAAAAGGGAGGGGTCAGAGGAGGGAGTCAGAGGCTGCAGTGGGATCCTCTCTGGAACACAGGTGTGGAACAAAGGCTTGTGATGGAGTGTCCCAACACTCAGGAAATTCCATGGTACAGTCTTAGGCTGAAGAAAAGACAGAAGGGTATGAAAACCTGATACTTGTGGCTCAGACTTACGGCTTTTGACAGCTATTCCACGAAGCACATCACAGCCTGGAGATAGGGTTGTCCAAAGGATTCCAGATCAATAGTGAGATGCCAGTAGTCAGCTGTTATCTAAAACCAGCTCAGAAGTCTCCCTGGGAAATGTCCTGAACTGTTGAATTTTGAAATAATAAATCCTGGCTCTTTTAAAGCCCAGACAGAGATGTCTGACTGTCTTCACTTTCTCTTGGCTTCTCCCTGCACACTGAAAAGCAGCTCTGGGCAATTCACAGGTACAAGTAGGCAGTGCATTAACCTGTGGGAACGTTGGGATCTACAAGTTATCACACTCTTATGCAAAGCTTCATTTAAGCTCTCATCAGAATATAAAAGTCAAACACCACTGCTTTAAGGCTGTGCATAATTGTACCTCAGAAAATAATAGGAAGGGATTATATGTCCTTGAAAGAAAATTCTGCTTATTCACAAGCAAGGAACAAATCCTTTATTCTAAGCTTTAATGTCAGAGGCATTGCAGAGACAGATTTATATCTGTGGTTTGATGCAATGCTGTGACAATATGGATATTAATGGATTTACTTCAGAGAGACTTTTGTTTGTGTGTGTGCTGTCTGAGTCCCCTTTAGTAAAGAGAAATATTTATTCTGACAGCATATATTGTGCTTCCAAGATGGACTGATTCAGGATTTCATTCAGCACTGGAGGTTTGTGGCAAATTATTACTTTAAACATTACTGATAGATTTTCATTCTTTAAGTTGTACTTCTGCTCATGTAAATCAGCAGTAAGACAATTAAACCAACAGTTACAGTTCTTTCCATTTAATAAATTTCTTTGTTTGATACCTGAAAACCACCTTGTAATACACTGTCATTGCAACAGTGCCTTCTGACAGAGATTTCAAGAGACTTAAGAATAAAATGGTGGAAGTACATTGAAAATTGTACCACATTCCACGAGTTTCTACTCCAAGCACTGAGCAAAATTTTCCAAGGGAGCAAGTGTACACAGAAGAGAAATGGCTGCTTCTTTCACAGATCTGCTCCTTCCTATCCATACCAGGGACATCAACATGGATACAAACATCCATGGCTGTTGGGAACCTGCCAGGTCTCACCTAGGTGAGATCTTTCCCTTGGAAAGAAAACATCTGGGTCCCTTGCTCTGGTGAGGGGTAGCAGGGCAGGGGTGATGTGGATCCCATTTGTCAGAGGAGGTCCAGGAGGTCTGGCTGATATTGGGTCTATTCACTGCCAAGCCTTTGCTCCCCCACGCCCTGCTCTTGCACCCCTTGGGAAGCACAGCACAGGACAGACCCTCCTGCTTTTACCCTCCCATTGCACCTGAAAAGGAGACTGTTCCCCACGCTGCTGCTGCTGCCAGTGGACAGGCTGGCTGAGCTCAGCCTGTGGAGAGAGCAGCTGATCCCATCTCTGCTGAGCACACAGGGCAGGGGAGGCACCAGGAACAGGCACTGAGGGCTTGGAAGAGGCTTTGGGCAGACTGAGACCTGAGCAGGGAGAAGGGGGGGACAGGCTGGTACAGACACAGGGACCCCGTGACTTCTGTGATTGCATGAAATACCAGCTTCTTCAGCCTCCCCTCAGTGACAGTGATGCAGCAGAACTGCAGCTTATACCATAATCATTTAAGTCATGATCGATGGAACGTGGCACAGAAAGTATTGGTCACAGCTAAGTTGACATGGCCAGTGTGTATCAACTCCCCATGTGCATCCTCCCTGCACTGAGAGACAAAAACTGCTGTATTCAATGGCAGGGAAAGGAGATTGTGGAAAATACTTTTCTACTGATACTGGAATAGGCAAGTTGGACTAACTCTTGTTCATCTTTGAGAGCTATGCAATGACTCTTTGGCTTTTTTATTATCCCTAATATTTCTGCTGCTGTTTAACGCTCCCCTCCTTCTTCCCAGCATTTTTTCTTCGAGAAGGAGCAATAACTTGAATAACTCATATTCAAGTTCATAGGCTCCATAATTTCAGAAATGTCACCCTCTGCAGTGTTGTCTCACCACCCCACTGGAGTCAGAGATGGGCCCTGGCTATCTGATTCTAGCACAACAAAACAAATATGCTGGCCCAATGATCTTCTGACCATATATAGGCTGAAATAGCCTTTTGGAAGATATGGTTGATATCTGTGATCAGCACAGGGCAATTAGGAACCATTATGAAACAAGCATCTTACCAGTAATTTATTGTTCAGTCTCAAACTATTTCCTCATGTGGGCAGGGTGTCATCTTCAAGAGCACCTCCTGCTCAGGAAAGGCAATGAATTAATTTTTATAGAAGATGTGATGGGCAGGACGTGGAGCTCAGGGCATGAACCTGAGCACAGAGTTATGTCTTGGAAATGCAGTGTCCCAAAGGAAAGCATAAAGAAGAGATTCAGTGTTGCTGAAGGCCATGGGGGTTATTGAGCAGACCCAATGTATTCCTGCAGTGGCACGGTGACATGAACCCTTTCACATCACCATTTGCATCCACCAGAGAATCACAGAACCACAGAATGATTCGGGTTGGAAAGGACCTTAAAGCCCATCTCAATCCACCCCTGCCATGGGCAGGGACACCTTCCACCAGCCCAGGTTGCTCCAAGCCCCGTCCAACCTGGCCTTGGACACTTCCAGGGCTGGGGCAGCCACAGCTTCTCTGGGCAACCTGTGCCAGGGCCTGCCCACCCTCACAGGGAAGAATTACACCAGTCCAGTTCTGTTGGATTTGTCAGGTTCTTGCTGAGACATGATTTTTTTTGCCACTGGGGTAGTGGAAAGAGGCAGAAAGGGAATTTCCAAGCCCAAACAAGCTGGATTTGATGGTTTCATCATAATTTTTTAGTAACTGAGCAAAATGGGCAGCTGATGGTGGCTGCTTGATGTGAAAGGGTTGGAGGAGAGGCTGGAGACCAGGTATGACAGGAGCAGTGCAAGCAATAAAAGCAAATGCTGAACTGCAGACCTGCCTTTTCTTTGTAAATTCATCTGTTGCTAAGAATAACCTGCCTGGACAATATCCTACAGCATGCTCCAACCTAAAGGGCATTTTGGTCTGACAAATGAAAACTAATAGAGTGAAGTTATTACCATGTGAACATGCGGATTGAAAACATGTGTTGAGTGATTAAAGGCGAAGACTTGATGACAGGCCCGTCCCGGAGATGGTGCATCTTGGGGAGGAGATTTGCTGTTTGGGAAATGCCATATTTTACCATTGAGTTCATTAGTATTTGCCATAAAGAAAACAAAAAAGGTTAACTCCAGCAAAAAAACCCTTCATCTCAGATCCTATCGCTGCACACACGATGTTTGCTTTGGAAACTCCTCGCCGGGGTTTCTGTCAGTCTGTTGCTCTGTGGATGCTGTCTCATGGACAGTTTAGGATTTCACTCTGCCTGGGCTTGGACTGTGTCCCAGGAGTGTGCTCGGTGTCAGGAATTCAAGCTGGAAAAAGTGTGCATTCTGGAAGATTAGCCACTGGGCACTGTCCCTGCAGCGCTGGGCAGGGCAGTGCACACCGGGCTGCTAAACCCACCAGCAGCACTGCAGGGAGAGCCCGCAGAGCCCTGAGGGAGTTTTGGTTCAAGACGTGTTTATTAGAAAGCATCTTCTGCTTGTCTGTTTACAACACTCTGTCTTTCCTTAATGTTTTTAAGGTAATAACAGACCCTGTGTTTTAGCTCAACAACAATATTTTTATGGGAAAAAATAATTACACATCCGTGTTTTTCATATTTTTGGATGAGATATTAACCAGAGCTATGGGGCCAAATGCTTCCCCCCAAACATTGAAAATGGAAGAACAAGAACAAATCAGTCACAATGCAGAAACTTTACCGAATTTTGTGACAATAACAAGTGTATCTGTGACTGGGTGCAATGCACCTGCAGCAGATTAACTTTTGACAGTTGTTAACAGTCACAGTCCTTGCTGGATTTCCATCAAGATACTGCATCAAGAGCTGGTCCTTCAAACTGAATCAAGTATTTAGGTCCCTCAAACCCCATCAGTATCCGGGCAGCACTGCTGAGCCCTGAGCCACAGAACAGGGGCAGAGGAGCCTGCAGGAACACTCCTGCCAGGGAGCTCTCAGGACACTTCACTGAGATGAAACAGTCTGCAGGAAACTGCCAGCCAGGATAAATTCTTGCTTCATCACAGATTTCACCAGATGCCACATTGTTCCCACAGTCCTGCCAGTGCTGCTTTGCAGGCTGGGTTTGTGCTCCCCCATCATACTTAACATCATAAAAAAAGTGCAACTGGGAAAACTAACAGGGGGAGTTGAGCTTGTGCACCTCCTCTTTGCTTCTCTCCCCCAAGACCCAGATAAAAGCAGTCTGCAAAGAAAAACTGCATGTAGATGGCAGCTGGAGGCTTTGGGGCTCCAGGGAATGGTGGGAATGGGGTCAGACACAGCAAAGGAACAGCCAAAAAATTAGAGAGGTCTCTGCTGCCAAACTTCCCCTGCCCTTTGAGAAAGGGCAGAGGGCACAGGGTGGCTGCAGAGAGGAGGGCTCTCCCGGAGGATGCCCACATGCCTGCAGGAGGAGGGGGAACCACCACATGCCAGTGAGCAGACAGGCCTGAGCACAGAACAGGGGGCAGTTCTGGGGGGGCAGGGATTCTGTACAGGGAGGGAACAAGAGAGCTTTGCCCGGCAGGTAGAGCTGCCTGTGGCAAGGGCAGAGGCTGCTGCTCTCCCGAGCACTCCCATTTCGGGCAGGGAGGAGTGGGGTGTCTCCAAAACACGTCTCAAGTCCCTGTTGGATTCTCATGGCTGCACCCAAAGGCCCGTGTGTTGCCCCAGCTGAGGGGCACAGGGAGCTGTTGCCCCCCTACTGCCCCAGGGACAGCACAGGGGCTGTCCCACTGCTCTCAGCCTGCTCCCCACAGCAGGAGCTGGTTGGGAGCAGCAGTGCTGCAGCTCCTGCTCCTTCCCTGCTGGGCTGCAGAAAGGCTGGCAGAGCCCACAGGCACCTGCAGTGGGATGCAGCTCCTTCCCAGGGCTGAAGGGTGTGGGAAGGGCCGAGCTGCACACGCAGCCGGACACGGCTCGACCTGGAGCACTCCCTTTCTGCCCATCTCTGCTGGAATACATAAAACTGGTTTCTGTCTCATGGTATTAATAATCCCTTGAATGTCTTTGTTTAAAGTATTCCAGTGGGAAGTGCTATTTTAAGGCTCCATTGAGTTAGGCGGAATGTGAAACCTCCTCCTGCTGGACACTTCACACTCGGTCCTTATCTGCCTCCACGCTGGTATTTTGTCTAATACAACGTGCAGATTAGCTCCCCTTACAATTTCACTTTCACAATTTACATTTCATGTGTTGGAGCAGCCACAACAGTCTACATGAGATCGTGTCCATATGTTCCTGGTGCACAAAACACTCTGGTGCATTTGTTGAGCTTTGTTGTGCTCTGGGAGATGACGAGGGTCGGGTCCTGGGAGGTGTTTGCTGGGCAGACCCCGGGGCTGAGCAAGCTGGGCCTGGAGTCATTAAGAAAGTTCAGTTTGCTGGCAATTCATCAAGTAGCTGTTCGGCTCTTCAGGTTTAGATAAGCTCACCTGACTTCCTGCATATTCAGAAAGTAATTCTGGTTTTGAAGTGCTTCTAAGTTAAACTCCCTTCCCTGCTGGCTGAATTGCTGGGGGAGAGGTCTTGGTGCCCACACTCCTGGATGGGACAGGATCTGTGGTGTGGCCCCCAGCCTATTAGGTCTCACCCCTCAGACACTCAGCCCCACCCCTCACAAGAAATGCATTTCTCTATTTTTTTAAACCTGTGCTGTTTTAGTGTGTTTGTGGACTGAAGCTCCATTCAGAAATGCAGAGAAGGGAATCCCTTTGGCTAAAAAAAAAAATAAAAAATAAAAAAAAGCCTCTCCTGAAAAGGAAATATTTTTATTAAGTTTGCAAGCAGCTGAGAATAAAAATATCTTTCCAAAGAGTGGTCCAGGGTGTAGTTTTTGTAGATCACACCTTCATGAGATGCACCAAGGGGAAGTGACTCTTGGAGTCAGTGCTGTTGGAACTGTGAAACAGTTTGCATAATATGAACATAAAGAAAAAAAGTGTGTGTTATCAGTGAGAAGGAAAGGGGAAATAAATAAGTGTTGCACAAAAGCCTCAGAAATTCATGATTATGGAAATAATGCAAATGTTTTAATTCCTTGCTCTGGCTCTGCAGGGACTGCAGCAATAGTGTAGCGTGGCTGTGGCCAAGACTGATGAGGGCAGAGGGAGTTTCAGCACTCGGGAAGTTTATCTCAGCCCAGTCCTCCTGTCCCATCTGCGCTCCTCCTGGGGCAGAACTAAGTCAGACATTAAATCTGAGGAGCTACACTGGGGCAGGAAGGCTCCTCTTCCTTTCTGCTCTCTGTCACAAGTTTACTTGAAGAGAGGCAGGAAACATGGCCAAAACAGAAATAAGGGCTCCCACCTGCAGCCTGCTCCAGGTCTGAGAGCAGCACCTGGAAGCTATCCTGGTGCTGCTGAGGACAGGCTGCCCTGCCCTTTCCCCAAGGTCCATTGTGACGAGAGGAATCCTCCATGGCAGCAGTGCAAAGATTCTCTGGGCAAGGGCTGGAACTCTGGAGCTGATCCTGGACGGGGAGTGTCCAGCCAGGGTGATCCCAGCAGCAGAGCCATGCAGAGCTGAGACAGCCTGGTGGGAGCTCCCCTCTGCAGGGAAAAACAAGCCCATTTTGGAGAGGAGAGGAGAGTCTTGCTGAGCACAGGGCATGTTACCCCTGGATATCAACAAAACATGTTCCTGCTTTACACTTTGCAACCTCGCTTATAAATACCATGATCTCTGCTTTACTTGCAACTCAGAAGAACAAAGTTGATTTATTTTGTTCTTTCAACTGTGGCTAATAATAAAGTGTGAACTCCCTGCGAAGCTGAGCTCTGTACTAGGGCTCTGTTGTCATGAGGTCAGCGACTCCAAACACAGGGAGATGGGAACACACTGAAGGCGTTGTGGAGAAATTTTTTGCACCAGTTGCAAGGGCCGGTGTGATGCTGGGAACAGCTTTGTTTAAAGACTCTGGATTCCTCTGGCAGGTGGCAGCTGGTACCTTTTTTTTTTTTAAGTGGCACAGGGAGCTCAAAATGATTTACAAGGCAGGAACAACACCATGCCAGTGACACTTGTGAAGCACATTTTTTTCCTCTAAATAATTTTCAAGTATTTTGCTGTAGGAGCTGGAGCCCTGCTGAGGCACTCTGGCTCAGCCCTGCATTTCTCCCGTTTATGGTACCCCACGCACAGGCAGTAAATGCCTCCACTCACTGGAGCTATAGTTCCCATGCCATCACAGGGCTGCCTTTGGAGAGGGCCAATCCCTGCTTCTGGCCTGGCAGGCTCTCTTAAATCACAGGACTTCATATCCTGCCCCTCAGGCATCACATACTCCCTGTAAACAAGCACTTTCAGTTCTGGCCTGGAGCTCCTTAACTGTGACTCTGTTGGAAAACTCAGCAAGATGGGGAGTACTGTGTTAAAAAAAGGTAAAAAGCAACCAAATCCTCCTAGGCATGACATGGAAGAAAAATTAATATTTAAAATGCATATATGATGTAATGGGACTTAAAATAAACTGTATCCTGGAAAAAAGAGATTAACTGCTTAAGGCAAACTAATGAAAAGGTCACTTGGACAATACTTGCAAAGCACTCCCTGTACTGCATCATGGACTTATCGGTTCTGTTTGACAGGGACTCACACATGATCCCAAGCACTTATCTCTGTTTTATAGTTTATGAAAAATTGATTGACTCCTTTTGCCCAAGAATTTGTGTTAAATAAGAAATAAAACGTTGTTTATGGGCAACTTTCTCTTCTCATAATCAGCAGGGGCCAGTTTTATAAGAACAGGGCATCAAATCTTAATACAGCAAAGTACCTGCATATTTGACATGGCAAAGTGAACTCTTCTGTTATTATCTCAGCTGGATCAGTTCCTAAAGCTAAAGAGAAACAGCAGTGAACATTTTCCATTCTTTCTGCCTTTAAGCAGCTTCCCACACCCTCTGGCACTGAACACATCCTGTCTAGGCAGTGCCAGTCAGCTCCGTACTGACACTGGGATGGGGAGAGTGGAGATGTCCATCCCTTGCCACCCCAGTGTGGTGCTGGAAGCACTGGGAAGTCTGAGCTCCTCCTGCCAGGCTGTGGGGTGCAGTGTGTGTTTGGCTGCCCACTGGTTCCCTGGCAGAGCAATCCTCTGCCCAGCCACGCTCGGATGTCTCCCAGATGAGGGACATTAGTGATGCCCAGCGTGGGGAGACAATACTGTGCTGGTGCACAGCACTGTCACTGGATTGGAAGCTGGGTGGGGATCACAGAGGTGGGCCCAAAGACTGTTCATTTGCTTAAAATTTCAACCAGCATCAGTTACATCATGCCTAGTACATCAGGCACAACTATTGTATAACAACACATAAGAGAGACTCAAAGCTCTCAGGACAGTCCCTGAGCAGCATCGCTGGAGGTGAGGATCACAGTCTAGGAAGGTGTTCTCATCTCCTTCTCAGGCATCTGCTATTGATCACTGCCAGAGGCTGCACTGTTGGCTAGATGGGCTGTAGTCACCCATCTGTGTCTGTCTTTATGATTCCCTTCAGCTGATCATAGCTGGACTGAAAGGCTCTGCCGTGTCCCAGAACAGCCAGGGTGCACAGACACTTCCTGGACTGGCTGCCCCTGACCTCTAGGATGCTCTAGGGAGCTCCATCCTGAACTGTGCTTGCTCTGCAGGGCCAAAACTAGGCTATAGGGAGAGCTTTGCTGATGTCCTTCCCCTGCCCAGGCCCATCACCGAGGGGCTGAGCAGCTGCAAAGGACCTGGGAGCTGTGGTGGATGCCAGGTTGGACTTGCCCAGTGGTGCACCCTTCTGTGAACAAGACAAAGCACTTGCAGGGCCTTCACTGTGTCTCTCTGCTCCTTACTGATGCAAACACCCCAGGAGGAGCATTTCCCACACTATGTCCCCTCCTGACTGTGGATGAGAAAAACTCAGGTGAGGTGGAAGGAGCTGAATTTGTTTTATCTGGCAAGAAGGAGGCTCAGAGGGAATCAAACAGAGCCTGCAACTATTTGAAGAGCAGAGACAAAGGCGATGTTTCCAGCTCTTCTAAGGAATGGGAGACAACACAGTAAGTGTCAAAAGCCACTCTTGGTGGAGGTTCAGAATGATTTCAAAAGAACTCCAGCAAGAGAGCAGCACTAGGACAGATCACCCAAAGAGTCTATGGGCTCTCCATCTCTGCGAGTCCTGAAGATTCAGGTAGACAAGCCATAGCTGACCCGACCTTGTTTTGCTGCTAATTCCCTTCTTGGGAAGAGTGTGGATGGCAGGCTCTGACAATCTCTTCCTGTTGACAGGCTCTGTGATTCTTTTCTCCACTATATTTCAGAGGTGCTGGTACAACAGTCATATGGAGAAGACATAGGAGGATTGCTCCTTTTGAAAACTCTTTTATTATTCATAAAGAAGGGACCATGCAATCAGCAAACCTTTCCACCAGACTGTACCTGGTTTTCTCCACTGGAGTTGTATTCTTACATTAGATTTCCTTGAGTATTTCCTTGCTTTTCAGCAATGCACACAGCTGCAGGGTGGGAATGCTTGTTGACCTCCTCTAGTGCAAAGCACGTGCTCTGCCTCAGGGAGATGGAGTCTGTTGTTTTTATTTCAAAACAAGACACACACATATTCTGTGGGTGCTGGGAATACGTCCCCTAAGTGGGATGTTACACAGTCAGTATTCCTAAAGATGGGTTTTTTTCCCCAAATAAAGTGTCATAAAACCTTCAAAGATTTGAACTATCACTCAAATGCTGTGTGCTGTGTGGTGCTGCAGCCAGTGCTGGGCAGAAAGTGTTAGATCTCACAATCTCAGAAGCTGAAGTTATAGATCCAGTCAGTCCTCCAGAGATCCATGCTTTAAGCTAAGAGGTATGAAAAAAGAATTCTGCTTCAGGGTCTCACATAGGGGCAACACCCAGACTCATCCAAAGCTTGAGGCTGTTCACAAGAGGCTCTGTCCTATCTTTGAAGCTAAAATTGCTGTTAAAATTTGGTCTGAAGTGTGATGGGAACTGGCTTAGGCCCAAGTCTCCTCCCTTAGCTTTTGTAGTCAATGGATGTGGGAGAGCCCACATAGCTACAGAGCCTCTTTCAAACCTCCAACTGGTCTGTGCCTGACACTCAGCCACCAGTGGAAAACCCATGTGCAGGTGTGTGGGGGTTTATCCATTTCCACCAGGATCATTGGGACCTGCATGGACAAGTGGCTACTGCAGGAGCCTTTTCCTAGGCTGGACACACACTGAGCAGAGCAGGAGGAAAGGCCAAAACCACTGGGAAACCAAGTCCTCCCCAGGGACAATGTCAGACTGAGGGAGCTGGGCACAAGGACCAGAGGGACATGTCACAGGGGGACTTTAAATGGTAATGTGAATGGCAGAGGGGGTGACAGCAACACGCACTGCCACATGAGCACTGTGAGGGAGAGTTTCACACTGCCAGAGCAGAGGATGGTCCTGAGAGCAGCTGTGCAGCCTGAACAGGGGAGAACTCTGTCAGAAATGGTGTCTGGGACTGGGAATACACTCCAGTGCTGAACTCACATCCTATTTGCTGCACTGCCCCAGACTCTGCTGGATGAGATCAATTCTGGAGCAAGAGGACTTGTTCTGGCTTCCCCCTGCTGCCATAGCTCCTGCCTCCTGTGACCTGGGACATCCCAGCTGGGTGTCCCCTCTGCCCAGGGCTGAGGCCGCCTGCTCAGAGCTGCTCCCTGTCGTAACTGCCTCGCAGGATTTCATGCTGTGATGTCCCTTTTGCAACACCTTTCACCAATGATAAATTCTCCCACAAACAGAGAGAAAGTGACCCAGAAACATCATTACACATAAACCCCTCAATTATACAAAGTCCTGCAAACATCAGATAAGACCATAACAGAGAAAAGGTCACAGCAACACCAGCTCTATCGTGAATAGCAGCAACAAGTAGCAGCCAGTGCCTGATTCAGTCTAAGGCTAGAAAGATGAAAAGATAGAAATGTTGTTGGCTTTAATCCTTTTGTAGTGTGTTCCAGGCAGCTGTCAACTGCTGAACATTCAAACAGCCAGGGCCTCCCAAAGGGAAATAACATCTTCGGAATGGCCAGGCTCAAGAAAACACCACATCTTAGATGATGCATTGATGGGGGAAAATAAATTCAGAAGAGAATTTGGTGCTTTGCCGAGCAATGTCCTGCAGATAAGCTTGTACCAGTTCTTCAGTCACGCACTAATGATCTTCAGTTGATTATATGTTATAAATCACTCTGATGGATACAGAAAAGGGTAATAAATGAATAAATAAATAGCAAACACTCTGTGGCTAGTGCTGATCATAGAAAGATGAATTAATCATAAATGCTGTTTCCAAAGGCTATGACACGAATGAGCATTCCTTTGATATCAGCCATGCTCTTCTTCCCACCAACTTGTTCTCAAATAAACATCTCAGTAAATATTTGTCTCCTTGCTCCGGAATTGCAAATAAAATGAGAAAGGCCACATCCCTTCCTAGCCCACAGAGGGCAATTTCCTGAGGCTGATGCTGGATTTCAGGTTCAGCTCAATTTGGTTAGCTTCTACCTTTCCATGTCAGTCTAGAATGGGCTCTCTGGGCTCCCTTCAGAGCTGCCCTTCTGATTTGCTACCCTCCTGTGCAATCTCTTTTATCATGGCCTCAACCTTTGATGTCCCACCCTGGTGCTCTCTGCCCTAGAAGGTGTCCCAGGAAGCTTTGATGCCTCACTGCAGCACAGCCTGCACCAGGGTCCTTCCTGGTGAAGTGATTTCCATCACAGCACAGAGCTGCATCCCCAGCTCCTCTGGGATGGTGCTCCAAGGTTCAGGTTCCCTGACCATCAGCAGGGACAAGGGTTCCTTTGCTGCACTGTACTCTGACCTGCAGCCCACGGGACTTGGTGGGACAGGGATGAGCCCCTCTGGGATGTAGGGATGAGCCCCTCTGGGATGCAGGGATGAGCCCCTCTGGGATGCAGGGATGAGCCCCTCTGGGATGCAGGGATGAGCCCCTCTGGGATGCAGGGATGAGCCCCTCTGGGATGCAGGGATGAGCCCCTCTGGGATGTAGGGATGAGCCCCTCTGGGATGTAGGGATGAGCCCCTCTGGGATGTAGGGATGAGCCCCTCTGGGATGCAGGGATGAGCCCCTCTGGGATGTAGGGATGAGCCCCTCTGGGATGTAGGGATGGGCCCCTCTGGGATGTAGGGATGAGCCCCTCTGGGATGTAGGGATGGGCCCCTCTGGGATGTAGGGATGAGCCCCTCTGGGATGTAGGGATGAGCCCCTCTGGGATGTAGGGATGAGCCCCTCTGGGATGCAGGGATGAGCCCCTCTGGGATGCAGGGATGAGCCCCTCTGGGATGCAGGGATGAGCCCCTCTGGGATGTAGGGATGAGCCCCTCTGGGATGTAGGGATGAGCCCCTCTGGGATGCAGGGATGAGCCCCTCTGGGATGCAGGGATGAGCCCCTCTGGGATGCAGGGATGAGCCCCTCTGGGATGTAGGGATGGCTCTGTTGGACTCAGGACAAGCCTTTCTAACAGATTCAGGGTTGACTTCCTTGATCTGCTGCTGTATGACTGCAAACCCTAATTTAATTCTCTGCCTGCTCCCCTTCCTAGATGAAGCCCATTCATTATTTTTAACTGTATCCATAACTCTTCTTTATCTCCAAGCCCTGCTGTTCCTCCTGCACAGGCTGATGGCACGACTGCATGCACTGTCTCCTGGTAAATTCCCTGAGCACAAAGCATCTTGCTGCTCCCTTTCCCTGTTCCCCTCTGCAGAAGCCAGGTGCTCTGAGGAGGCATTTCTGACACCTGGCTCTGCAGATGGTATCTCCTTTGTCAGTCTGCAGAGAGGCTAGTGCTGGAGCAGCAGCCTGCCCTACCATCCATCCCAAACCCTCCTGCTTCCTGCAGCAATGTGTGTGACTTGGCCATCTCTCACCTGTATTTGTCCTGCTCAGCCTGGGGAATCCTTTGGCAAGTCCAGCCCACAAGCAGCCTGGAAAGGGCACCACACCTCAGCCTCTTCTTCAGGCTGTTGCTCCCTGTATCAGCTTCATCTTTACCAAATTTGAAGCCCAAATTCTCATATGCCAAAGCCAAATTCTGTCTCCAATGTGCCCTAGCTTCTGATCAGATATTTTCCTGAAAGCAGTAGGGTTCAGGCAGGAATGATGCTGCAAATTAATGGTGATCAAAGGGTTTGAAATCCTCTACTTGACCCAGAGTGTAAAAACCTGCATGTGCAGTGCCTTTAAGCAGAAAACTTGTGATGCTCTGACAGAAAAATCAATCTGGTTCCCTCGCTATGTGCAGCATTCCCTCTGCTTATCCTCCATGTCAGCAACACCTTGAGATCACAGGGATGGACAGTAGCTGGTGGGAGACTTTACTGAGCAATCTGAGGCAACCAGCAAGTTCTCAGCATCCCCTGCTGCTCAGTTTTCCTAGATTGGAAATGAAACATGGGTGGCAAAAGAACTGGAAGATGCTTTTAAGTGAGGTTCTGGCCTGCACAAATGGCTCTCTAGTGTGAATATTGCTGTGTACTTTTCTTAATAGGCCCCTCAATTAGTTCTGCTGAGTACAACACAGTGGGAGAACTGGTTTTATCTCCCTGCCTCCAGCCTTGGTTTTAGCTCAGCCAAAGAAGGCTGTCCACTGCTGTTTCCCAGCACAGGCCTTGAGCCACAGAGAACACAGGGATTAGCAGAGCTGCATGAAGAGAGGATGGAGGAGCAGATGCTAATGGTCTCAGCTGACAAACACAGCCACGTCTCCTCCCGCTGGCACCACAGCAGCCAGGCTGTGAGAAACGTGCTGGGCTCCTTCCAGATGAGATGCCACCATCAGTATCAACAGACGGGCAGGACTTTGTGATGCTTGGGCTAAATCCCAGCCTGGCAGACGCCGGCACAATCCCCTTGCTTGGCTGTGGCACTTGGGCAGAGCAGGGGGTGTCTCAGAGCAGCACAGTCACGGCCCCGGGGGGAAGGAGTTGGCCTCTGGAACCCGATTGGGTTCTGTTTGGTGCATGTAGAACAACCTCTGGGCTGCAAGCACAGCTTTGAAACCTGAACTCTGGGCCTAGAGCAGAGCTGGGTGGGGTAATGCACCTGTTTGTGCAGAGGACAAAAGTGTGCTCTAAGAAACCACTGCAGTTGGGGTTGCCCTTATCTGTCCACCTTGAAACAGTGCAGTCCAGAATATATTCCCCTCTGCTCATCCAGGAAAGTGTTCCCACAAACATGTGTTTTATGGTCTGGACTCCAGACTGGACTTGTATTTTCAGGTCCTGGAGACCTGATTGTCTTTTTTCAGACCATCTCACCTGCATAACCCACAGCAGTTCCAGAGGGCAGGCACCCTGTTCATGAGTCTAAACATGTGCCTCTTTGCTTTGTTGTTCTTTGATTTACAAACACAAACTAACAATAAAGCCATCTCTGTGCTCACTGTTGTCTTTCTGCCTGAAAAAAAAAAGACTAAGTAGGGGAATAAATGGACATATATGAGAAGGAAACAGTTTTAGTGAGATTAATATTCAACAATACATGAATGGCTTCACCCGGTGAAGTGGAAAGTGTTGCAGGTGTTGGAAAATTATATTACTTTAGTCAAGACTGCAAGGAGTCCAGCTAAACTTAGGTCAGTCTGACAAGTGAATTTTTGAGCTGGTAGTGCAAAGTTTTGCATTCAAAGGAATTATGTTTGCTGATCTCAAGTGGGAGACCCATGCAAAAGTGTAGTCAAAACCAACCAAAAATGGGCTTATGTTTAGTGCTCCCAAGGACAGAACCTTAACCTGCAACAGACTTGTGAGAAAGGCTGACATTCATTACCAGGGGTTGATCACTCAGCTCACCTCAGAAGATGATGGCAGGGTGGGCAGGCCCTGGCACAGGTTGCCCAGAGAAGCTGTGGCTGCCCCAGCCCTGGGAGTGTCCAAGGCCAGGTTGGACGGGGCTTGGAGCAACCTGGGCTGGTGGAAGGTGTCCCTGCCCATGGCAGGGGGTGGGACTGGATGAGCTTTAAGATCCCTTCCAACCCCAACCATTCTATGATTCTATGAAGAGAGAAAAGATGGAAACAAGAGCAGACAAGATGAGGAGGCAGAGAGCATCCCACTTGAGACAAGGTACATGGCTGCCATGACACAGTATGTAGACACAAATCCTGAGGGACAGAAAAGAAACACCAGAACATGCTGAGGTTCCCACTTGGCTCTTCGTTGTCGTCAATCAAGCACTAACACATGTTCAGTGGGTTTAGAAGATCACACATTAAAGGTGGATGAGAAGTCAGATGCACACTACACATTTATGTGCAGAAGAAATCTCCTGTGACAAAGCTTCAGAGGATAAATTTAAGACTTTATCCAACATTATCCAATTTGAGGCATTTTCCACCACTAATTTTCAAGTGCAGTGTAGGCACTTTAGCTATTTGTGTGGTTTTCCTCTGGAAGCTTTATGCTGTGTGCAAAATTTCTGCAGTGGGCAGATTCTGGGAGAGCAGCCGTGCTCAGGAAGCACTGGAGGTGTGGGTGTATGTGCAGGGCCATGCTCAAGGTCACTCTGGGTGGAATTTGTTTGCCATTTGGGTGACACTTAGTGGCTTTGCTGCCCATCCTCTGGAGAGGCAGGACATCTGTCTTCTGGACCTGTTGCTAGAATCTGAATTATCCTTGGAATATTTTGTTGTGGGCATGTTCCTGTTTTCATGCTTTGGCAAGTCAGGGGGAATACCTCTTGTCTTCACAACTCTGTGACTTTATCCCTTAGCAGTTTTTCTACAAAGTTTCCCTTAGGAAACACGTACTTGCAAAGAGCCCTGGGGTCTGGGAATAAGCCCAGAATCCCAGTGCTGCAGCCCACAATTCAGACTGGTCAGAGTCAGCAGTGGGTGTCTGAGGTTCTTCATGCAGAACCAGGATGGAGCAGAAGGACAGTGTGTTTTCCTTCCTGGCTTTGCATTCATCTCAGGTGACAGTGGCTTTTCAGTCCCCCTCATCCCAGATGCCTGTAGGTTTGTTCCACCAGGTAGATGTGGACTCCCTGGCCCTGTTCTTTGAGGTGTTTCAGCCTGGCTAAGGCCCAGGCAATGTCTGTGCTGGGTGCAGCTCCATCCCTGTCCCTCCTCAGGACTCGACTGTTCCAGTCCATGGCCAGAGGCCAGCAGAGCTCGAAGGTAAACACAGCACCCTACCAGCAAGTGTGAATCCAACTCCAGATCAGCAGTAAAGGAGAGCATCCATCCTGCCATGGGAGAGGTGACTCCACAGAGTACAGAAGGTCCTGCCAAGAGCTTTTTTTGGCTGTTTAGTCAAAACTTCCCTTTGCCTAAATTTCCATTGCTTCTGGGCACAGTATGTGCCTTCTTGGAGCACCCCAAGTGACCCTTGCTTGCTACCATCAAGTTATTGTTCGATTTAAATGATATTGGAAGCTCCTCCAGCCTCAGCCAGGGAGAAAGGCTTTCCCTCCTTGCCAGGGGACTATGTAATACAACAGTTTTCTGCCAGAACCACTCCATGGGGGCCAGGAGAGAAGCAGGAGGGACATAATGTGCTTTCCATGAGGGAAGCCCATTCTACCAAGGTCTGCTGGGCTTGCTCCACTGCTGGCATGGTTGCCTCTCACAAGTTGTACAGGACTTGATAAAGTCAGACAGCTGGATGAAAGAGCATAAATACCCTAAACTTAAACATGCTATTGAGAAGCTGAAGGCAGGACATAAATAACTGCACTCTCGCTTTCATGTTTATCATACAATTGCAACAGGACCATATTTGGAATAAATATTCCAATATTTGAATGCAACATGTGATTGGAGTGTATCTGTTGTCATGTTTTGAATAAATATTCAGAAAACTCCTTATTTCGGATATCCCCCTCTTCTCACTTCTCCACAAATGAGGTGGAGCCAGGCAGTTTGGACACTGCTCGTGCTGTCTTTCATGTTCTCAAAAGCCCTCAGTGTTTCCCTGGAACTGAGCTCAGCACAGTTTGCTGCTGGGAGGCAGGATCCGTGCAGGGAGAGCCCGCCCTGGCCAGCGGTCACTGCTGCTGCTCAAACACGCCCGGGGTGTCCCCTGTCCCAAGGGATGGTCACCTCTGCTCCTCCTCTCCAGAGGCTCTCCCAGCACGGCTTTTCCGTGGCCATGACAAGGGAACACAGGAAGGCCATGGCAGGAGAGGACCATGGCAGCTGCTCCATCCCAAAGGGGAGGGAGGCAGAGTGCCCTGCATCGCTGTCTCCTCCATGGACAGGCTCCTGCCTCTGTCTGCCTGTGGTTCCCAGACAGGCTTTCTCTGGTACAGGGTCAGTTCCAGATCCACCATCTCTCAGCGACTTTGGTGTCATTCTGCCCTTTGGGTTTTAATAATGTTAACTGTAAGAAGTCCCCAGCACTACCAGCCATGGTGAAGCATAAAAACTTGTCAAAAAAGCTCTGAGAAGGATGCGACAAAACCAGAGGATCAAGTCAGCTACAAAGATGTATTTAGCCCCAAAGCAGTGGTGTTAACTGAGGCTCTGATTATCCTCATTTGTAAGAAATTCAGTCCTGTTACTGTGTGGAGGAGCACAGGCTGTTCTGCACCACCACTCTGGACAAACACAGGGCTGATGTTGTCATCACAAAGGTCTGCTTAAAGAAATTCAGTCTGTGGATAACTGAGCTCACACACACTGTGGTGGCATCACCAACAGCCTGGTAATGTGCTAATGCAAAGCTTTACTTGCCCTTCAGTTCAGGAAGGACATGGAGGGGCTGGAGCAGGTCCAGAGAAGAGCAACGAGGCTGGTGAAGGGACTGGAGCACAAGTGCTGTGAGGAGAGGCTGAGGGAGCTGGGGTTGTTGAGCCTGGAGAAGAGAAGGCTCAGGGGAGACCTCAGCACTCTCTACAGCTCCCTGACAGGAGGTTGTAGCCAGGTGGGCATCGGTCTCTTCTCTCAGGAACCAGCAGTAGGACAAGAGGGCTTGGTCTTAAGCTCTGCCAGGGGAAGTTTACCTTGGATATTAGGAAGAAATCCTTTACAGAGAGTGATCAGACACTAGAATGGGTTGCCCAGGGAGGGAGTGGAGTCACTGTTCCTGGAGGTTTTTAAGATGAGACTGGATGTGGCATCAGTGCCATAGTCTAGTAACCACAGTGGTAGTGGATCAAGGGTTGGACTTGAACTCAGAGGCCCTTCCCAACCCAGCTGATTCTTGATTCTCTGATTCTGTGGTGTTGCAGGCAGTGAAATGGTCCAGAGCTCTGCAGGAGCACATGAGCCTTTGACAGGATCCTGTGTGACAGCTCTGCTCCAGGGGTGTTCTACCCAGTTCTGCTGCTTCAGGGTTGTTCCAGCCCTTACAAACACAGCTGATTAGCACAGTGGTACCTTCTTAGGACAATATGGATTTGATCAGACATTGTATACTAGGTTATCTTTGCTGTGAAATGCAGTGTTACAAAGTAGTGTTTCCCGTAACATTCTCTTTTTATTTTCCCTTTCACTCTTACTAGATCAGATTTTGGCAGACACCATTTTGCTTGGTTCCATTTACTTCTAAAAACATGAGTTCTGCAATTAATTTCATCTTTCTATTGTCTCAGAAATGTTGGTCAACAGGGAGAATAATCCTGGCCTGGATTTCTGGTGTGCACTGGGGTACAGCACCGTGCTGCCAGCTGACTGCCAGGCATGGGATGCATTAGGAGGGAAACGAAATCTGAGGGCGCTGCGTGTGGAAATGCACGATGAGTGCCTTGCACGTTCACACAGCCACGAGCACACATGTGCACTGATCACTGCCAAGGCTCTCAGGCAAACATTCACACCCTTCCATGAGCACGGTCACTCACAATGGGACACACACGTGTGCTCAGGCTGGGAGCACTGGGGCTCCCAGAGCTGCTGACACCGTGAGCCTCCCACCTGAGCACCCCCACACCAGCACAGCCCTGCTGGCACTGCTGCTGCAGCATCTCTCCCTTAATGTTTTGGGCTTCATACAGATGGGCCCCAGGGTGCTCTGAGTTCTTGGGGCTGATGGAAATGCCACATCCCCAGAGCTTGAACCAGCAATATTCATGGACCCTACCGCTTGCCAAGCTGCCCATGCTGTAAGAAGCACAAGCTATGGATGAACAAACAGTTCACAACCTTCTGTCATAAAGGAAGCCTACATGAAAGCTGCAGAGGGACTTTTTACAGAGCATGTATTGGCAGGACAAGGGCGAATGGCTTCACACTGACAGAGAGTAGGTTTAGATTAGATATTATGAAGAAATTCTTCCCTGTGAGGGTGGGCAGGCCCTGGCACAGGTTGCCCAGAGAAGCTGTGGCTGCCCCATCCCTGGAAGTGTCCAAGGCCAGGTTGGATGGGGCTTGGAGCAACCTGGACTAGTGGAAGGTGCCCCAGTCCATGGCAGGGGGGTGGAACAAGATGATCTCTAAGGTCCTTTCTGACTCAGGTCATTCCATGATTCTGTGTTTCTGTGATTCTCTGTCCCTTTCCTGCTGGCTCTGTGGTTACACCCCCATTTGCTTTGTGACTGAGAGCATTGGGGTACAGAAGTCTGTTGCTCCCTTCTCCTGAGTGCCACTGTCCCTTTGCCAGATTGTCACATCCTCCCCCTCAGAGGATGCTGCAGATGTGACAGAGGTCCCCTCTTGCAGGAGGCCCTCCTGGGCCTGGGCACAGCCCATGCTCGTTGTTCTGGTTGCTCTGTGTGCAGGCCAGGGGCATGTGGAGTGTTCATCCTCCCGGGGTTATATCAATATTCAAATGCTCCATTTATACAAGTTCTCAAAATTTAGCTGCCTTTTTCTGAAACTCCATTTTCACCTCTCAAGAGAAGCATTTTGAAGAGGGAAGCAGCCAGGGTGGACAGAAAGGATTGTGTCCCTGGCCTGATTCTTTGTGATCTCCACTGAGAAGGTGCTTCTCCATTGGTGAGGTCCTGCATGGTGACTCAGCCCCTGCAGGTTCCAGCTGCTCCTAAACACAGTGTTCATCCGCTCAGAGCAGCTAACGTGGAACAGAGGGTTGAATTTGTTGACACATCTCAGAGAGATCTCACTGATTAATGTGCTGCATCTCAAACACAGGCTAAGAGCATGAAATCCCTAACAGGGGTTTAGATCAGAGATAACATAATAATACACAGAACTCTTGGAAACATTTTCAAACCATGTAATGTCTATATTCTTAGTGTTCCTGACAGTGCTAATGGAACCAGCTAGTTGACAAGATCTCCTCTGTATTCAATTCTCTGATTGCTTTTAAAGCCCTTTTCATGTAGACTTGGTTCTTCCAGCATCACTTAAGTCTTCCAAGCCTATGGGGACTGGGATGTGGAGCTTGGCGAGCCAGTGTTGCTTCTCCCTGCCCTGTGACCAGGGACAAGAGGACGCAAAGGCTGCCCTGAAAGAGATGCCTTGCAAAGGGCAGGGAGGAATCAGCTTTACTGGTGGAAAAGAAGAGGATACAGGCCAAGAGGAGTCTGTGTTTCTCAGCTTTTGTGCATCTCTGTTCTGCTTCTTCGCAGCGTGGGGAGGGCAATGATGAAATGCTGTTTGAGTGTTTGAGGCAGGTCAGGGAATGCTTATCACTTTGCCTCATCCCACAGGGAAAGGCAGATGAGAGCAGACCATGCAGTGATTCATTAAAAAGCTCTGCTTCCCCCTGTCAGAGCCTTACATGGTGTATAGCTTACTCCTGCTGCCTTAATCCTTTGAAGATGCTGGGTCAGTTTTTCCTGTTCATCTGGCTTTGGCTCCACGTGCTCTTGGCCCATTGAGCCACCACAGTTCCCTGAGCTTCCCGAAGGGGCAAAAGCAAGACTTTCATTTATCTGATCTCTGTTTCATCCTTTATTTGTAAAGGGAGGAACAAAATTGGAGATGGAGTCCCTGCCTTTTCCCACCAAGCCCCACACGTGCCTATGCCATCGTGTTTACTCTGTTAAGGAGTCACGGGAGGCAGCTCTGGGATTTCATGCTGAAGCATGAGGAATATTTTCTCTGGGTTTTGAGGCAGTGAGGGGGAAGGTTCCTGAACCCCCCTCTGAGTTCTGGCACTGGTGCAATTAAATGAGCTGGAAAAGCGCCCTTCCCAGCAAGGGCTGTGCATGTACTCACGATGGCATGTGCTCTCAGGAAGGGAGCAGTCCCTGTCCAAGCCCCACATGCACTGGCTCCAGAGCACACTTCACCTTCACCTGACTCACTATTGGGCCTCACTCTCACTGATTTTATCTGCTTTACTTTACTCTCTTCCTGCCCTTGGGCGGTGATCCCTTTGCTGATACCGATGAGACCTGCTGGTAGTGAAGCACAGGGAAGCAGAGACTGCTCTGGGAGTGCAGACACTTTGGAGCAGCCTCCAGAGGGAGATGCCAGCCTGGCTGTGGCAGAAACAGCCTCCCTAACTGGAGCTGTGCTACCCAGCTGTGCTCTGGCTCGCTGTGAGAGCATGGAGCACAGGTCTGCAGGTTAAGGTACCCTGGCAGGGCACTTGAGGCAGCTGTGACCGAGTCCGTGAAGGAGGGAGTGCCAGGACTGGAACCAGCTTCTCCATGGGCCAACCCAGCAACTCAGCACTGCCCTGAACCATGGGCAGCCATCACCTCCTTGCCCAGCACAGTGGTACTGATGAGAGGCCACTGCCCCCTGCCAGGCTGCCCACCCTGCCCCTCACACACTGTGCCTGGCAGAGGCTGCAGGGTCCTTGCATGTCTGCTGGGTACCAAGGCAGAGCTCTGCCACTGCTGCTGGGGTCAGGGAGGCTCTGGCACTGACTTTCCCTGTGCTTGCCTTCCTCACCTTCCCAGCCCCAGCCCCAGCCCCAGCCCAGCCTCCTCCAGCCCCTCTGTGACCCCCAGGCTGTGTCAGGGAGGTGGGTGGAATCCTGTTGCCAGTTCCAGAGAACACTTCATGCTGCCAGCAGCACCCTCTGGGTTATGTCCCATCCCGTGGCCGTCAGCTGGCAGGTCCAGCACCCCCAGAGCTGCCACAGGGCAGGCTCAGCCCCAGCACCCCCAGAGAGCCCAGCAGGACTCAGCACCTCCCCTCCAACCCAGGAGCACCCAGGGGAAAGGGGAAGGGACAAAATAGAGCGGGAGGTGAGTTCAGGATTCTCAGGGATACCTTGAAAACAGTTTGGATCTACCCAAAGCAAGTATATGACACAGTTCTTCTGGGGCCAAAGGAAGAACACCAGTTTAGAAGCTCTGAGGTTGCACTATCTGCCCATGGCCCTCTGGGACCAGCAACTGGCCTTTTGCAGCCTTCTGGCTGCCTTTTCCTGCCTGATTTTCTCACAAGTTCTTTGTCCCTTTCCATGCTAAACCCTCTGGTTTATGCCAAACCTCATGTCTGCTGCAGTGTATTTAAAAGCCAGTGATTGGGGCTTTGACTCCTCAGGTGGTGAGTTTTCTGCATTATTGTCAGAGAACATTGTGGTTTCAATTTTTTCCACTCTTAGGAAATTTTGGAGACTGCAGAGAATGGAAACTAAATTTGCTAGACCAAATAATCCTGTTTTTTTCCCAACAGAATAAGTGCCATATAAAATACACCAGTGACAGTCTCCCAGCTGAGCACTGCATGGGTTCAGCTGCACATCCCATTGGGAAACAGCCTCACAGCAGGATTTGGCCCTCACCTTCTTCCTGGAGCTCTGAATGCCCTGTAAGACATTGCCCTATGCAGTCAAAGTAACAATAATTAATAATTTACAAAACAGTGGGTCCTGGGAGCACTGCTGTTGCTGCTGTGGTGATGGTCTGAGCCATGACAGGAGACACCTTGGCAGGTCTCAGCACTGCTGATTAGATGAATGATATTGGATCTTAGTTTTGGTTATCTTGGAGTGCTCAGAGTGGGCTGTGACATCCCAGCAGGAATCATCCCCTCGGGAAGTGGGCTCCTGCTCCAGACTGGGAGTTCAGCAGCTGGAAACCACAGGGAAGATGGAGTGCACGAGTTGATCGTAAGACAAGTATAACCCACTGATGTAATGTCACCGTGAAAGGGACAAATGCAATGCCAGGATGCCTCGGGATGGCTCTTCCCGTGAATGACAGGAGAGACTGATGCCAGGGAGCTCCGGAGAGACCATGCCTGGAACAGCACATGCAGGCCTGTTTGCCTGCTTCAGGAGAGAGACATTCATTACTCTCTGGACACAAGTCTGGGGTGAATTCCAGGGATTAAGGAGATCTGTTCTTAAGCTAAAGATCCTTAAGCTAAAGATCTTTCCTGGCAAAAGACAAAAATGGGTATAAACTGATCATTATGAATTCAATCTGAAAATGAGGAAATACAGTCTGAAGGTCAGGACTGAAACACAGGAACAGCCTTCCCTACAAATCATGGAGAGATTCAGTGCAGGATAAGAGCACACTGCTGTGTGCAGGGTCAGTTGCAGCTTGATGGTTCCTTGTTTGCACAAGCAGACCTGTGTCTGGCACATCTGCCTTGGGCACGGGGGATTGCCAGGGAGTTGAGGAGAGCTGAAGCAGAGGCTCTGGTTATCAGCCCTTCCTCTGAAATTTTCTCATCCCTCCAGAATGGTCTGTTTGTTTTGCTCAGTCTTTCATCTCCCAGGTCACACTGAAATCCGATTTTTTCCAGACCAGGAGTTTCTGGGTGATGAGAAGAGGCATTGCTGCAGTGTGCAGCCAGATGGAGAGGGTTTGCTGGATACTCACACAGTGGCACAGAGGTCCCTTTTAGGGCAAAGTGCCTGTCACACACAGCTCCTGCAGCTGGTCCTGCTGGTTCCTCCCTGGGCAGCCCAGCTGTGCACAGCCCGGGGAACTAAACTTCATTTCCAGGCCGGGAGATGGGGGTGTGCAGAAGACTCAGTAATGGGTAGAGGGACAGACAAGCATAACCCTCCTGAGAACTCAGTAAATCCTTCTTATCATACATCAAGAGCAGGAAAGAAGCAGAGCCCGCTGAGATGTGAGCGAAGGGAAGGCAGGATGTGCTTGTGACACGTTAGTGCAGGGTACTGACAGCTTCTCTCACGCTGAGGAGCTTTTAACCCCCCTTTCCTGGTGACACCCAGCAAGTCTGCTCACACAAGCACTTGGCAAGGGGGAGCAGAGAGACCCCACAGCCAGAAATCAAGCTGCTCCCCCAGAGCTCTGCCAATGTCCCCCTTATTCACGAGCGAGGAGTTTAAACCACTATCCCTCGACTTGGCTCTTTGCTCGGTTCACATCATGTGACTGATAGCTTAAATCATCTGCCATTGTTTCTGTTCCCTGACTAGATGGCTTTTAAACAGGACACCCAAAAATACACTCTGCAAAGAGATTTCAGATGAATATTCACTTGGGATTGAATTTGCATGTTTCTGCCTTGCAAACACTTGCCCCAGCGTGAAGCAGCCGTGCACGTGCTCCCCAGGAACCCCAGCACTCCCAGAAATCCCACGAGCTGGACGGCAAGCCATGCTGAGCACACATCTTGGCAAAGATCCTCTCCTTTACTGTGGGACTGGCTCCGGGGGGATGCTGAGCAACTGCTCTGAGCACCAGGGGGTGAAGTGCTCTCCAAACTCTGACCTGGTTTATTTATGAGCTTTGTGGTATCTTCTGCACATCTTCCCATGGATGAAGTGTTGCCTCAGGTCCTTTCTGTGAGCTTTGTGCTGGAGCTGCTGCCGTGACAGCTCCTGTCAGTGTACTGGTCACAGATTGCCCATGTCCCATGGCCTCTCCACCTCTTTCCTCTGGGCCACCAAACAGGGGTGGAAACCATAGTAAAGCATTGCCAGTCATGGTTTCTATCTGGGTAGGTAAGACACGTGGCTGCAGCCCTGGGCACTGCCTGGTGCCTGGCACAGCTCCTTCACTCACAGCACGGGCATATCCAGCCCTGCTGCAGCCCTCCTTGGCTGGGCCCAGGGGTGCCCAGCACCCAGGATGCAGCAATGCCTCTGCCTGCACTGGCATCACCAGCACCCACAAGGGACTGAGTGAGTCCCTTACCTCATCCCACTCTGCACACTGTCTGGAGGGAGCAAAAAGGGCTGGAAGGAAGGTGGGGTCATGGGGCAGAGACACAGCAAAGCATGTGCCAACACCCTGCTCTTCTCACCACCCATCATCTCCATTTGGGAACATGCCAGTCTGTCTCTCCAGAGGCCTTCAGAGAGCAGGAGCTGGTACCTGTTGTGGCCCTCTGGGTCCTCGGAGGGAGAACAGGGAGCCAGGCACTGCTGTGTAGGCTCAGAAGGTGCCAAATCCTGCAGCTGGAGCAGGATGGGGAGCTTGCCTAGTGGGGGGCAGTGGTGCTGCTGAAGCAGGCGAGGTGCAGAGCTCCTCTCGGCACATGGCAAGGAAACAGTGCAGGGCCAGGCTCAGCCTGCTGACTTTCTAAGGAAGTGCTCCATAAGTTCCTGGGAACTGCTGTGTAACCTCTTCGGGACAGGGGGGTAGGGTGGCTGCCAGGGAATGCAGCAATGGAGACCAGCACAGGCTGGCAAGGAAACCACAAGCAGCTCCAACAGCGTATCTGGGGAAAGGAAACCCATTTCAGGAGCTTCCTAGAGCAGGATGGGGGTCCTGACAGGACAATTTTCAGTGGTGCATATCTCCTAATTCAGAAGTACTTTGACCTCGAGGTGGGTTTGGGCCAACAAGGCTTTGGGTGAGAAGTGGCGAGTGAGGAGGCCAGGTGAGCACAGAGCCCGTGGCTGCTGAGCACCACCCTGGTACAGCTGTGTGCAGGGTCACTGTGCTTGGCACCTGCTTATCCACTCCCTTCTCCACTGCTCCCTCCTGGTGGCCTGGCCCTGCAGGCACTCACACGTGTGGGGTGAGGGCCTTTGGCTGAGTCACCTGCTGTGGCTGATCCCAGTCCTGCTGCAGGGCACTGCTTGGAGGCAACCTGACCCCAAACCTGCTGCGTGGCAAACAGGGGACAGCTTGTGCAAAACAGAGTCACCTGCACCTCCCAGGGCTGTGGGGATGGAGGAAAGCTGCCCTTTAGCAGGAGCTGCAGGAGCTGCAGGAGTGGGGTCTGGGCTGCCTCTGCCAGCGTGGGATGTCCCAGGCAGCTGCTGCACCAGGAGTCTGGAAGGGGGGTCATGGGTACACAGGTGAGATCTAGTTCTGGTGTCAAATCACCTCCAAAGGGGATTCAATCACCTCTTTCCTGCAAGTGTATCACTCCCCTCTGGTAAGAGGCAGGGTCCCAAGGACCTTTGATTCTCCATAAGAGGAGTCTGTCCCATCTCAGTGCAGGAGAGGGCTCATAGCCTGGAGCCCAGTTACATTTGAAAGACAGGGCCAGGATCTGTCCCTTCCCCCAGCCTTCCCTGCTGCAAGTGAACATCAGTGAGGAGGATAAGATCCAGATGGACTCCTGCAGGATGGGCTAATGATGAGTCCTATATCACAGGACTCCCCATCATGTCTGGCTTAGGTCCTCCAAGGGGCTGAAGGGATTGATCCGTGTGGGTCTCCACCCAGTAATCTCTCCAAGATGGCATTATGAGCAGCTGGAAGCTGAGAATGTGACACAAATCTCAGGAAATCAGGGCAAGGCAAATATTTGTGATATTAGAAATAGCTACAAAAATATAGAGCAATAAAAGCCATGATTAGGATTATAATCAGGAATGCATTCCAGAGCTGCCCCTGTGCCTTAGCTTCCTTGGGAAGCTGGCATCTTCCAGGGATGAAGGAGGGGTGACATGAAATGGAGACGTCTCAGGAACTGTGTCCACCCCAACTGAACATCCCTTCCTGTTTTCCTCTCCCATGTAAAGGGCCACTTTTGGAGAGCAAATCCGAGGAAGAGACCTCCCAGCAGGTCCCAGTGAGCCAAGGGCCTCTTGTTTGCAAAGTCTGCTGATTTCCACTCTATCTCATATTGAACTTCCTGGCTTTCTTTGAAATAATTTTGTATTTAAAGGTCCTTGGTCTTCATGGGCTAGAAGAAAAGGGCAGCTTGGTACCTCTGTTTCAAAGCTCTGAAGACTCCTGGCCCCATCACACTGGCTGCAGACTTAAACTTGCTATGCTTATTGCAGGCACTGAAATACAGTGGAATATGTACCCTGAGAATGACATAAATAGTGGTGAAATGGGAAAAGAGATGCAAAATTTCCCCTGGACAGTCTCAAGAGGCAGCCCATGGGAATCTGACGTGGTTTAACAAGACCAAGTCCCGGTGCTGCACCTGGGCTGGGGCAACCCCTGGTACCGACCCCAGTGAGAGATGAACAGATGGAGCCCAGCCCTGGGAGAGGGAATTAGCAGAGCTGGGAGTGAGAGGCTGGACATGACCCAGCCATGTGTTCTGGGAGCCCAGAAACCCTCCATGTGCTGGGCTGATCCCCCAGCGTGGGCAGCAGGGCAGGGGGGGATTCTGCCCCTCTGCCCCTCGGTGAGACCCCCCTGCAGAGCTGCCCCCAGCCCTGGGAACAGCACAGCAAGGACATGGAGCTGCTGCAGAGAGTCCAGAGGAGGCACCAAGATGAGCAGAGGATGGAGCAGCTCTGCTGGGAGGAAAGGGGAGAGAATTGGGATTGTTCAGCCTGGAGAGGAGAAGCTTTGGGGTAACCTGATTGTGGCCTTCCAGGACCTGAAGGGAGACTACAAGAGAGATGGAGAGAGACTGTTCACAAGGGCCTGGAGTGACAGGATAGGGGGGGATGGCTTCAAACCGAAAGTGGGTTTGGATTAGATATTAGGAAGAGATTCTTCCCTCAGAGGGTGGGCAGGCCCTGGCACAGGTTGCCCAGAGAAGCTGTGGCTGCCCCATCCCTGGGAGTGTCCAAGGCCAGGTTGGACGGGGCTTGGAGCAACCTGGGCTGGTGGAAGGTGTCCCTGCCCATTGCCGGGGGGGTGGAACTGGATGATCTCTAAGGTCCCTTCTAACTCAAACCATTCCATGGTTCCATAAAATTCATCACCTCAGGATACCATCATGTGCCTGTTTATGTGGCCTGGGCAACTTTGACTCCAGAGTTCTGAATGAACTGTCACTGTGTTCCTGTGGTAGCACTGGCAGTTGTTAATGGCACTCGTGGGAAGCTGATCTGCAGTGTCCAGATGCTCTGAAAACACATCACCAACCTTTTCAGAGCAGCACACACAGCTGGCAGAGTGCATTGCTGTTAGTGTGGCACGGGCACAACACGACACATCTCTGAATGGGCCTGTCCAGATTCCACTGACAGCCACTTGCTGTCCTGCCAGAGCAGGTATTGGACAGCCCAGTCCCCTCCTTCTCTTGGGGAGGTTTCCCAAAACACTGGCATTTCCTGAACAGGTGGTTCCTGTTTCCTGCATGTCTGGTTCCTGCTGGGGCAGAAGCAGGTAGTGCAAGAGCTGCACGGACCTGTCACCAGCAGCAGCAGCCGTGGAGGAGGTGACAACTGTTTGTGACTGCAGGGCAAGGTCACCTTGGGCCAAATGTGACCCTGTCACTAAGGAGCACAATCGTTCTTGGGGGGGTCTGAGCAGGTGCAGTCCCTGCTGCCAGGAGCTGACTGTTCCCAAACTATGTCAGCAGCCTTGGAGAAGCCACTGCTGCACCCCTAAATAATATGAGGTGGCACCTGCTGTGAACCACGGTCCTCTTCTGCTAAAAGATGTAAGATGCTAAGCAAAACCACAGCCAGGGAATTTTAGCTCAAACTAAGAATAGTGTTAATGGTTCTAACAGAACTTTCCATGGTCCTTTTTGATATTTAATGATGTTAGGCCAGAGACAAATATCAAGGAAAGAAGAATGTGTGGAAGTGGTTGGAGGTGAGAAGCTGTATTATCTTCCCAATCAGGCAGTGGCAAAACTATGTTGGCTCATCTACCTGAAGGAAGGTGAGAAAACCTCTCTTACCATGCTTGGACTACAGCAGCTTCTCACCAATTCCTGAGGGGTTTGAGAAGGGCCCTGTTCTGGGCAGGGTTCCCCAAAACAGTCTCTTACCCAAGCTCTGCTTCAGAGGTGCAGCCCTGCATTGCACCTCATGAGGAGGAAGCTTTTACCTCTGTTGACTGCCAGAGTGTACTTGATACCTCAGAGGTAAAACATGGGTGCTTGAAGCTTTCTTTCCTTCTGTTGGGCTTCTAAACATTGTTCCTCTCATTTCTGCACTATTTGCACTACATTATTCTTTATTTGATTGCTCCATGTACAATCTGCAGTCAAAATACTTTGAATCTATTGGTTTGGGAGGGGCAAGTTCCTTGAATTCCTGTCCACCCCAGCTCGTGTCAAGATGTAGACACTGTCACAGTCACACAAAACCAAAACTCTTTCTTTTCTCCCGGGCTATAGCACAGATTATTTTCTTGGTCATTTGGTGTGCAGCCAAGGAGGGATGGGAACTGTCCACCACAGCAACCCAGAGTGGTACTGCAATTCTCTTCTTGCCGAAGGCAGGGACTGTATTTGCCAGCAATCTGAGAATGAAGCAGAGCTCTGGGTGTTGTTCAGTTGGTTTCAAGAGTTCTGCACTGCTTTTCATCGGCCCTCCAATGCCATGGAACTGCCTGCTGCTGGACAAGGTCTGTCTGCACAGGCTCAGCAGTATATTCCAGCCCTGGCATGCAGGATGGGAGGCTGTAGGTAACAGGAGGTAGAATTGTGTGGATGTGTTCAGGATCTGGAGAAAGGAAAGTCAAAGGGATTGGCCATCCAGGACATGGAGGTGGGAGTGGAGCAGCCAGCCAGTGAGGGGAGGGGTCGTGGGACATGCCTGCCATCTTGTGTTCCCAGAGATTCCTGCTGCCAGGAATGCACATGCAGCCACTCCCATCACCATGGCAATGGTGAGCATCCTCCAATGCATCTGCTGACAGACACCACTCTTTCCAAGCTGGAATGTCCTGTCCCCCAGGCCAGCCCATCCTCCCACCACAGCTCAGATGTCAGCTCAGAGACATTTTATAAGCCTAATTGAGGGCAACTTTACACAATCCTCTTAGCCAATGTTTCTTCTCTGGGCAAAAACAATTCCCTTCTGCAAGGCACTGGAACCAAGCCCATAGTGTTCCAGTGAGGTGTGAGCAGACCCTGCCAGTCCCACTGCCTGCCCCTGCTGCTTGGCCCCACACACCATCCAGAACAGGAGGAGTATATTTCCCTGTGTCAAATTTTTCAGCATCCAGTTTAAAGACTCTCTCATTTTTCCTCATCAATCTCCCGAGGGGTTCACTTATCACATTCTTTAGGTGGCAGTTTTGTCACTTGCTTGCATCTTTGAGCATACACACTCAAATCAGAGTTAGTAATAAACAAAACTATTCCTTCCAAAACAGAAACTCATTCTTGTAAAGATTCCCATCTATAAATACCTCTGCAAAGGACAAGAAAGTTTAGCTTGGCATGAAAATGTGGGTACCATGAGGAATGCCATTTTTCAGTGCTACCAGCAAGGGCCCCACAATAGCTGCATGCCATGGAGACACATGTCCTGCCTGGAATACGTGCCTTTCCTGTGCCTGGCTGCGACCTCTGGATTGGACATGCCTGGGAAGCAAAAGCCTGCAAAAAGCTGCAGGGTGCTCCAGGCAATCTGACTGGATGGGCATCAGTGCACAGATTCCAGGAAAATGCCTTCTACAATGAGGTAACAAGAATAGGAGTCAGACCATGAGAAGGGACACCCCCATGCAGAGGAATTTAACATCTCAGTAAACCCCGTGTGGGAGGGGAAGCAGGCCAAGAAGTGGCTTGTTGGAGAGGGACTGCCCTGAGCTGGCGGGTGACAAAGGCAGGTTCCCTGAGCATCTGTGCCAGCCCCTGCTCTTTCTCCTAAAGCAGTTTCTCCAACGGGATGTGCACTCACAGCCCCCAGGACCTGCTGGCCCTACACATCCCTGAGGAGCACGTGGTGCTCTTGGCTGCTTTGTGATCTCCCCTTCAGCAGTCCTTGCTTTCTCCACAGGACCTTGCACCACTGCTGGAAGAACCTGCTCTCCACACACTGATTCATCTCTCCCCACAACTATATCCCACATCCCCAGAGCTCCACTGCTTGCTGGCCGTGCTCCCACACTCTGCATGTGCGTAGGAGCGGGTTGGAGGTTTCAGGGCACCGCTGACTTTTGTGGCTGTGTTTGTGTGGTGGAAGTGCCTGTTTGACTGGCTGATATAACTTCCACAGGCACGTGGATATCCCCCCAAATCAAGTGCCTTTTTAGTAACACACCAAGAGTTCACCCACCTTTACTTCTCCAAAGGGATCACCATATCCCAAGGGGTCTCTCTCATGCCAGTGTGTCCCTGGTACACTTCAGGGGTCAGAAAGAGACTGCAAAGGACACTTTCACCCTCTACACACCAGACACTAAGCTGAGGTTTGTGATGGCAGAACAGCCTCTCCTCCCTCTTATCATCTCTTGGGAAGGACCCCATTTGTGGTGGCTGCTGGGGCTGCTGATAGCGGGGTCCTTAGGTCAGACCATTTCTGAATAAAGCCCCCTATCTCAACTCAAAATCCTTTCCCATTCTGGGTTTTAAAGCCATGTCTGGAGAGCCTGAGCACTCTGGGCAGGAGACACATTTGGCTAATCTCTGGCTGAGCTGGCTGCTCCAAACACAGCTGACACCTGTCAGTGATAGCAGAGGTGGCTTCCCAAAGAGGCCTCCCCCCTACTCCTCTGAGAATCGCGGCAAGCAGGAGCCAGTGCCCCTCAGCCCTTATCTCCCAGCTGTGCTGAGACGAACCCGAGGTGTGTGAAGGCAGCTTTATCTCCCCAGGTGACAAAATGACTCAAGTAAATAAGCTACCGGGCTGGGGAAGGTCCCAGATGTGTTTCTGGGCCATGTGTTGAGCCATCACAGCTCGGCACTGAGCAGGGGGGAGCTCAGGGAGGAGTGGTGTGTACTGCCAGTGCAAACCTTCCTCACACCCCACAGGGTACGACAGGACCAGGGCACAGAGCCCAGAGCAACCCACTGGAGGGTGAAGGTGACACAGAAGTTGTCCCAAAGATGTCGGTCACCTGCAGTGATGTGACCACCTGGAAGATGAGCCACATCCCCCTGGGCTGGAAACCTCCCTGCCCTGGGTTGTCACCAAGACAACTCTCATATATTTCCTTTTTGGTCACAACCTGCCCAACCCCTCCTCCTCTGAGCATGAAAACCATCCAGGCTAATGGCTCTACCACAGCCTATGGACAGACATGTGGATGTTGCTCACCAGGCTCTGCACTCTGAGGACGGTGAACATCAGCCCATGGAGGAATCTAACCGCAGAGGACAGGCAGTACCTTACCAGAGCAGTCATCTTCCTCTTTTAGCTCTCTCCCAGATGCTTCCCTCCTTCTCCATACGAGGGAAACTGGTGACCAGAGCCCCAGGGTCAGGGCCACACTCAAAGGAGCAGGCAGTCCTGCCATGTCCTGATTATGTCATTGGAAGCCAGAAAGAAAACCAGGTTTTTCACATTTTTTCCCCAAATGTCATTTCCATTAGGTTGTCTGTTTCAGCCAATTTAAGCTCTCAGCAGAATTCCCACCAAATTTTATATCAACTATTTTAGGGAAGGGTTTAAAAAAGTGAGGAGTTTGACTAATTTTAAACCCAGCATTCCCAAGGGACATTTAACAAAACACACAATGTCTAAAAACCTTTGCAGTTTCAAGGAGTTCAAAATAACATTCCAGAAGGGATCTTTAGAAAAATGTTCCTGCACCGGTCCCGTTCCCGCTGCTGGGCTGGGCCTGCTCCCTTTAATATCCCACATTTGTTTTCCATTTAGTTATCAAACCTACATTAAAATCAAATCTCAGAGTAAATGAAATCAAACTAACCTGCCTCCTTTCATTTCCAGAATATTTAGGGCATATTAAAGGAGCAGAGCCTGTGTATTTTCATTTCCAGCAGGGCCAGGTAGCAGAGCTCAGGAGCTCACCCCTCTGAGCCCATGGGACAGGGCTAAGCACACCTTTGCTTTCTCTCCTCCCACCCCACACTGCTCTGCACCAATAGTCCTGAAACCACTCGAGGAGAGAAGTGTTGGGGCTGTCCCTGCCACCCCCACTGCCATATCAAGGCAGCCCGGCTGCCACTTGGAGGAAATCTCATTTTATACTAATCCAGGCACTCTGCAAAGCTCCCTCTGTAGCTTTTGTCTAGAGAAACTGGACGTGTTTAGAGATGGTTTTATTAAAAGAGGCTTGGAAGGAGTTATTTAAATCACCCTGCCTGGTAACCTAACAAAATTACCTGTGCTCAGCCCAAACACCGTGTCCCTTGCAGAATCCCCTCCCTTATAAATAAATTTAAAAACTTTCCTCACATGAGCAAAAAAATGTGTATTTTTTTATTACCAGCCCCTCACTCAGCACTGCCCCTCTCTCATCCCCTTGCCCAGGTCACCCAGTGTCAGGGCTGGGGTGCTGATCCCCAGCTCAGTGGCAGGTGGCCTATTTGGGATTTAACACTTGAAATTCTGAGTGGGAACCAGCCTTGTTGTTGTACCCCATCACCAGCACCATCCTGGTGATGGCAGGTGTCTGAAAGTCATTTTATATTGTCTTAATCTGTGTGGTGGGGAATGATAGAGACAATATTAGATCTTTTGGAAGGAAGATTTATTTGTCTAGTTTATTCCTGGGTTTAATAGTATGGATACCCTGCAGCTTAAATATTTAATTCTAAACTTCTTTTTTTCTTATTAAAAGAAATAAAAATTAAGAATTTATTATGAGTCAACATCTGCCCAGGGAAGGTTTGCTAAAATATTAACTATGCAAGTAGCTGAATACTATGATTTCCCTCTTTTCATTAACAGCAGATGACATTTCTTTTGTCAGCAAAGATATTTCAGATTTATTGAAGCATAGTGGGATATGTCTGGGTCCCAAACATACAAACAAAACTATAAATAGTTCAGGAAGATAAGAAAAGTGTCTTACGTAAATACTCAGCCTAAAATGAATTCAGAATCCAGGAATCCTTCCTTGCTCTCCAGTATATTTAACATTTCCAGATGTGCCTGGATGACCAGTTTGGGATTAGGGGTCTGAAGCTGCATGGCCTGAGGCCCACTCTTCAGAGGGAATAAATTGGAATAAATGTCCTACTGCAGATCTACAGCTGCCCCTGTCCTGAACAAGTATTTGCTATTTCATGAAAGGCGCAGCTTCTGCTGGATTTTGTCTGTCCTGCAGATCATCCTCAGGCAGTTTCTTTTCCTTACTGTGGCTTCAAACTCTTTTGTCCCTTTGGACCACCTGGTCCTGGGGTCTTCAGCACTGAACAGACTCAGATGTTGCAGTGGATCCAGGGCCTTGGTGTCCTCCATGATCTTCACATTATTTTGTGTGATCTTGGTCAAGAAAAAATGTCACTTCTTGCAGTCTGTGACATTTCCCCATAAGATTCTGGCTCTACCTTGAGCAGTACAAAGGCTTGTGGAACCCTGGATGTGAACTGCCCCAGTGTGTTCTGGTATCATCCCATGCAAAGAGCCCCAGGGAGGGCTTTCTGAGGTCTTTTCCAAGGAGACTCAGATTCACTGGACAGACTGACAACATGTTACCTGGGATGGGATCCTCAGTTACTGCAGAGGGGCTGCAGCAGCCTCACACTCCAGCAGAACCTCACCATCCCACACGAGCCACAGGGTGCTGGGCCCACACCACACACCAGGCAAGAGGGACGTGAGATGGAGTGAAGTGTTTGGGGGAAACCACTCTGGCCTGTTTTCAGTGACCTGCTGCCACCAAGCTCACATCCACTTCTAAGCCATCCCATTGCCACATAAAGTCCATTAATGTCCCTTTTATGTCCCACTCACAGAGGGGCACTGACATCAGACAACGCCATGTAGTGTGTACTCTTCTGCCAGGCACGAGGCCAGGCTGAACCAAGCAGGAATCCATTCCTCACACAGCCAGAGAGAGCTGATGTTTGCCCTGCTGTCCCAGGAAACAGGGACACGTTGGCAGCACAGGGTTTGCTTCAGTGTTCAGTCCTGCTATTTCCCACCAGTTTTTCCTGGCCCATTTTGATGCTTTCTAATGTCAGTGTTCAGTATTGCCTGTTCCTTAGTCTTGGCCAAGTCTGGTGGGATTCATCTCCACTCACAACAGTTATCTGAAAGCTAGAATCTAGTCTTAGCTGTCATCTAGGCTTCCTCTCTGCATGATGGAAAGGGAGTGTTTTTTCCAAGGAGCAGCTCCTCCCAGTCTGAGCTCAGTGTGGGAGACAGGCAGCACAGGTGGCCTTTTCCAACAACTTGCTTTTGTCCTTTGCCTGTCCAGGAGATCCAAAAGCTGAACTTGGCATTAGTTTTTAGACAGTGCAGTAGGGAAGGATGAATGCACCTCTCACAGAGAACAGCCTTGCTGCTTACAGCACAGCAGGGGCTACAGAGAGCCCCTGCTTGTGCCAGGACTGTCACCTCCCACCTGCACAGGGAGGAACTGGGTGCCTCAACCAGTTTGGGTAGGTGTGAACTTCAAGGAAAAAAGAAAAGGGAGAAAAAAATGAGTCAGTTTCTAAGAACAGGTTTGTAAGAAATAAAATACGATAAAACTGGGACATTTGGCTCATTTTCCCTCAGAATGGATAGGAAAGGGCTTTATAGAGCAGTGTGTGAAATGTTTGTTTTTTTTTTTTTTTTTTTTTCCAGGAGTTTCCTATTCACCTGCATTTCAATGGTCAGTGTTTATATAGCATTTCAGAGACCTGTCCAGAAACCTTCCCTATTCCCAGTGCTGTGATATTTTCTGGTTGCAGAGCTCTGACCACAGGCACACCCAGCCTGTGTTTGTGCTGTGGCGCTGCCTGGGCTCCAGCAGCACCTCTACTTCTCATCAGTCAGAAAAAAACAGACTGAAACATTACAGGGTTATATCAAGCATTGATTACTATTTTCATAATCTTTAAAATAGTAGGTAAGTCCCATAGTTGTATGCAACTTGCCCCAACTCCTCTTTTTGTTTGTTTGGGTTTTAATTATGTCGGAAGAAATTTGCTGGTGATTTTGGGTCTCTGCTGCAGCATTGTGACAAAGTCTGTGCTTGAGTTAGTCTTCTCCAAGTCTGTGTTTTACAAAGCTTGGCACCTCTGCATACTTCCCCCTCTGGGAGAATTTCAAAGTCTCTGCTTTCTCTCCTGCTTGAGTACTGTAAGGTGATGGGAGAGAAAGGCTTGGGGAGGAAGTGGGATGAAGAACTAGCTCTCCTGGCTGCAAAGCAGCACAGCTCCCATTTCTGATCAAACAGTGCCTGGTGGAGGAAGACAGTTGGATACCCTAGGAGAAAAGTTTGTGAGGGGGATTTTGGCAGCAGCAGGGCAGCTCCCAGGCTGGGAGGATGGATGATGAACAGACCCGGAGCGAGCAGAGCTGTGCCCGTGCTCGGAGCAGAGAGCCAAGGTGCAGCACAGTAGCAGCCTGACATCCTATAAATAAACAACGCCTGCAGATGGCAACAAGCAGACTCCTGCTCCTCCCCGGGCCTGTGTGGCTGTGCAGGGGGAGCTGCTCCCCAAGGCTGCTGTGTGTGAGTGAGAGGTCGCAGTGCACGGTGTGCCCGGGGTCACTGAGGGCTCCAACAGCACCCATCGCCCCAGCAGCTCTGCTGGGTGCCCTCACCACAGCTCCCAGTCCTCTGGATGAGGCAGAGCCTGAGGAAGAGCAGATTCTCTGGTTTTAAGCATTGTCTAATCTCAAGAATAGAGGTGGGAGAATTAGGCTGGAGAAGGTCCAGGTGTGAGGGAGCTGGGGTTTTCCAGGATATTCCTGAGGAAGTGAGGGAGCTCAGAGGATTGAGAGCAGGGTGCTGGGCACCGGAGACAAATGCTGTCATCCATGGGCTCCTGTTCTGCCCCAAAGCACCATGGCCATGCTCATGTATTCCTGCCAGAGCTGGACTGAGGGGACACTGAGGAACATCAGTGAAAGGCATAACGGGTAAGCAGGGGCAGGGCACTAAAAGCATCCATGGTGGGGCCAACATCTCCATGAGAATAGGAACCATTAGCCCAGGGAAACCAGAGGAAAGTCCTATCCTGAGAGCACCAGGTGGGATCAGTGTCTGTTCATCCCTGTGCCTGGGGAACTCAGCTGAGTCCAGAGGTCACCAGGGTGGCGAGGGCTGGCAATGCCGTGTGCACAGTCCTCCAGGAATGTGACAGTTTAAGTGAAATTTGGGATCCATCTGCACCCTCTTCCATGGCCAAGGCAGGCAAGTGATGGCACAAGCTTCAGTGAAATAATGCATCTAATCCGCCTGAGTAATGCTAATGCAAGCCTCTTGATTAGTGTTTAGAAATCGGGCAAACAATTGATTTAAAATAATTGGTAAATTATGATTAAATAAAAACATTTATACAAAAGAGTTTGTCATTGATATGGTTAAATAAATATTTGTAGAAGTAACTTATACTTGGCCCCGTGCCTGGGCGATGAGCTCTCTTGGGCTGGCTGTGGTTTCATTTTAATAAAGACCAGAAGGCATTCCAGGAATACATAATGCTCCCAGCCCATCCGATGTATATCTGGGGCTTTAGCTCTGCTCGCCACTAACCCGGGCCCAGCTTTGTTCCATATCCCTGGCTATTGCTCGTCACACCCCTCCCAAAGCAGGCTCCTTATTTAGGGCTGAGCCACCGCACGGGTGGTTGTGCAGAAGTGGCTCTGTGGGCAGGCGGGACGAGCGCAGGTGGAAACATCGATGTGTTGCTGTGTCCTGAACGGTGGGAGCAGAGGTAGGGCCGTGCAGGCTGCCCTGTGGGGAAACCTTGAGCTCTGGAGCTGCTGCAGGGCTTAGAGCAACACAGCTCTTATCTGGCCTTGCTCAGTGGGAGATTTCCAGGGGCTTTACCGAGGGGCTCGCCTCATTACAGCCAGTTAGAGATAAGGAAACCAAAAGGAGACATGACTTGCCCAAAGTCCTGCTGCAGAAGGAACAGAAGCCATGTCACCCCACCAGACAGGCCCTGTGGGGCCTCCACAGCTTTTAGAGCTCGCTGCAGGCTCTGGCACATCCCCCTCTGCTCCACAGCCTGGCAGTGTCAGCACTGCCTGCTCCCCATCAGCTTCATGGAGCAAAGGGACTTGTGTTCCTCTCTGGCACTTGCTGAGTAGCTCTGCAGACACCCACCAAGTGAAGGGTGAGGGGAGACACAGGTCAGCAAAGCAGGGGTCTGGGGGTGATGCTGGAAGCACTGCCATTGCTTCTCTCCCTCATTTCCAGCCAGCCACCGAGTCACCAGTGCTTGGAGCAGCCAGACCAGGCACAAAATCCTTCCTGCCTGCACTGGCCACCCAGAGAGCAGCCAAGGACTTGTCACCACTCCAAGACACACCAGCTCGGCGAGAGCCTCACGTGCTCCTCATTGCCCTCCGTACTGGTCCCACAGCTGCTTGCACAAGTCCAGCTGGCTGGGGAGTCTTGCCCTGCTCATAGGGGTGTCACCCCAGCCCCAGCCTCACCCTCCTCGTGCCCTGAGGCTGGGGGGTGAGGGCTGCCTCGAGGGGGTGCACGTTTTGCTGGTGGTAAAGACAGCAGAGCCAAGAAGTTCTTGCCTTGCAGCAACTTTCCTGTTCGACATGACATGCCAACAGTCAATCTGCAGCCTGGACACACACAGAGTGGATCTGGCAGCACAGCCTGGGGACGTGAAGGTGTCACCCACCCTTGCCTGGGGCGACCTGCGTGGGTGGCTATGGGAGGAAGGACATCAAGGCTTGGTTTGCACCATGCTCGAGGCACTGGAAGAATGGAGGGAGTCAGTCCCTGCTTTCCTGGGCTGCAGAATTTGGGGCTTACCCCAGGCACCACTGCGAGGGCAGCTTGGCACCTGAGAGCATCCTGCTTGTGGCCTGTGGCATCAGAGCAGCCATGGGTGCTAGAGGAGTCCCTTGAGGGAGCAAACAATCAGCTCCACTGGGAAACCAACCCCAAAATGTCATCTCTGGTGTACTGAAATAGAAATTGCCTGTCCCAGCTGTGAAACACAGAAATTCACAGTCCCACTCACTGTCTGCCTCCCTCAGCTGTGTCTGCAGGGAATCCACAGAGCCTGTCTCCTGTCCTCCTCCCCAGCACCTCCCCACAGGGCCAGGGGGACAAGGCCCTCCCTCTGGCTATGAGTGCACACAGGGCCATGCTCGGGGCACACGCTGCTGCTGTGCTGCACCTCCCACCGAGGCCACTCTTCTGACCTTGGTGTCCCCTACCACAATCATGAGTCAGGAGGCAGCTCCTGGTGTCTCCCATCCCACATCCCATGCCTCTGGACAGCACGGGCCATGTCTGGCCTGGCCCTTCCCCCTGCTCTGCATGGAGAGGCCCCTGAGTGCCTTGAGCTCCTGCCCGCACAGCCCACTTGACCTGAGAGCTGTGCTCCAGCCAGCACCCTATGAGAGCATCACCCCTCCCACTGACCTCCCCAGCCTCAAACCAGGCTCAGTCTTTGAGCCTTTAACTCTTGCTTCACCCCCTTAATTCCTCCCTGCCCTCCATCCTGAGGCTCCTGGAGCTGATGGAGCATCTGCACCCATGGCTGCTGAAGGACCGGTCCTTGTGTCAGGAGTGACCCCCCACTTTGCCCCTGCCTGGAGCCAGGGAGTCAGGGATGAGTGTCAGTGCATCCCTCGTCCCTGGAGCACACAGGGACAGGCAGGGACACGGGGCAGCCTCCAGGACAGTGCCCGGCTGTGGCAGCCCCCACACTCACAGTGCATCCCTGCTCCGTAAACACAACAGCCAGAGCTTTACAATCAAATATTTATGCTAGTCAAAAACATTTTACATAATCTTTAAACAGCTATGTCATCTCCCTATTTTCATTCTCTGATCTCTCTGTTTTGAGTTGGGATTGGAGAATTTCGCGTATTTACGAAGAAGTAAATATTATGATGAAAACATCAGGCAGCTTAATAGTAGCTTTAGCAAAGTGCAGAAGTATTTTTGTGTTCATGTTGTCAATTGCATAATATCTTCTGGACCTTCATAAATTAAGGGACCTTGCTTGGATGCTTGCAGCCCTGTGATAAATAGTTCACAGCTCCAATTCAAGCGAGGCTGGCTGCTGTCAGAATGGGAAGAGCTTACGACACCTCCACCACAGATTGCTGCCTTCAAGCTCTGAGAGGAGATAGGGAAGGGGCAGACCATTTAAAAGCCTGGCAGACAGTGGCAAATTCAAGGTAGCAAAATGCTGCTGCGATGGTGCTTACCAGATGATCAATCAGAAGACTGGATTGTCTTGGACCATCCCTGTTCACAGTTTCCTGATCAAAGCAAACACCATGCTCTGCACGTCCTGATCTAGGACCAAGCAAGGATCACTCTGAGCTAATTCCTAGTGACCACTTCTGCCTCACAGAGACACAGCTGCCTTACCAGCTCCAGCTCAGAAAGGCTCTGTCTGTCCCAGGTGGTGAAGAGGAATATCCTGTTTGCCATGTGAGAGCCACAGGAGCTCTTTTCTGTGCAATTCACCCAGGGATAAGTCTCAGGCATGTAAAGAGGAGCTCATTTCTTAGCAGGTTCCTAAATGCCACGATCAGCAGCATAGCTGGGGCTCTGCTGGAGCAGTCTCAGAGCAGGAGGTTCATATCTGCTCTGAATTCAGACATCTGCAGTGATCCCTGCCTCCATTACTGGAACCCAGTAATGGGAAATTCCCCTGGCCCAGTGGAAAAGTCTTCCCGAGGGAAAGATTTCTTCTTCCAGTCTCTATCCCAGCGATGACATTCTGGCAGTAGGCATCTTTAAAGAATGTCCAGAGCTTCCTGGTAGCCTTGACTACTGGTTTCCCTGTGATACCAGCCCTTGGCTACTCAGTTTATCACAGCTGTATGGATGCAAGAATGCACTCCTCCTGAGCAACATATTTGTTAAGGCAACTCTTTTTTCAGCCCTTCTGCTCCTTCAGGATTCAGAGTTATGCCAGCCTGGGCAGATTCAACACAGAGCTCTGTGCCAGTACAGCTGTCCCTCCCCATGGGACCTCGGACACCACAGCTGCACAAGCACTCAGCAAATTATCACTGGTCTGCACATGGGATGGGGGTGTCAGGGTTGTGAGTTCTTACCATCAGATCTGCCTTTCCAGAGCATGCTGGGAAGATTCAAGAAATAAGGCCCTGGCAGGAGGGGGCTTCTCCAAATGCAGCTGCCAGGTGCTAGAGAAAAGAAGCCAAATGCAAACAGTCCCATTCCTACAGGAGAGGACAATCTGAGCGGACATGACTGGCAAGAGACCAGGTGTGGGGAAAAACTGTTATCTTGGAGAGTGGCAAACTGGCTATGAGACATTTTACTTGGCATTACAGCCAACCTTAAGTCTTGTAGGGAATTCAGTTTGCTCAGCTCAGGGGTTTGCTGTTGACAATGCCAGTAAATACATTCTAAGCTGGCATCAACACCAGCAGTCGTTGGATCACATGGAGTGGATGGGTAGCATGCAGGTCCTCTCTGGAGCAGAGCTGGATCTCCTGTGCAAAAGGAGAGGCACTGGCAGAGCTGTGGGCCCGAAGCTGAGAGGGCAGGAGGCAGAGCCCAGCCTGGCAGGACAGCCTGGGGGTGTGGGAGATGTCCCTCCCTCGGGCTGCAGATCCACAGCCCTGAGACCTGCTGCAGCCTGGCCTTCTGGGCACAGACACTGTGTCACACACTGACCCCTCCACGTCCCCAGAGGGGTTTCACTGAAACTTCAGCTCATTTGGGTCTTTTTCCCACAGTTGCAAATCTACATAGAAACAAACAATCTGCTTTAAAATAAATCAGTCCCATAAACAATAGGGTGTGTTGGGAGACTAGAAGAGACTGCTTCCTGGGATCTGGTGAGCAACACAGAGCTGATATCCTTGTGGCTCTGGAGTGTGACTTCTCAGTTCAAAGGAATTCCCTGCCATGACTAATTTATTCTGGAATTTAAGGCTGACTCCTTCACTCACTGCAGTCGGTATGGCCCTGTTTACTACAGAGGTGCTTATAGCAGAACTGGAAGCAGGAATGGGAAGCAATACTGGTCTTTGCAGTCTTTGGTACCTGCATGCCTGTTTCACTTAGCAGAGAAAGGTCGTGCTGCAGCTGCTGGTGATGCTCTCTTAAGGGCTGAACAGTGACTGTGGTGCAGACACGGCCAGGACATGTGAGGGCTGGGCAGTGAGAACTCTGGAAACACACGAGGACCTTGGTGGGGGGTTTCTGGTCTATCCAAGGCAGCCACTAGCCAGGAAAATGGCTTGGTATCTGTGGTGTTTCTCAGAGCCTGTCATCCTCACCTTAAGTCTGAGGTTTATGGGAGACAACTTACCTCTGTTTCCTGAGAACAGTAACAATACATGTGGTCAGGGCTCTCACATAATGACCATCACAGGGGAACACCAGCTCTGGACCATGAATTTAGCAGTCCAGTAATTTGTTGAGATGACTCAACAAATTAGAGGTTGTCAGAGATTGTGCCACCTCCTAAGATGACACTGGTATTCCCTGGAGGAGAAAAAAGAGAAGGAGAGAAAGGGAAAGAGGAAAGAAGGAAGGTAGAGGAGAAGAATAAAATGTCTTTCAGCTCTTCTGACCTCTCATCCTGTGTCACTGGCACAGTTTTACTGGCAGGGTATAGTTTGTGGCTGTTAAGTTTTGGAGAGGGGAGAAAGGATTTTTAAGAGCAGGTTCTGTAATCAGCATCATGGGACTTTGAATCTCCACCATCTCAGAAGCCTGGGGTCGATAAAAACACAGCCTCCTACCAGAGCCCATCTGTGCCTGATCACTTCCCAGCCCCACCACAGCAGGGGGAGGCAGAGCTGGGAAGGCATCACCCCCCCTGAGGTATCTGTGGGCTGCAGCCTGTGCTCAGTGCTCAGCAGGAGAAGCATCTGGGGCTCAGTCAGGCTCAGGCAGTGTTTAACAATCTGAGGACCCAGCTTTCTTCATTATCACTCCATTCCATCACAGGCTTGTCTCTAAGTTCAGAGGAGTGGTAAAGAGCACAGGGGGTTTAGTTGTCTGAGAGGCTGTTGGGGATGTGGCTGAAGGGAGCCTAGTGGAGCTCATGGACTGCTTTGTCTCTCCCCTGAGCACCTGTGCAGCTCACCTTACCTTACTTACCTGGCTTGGGAAGGGCAGGGCATTGCTCTCATTTGGGATGAATGATTGGCACGGTGTGTAAAGCATCCCAAGGAGAAAGGAACCGCCAGTGCAAGCATCAGCAGAGCAAGAGATGGAAAGGATGGTGGCCAGATGACAACAATTCCAGGGCCTGTAGTACACTGGGGTCTGTCTTTCCTATGAATGGGATTAAGGAGCTGTTGAAGTATCATCAGAAGTTTTACCAAAAAATTACTACTCAAATGAGTAGTAGCAAATCTGTGGGACCTGGTGGTCCTAGAGGACTGCACAACTCTGAAATATTCAAAGGAACATGTCTGTGCTATTAATCTCACCATGAGGCCCAACATCCTCATCTGCTGTGGGTGAGGAGAGGGGTAAATCTCACGATCATTTTCACAAAAGGCTCCAGTGAGGACCCCAGGAACTCTAAACAGATAAATCTTCACTCCAGTTTGCAAATTTTTGAATAGATTTAGCAGAAATGTGAAGAAATTCTATGTCTGAGGGTTATCATGCCCACCAATTGCTCTCAAGTATTCACTGACAGTCTGGGTAAGAGTGGGCCAAAGACTGCAGTGGCTTTGGGTTTCCACCAACCTTTAATTGAGATTTCTCCTCAGATATCTCTAGCTCCAAGCCTATAGGTGAGAAGAGGAAGAGCCTTCCAGGGACTAATGCCTTCTTAAAGACAGAAATCAATGCCCATTTTTCACATCTGAGTGAAGTGTTTCATGAAGTGCCAAAGGAACATGTGCTGGGAGAGAGCTCCTCACCAGAAATATTAGGGAAAAGGGCAGATGATTCAAAATTACTACAGCAGTTAGAAGTAAACCTTCCTGCAACCAGTTGCAGAATGCTCTCTCCTTGCTGAATGCCTGAGAGGTAAAACATTAGATGACAGTCAACATCAATAAATGTAAATAACACACAAAGCAGGGAAGAGAAACAACCAGCCTATGTATCTCCACACTCAAGAGCCCAACATTAGCAATGACCACTCAAGGAAAAGAGATTGGGGCCACTTCAGACTTGTCCACTTGAGCCCCATGTCTAGTGGCTGCCCAAGTCATCAGTGCAGTTTCTACAGCCCTGTCAGAAGAGCAGCCACCTCAGAGTGGTGGCTCCACATCACCAGGCCAGGGACCTGCATGGAGAGAAGCACTATGTAAGCAAGACCATTTTGAGTTTCTCCTCAGCCACCCAAAGAAAGTTCTGTTTAAGTTTTCAGATAAGGTCACTCAGCAGCTCGAGCCCTTTGGTTGACACCTCAACTTTCCTACTCTTCCCATTAATTTTTGGTGTCATTCAGCAGAGTGCCCAGGCTGATTGTTGGGATCTGGGTGTTCAGGGGAAGGACTATCAGTGGCCAACAGGCTGTAGCTGAAAAGATAAAGGAAATAAAGAAAGCTGCAACAGTCTCACCCATCCCTCATGGACTTGTAATGTCAGGGGAGTGAAGTCATTACACCATCAGTCCTGTATGGGTACTGGTGTCCAGCACAGGCTCTGAGCAAATCCTGGCATTGAGAAACTCCCACTGTGTGAAGGGATGCTTGGGTGCCTCACACTTCCAAATGTCTGATGTAAAAGTGCTCAGAGAGAAGCAGACTTACTGTTTCAGGTGGCAGAGAACTACCCTGGGACAGGGCCAGTACAACCTCCCATATGCACTGGTCTGATCTGTGCCCTCCAGGGGAACTGCTCAGGAACCACCTGCAGGTTCACAAAAAGCCCTGAGAAAAGAGTAAGGAGGAACAAAGGCTTCCCATCAAAATGGAGGCCAGGTCAGACAGATGGGATGATACAACACACATCCTTAGAAAATCACCAACCAGGATGTGCCTGCTAAATCACCCCATTGGCCCGGGTGAGGAGTCACCAAACCAGTAAGCAGAAAGCTTCTGCTTACTCAGCATCTCCACATGCTCCCAGTGACTCGAGCCCAAGGAGTCAGTGATCTCCACATGGCTCCATTTCCCAGGCTGCTCTGCTTGGGGAGTCCAGGGTTAATCTTCCCTTCTGCCACGACAGTCAGCATTTATGCACACCAAAGCATCTCCATCTGCCATCCACCCACACCACTTTCTTGATCATTCTGGGATTTTACTAACCTGCTAACTTTTTCAGCTGCAGGTTTTGCAGCCCCTATCCCACCAAAAAAAATAAAATACAGTGTTTGCCATTTTTCCCTGTTGATCGTTGCCAAACCTTTCTATTTCCTTTTCTTGTGTATTCAAGATTCTGAAAGTCAAAACCTGATTTTTATTTTTTTTCTGTTTTATTTACTGCTTTAGAGGCACCTTCAGACCACTCTAAAAATTAGGAGACCACAGCCTGTATCCATCTCACCTACTACTCATGCTAGTAGTTCATGTAACAAAAAAAAAATCTTTTGTCTTCATTAATCATTTAGGTGGGCAATGCATGTCCATGGAAGGGGAAAACTTGGATACTGAGGGGCTTTAGGGGCCCAGAGGCCTTGCACTGTCTGCGCCCTCGACGTCTTTGGACAAAATCTCTTCTGTGTGTGAGCCTCGGGACAGAAAAGGTGCCCATGGTGGAGATGATGGAGAAACCCCTTCAGCAGAGGGTCTGGCAGAGGGGATCAGGCTGCCCTGTCAGCCTCCTCCAAGTGCCTGGCATCAGGCCTGGAGCTCCTGTACCCATCCCTCGTGCCTGCAGATAGCCCTGAAGGGGCAGAGGGCCACATGCAGGGTGAGAGTAGCACGTGAGATGCTGTGCACCTTGGGCCGTTCATCTGTCCTTGCTGGTCCCAAGCCATCCCTGCTGAAGGACTTTTGCTGCCTCAGGGAGATGCACCCCAAGCAGCATCACACCATGGAATGTCCCCTTGCACTCTATTCTTTTTCCACTGAACTCAGAAACCAGAGATGGTGATGTGCAGGCAGAAAAGGTCAAGAACAGGAACCACTGCAGCAACAGCAAGAGGGGTCTGAAGTAGAACAGCTCATCCCCACAGGAAGACACAGCACTGGAGTAAAAAACTCCTGGAGACACTTTCTCTGGACCACGGGGTGATGTGGGCATTGTCATGGCAGATGTGGAACCAAAGACCCGTCCATCACATCTGCAGAGTCCTGAAGGGGCAGAGGGACAGGCCCAGGGGGAGAGAGGCACACGAGGGGCTGCATGGCCAGAGACCCCTCAGGCAGCTCCAGCTCACACACGACGGAAAAGACATTAGGAACCATCAGGCTCCAAAGGGAGCAGGGTACCTGAGTGGGGCTTTGGCCAGCAGGAGCAGTAGATCAAACAGAGTTTGCAAAGCAAAACATACAAGAAACTGCAGTTTGAGACTGTCCTTGAGCTCTTGTCCTTGAGCTGCTCATGGTGTGGTTCTGCTAAATGATGGGTTCTGTTTGAGGACAGCACTGATTGAAAGGGTAAGTCCATTAGACAAGACATTTCAAATACAGTGGACTAGACATTAGGAAAAATTAGTAAGGAACAGGACTCCTGGCCACCCTGCAGTAAACTGTTACTGGCTGAGCTCAGTGCTTGGAGATAAACTTATTGGAATCACCTCTCCCCCATCAGTCACTAAGGAATATCCACTTCATCAGATGTAGCATGACCAGGAAATCACATGTCCAGCCCATGGCAGGGAGGGGGCTCAGCTCAGGACAGCCTCATCAACCTCAGCTGTCAGGTAACAAGCAATAGGGCAAGATGAAATGGTCTGCAATTGTTCCAGGGTTCAGGAAAAAATTCTTCACTGAAAGAGTTGTCAGGCACTTGAACAAGCCACCCAGGGGAGCGGTGGGATCACCATTCCTGGAAATGTTTAATAAATGTGCAGATTTGGTGCTTAGAGACATGGTAAGTGGTGGGTTTGACAGTGCCGGGAGGAGGGGTGGACTTGATGATCTTAGAGGGCTTTTCCAACCTAAATGATTCTGTGCTTTTATGGTTGTATCACGTGGACTACTAAGCTTGAGGGAATACAGGAGTTCTCCAGTGTGTGGAGAGCACTGATGGAATCAGAGCTTCTGGGTCACACATCTAAAAGCCCTGAAATGCTGATCACTCCCCCCAAACTGTGTAATAGTACTTCACAGAAACTATAGTATTAAAATAAATTTAAATTAAATTAAATTAAATTTAAAAAAAAATCGCATCTACAACAAAACCTCAAACCAGTTCTGAAGGAGTTTGTGGGTGGGTATTTTTGATCTAGAGGGAATTTAGGCAGCTTCCCAGGTGAGACCCGTGTGTCAGGGAAGCTGAGACTTGTCCTTAACTTAGCTTGGCTTGTACCACTTGTGCTACATGGTAAAAGGTGACCCCACTTCATTTTCTTCTATTACTTAAAGTGAACCAGACATGGGCTTGGGGAAGGGAAGCCCCAAAGGATCTGTTTCTCTTCATTTTGTATGTTTGCAAGAAGCTTTTCCTCTCTGAGAGCACGTTTGGTAGGTGAGGAAGGATCCTCTATTGCACGTGTGTTCACCACTGCTCCCACCCTCCTCAGGATTGCTGTGCTCAGCTGTGGCACAGGAAGGTTTAGCCCTGCCTCAGATATCCTGAGTGTCTGTGTGCCACAGCTCAGGGGGACGTGTTCTGGATGCCTGCAGCATCTGCCACCTGAGCCTCAGCACATGTGAGCTCCTCAGGTGGATGATCCCATGGGTAGAGCTGCACACTGAGAGAGGTGAGCACGGAGCAGCTCTGGGCACAGCTGTGCTACAGGAGGGTTTGGGTTGGATTTCAGGAAAAGGTTCTTCCCCCAGGGGCTGGTTGGGCACTGAACAGGCTCCCCAGGGCAGTGGGCACAGCCCCAAGGCTGCCAGAGCTGCAGGAGGGTTTGGATGATCCTCTGGGGCACAGGGGGTGACTCTTGGGGAGGGGTCTGTGCAGGGCCAGGAGTTGGACTGGATGATCCTTGTGGGTCCCTTCCAGCTCAGCACAGTCTGTGACTGTGAAACACCTGAGCCCCCCTCCCGCACTCCCGAGGTCTGTGAGCCCGGGGCTCAGCCCTCCGTGCGGGCCGGGGGGCTCCGTTTGCTGAGCAGCCACGTCCTCTGGCTCCCTGACGGGAAAGGTGTCCAAGGTGGCACTCGGGGGGAAGGACCTTCCCCCAGCCGTCCCCTCGCCCAGGACACTCGGGCTGAGCCCAGCCCTTCCCCTGGGGACACACGGCCCCCGATCCGCACTGGCCGCCCCGTCTCGCCCCGCGCTGCAAAGAGTTAACCCCGCTCTGTTGATACTTCCAGCGGCTCCAAAGGCGGCTGAGACGGGGAGCGCCCGGATTGGCTGCGTACGGCCGGTAGTAATTAGGATCAGATATCAAACTTCTGTCTTTGCTAAGACCCTTTCCGATAGTCGCTGCTCCCCGCTAGACGATGACATCAGCCAGGACACCCAGCTGCTGGTAGTAAACTCCGGGCGGGAGGAGGCTCCCGCTGTCTCCACGTTAATTAGTTCAACACAGCACAGGGGGAGCAGTTGGTGTCTGTGGAGGGTCAGTGCTGGATGGGACCAAATCTTACAAAGCCACTTGCTGCTTCTTGCCAGCCGGCTGTAAAAGCACCCAAAGAGTCCAGGAGAGCTGGATGAATCCTGAGCACCAGCCGCGGTCTGGTCGGCTTTTCCCTGTGGAGGAAGTTAATGGTTTAAGTGAGGGGCGTCTGGAGCTGGTCCCTGAGTCACCATGACACTCCTGGGGTCTGAGCACTCTTTGCTGATTCGGAGCAAGTTCAGATCAGGTAGGGAAAACCTTGAGATTTTTTTTAAACCTTCTCTCTCTGGCAAGCCGTAGCCATGGACTGTTTTGCATTAAATGCTGGGAAGCAGCACGCGAGCAAAGATTCGAGGGGCTGTAGAGCTGTCACGGCTTTGCTCTTACAGAGACTGTTCCAGGGGAGAGACGCATCTTCCTTCCTCTCTGTTGCTTTCTTCCTCCTGGTTTTTCATTGTCTTTGATTTATGTCTGTGTTTCTTTCTGGCAAAATTGCAGTTCCCGGTGCTCCTGCTCTGGCCCTGCTGCAAAAGATTTGGGCAGGAAGCCAAAAGGGCATCTGGGATAAACAAGGTGCCTGCCGAGGTGCGTGTATTCCAGGTGCTCTGGCGGGTCTGTCTGTGACAGTCGCGGGAAGGACGGGCCCGACACTGTCTCTGACAGGCAGGAGGCCCGGCTGGTTCCATTGGGTAGTGACTAATTGGAGAAAAATGAATTTGAAGAAATGCGTCATTTTTAGAAGTAAAAATAACAAATGGAACATGAAAAGTATTTAAAGTGACATCATCAGAGAAATAAAAGCAGAGGCCCACAATTGATTGCCGCTCCCGGAGGGTTTGCAGTAAAACATGCCTCCGGCTCCTGAGCCCGGGGAAGCTCCGCTCGGGGGCTCCTCCGAGGACGCTCCGCCTGAGTGAAGGTGAGTGAAGGTGAACTATGGCACAGTCGCTTCTAGATGAGCCCCTCTGCTGGATGTTCATGCCTTTAGTCACTGGCTGTGTCTACAGTAAGTATGCTCTGTTTGGGAGTGGGTATCTTCACTTGCAGTTTTTTTAATAACATACTGACGTTTGAGCAGAAATGTCAAAAAACGTTCTCGAGGGGCTTTCTCTGACCTTCCCAGAGGTGAAGATCTCCCTGGGAATATTATCTGTGAGGATGTTCAGACAAATCAGCTGCATGTATGGGATGCTTTAAAACCGGACAGGGCAGTCACATTGGAACACGCACCCGCCCTGGCGTGTCACCCACGCCATGTGTGTTTTTGTCTCCTTCTGCATTGTGGATAATGAAACTGGAGATTTATGATACTGACGGGAGACATGAGTGGTGTTATCAGGATCTCTTAGATAGCTGGGTGGTCAACTTAAACTTTGTTTTCTCAGCAAATACAAAGTTGGCAGTTGGTTGAAAACCCCAGAGTGTGTGTGCAAACACAAGTGTCCTAGTCTGGCTCAATTATACAAAGCTTGGGTCCAGGTCTTTGGTGTGGTTTCCATATCGCTCTGATCTTACATTTCATTAGATTAAGTCATTCCTTAAATTTTGTTGGTATATTATGGTACACTGCTGTTCATTTGAAAAAAAAAAAAAATCTCTGTCTGTAACAATTCCTCCAGCATGTACAAAGCAACACTGCCACCTCCCTGAGGAGCAGAGGATGGGCTGTGCATTGTCCCTGCATTCTTTTCAAATGAACCAGGGTTGTTTTTAAAGCTCATTTCTAGTTTATTTGTAAGCTGGCTTTATTATGGAACCAACAGTGGGCTCTCTAAACATATTTTTCAAATGATTCTCCAGGAAAAGTAAACTTTGTGGGTCTATAAATTCTCGTGCCTTTCAGCATTTCTAGGACAGTCAATTTGTGGGGCATTCTTATTCATTACTTGTTCCCACAACTGCCTATTTATTTTGTTGTAGCTGGGCTTGCCAGAATCCCAAATGTATGTCTGCACCTCGCTGTCCCCATGTCTGGGACCACTACAGGTGACGTGGGACGTGGCCACAGGACAGCTCTGGCTGTCAGTGTGTGAGACAGGGGAGGGGAGCAGGATGCTGAGGAACAAAAATAAATCAGTAATGCCACTTTCAGTTTGTGCTGGATTTTTAATAACATGAGGAATAGAGATGAAAAAGCTAACATTTAATGAAATCTCTTTTATGTGCAAAGTCTCTATGGGACAGAGTTTGCTCTGGTGTCCCTGCTCCGTGTGCAGCTTTGTCAGCTGTAGAGCCCCAAGGATGGTGGGAGATGCAGAGCTCTGATTTCCCATCCTCCAGAGGGATGAAAGTCTCTAACAACCTGTCCCCCTGCCCCACACCATCCTGCCTGGCTCAGGGGCTGTCACACGGGGCAGCAGCAGTTTCAGGGAGCTCTGTAGCTCGCACAGAGCTGGGAGGGATCGGCCCCCAAAATTCCAAGCCCCAAGGAGCCGAGCTTGACGATGCACCATCGCTTTGGAAGTGGTCTCGTGCAGGCAGGTGTGAGGCTTTGTTTGCTGCCCAGGTTTGGGAAGGATTAGCTGTGCTCCGTGACTCATGATGAGTCTGAATCCCTTTTGAAGGATTCCAGGACAATATTAATGAGAGCTGAAATAAATCTTAGTAACTAAACTTTTGCTCTCTCTCCATGGCCTGCACATGCTGAGCTATGTGAGTGTGTTAAATGGTTCTGGAGTTACATTAGTTGTTTCCTCATCCCAGAACCCCTTTAATCTCTGTGTGATGCATCAGGGAGAAAGTGGAGTAAGGAGATGGCAACTAGAAGGTGTTGAGACATAGGTGTGGCTTGAGCATCAGCTATCTGGTCTCTCACTTCCATCTGGCAGCATCAGTAGCAAGGAAAAGAAAGTTTGTCCAGGAAAGGCTGGTGTGATGGTCAAAAAGCAGTGGCTTTTCACAGCGTGCCCAGCAATCCTCCCTGGAGTCCCATGGTGGTTTCTCCTCTTCTTGTCTCACCAGTGGTCCAAGTGAAGGACCAGCAAAGCTCTGCCATGTGGAGAAGCAGCAGCTACTCCAGTGCTGGGCACCAGGAACCACTGCAGAGGAGAGGGAAAAATACCTCCATGCTGCAGTCCTGCAGGGTCTCCTTCCCCTTCCTCGAGGATTTGTGTGCCTGTTTATTTTGTCTGTTATGCCAAAGATAAATATTCTGATCTGAGGTCATCCTGACAAATTTTGGAGGAATGATGATTCTTCAAGTCTGCCACGTTATCCCATGTGCTCCAGCTATCAATGGGATTGCATTAAATCAACTAGAACATCCAAATGCTGTTCCAGAAACACATTTAACTCTTTCCAGAGACAATAATTTCTGTGATTTGCTTTGAGTACAAACCAATTATTCTCCAGCAGCGGCATCAGACAAAACTGATAAATGCGGATCTAACTTAACCCTGACCTTTTCTTACAGTGGTATGGAAAGAGCTTACAAGGCCAGTATCTGCCTAACCTCGGTGGTAGTTTGGATAATTGGTGAGAAGTGAAAGTTTGACAGTATAAATAAGGCTCTGTGTGGCTTGGCAGGGGGTACCAAGGCCTAATTGAGGGCACAGAGGGGTGGGTTTGCAGAGAAGCCTGGCCTGGCTCCATGAGGGAAAGGATTCATTCTTACTCATAGGGCTTGAATGAAGCTGAGATGGGAGAGGAATTCGTTCTGTCTGCCTCTGGTGGCTAGAGTGATTTGGAACAAAATCAGCAGGTCAATAGAGGCAGAAGAGAGTAGGTCTTGGTAGGGTGTTAGGCCAGGCTTTTTGGCAGAACCTTTATTTTCATTTTCCTGGTGTCCAAAGATAAAACATGAGCCTGTGTTTCCTCTCAGATCGTGAACTCATGCAGGTCACTGTCAGTGTGGGTGTTCAAACCACGGCCTCATTGTAACTGATGAGACTGTTTTGTGAAGTTTTGTAAAACACTGACTTGATGTGGATGGATTTGTGCTTGGTTTTGTTTTTCTGGCATCTTATACCTCAGTGTTTCAGTAGACAGTCTCATGTTTCTCTGTCCAGTCAGGCGTGTGTTGTAGCACAGATTGAAACTATCGCACTGTGCTTCAGGGGACGTCTGTCTGGGCTGCTCAGGGGGTGCTGGAGGGAAGACTCCAAGGTGAGAGCCTGTTTTCAGGACCATGGTGAGGTCAGAGTTGCACATTATGATGGAGAAAGCCCTCAGAGGGATTTCACAGCTGGTAGTGCCCATTTGGTGGTCTGGGCTCCTTGCTAGCCAGCTGTGGTCCTGTGTCTCTTCCAAGGCTTCCGAAAACCCAGACTTGTGGTTATAAATGTAGTTCTGTCCAATGTAGACAAGATTTTCAGGGCATTCCCCCAGGTAACACACACATTTGTAGCACATCTGCCTGGGAGAAGGTAAAATGCTCCCACCTCTGAAGTGACATCAGAGATAAAGCAGCACCTACCTGGGAAAGGACGGACCAGGGCTTTCCATGGCTGTCCTGGCTGAGCAGTGCCATGTCCAGCTGCCTGAGGTTCATCTCTGCTCACAGGGTTCCCACAGGGCCGTGTTGTCAGAGCCTAACACGGGCCTGGTGATGAGATGCTACAGACAAATCCCTTTGTGGCTCATGGCTGTCAGCAGAGCAGAGAGCCCTGGAGGGGCTCAGGACAGAGCCCTGGAGGGGCTCAGGACAGAGCCTGGCCAAGGTGTTCTGCAAAACAGCAGCTCCCAACAAACAAGTCCTGCAGTGCTCTGCTGGTGTCAGCACCCAGGAGGTTGGCTGGCTTGTCACCCAGCTGAGAGTGACTCCACGTTCAGCTGCATCCAGCCCCCACATCAGGGATTTGATGCCAGCCTGCTGCCCAGCTGGAACAGAGCCCCCTGCTCCCAGCCCTGCCCATGGGGCACCTTGCTGTGGATTCTGCTCCTGCTCCTGACACAGCTTTAGAGACACAGACACAGCCCTGAGAAGGCCACAAGCAATGTGACTGCACCCTGCCAGTGTGCCAACTCTGCTCCAGCCCTGCTGGGACCTTGGGACAGTCAAAGGACCCCATGGGGCAAGCTGCTGTCCCCCACCATGCTCACACACTGCCTCAGACGCTGGATGCAAAGCCAGTCTCAAAGCCTGCAGCAGTCCTGCCTTTGGAGGGAGGCTGGGTCCAAAACAGGGCCAGGAGCTGGACTCGATGATCCCTCTGAGTCTCTTCCAGCTCCAGATATTCTATGATCCAGGGCTGTTTTCTGCCAGCCAGTGTGCTCCTCTGGAACACACCATGGCCATGGACAAACCCCTGTTTCACACTGGCTCAGCTGCTGTTTGACAGGCAACAAAACTGCTGCTGTTGCAAACAGGAGTCCCTCCTCCCCATTCCCAGTTTGTTGCCAACTCCCCCCTGGCCCTGGCAGAGATGTCCCCATCCTGTGCACCATTGATCTGCATCTCCCCAAACCCCAGCTCTGAGCCACAGAGGGCAGGAATGAGCTGCTGGGGTGGCTGGCAGAGGGGACAGTGACTTGCTGCTGCTTTTTTAGTGGCAGTGTCAGCTTCAGCAGTTTGTCAAACTGCTGACTCCCATCACGGTCGTGCACTTGGGTCGAGCTGGCATAAAGGTGGTGCCTTTGCCAGTCCCCAGAGGCACTGGCTGGTGCAGCACAAAAAGGGCAGGGAGCAGCAGGTAACTGCCCCACCACGAGTTCTGGCAGCAGCAGTGACTCATTTCGGATGAGAGAACAGCAACTGCATTGTTTGTGAACGTGGTTCCCAATCACAGCAAAGGTGCTGGTGCAGCCTGGGCAGGGAGGAAACCAGCAATTAAAATAGATGTGGTACTTAGGGGCATGGTTTAGTGGTGAGCTTGGCAGTACTGGGTTAAAGGTTGGACTGGATGATCTTAAAAGTCTTTTTCAACTACAGTTCTGTGATTCTGTGAATTATTGGGATTTCACTTGAAACCACGTAAGAAAACTAAAGCTGAAGCAGGATGGACTGTGCCTCAGTCAGTCCCACTGCCAGAGGGACCATCAGAGAAATGGGCAGATTCTGGGTCAGAAGTCAAGAAGCAGCAATAGATCTGCATCTGCCCACCTGGGCAGCTCGACTCAGCTGCAAGAACAAGCTGAATGCTGAGACAGCCTCGTGCAGCCTCAGAGTTTCCAGAGAACCTGCTCTGGCCACTACATAAGTGTTGGTGGGAAGGGACAGGCTCTGATCCATCCTCCTTGTTGGGAACACTGTTCCCAGCACTGGGTCAGGTCATCCATGGCTTTGCCTGCCTCTCCTAGACCCAAACCCTGCCAGGAGGGCACTCCCCTCCCTCCTCGTGCTGCTCAGCCCCCTGTGCTGCTAAAGCCAATTGTCCAAGCAGAGGATGGTGGTGGGAGTGCTCTGGCAATGCCCCAGTGTGGGGGATGCTCTGGTGCAGGTGACAAAAGTCCCAGCCCACCCTGACTGTCCGCTGAGCACTGGTCTCAAAGCGCCTGCAGAGACTGAAGCAGATGGCCAGACCTGCCTACTCCTGGGGTGAAGATCTGAACATGTCTTTTCTGTGCATCACTAGGCCAGGCAAGGCTCAAGCTGTCCTCTTAGCTTCCTAAAGCTCTGAGTGCAGGTCCTAGAGAGGAGGATGACTCACGACTGCAAGTCACGGGCAGTGCTCAGAGCTTGGGTCACCAGAGGCAGCTGTGACTGACAGCAGGGAGTCTTGTGTGCACCAATGCCACAGCCCCACTGCAGAGGACGTTTCTGGAAGCTGTTATCAGTAAAGGGGCTTGGCTCTGGCATAGAAGGGAGGAGTAGTGTTTTCTAACAGAAGTTTGCGAGTAAAATCACTGGAATATGTCCGACATGTCTCACATCATCCATGGGGGATTTCTCATCATGGGGTACCACAGGAGGGAGCAGGGTTGCTGAAAGAAAGGCTGTGTCTCAGCTGGGGGGAGCTGGTGCTGTCAGAACAGCTTGGTACCACAGGACCAGTGTGTTTGGCTGCCCCCTGGCCGGTACAGCCATTCAAGCTGATGCAGGTGGGCAACGAGGATGCTGGGGGTGTGAGGCCAAGATTGTCTCTTCAGTGCTCCAGCCACCACTCTTTGTATCATAAATGTTCCTCTAAAGTGTTAACAAAGCAATTCCCTTGAAAACTGGTAATATTCATGAAAAATTAATTCCTGTACATCGAGGGTAGTGACACTCAGAGCTCAGGACTCCAGCAGAGGACAGAAATGCAGCTGGGGTGAGACACAGCCCCACCAGATTCCAAGAAAAGAAGCAGCTAAGTGGTAGCGGTTTGTATGGTGCCAGGGACTCCTCCAGCCCTGTTTTTAAGCACTGCTGGTTGTAAGGGAAAGGTGCAAACCCTGAGGTGGCATCTGCCAAGCTGCAGCACTGCCTCAGAGGCTGCTTTCCCTCTTGCTGCAGGGATGTTCAGCATTACTGTCTGACACTGTCCACTACACTTCTTCAGATGGTTTGCAACAGGCTTTGGAAGTTCACAGAGAGATTTATGGGAGTCAAGTCATGCATCCATGCATAAGGACACACTGATTTGGGTGAATATTCGGTGGCTGAAATAACAACAGTCGAGCTTGTGCTGCTCCTGGAAATGGCCAGCACTTGCCCTCGCTTTTTTTGACAGCATACCCTGAACAAACAAGGCTGGATAAACTTTTCCTCCTCCCTCTGTGGCTTAAGAATGGGCCAAACTTCAGGAAGTTTGTAAGGTCAGCATGGTCCACAATGCACTCTGTGTCCTGGGGAGGTTGCATGACCTGCCAGGGAAGAGCTCGGCTGCCACACTCAGAGCAGCGAGTGGCATGGCTGGGTCACAGCCTTTTGGGCCTGTCAGCATGAAAACCAGACTGGAGACCTTTTCTCCTTGCACAAAATTATCATCAAATAGTCCCTGATCCCCTCTGTGATGGTCTATCTGCAGTGCTCAGTGCAGGAGACAAAGGAGGCTGTCAGCTGGAGCATGGACCATCTGCAGCAGGGTGGGATCCCTCGGACGGTGCCCGGCTCTCTGGAAGGCCATGGGATCAGGAAATCTGTGTTCCCAAGTGCTGCTCCTGCAGATAAGTAGAGGGAGAGCTATGGCAGTGAAACGTGCATGTTTTCAGAACTTCTTGCATCCCGGCAGATGATGAATCTTACACCCACCACACTGGGAATCACCATCACCTTCCAAGATATGCTCCAAGGGAATTTGTACCATCTCCTTTTTATCCTCGCTGGCCTGGCTGACAGCTGACTGCTCCCTCAGACTGGCAAATTATTTATTTGCTAGGAAGGGCTGTGAAATAAGCAGAAGCAGCAGGGAATGTGGGCCTAGAATACACAGCCATCTGACTGTTAGAATCCCCTTCCAGTGTGGATGTGGAACAACCCCTGGTCTGGTCGTGTCGGAATTTGCAATGAAATGGTTCAAATGATTTGGCACAGGTGGGAGCTGTGAAGGGAAGTGATGGAGCATCCTCACTTGAGATATTTTGCAGCTAGATGGGGAAGCTGCTGTGGCCTTGGCAGGGTGGTGTATGTGATTCCAGAAGGCTTTGCTGTCTCTGATCCCAGTTGGTGATGTGATATTGTGTGTAAATTGCCTCAATTGAAGGCAAGGGGCTCTAATGCCCAGGACAGTAAGAGAGTAGAGAACCATTCTTGGGTGAGCCACAAATCTGTTTTTATTCTTGGACAGTCTCTGACCTCCCTTAGCTCACCTATTCCATAAAGATCTATCTCTTCCTCTGGAAAAGAGCCAAGTTCTTGCACAGCTCTTCAGCGTTGTAAGCAGTCACAGAGAAGGTTCTGCACACAGAAACTGGGGTACAGCTCCCCCTGTGTAAGATACCTGCCACAAGCTGGTTACCTTTTAACTGCCTCTACAGTCCAGAAGGAAAGATGGGCATTCCCAAGGCATGGACTGTGATGTTTGGTTTTGAGGGCCCTTGAGGTGTTTGACTTCTTCAAAGGGGGGCAGATAACTGGGTCTAATGTGGGCACCAGAGTGTGAGGGTCTAAATCTGTGTCCACGGGTAGAACTAGCACTGACTTGCGGTGGTTCCATGGGGCAGTGGAGGGCTCCAGACCCCCCCTGGCAGCAAGGTTTGCCAGTGACTTCACCCTGGCTTAAGGAGAGCAGCACACACACAGATCAAATACTGAAGGCTATATTTTTCCCTCACAGCAAGAATCTATCTTTGGTGTCCTAAGAAGTGCTGGAATTTGACAGGAGATCATTGTCCCACATGAGGCTTTCAGTAAACATTTGCTTTGAATGTGAGATACGGTTTGTACAGAAGACATGGAAAAGTCCCAAGCAATGGCATCTCAGGGAGCCTCATGCTCTGGGCACTGTTTGTTGAGCTCCATGCCGTGACCCAGGGAAGCTGTGTTGGTGACATGAGCTGTTGGCAGAGCTCAGCAGGTTGCTCCCAAGGGCAAAAAGGCTGTTCTTGCTTTTCTTCTCCTTCCAACGCTGGCTCATTCTGGGCAGCTGAGGGGAGGCAGTCTGGGGCTGTGCTGGTGGGCAGGGTGTGTGTGTGCAGTTGTTCTGTGACTGCTGGGAGGTCTGTGTCCTCATGGCAAGCTGTACTGAGCTTCCAGCAGGAGAGAATGGACGTGAGTTTTATGTTCTGCCTTGTGATACAGGTGTCTTCTTGAGGACAAATTTGCAAAACCAAAGGTGTAGAATATGATACTGAGTCAAAGTCCAGGAGATTTGAAGTCCTTGGAGCAATGAGTTCACAGAGATGGCACTTTGCTCCTCACCACGTTATCTGCATCCCCTTGGTACAGTAAGCATATCTGCATCCCCCTTGCAGGGCTGGATATGTGCTGCCAGGCCCTCAGAAGGGTGGTGGAGTTGGAAAGCTCTACTCAACCCACAGTGCTGGGATGAGGGAGAACCTCACAGCTTCAGAGTGCAGAGCTCAGCAACTATTTGAGCTGAAGCCAGGGTCACCTGAGGCCACTATTCCAGGTGCCAGGCAGGGCTCAGCCTGTCCCAGGCACCAGGCAGTGCCTGTGCCAGAGCAGCCTGGCCCTGCCCACCTGTGCAGCAGGGAGGACCGGGGGGTGCAGGCTCTCAGCTCCTCCCTGGCAGCCCCCTTGGCTTGGAGCACTCTGTTCACAAGGCTGGTCTAGCAGCAGCAGGGATTAGTGCCAGACCTCAGTGCCACACCCAGACACCCCCCTCACTCTGTACTGGCATCCCAGCACAATCCTGCACCTTGCCCTGACACTCTGTCTCTCACAGTTCTGCAGCTACGGCTCCAGCAGAGAAGGACCCGTGAGCAGCTGGCAGACCAAGGCATCATGCCACGTGAGTATCTTCTGCCTTTTCTACCCACTCCTGGCTCAGAGGGGCTGTGCTCATCCTGGGCACTGCTGGGACACTGTGTGGCACCAGCTGCCTGCTCAGACCCACAGAGCTGGGAGCAAAGAGCTCCCAGGGGGACGTTGCTCCCTGACCTGCAGAAGTATGATGGTCCCTGGTGCTGTACAGAGGTGCTCAGCATTTATCACACAGACTATGATGCCCCTGCTCAAACTGAAGTCAGGAGAGATGTTTACCTTCCACCATCCAAAAGTTCAGCTGCAAGTTCCCTGTCCCAGGGGACAAGGGACAAGCATATCCAACTCAAGCAGAGGACTCACAAAGCTCTTCACATAGGCAAGGGCAGAGAATCTCCTGTCCCCCTGTAAAAGCCAGGAACTTCTGGGAACCTCTTGGCAGGACAAGGAAGTGGTAGAGAGGGCCCATTCCAGAGGCTGTGGAGGGAGGCACCAATGGGCAACTGCCTTGGCCCCAGAACAGAAAGGCAGTCCCTGGAGGCTTGAGATATATCCAGATCCTTGTCTGTGCCCAGCCAGGACCCCACAGGGCAGGGCTATCAGGGTACACCTGAGGCCAGTGAAACCCCACCTGGGCTGCTTATGGCACAGTGACAAACGTGTTCCCTCTCTGACCTCACTCATCCCTGCTCACATGGCCCTCCAGCCCGAGGGACAGGCTCCAGGACAGCACTATCATGCGATCAGGCAGCATCAGAAATTCAGTGGGTAGGACCCAAAAAGTCAGTGAATGAAAACGATCCCTTCTGCACCTGCAGGTGCATCACGAAACCTGTAGCACCACTGGAGAAAGGATGTTGGGAGCTCAGCCCTGCTCGGTGGAATACTCTATCCTGACCTAGCTCAGGCTCCACGTGCAAATCTGTGCTTATCTGGGACCCAGGTAGAGGATCCTTTCTGTCTCAGCAAGGACCCCTTGCGTTCACTGCTAAGATCACAATTTTCCAAAGGCTGTGTCACTCCTGTCTCTTCTGGCTGACCTTGAAGACTCTGATGCAGCTCTTGCCTCAACAGCAGAACAACACCTCACTAAGAGCATGGCTCTGGCACTGCTTGCTGCACCCTGCCCACCCCTCTGCCCTCCTGAACGACTGTGCCAACATAGCCAGCAACACTCACCTGCTCAGGACATTATTGTCAGCATCAAGCACTAAGAAAACTTGACCAAGATGACAAAAATCATGACTGCCAAAATGATAACTTGCTTTAAGACTGATAAATGCATGTTCTTTCCATTTTTCACCTGTTTATTTCTTCAAACATTCAGATTTTATGCTACCTGCCACAAAAGGGCAAGCACTTGAATCACAAGACTCTAGGAGCTGAAGCTTTAAACAAAATACTGTGACATTTGTTGGAGTACTGCAAGAACTAGGAATACAATCCATGGCCAAAAATATGTCTAACATCTCCCAGATTGCAGAGTCCACTCCGTAAAGGTGGGGACACATGAACAAGGTACAGGACACCTCACTGCACACTCACAGAGCAGCAGTGCCTACTGAGAGGCTGCAGGGCTGAGCTGGCACACGTGGCACCCAACAGCTCAAACCATACACATTGCAGACCATATATTAAGCCAAATTTATTTGATGGCAACTGAAGTGTATTTTGCTGTTACAGCTTCTTTGCACCCCCAGCTTCTAGGCTGAGATTTTGCTGTCTTGTTTCTGTCCAAGAAGACCATTTGGGGAAACTTGAGCATAGTTCACTCACTGAAAGTAATAGAAGAAAAGGCACTTTTGCCTCTATAAAAACAAACATGCAGAATTTAACTGCTGCATTTGACTTCAGAAGGAAGTGTCAGATGTTAGCATTTAATACATGGAGCCCCAGCTAGCTTCCCCATGGCTTGGGCATGTGCAGTCATTCCTCATGAAAAACAAGTCTTTGTTAACCTCTGAGGACCATCAGGTGAGGTTGGCTCCAGGAGGTGCACTAGGACAGGATCACAGTTACTGCAGGAGGTCAAGAAATGAGCCCATATGGCTGTAAACCACAGGGGTTGAGGATCTTCTGGAAAGAGAACAGAGAATCTTTTCTGGAAAAAGTAAATGTGGGCATGGCTGGTCTCCGTGGTGAGAGGCAGGTTTGGGCCCACACTTGGAGCATGCCCATGGCCCAGCAGATTCTGCACAAGATGCTCCTGCTGCATACCAGTGCAGATGAGAGCAGAGCCCATCCTATTCCTCAGCCTCACTGCGTAGGAAGTTTCCCGTTCATGGAGCAGCACAGGCAGATTCATTGCCCTGGTGAAACTGCTGCAGAGCCAGCAAAAGCAGTTTAATTCAAGAGCATGCAGGGTCACTTGCAGGTGACCATGGATAAACCAGACTGAGCATGCATAAACCCTCTCCCTAGACCTGCCCAGACACCTGCCCTGGGCCAGATCCTGCTCACCTGCCTAAAAGGAGGAGGAGGCTGATTGTAGGATCAAGGATTCCTCAAGACAAGGTTCCCCTGACTGTGATGGAATGCAAAAACAGCTGCTCTTGAAGACCCTCCTGCTGTACACAGCCACCACCTCATCCTCTCACTGAAACCTGAGCCACAGTCCCAGGGTTATGGACCCCACATGCAGCAGCTCTGCCCTGGTGCCTCCAGCCCCTCAGCCATTTCATGCTGAAATGTCATCCCCTGAACAACCACTGCCATGTCTTTATTTGTTTTGCAGACTAATACCAGCTGCAGCATCCACAGAATGCCTCCAAAAATCTTGATAAATTACTGAGCTCTGCAACGTTTTCCTCTGGAATAGCACAGTGCTTGGTCAGTGCCTGTAGCACACTGCCAGCATCAGTACTGCACAGTGAGCAGGGCTGGGAAAGTCATCTGTCTTGCTAACTTCATTTCTCCTGTGCATTTTTTGATCGTGCTTCTGATCAAACCAGCTGTCACCAGTGCTTGTGGCTGCTCACCAGAGCATGACACAGCAACGCTTGTCTGTCCGTCTGCTTTCCAAATGTCAGGAGTAGGAATTTGCCTTCTGTGTTTTCCTGGGATTCACCAGAGGTTCCAGGGGTTGCCTGGGTGTTGCCTACCAAAAGTCAATTCAGAGGGCCCTCAAACCTTTCCTGTCTCTCTTCAATCTTCTCTTCATCCACCCCGAGACTGATGGAGGATAACATGTCCTGTGTGAAAATAGTTTCTGTCTCTATTGCATCCCATTCAGAAGATGGAAAGAGAATTTCTGTTGCCAAACAAAGAGTTGCAGCAGACTGGTTTTGTGGGTCAGGATACCTTCCCTTTCCTTGTCCCAGTGGGATCAGTGAGTTTTGCTTGCTTACACAGTCAGAAAAGAATTTCTGTAGAATGTGAGAAGTATTAACCCCCTCACCATGCAAATTCTGCCTCTATTTCTACTGAACTCCAGTGAACTAGGAAATGTGCAAGATTCTCCATGACTCCAGCACAGACTGGTGGGACTGGTGTTCACTGGTCCAAGAGCCAGGGATGATTGGCCTTTTTTTGGGAGCCCCTCTGAGTTAATCCCCCTTGGTGTCAGGAGATGCTGAGGGCATGGTCTGCTGCCTGGTAGCTGGCTGGGCCAGGGAGGTCCCATGTCACACAGCTGCCTCTGGGCAGGGAACAGGACTAATGTCCAGTGAGAAGGGGAGGGACAGTCAGTGATGGAAGAGGGACAAAGGATCACAGTTCCAGGGCCTTCCCCTGCAGTATGAGCTGGAGGCTGCACCCACGGAGCCCAAGAGCTGAGGCAGTCTTAGTTTACCTGCTGTCCTCAAGCCTCAGTCACCTGCAGGTTTTACTTTCAGGTGAGGTCCCTCATAGTGTTTCCTTTTCCCAGATCTGTCTTCTGAAGCTGTGGTGCCTTCCATGACCTGCAGGGAACATTCCAGGGAAAAGTCATATCTGCTCTCTGATGTGTCCCACAGAGCACTGTGTTTCAATGCCTGCACCCCCTCCCTGCCCACGTGCCTTCTGCTCTCCCCCTGCTCTCCATCCCCCCTGCTCTCCTGCCATGGACTGGCTCAGAGCATGGGATTTCCCAGAGCTTTCCTAAGTTATTTTTAGGCAGTGTAATAAAGACAACAGCTAGTTTGTGTTGCTATTTTTATAGCACTCATTAAAATGCTGTTGCTGAATATCCTGGTAGCTGCTTGCTTCCGCTCCTGTGCTGACTGCTCCTCTTTCTTTCCTGTTGCAGCACTGAAAAGCCCATCTGCATTCCATGAACAGAGAAAAAGTCTGGAGCGAGCCAAGGTAACTCCTGCAGCCATCCCGTGAGAGAACACGTGGGCTTGCTTTGCATGAGTCACAGGGTTTGAAAGCACCTTCCACCACCACCCCCTCCTCTGGCATCCTCCATGCGGGCCCTGTGGCCAAGGATGAGGGGCAGAGCATCTCCCCTGCTTCCAGACATGGGGTGTGCTCACAAATGCTCTGGAGCGCCCTTCTCCGAGCAAGGAAGGGTTAAAAGGGCAGAGGGGTCATCTGTGCTCTGAGCTGTGGGGTTTTACAGCAGCCTCGGGGCTTTGCAAGGGGCCATGGGCAGGGCACAGTTCAGCATGGCATTGGCAGACCTTGCAGTGGAACTGCTGCTGCCCCTCCGGGCACATCCACAGCCTGTGCTGGCTGCTCTGCACTCCTGTGTCAGCCAGGTTAGAGCAGGGCCAGCAGCAAACAGGCCTGAAGGATCCTAACTTGTTCTGTGTAGGGGGAATGCAGCTGCCTCCTGGAGCAAGTCCCCACGGAGCTGACACTTGTCCCCAGGCAGGAGCCTGGCTCTGAGCTCCACAGGGCAGCTTGGTCACCAGGACACAACATCCAAGGGGGAAGTGGGCCAGGCTCCTGTGCATCCCGCTATCAGGCTCCCCTAAACACTGCTGAAGGAAGAGATAAGTAGCTATTTCCATAGCACACTGAAACTCTATTGATCACCTTTTGGGAAATCACACCAGTTTCCCAAGTGCCATGACTAAGGTGGAGGGATGACCACAGAAATCACACAGTCCTGCAGGCTTTGCTTGAACAAAGAGTTTGTTCCATTAATCCACAAAACACGCCTGCAGTCACATGGGAAAGGGCCTTTGCAAGGAAGAATGATTGTGAAATACAAAGCAGTGCTCTTCTGAACTTAAACACACTCCAAATCACTTGCCCCGAGTCTCCCGTGGTAATAAATGGCGAGCATAAGAAACACAATACGACTGTGAAAAATTAATATGCTTACAAAATTTCAAGCAATCCAAAGTATCCTTGAAGTGTCATATATTTTATAGTTTAAGTATACATTTGTGTCTCTTTGTCTGTCTCTTCTAAAGCTTTCACTGGCTGGTTGCCTGGGGAACGGGAAAGGATGGTCCAGGCTATCCCAAACCTCGGGCGTTTTCAGAGCGTCCCAAGGAAGACCCTGAGCACAGCCCATAACAAACACTGTTCTCTTGCAAGGCTGCCCTGCTTAGACCTGGGACAGGGAAGACCCGTGGCTGCTTCCAGATAATTACTCAAAGGCATTTGTGATTTAGCTGATATTCCTCCCAGCCGATTTGAGCAAACAGAAAGCAGATAACACGAACTGCTCCTGGGTTCTGAAAGCTCTTCTGCTTCAGCTGATGCTACAAAAGCCCAGATTTTAAGCCTTTCTCCACCATTTGCACCCCAGGGCCACAAGGGCAGCTTATAAACAGATAAGGTCCAAGGGAACTGAAGTCACACATGAGCAAAGCCACAGCTGTAGGCCAGCAACTGGAGCTGAGCCCAAGTCAGGTCCTGTTCTGAGGATTAGCTGGAAATGCATTAGGTGATTTTAATTGCACTCAGGTGGAGATGCCACCTCGTTCTGACCTAGCACAGGAACCAGGCAAACTGGCACATGGCCCAAGCAAGGGATTGTATTGGTGGAAGTAAGCTGGGAAAAAATTCAGGGGGAAGGGTAAGGCGTTAGAAAGACTCCAGTAAATAAAATATCTATTATTTGTTTAAACATGTCACTGGCTATGTTAGAGGCTGGCGTCAGGCCAGCACAACAGACTTTGAAGTTAGATTGCTGAGTTGGAGGACTGAGAGCAGGCTGCCTTTGCTGAGGCAGGCTGGCTTTCCTGAGCCCTGGCTAAATAGTGCTTGAGCACTGGCACCCCACCAAGGGAGGCAGAGAGGCACTGCCCCAGAGCAGAACAGCCCCACCTGAGTCAGTCCTGAGTGATGTGTGAGCACCCACAGACATCCCACTCCCCAGCAGCTGCCCTGGTGTTCTCTGATCTATGCTGTGAGATGTGTCCTCTCATCCCCAGCTCAGTGTCCTCTCATCCCCAGCTCAAGCTGTTCAGCTGAAGTTGGAGTACACTGCTGGCTCTCCTAAATGCATGCACGTGTAGAACTGTGTCTCTTCTTTCTTGTAGCACTTTTAAAAGCTATTTTGCACCCTGTGTCCCTATAGCCATCTCACCCCTGGCCTGACTAGCCTCCCCTCCCTTCAGCCCCTCCTCACTGATCCCATCTCTGACTCAATAATGATAATAATAAAGCTGTTGTCCAGTCCTTGTCCATGGACCCTTTCAGATCTAGGGCACAGAACGGGGTCTTGCTGCTGCTGTGTCTGCGCTGGGCAGGTGACACCCCGTGCTGTGTCTTCCCTGCATGTTTGGGGTTGTGGGTCAGCTGCTGATCACTGGATTCTCCAGAGCCTTTTATAGTTCTTCTATGCATTGAGTAACTCATTTCTGCCAGGGTAGTGACCACCTCAGAAGTATCTCTGGTGCATTAAGTCTTCATCCCCCACAGTGCTTAATCAACTGACTTAGCTGTGGCTGCTGTGACCTGAACACAGTCCTTCCCAAGTTCCCAAGTTCCTGAAATTGTATCACATGTATTTCAGATCATCTGTTGCTCTAAATCATAATGCACAGTAATCTGTTAGCCTTGAATGATTCAGAGTTAAGATGTATGTCTTCTATCATCCAAAGCATTAATTAATATATTGACTACCAGGAGAAATTGCTGCATAACAGGATTTGATATATTCTTCTGTTTAGACTGTGAGCCATTCTCAATTCCTCTGGTGATCCACAGCTATGCTCCTTTTTTATGTTAGTCTTATCCAGACCAAATTTCTCTGGCTTGCGTAGGAGAAAGCCATGTAAGATAATGTCAAAACATGTTTAAAGTCAAGCTACATGACATTCATTGTTTATTCCTGTAACAGAAAACTGTCATCTCGCCATAGAAGGAATTTAGGTTGATGTGATGTGGTTTGTTCTTGATAAATCCATCCTGGCTGTTGTTCACCTCCTTGCTATCTTCAAAATCCACTTATATAAATTGTTTGATTATTTGGTCCAATATCTTGCTGTATGCTTTATAATTTCCTGATTTCTTCTCTCCATCTCTTTCAAAGCAAGGAATTATGCCTCCTTTGCCCAGTTTCCTGGAGAACCACAGATAGCTCCTATTACTCTAACCCTGTGTATCCCAAACTGCTTGGGGACATTTAACTCCTCTGAGTGCTCTCTAACCTGTTCTCCAACCTAATAACTGGAGCTTCTTCTCTTTTGCTGAAGGCTCTTGGCTTAGCCACCTGATTGATAAATAGCCATTTATCTGTTTAGTGAGGATTGTTTTAAAGGGCATTAAATCCTGTGGTCATCTCAGCAGCACGCACAATTATTTCTCCTGTTTATGGAACACAGACAGCACTTTCCATTGCCTGATCCTGGCTGCAAAAGTGCTTATAAGATCTTTTTCTCATGAACCTGTACATTTTATACTGTGGGTTTCCAAATGTGCTCCAGCTGCTTGTACTATTATTTTATATTTATTCTTAAGATTTTAACCTCTTTGAACTATGAACATATTTTGGACTATTTCTTCTTGCAGCTCAGTTTAGCAAAGAGCTAATCTTGTCTAAGTTGTGCTCTAGCTTTTCTTCACCAGGGGATAAGCTTATATTTTTATTGTTGAGGTCAGCTGCCCTCAAGGCTGACTTCCTTGGCCCTAATGGATGGTGTTACTGTACCTCTGTGTGTCTCTGTGTTCCTAAAGCTATGAGGGAAGTGGCATGAGGCCCCAGGACCATGTTCATCACAAGCTCAGCTGCAGCAATCTGCAAAATGGATTTCCCCACCCTTGTATCATAGCTGGGGTGAGGAACCACAGAGCACAGGAACTGCAGGAAGGTTAAACCCCATGGCTGACCTGGGTAGAAAGTCTGAATACCTTCATTACTTGCTCCTAATATCCCACCCCAGAGTGTCAGGCTTCCCACAGAAGCCACTGCTAACAGGACACTCTGGGAGCTGCCTTGGTGCAGCTCTCAAAGGTGCTGGACCTGCACCACTCCCAGGAAGCAGGTCCCACCCTTCCTACGAGCTCTCACAATACTTCAGGCATCAGAAGCCCAGTGGTGATTGTAAAGGACACAGGAGTGGGTACAGTGATCAGTCAGCAGCTGCATGCACAGTGTTCCCTTTCTGAAGAACTCCTGCCTGGGAACAAGTCAGTGTCTGAGTGACAAAAAATGCCATTTAGGACCTCTCTCAACCCAGCTTGTAATAAATTCAAAAGAACCATGGGATGGCACAGGGCCAGGCACTCTCAGTACCTTATTGCTGCTCCAGCCAGGTAACCCTCTGCATTTGTGTCCTGCAGACTGAAGATTATCTCAAGCACAAGATCAGAAGCAGGCCTGAGCGCTCAGACCTGGTCAACATGCACATTCTGCAAGGTAAGACTGCATGAGCTTCTCTCACACACTCCTCGTGTCTCCCGCCCTGGGACTTGTGTCCTTCCTGCCCCACTTGCGTTCCTTCGGGGCTCTCATCATGATTAACTTTGTCCCAGCTGCTCATGAGAGACAGACTTAAATGGGACAGTTTGTCTGGAATTCTCTGCAGACCTGGTCCTCAGGAAGCAGCATTCACTTATTTTTATGCCCTGACAAATGCAGTCCCAAGGCCATCTAGTCTTTCTCCCATCTCTGCCAGGGGCCAGCATGAGATGCTCTAGAGAACAGTGGGTATAGAACAGCTCTGAGAGAGAGCTCTGTAAGCCTCAGGAGCTGATGTCTGATGATGAAAAGCAAACCCAGGGCATTTGTTGTCCAAGGCACTGAAACTCCTACAGCAGGTTGTTGTAACACCCTCCCAAAGCGAATCTTCTGTGCTGCTGTAATTCTGGATATTCTGTGGGACAACTCATGCAGTCAGTGACCCAAACACAGCTGAATGAAAAGCCCTGCTATCAGTCTGTGAGCCACAGCAGCTCTCCCCACTCCCATCGTGATGTTCCCTCCCAGCCAGAGACCTGGCAAGGCTGCATCCCATCACAGACAGCAGAACCCCATGGTGTCCCTCCTTATCTCCAGAGATAACAAGATCCTTAGAGACAGAGAGGATGTGCAGCCTCCCTCCCTCCCTCCTTGAGCCCTGTCAGTTGCCTGGAAGAAGCAGATCACTCTGTGGCAGCTGTAAATGCTGCCCTCTGCTCTCAGCAGGGGTGCAGTCTTTTTTCCTCTGACAGGCAGGAGGACTGAGCCAGGGTCCCATGCTGGATCAGTGTCCCTGCCTTGCTTTCCCCTTGGGTTTCCATCCTTAAAATGGGCTGGCACCATTGCTCAAGAGGTGAAAGTGTCTTCCCCTTGGGTTTAATAACAGAAGTAATATGGCCAGGAGTTGTGGCCAAGCGCTGTAAACCAGATGTGGAGGCAGCTGCAGCCCCGGGCATGGACAGGGCCAGGCAGGGCAGTCAAGGGTATGGGGGAGCAGAGCCTGGCTCTGTACTGAGCAAGCTGCACATGCTGCCCCACACCCCCTGACCTGGAGCCTCTGCTCACACCTCTGTCCTTCGTGCTCTGTGTTCCATGGAGGTGCCTTGGTGTATCATGAACTTACGTGTACATTTTGTTCACAACAGGACCTAGAGGGGATTGAAATTGGCCAGGTGAGACACTTTGCATCATCAAAGTGCCTTACAGACACACCTTGTGTTCCTGTTCACCTCGAGGAGCTAATACAACTTGTTTTGCTGACAGTATCTCCTCCAGAGTAGTGCCCAGTCTTTGAAGAGAGCACAATCTAGAATCAGCCAGTCCCACTGTAGACCCCCAAGGGTATAGAAATGGTCAAGTTTAGAATCCCACTCCCTCCCTATTCATGCCTGTGCCACCACAGGAGCCAGATCAGGTTTGTTCAGAAAATTTTCTGTCTAAGTTTCTACTCTTCTGTCACCACTCTGTAACTGGGGTCTTCTCAGCTGGCTTTGGTAGGGCTGTAGCTTCCAGATCTACCTTCCTTTGCTGTGCTTCTCTCCAGCTCGTTCTTCCCTGGAGGCCTGGAGCACTGCAGTCATCTCCCAGCAGTCACTATTTTTAATTCCTATGTAAGCCATTTACTCCAGTTGTCAAGCCCTGCTAATTGTTCTTCTCTCCAGCTGTTCCCCAGAAGTAGGGATCCATCTGCATTAGCCCAAAGGGGCCAAGGTGCTCCTGGCAGGCAGGAGCTGAAGACCCCTTTGCCCTCATTAGTCTCAGCTTGTTAATCACAGGTCACTCATGGTCCTTGCAGAGGATGCTCCAGCTGTAGGCTGGGTTTGCAAATTTAGGCTGGTAGACAGAACCTCTTGTTTGGGAAGGGAGAAGCTGGGCCTAAGGCTCAGAGAAGGGCCATGTCCCAAGTCCCACCAGCCCCATCCAGTCCAGCAGAGCAGCTCCTGCTGTGCCCTGAGCCACTCTCAGGTTTTGCCCACAGCCCCCCAGGGCTGTGATGAAGGGAAGCACTTGCTGAGGTTTCTGATGCCTTCTTTGGCCTTTCAGACTCGGCTGCAGAGGGGTCCATTCAGTCAACTCAAATGAAGCTGAAAAGAGCCCGACTGGCAGATGACCTCAATGAAAAGATCGCTCTCAGGCCGGGTCCTTTGGAGCTGGTGGAGAAGAATATCATTTCCGTTGACTCTGCGGTGAAAGAGGCCATAAAAGGTAGTGAAAGGAAACGTGTGTGTTGTGTGTGTGTGTGGAGCAGGGCAGGGGCTGGCAAGGGCATGAGAAGGTACCACAGCGACTGTAGGAAGTGGCTGACCTGAACTTTGGAGCTGCATTTATTTAAATGAAATTTATTTTAATGAAAATAAATTTCATTATTTTCACAGTAAGCAGCCCAGTCCAGCACAGCCTGCTCTGTCTTATCCTGCCTGTGAGCAGAGAGCTCTCAGAGCAGTGACACTGAAACATGCACAATTGCTCAGCCATGTCCCCTCAAAAGAGCCTTCCTTCTTACATCCCTTCTCTCCACAAGGTTTTGAGCGTGGAAATGCTACTGTTGGAGCCAGCATGTTCCTTTCTCTGGCATGAGAGAGGACCTGGGTGCAGAGGTGTGGTTGTGAGGCCAGTCTGGATTCTCCCACTTGCGCCCTATCAGCCAGTACCCAGCACTCGCCTTATGCCCAAGCCTGGTTTTCCTCCATCACCTTCCCCGCTAGGAGGGAGGCAGAATCCTCCACAATTACTTCCCCGCAGGGAAGCTGATGTGGGAGGTGAAACAGCAAAAAGGTGACTCAAATTTCACAGGGCCCAGTGCCAAGACAAGGAGGTCCGAAAGCAGAGAAAAGGAGCAGGAAAACCAACAGGGTCTTGCAGTGACAGGACACCAGCCTGCATTTTTGAAGCCTGGGGTCCAAATTGGTGCTCGGGTCTCCAGTGAGGCACTGAGAGGTGCTCTGCCCCTGGAAACTGCTTGTTCTGTTGCTCCCGGTTCCTCAATTCATGGGATAATTTTCATTGGCATAATCCTATGTGAAGTGTCTGTTCTGGAGCTGAGAGCAAGCTGGGGACAGTGGCAGGACTCTGGAACAGGAGGGGTCTTTGAGTGACAAGAGTGATGCCAAAAATGAGAGTTGAAACAGGAAGCACTTTGACTTTCATTTAATCTCAGAAACCATCATAAATGACATGAAATATTCCAGGCCTGCCCTACAACTGTTCCCACTCTCGGGTTTGGGGCTGTGAAAAGCAGGCTCTGTCCATACAGCGGCTCCTCCAGCCTGGCCCTGGAGCTGCTCTCCTTCCAGCATGTCACAACCCTCCTCTTTGAAGCTGAAATGTTCCAGGACTCTGCCTGAAGAGGAATTTTTAAGGAGAGTTGAAGTAAAATCTCCCCAGCCACTTATCGAAGGAGAGAACAGTGGAAAAAAAAAGTTTCAAAAATTCCCCCCCTTTATAAACATTTGAGGCAGTTTGAGCACGACTTTATCCCTTGAAGCTGAGCATTGGAGGCTGGGCAAGTGAGCTTGAAGCTTGAACAGAGCTTCTACCCAGCTGCCTTGTCAGGAGCTCGTGGTAAACAGAGATTTACAGGACCAAACTGTTAAAAACAAAAAGTTTGGCTTAAAAATGATTTGTTCAGTTTTAAATTTCTCCCTTTCGCAATGCCCTTCTGTCACACTGCTGGGGAAAAACGTGTCCTGCAAGCCAGTTACATCCCATTTACGGTGAAATGTGCAGCACATCAGGGTCAAACAGGAAGGTTCTTGGTACCATTGGGTGCCATGAGAAGAAGGTAATGCAGCTGCACCAGGAGCACCATCTGAGCCCTCAGGTTTCTGCAGAAGAAAGCCCCAGGCTGAAGGATCCTCAAGCTGGTTTTCAGAGTCAGGGGCGCCTTGTGGTGCTCAGAGTTTGGGGCGAAGGGCTGAACACAGAGCAGAGATGAGCACCGGCACTTCTGAACGTTAAGCCTTTTGTTTTTGCAATACCAGAAAGATGACAGGGTTTAAAATCATTTTACTTTAACCTTGGAATCTCAACTGTTTACACAGTGGAAAGTTCAGCTGACGTGTTCCTCTAATCACCTCCGGCAGGGTGAGCAGTAAATGCCAGACCCCAACCGAAAGCCCAACCGTCCCAGTGACAGGAGGCTGCCAGTGCCCTGCATAGCTGAGCAGTGACACAAGAACCCTTTTTTACCAGGTCCTTGTCATCACTTTGTCCACTGCGCTGGAGAGGACAATACCCAGTGCATTAGAAGCAGCCTGGAGCAAACACCATCCTGCCCGAGATTACAGCGGGGACACAGGATGGGGAAACAATACACTCGGGGTTGGGCTGTGTGAGAGCAGGACAGATAAGGGAAGCATTCCCCATCGGCACAGGCCTGTGGTATCAAGCAGCAGGATGCAGCACATTCTTGTCATGCTCTGGGCTGTCACTGTGTCCCGAAGGTCCCTTGGGCTCCCAGCTTTGGCACCACTTCTCAACACACACACTTATTAAATGCCAGCCCAGCAGGAGCTTTGCAGATCCACAAGTCCACTACTCCTTGCTTAGAGTAATTTTTCCCAAGAGGGGACACCCGTGCTGCCTGCAGGGGTGGGAAGCAGTTCCCACCCAGCCCAGGTGGACCATGCAGTGCTGCAGTTCCTCAGGGTGCTGCCTCTGATGGAGAGGGCACAGGCCCTATTTTCAGGGACATGTGAAGAGAGCAGGTTGGACATGGCTGATCTCACACCCCTAGCCCATGTGGTGGCTGGGCAGCAGCTCAGGCAGGGAGCCAGGGCTCCATTCTCAGCTACCCTGGCACCAGCAGCCACAGGGAGCTGAGATAACCCTTATCTCTCAGATAGGGGCAGGGGTCAGAGCAGGAGGCCCGTGTCGGTGAGAAGGTAGGTGCACATTGCTAGACCAGCAGCAGGGACAGGTGGAAGCTTGTCCCCAGGCCCTTCCTATTTCCCCATTTGTCACCTCACTATCAGCACGCCAAGCTGCCTGACAAATGCCAGACATGAGCACGTGGAGATTACGAGCGTGGCCACGCTGCTCCTTCCTCTACCCCCACCTGCAGCCCTTCAGAGGCTCACATGAGACCTCTTTTCTCCCAACACTTTATTTATCAGCAAAACCTGGGGGTCAAGAGCCCTTGCCCATCTGACTAGCAGATACCGTGCAGCAGCGGTGCCTGGGGGTGTCAGAGGCAAAGGCAGCGGTTTGAACCCTGTCCTGTGGACAGAGGCAGGATCTGGGAGCCTCTGTGCACCTGCAGCCCGGTCCGCCCGTGTTGGTTCGTGTGCCGTGAGGGGTTGGGTCGTTCTGCAGGTTGCTTTCAGCCTCAGTGCTGCTGAGGACGGGGTCCCACGCAGTGTGGGTGCTCGGGGGGTGGAGGGTGAGCGGCCGAGCCCCCGGGCACCACGGCCGGGGCTGGGGGCACTGCGAGGCTCACCCGTGCCCCCCGGCCCTCCCCAGTCCCCCGGGCTCTGACCGCCGCCCCTCCGCCCCCAGGCACCCAGGGCAGCTTCCCCCGCCCGGCCGACGCCTTCGCCTTCGAGGAGGAGGACAGCAGCACGGACGGGCTGTCCCCGGAGCGGCCCCGCAGCCGCGGCTCCCCGGGGCCCGCAGAGCCGCCCGCTGCCTCGAGGGACCCGGAGCCGCCCCCCGCCCCTGCCGGGACACCGCAGGTAGGGCGGGGGTCCCGGAGTGCCAGAGCCGGGGAGCACAAAGGGGGACGCGGCAGGGACAGGGCCGGTCCCGCCCGGCCGCTCCCCGGGGCCTCACGGGCTGAGCGGGGCCGGAGCGCCCTCCCCGGGCCGGAGCGGGCACTGCAGGCACCGTGCCGAGATGGGGAGAGGGACTGAGGGGAATGGGGGAATGAGGGGGATCACTGGGGGAATGGGGGAATGAGGGAATGGGGGAATGAGGGAATGGGGGAATGAGGGAATGGGGGAATGGGGGGCCCGGGGGGAATGGGGGAATGGGGAATGGGGGGCCTGGGGGGAATGGGGGAATGGGGGGCCTGGGGGGAATGAGGGAATGGGGATCACTGAGGGAATGGGGGAGCCGGGGTGGACGAGTGCACACTGTGGGGCTGGGATGGACTGGGGGGGCTGGACGAACTGGGGCACACTGGGGCAGGGGCGAACCAGAGGGACTGTGGCTGTCCAGGTCAACTGGGAGGTCTGGGGCACACTGAGGGGCCAGCATTGGGCAGGCTCAGGTGAAATGGAGGGGTCTTGGAAACCAAGAAGGACTGAAGGGACAGAGAACTAGGAAAGGACTGGGATAGCTTGGGGGTGTGGGGATATTTGGCTGGGATAGACCTGGGGGGACTGGGGACAAAATGGGGTGAAGAAAGGGTAGCAGGTGCCCCTGTCCAGGCTGGGCGGCCCCTGGCACTGACCCCACAGCCCCCCTCACCTGTCCCTTGCAGGATCGTCCCCCCAGTGCTGATGGCCACGCTCCAGACACAGCCCCGGAGCAGGGCAGCCAGTGTGACAGCCCCAAGCAGACGGGGGGACAGGACAGCCCCACGCTCCCCGTGCCCTCTTCAGTGAAGGTAATTATTGCCTGTGCCTCCAGCTGCATCCCCGCCTGGAGTGTCCCCATGCTGCACTCCACCTGTGTGGGAGGTCTGGGGGTCTGGCCTTAAAGGCTTTGAACAATGCAGGCAGGCAACCTCACACCAAAACTGTCATTTGATTCATTGGGTAGTGGTACAAGGTACAGCAATACACCTTTTGCCACAGGCGATTGCTTGAGCCCTGCACTGGAAATGTCCCCTGGGCTGGAAGCAGGAGGAAATTTGAGGAGCACTGGAATACCTTCCAGGCAGGGAGGGTCATTCTCCATCTCATGCGCTCTCCAGCACAAATGAGGGACAAAGTCCCGAGGGAGTTTCCCACGTCCAGGTTCAGCAGCTCTTGGAGCTGGAGTGTCAGAGTGCCAGCAGGAGCTGCCCTTTTTCTCTCCCAGGCCTTTGAGGTCCCACAGAGGGTGGCAGGAGCTCTTTTCACAGCTAATTCCTTTCATTTTTGGACCAATAGTCGAAATCATCCACTGATAGCAAGAACCGTCACAAAAAGCCCAAGGACACAAAACCCAAAGTAAAGAAGCTCAAGTACCACCAGTACATCCCTCCAGACCAGAAGGCAGAGAAATCCCCTCCACCCATGGATTCTGCATACGCCAGACTGCTCCAACAACAGCAGCTCTTCCTGCAGCTCCAGATCCTCAGCCAGCAGCAGCAGCAGCAGCAACAGCACTTCAGCTACTCTGGGATGCACCAAGGACAGCTAAAGTGAGTGGCACTGTGACAGCAGCAGGGTTTAGTCCTATCTCTCTCCAAACTTTCCCGTGCCTTGTGCCCATTTGTGCCAGTGCAAGGGGATAGAGGCAGTGAAACATAAAAGCTTGGGAACAACACAGACTGTCCATTCTAGCTTTGTGGACTGGCCAAGGCATCTGTGACCTGCTGGTGGGAGACCAGCAACGTCCTACAGCCCAGCCTGCTTTTCCTTGGGGTGGCCATCCATAGGCCTCATACAGGAGACAGGTCCTAAGGGAGCAGAGGGATGGGATGCTGGTCACAGACACCCTGAGGGGACTGACAAGTTACCCCAAATCTCCTTTGTTATTTCAGGCAATCAAATGAACAAATGGTCAAAAGTTCAAATTCTACATCAACTTCTGTCAACAACACCCCTCTTTCTCCAGTGAAAACCTCCTTTTCAGGCCAGACTTGTGTCTCATCTATCAAGCCAGGCCCTCTGCCATCCAACCTGGATGATCTCAAAGTGAGTGCAAACTTTGTCACAGCAGGAGCCGAATCTCACAGCCTGAGTGTGCGGTGGAGTGCCACAGACTGGGAGTGAGCGAGGCACAGATCAGCACACCCCACCCACCGTGCTCTCAGCAGCTCAGGAGTACAGCACACCACACTGGGGCAGGCCTTGGGCACCGTGGTGGTCCCTGAACACGAGAGCTCTCTGATCTGCAGGTGGTGCAGGGGTGCATTGCTCCAGTGTGTGTATCAACAAACCTTAGGTCTAGCTGGGGAGGCTGCAGGCCAGGCCAAGGGCAAGGACTAAAGGATGATCTGTGATGCTGCTCCTGCAGCTCCTGTCTCCATCCCTTCTGTGGTTTTATAGTGGACATCAGGATACTCTAACAGACCATCTGGAAGGTCAGAATGGCCTCCCCTTGGTGACTCAGTGGTCCCTGCAGCCAGGCCAGCTCAGCTCTCTGCACGAGCAGGTATCTCCTGCTACATGCACTGCTTTGAACATCTCTCATGTAGGCAAGGCAGGGCATAAGGGAGAAACACTCACATCAGCAGTTCTTTTATACTTTGCTAATGGACCCTCAGCCATGAGGAAGGTCAAATCCTTCTAGGAGCAGAGACCTGGGGGCAAAATTCATTATTAGAGGTAGAAATAACGTGAGTTTGGCCACAGCAATGCCCCAGCTCAGGTGACTGTATCCTGTGCAGATGCCTGAATGTGGAGCATGTGGCTCCAAGGTATATGATCAGATTCTCTGAGCTGTCAGCTGGCTCCTGATCTGTGTGAAAGTCCTCTGCTCATGGAGAAACCTCCTGCTAGGAAGGGAATCGTGAGTTGCCTCCATGGCCTAAGGGCCACTGCAGTTCCTGGAGGAAGAAGGAAAGTTTTCTAGTTAGGAAAGGTGGAGATTCTGCAGGACATGCAGTGGTCAGAGCTGCACAGGGTGACTCTGGTGAGACAGTGAAGCACCCAGGAGGGCAGAGCTTTAAAGCTGGGAGCTGCAAGCCTGTGATCTGAGCCTGCCAAGGGCAGTGGTGGAGTCACCATCCCTGGAGGTATTTAAAAGACGTGTAGATGTGGCACCTGGGGACACAGTTTAGTGGTGGGATTGGCAGTGCTGGGTTAAAGGTTGGACTTGATGATCTTAGAGGTCTTTTCCAACCTAAATGATTCCATGATTCCAAGTGCTGGGTTTCTGAAGGGCTCATCTGCCATTGAGACTGATCAGGAGTGACTTCCCTTCTAGGTGTCCGAGCTGAGGCAGCAGCTCCGAATACGAGGCCTGCCTGTGTCGGGTACCAAGACAGCGCTGATGGAGCGTCTGCGGCCCTTCCAGGAGTGCGGCAGCACCGCGGTGCCGAACTTCAGTGAGATCACCACCGTCACCTTCCCAGTCACTCCGACAAGCACGCTGTCGAGTTACCAGTCCCAGTCCTCCACCAGCATGTTATCAAATGGCTTCTACCACTTTGGCAGCACCAGCTCCACCCCACCCATCTCACCTGCCTCCTCCGATCTCTCCGTGAGCGGCTCTTTGCCAGACACTTTCAATGACGGGCCCATGTCTTCCCCACAGTTTGGTCTCCAGCCATCTCCAGTTCATGGCAGTGCTGAAGAAAGCCTCATGAGCAGCATGAATGGAGGGAGCATCCAGCTGGAACTGGAAGGAATTGACACAGAGAAAGACAAGATGCTGGTGGAGAAGCAGAAGGTCATCAATGAGCTGACGTGGAAGCTGCAGCAAGAGCAGAGGCAGGTGGAAGAGCTGCGGATGCAGCTCCAGAAGCGAAAGAGAAGCAATGGCCTTGAGGAGAAGCAGCAGCCTGCTCAGCATTTCTTTGGTGTCCCCATCAAGCAAGAAAACACCGTGTCCAGCTGTCCATTTGCATCCAAACAAACGGCCCTGAAAGGCCAGGCGGGCAGCTCGGACAAGCTCAGTAACTGTGCGGTGCCACAGGTGCCCCACATTGTAAATAGCCACTGCTTGGAGCCTGCGGGGCAAAGCACCATCACCTCCTCGACATTCCTGAGCCCGCAGTGCTCCCCCCAGCACTCTCCCCTCGGGGCTGCCAAGAGCCCCCAGCACATCAGCCTCCCGCCGTCCCCCAACAGCCACTACCTGCTCCCGGTGTCCCCCGTGCCCGCGGACGGGCGCAGCGGGTCTCCTCCGAGCAGCGCCTGCCTCCGCACAGCACCGGTGAGTGTGAGGGTGAGCCAGCCCCCCTCGGGCACACACAGCCCACTGCAGGCCTGGCCTGCCAGCCCGGGGCAGCGGGAACTCGGGGTGGGCACCCAGGGGCTGTTGCAGCCCGTGGCACTGCCTGGAAAGGCAGAGAGTATCCCAGATGGATGGGTTGGAAGCTGATGGCACTGCAGGGTTCTTTGCAGGGTATGTTTAGGGGACCCCTGCCTCGGCACCCAGTTGCCCTGAGAGGGCCACAGCACAGCTCCCCTGCCCCATGGAGCCCTAGCACAGCTCCTGCTGCCCTGAGGAAGCCCTGGCACAGCTCCACTCTTCCCCAGGGGACCCCAGCATAGCTCTCTCTGCCGTTAGGTGAGCACTGGCAAAGCTCCCTGTGTCCTGGGAGACTCCTGGCAGATCATCCTCTGCCCCATGGAGCCCTGGCACAGCTCCTTCTGCCGTGGGGAGCCCTGGCATAGCTCCTTCTGCCCTGGGGAGCGCTGGCACAGCTCCCTCTGCCCCTGGAGGGGTCCTGGCTAAGCTCCCTCGTCCTTGGGGAAGCATTGGCAGAGCTGCTTCTGCCCTAAAGGAGCCCAAACCCAGCTGCCTCTCCCCTCAGGGGGAGTCCTGGCACAGCTGCCCGTGCCCCATGGAGCCCTGGCACAGCTCTGTACACAGCAGGGAAGCACCAGCATGGATCCCTCAGCTCCTGGGAGAGCCCTGGCACAGTTCCTACACCCCTAGGAGACCCCTCTGCAGGGTTGCAGGGCTTTCCAGCATCTTGACAAGCAATTGTGGCTCCCAGCAGTGTGTGAAGGATTTTTACCACTGGGTTGGAGAAGAGCAGTTGTCCCGGGAAGCCTTTTGTCAGAAAGCTAAAGCAGGGCCTGCAGTTGGGGTGTGCAATCAGATAGAGCTCGTGCCTCCCCACCAGCCACCAGCCCAGCAGGGTGTTGTCTGCAGCAACCACTGCTCCTCACTCAGCCCTCTGGAGAGGTACGAATGCTTGGGGAGGGGCACACGCTGCCAACACGAAAAGCACCACAAAGTTCTGCTGATGGCAGCCCCAGTTCATCCCAGTGCCCTCCTGGGGCTCCCTGGGGAGCAGCACCACCCCTCCCACAGCCTGTCCCACCCCAGGGTGCCAGGCGTGTCCCCAGGGCTGAGGGAGGGGCACGGCAGGGGCTGAGCACACTCAGCGCTGAGGAGCAGCCCCCGGAGCAGGAACATCCCAGCCCTGTCCCTCGGGGGGCAGGCACGAGGGACAGCCCTGCACGGCACACAGCGTGGGCACAGCAATGTGTCCACCCCTCCAGAGGATGGTGAGGCAGTGCCACGGGCAGTTGGCACCAGCAAGGTGGGAATGAGCAGAAATTTAGGGCAAGGAGGGGCAGAGACAGGGCTGACAGTGGGATGGGCATGGAGGGCAATGGGGTTGGAGTGGGGCAGGTGGTGGGGCTGCTTCAGGAGTGAAGGGGGTGATGTGAACACTGGTTTGGGTGAGCTGAGCCATGGGGAGGATGAGCTGGGCAGGGGGCAAAGAGCAGGGAATGCAGGGAGTGACCCCAGCAGTGGGGCTGTAGAGGTGAACTGGGCACTGGGGCAGAGATGTGGGGGCAGTAGGCAGTGGGGCTGCTCTGGAGAGCTGGGCAGTGGTCAGTGAGTGTGAGGAGGGAGCAGTGATACCATGGGGGCATCTCCAGCTTCTCCCTCTCAGCCTGAGAGTAAGGGGCATATGGAGGGGATGGTTCCATGGTGTCCTGCAGCTCATCCCAGCTGTGACACCACCATCCTGGGCATTCCTCTGCTGCCTGCAAGACATTCCCAGGGGTGAGGGTCCTTCTTCAGCAAGAACTACTCTGCCCAGCACTGGAGTGCTGTTCCTCATGAGCCAGGGATAGTGTTCCTTCCAGCTGCTCTCCGCAGAAGGGTGGCCAGGATGTGCATGGCCAGGCTGAGTGACCTCACTGCTGCCCTAGACCCACCCCTGGATCCAACCCACCTGTAGGAGTGATGCTGCTTCCCCTGGTATTGGCTCTCATGGGACAAGGCAGTGGGGAAGGACACACTAGGGCCTAGAAGTGATGGGGACAGCAGCTGGCAGGCACTGGACCTTCAGAAGAGGTCTCTCCTGGAAGGGGAGCCTGGCAGTCACATGCAGATGTTTGGCACAGACCAAGGTTTCCCTCTGTTGCATGGTCTTCCCTGGCCTGGCTCTGTGAGATGCCCCCAGACAGGCAGTGAGGGACAGGGGCTGGGATGCAGCTCGGGAGGTGCCACATCAGTGGCCAAGTGCAGCCAACCACCAACAGCCCCTCTCTGTCTTCCCCTTGCCCTGCACGTCCCCGGCTGTGCCAAGCACCAGGGTGCTCTGGGACACCATTCCCGTGCTGCAGCAGTGACCAGAGGCCAGCCTGGCCCTGGGGCTCAGAGCCAGGCTGAGGGAGCTAGTATACCTGCCTCTACCTGCTCGAAGGCCAGGCATCTTGTTTGTTTGGCCCACAAAAAAGTTATTTGCCCTGGCCCTGGCCCGACCTCAGCAGGGATGAGAGAGCTGGGCCTCCCTCTGTGCCTCCCCGTGCACTGACTCCCTTTCCCTGTATTTCCCCAGCAGATGGCTGCCCAGGCAGGTCAAAAGTTTTCTATTCCATCCCCAAGTTTTTGTAAGTCAAGCCCAGCCCTGTCAGAGGTAAAGCAGCCTCCACCCTATGAGGATGCAGTGAAGCAGGTAACTGCATGGTTTTTGTTTTCTACAGGGCCGGGGCTGCCCAGGGTGTCCTTTTGCAGATAGAGGGACTCAGCTACAGGAGTTCCAGCCTGTTCTGGGGTCTATGGGTAGAACAGGCCTGATTTCAGAGACATGGGCTTTTTAAAGGGTTGGCTGCTGTTGTGGCTGTTAGTGGCTGCCATGAAGCAGTCAGAGACCGTGCTGGGCAGGACAGTGTGTGCTGTGCACCCCCAGACACCCCACACACATCCAGGGTGCAGGTGTATTCCTCTTTGGGGTGCTCAGTGCTGTGTGAGGAATAGACCCTTGAGCATTCCCCAGTCACCAGGAAGGTCACCTTCGCTCTTTAGCCTATTTACAACAGGGGTTGTTAAGGCTCAGGGAGCAGATGGCACAGAGCATTATCCTGGAGTGCTGTTCCCACGGGAGTACTGTCCATCACCCATGAATCCCTTCCATGAGAATCTGGCAGCAGCCTCAGTGCCAGGAATCATGGCGCCTTTGGGAAAGCAGAGTGATGCTGTTGGCAGTGATGAGAATTGGCTCCTGCTGGAGTGCAGGAAGTCCTGCCAGTGTTCAGGCAGGGAGAGGAAGATGCCTGGGCGGTGCAGGGAGTGCAGGCAGGCACATGCCAGTGCGAGGTGCTGGGGCCAAAATGTCGGTGTGTCTTGGTGGCCCTGGGACAGGGCAGGCTGTGGTGTCCACTGAGCAGAGGATTGGTGGCAGGGCAGGGCACCTCGGTCCCTGGATCAACTGTGATTGTACCAGGTCCCTGCAGTGCCCACCTGAACGCCACTGCCAGCCCCATGTTGGTGTGGCCTCTCTCCTGCGTGGGAGGAAGCCATTTGTGGGGCCTAGAGACAACTTTTTTGGGACCTAGAGCCATCTACCTGGCTTGTGGCTGGAGGGACTCTCCTCCTAATGCCCTCTACTCTCCTCTTTGTCGTTTGCTGCAGCAGATGACACGAAGTCAGCAGATGGATGAGCTCCTGGACGTGCTGATTGAGAGCGGAGGTATGCACTGCTTCCCTGTTCCCCCCCAGGGCTTCCCCTCCCAGCCAAATTGGTCCCTGAGGCTCAGTGCATTCTGTGCACCCCAGCAGAGCTGCCTGAGCTTTCATCATCTCTCCTGTGCCAGCAGCCACTGAGACTGAATCCAAAGGCATATTGGCCCTCTTGGAGCCTGTTCCTGTGTGTGCCATCCTGGTGGGGAGGTCTGGGCTTGGCTGTCACCTGTGCAGACTGCGCAGAGTGAAGGGGCAGCAGAGCAACAGCCTGTGCTCAGCACTGCCAGCCCCCTCCCCACACAGAGCCCCCAGTGTCCCCCAGCATTCCCAGTGCTGCCAGTGCCATCTCCCATGTACAGTACTGCTGGTGCCCCCCGTGCTAAGTGCTGCCTGTGCCCTATCCCAGCCCCTCAGGGACAGCTGCCAGTGCTCGTGCCCTAGGGACTGTGTCCAAACCCAGGGGATCGAGGTCAGAGGGCAGGAATGTGCGAGGTGTCCTGCGGGGAGGGGGGTGGTGAGCAGTGCCAAGGGGACCGAGTGGGGAGCAGGTCTGCAGAGGGAAGCCCCAGAGTCCAGGTGGAGGGCTGTGGTGGTGCCCCTGTGCCCTGTGCACTGCCAGAGCACCTCAAATCCCTCTCATCTGTTGACAGAAATGCCAGCCACTGCCAAGGAAGATCGGTCCTGCCTCCAGAAAGTACCTCAGATAACGGTGTCTCCGGGGAGCGCCGGTGCCTCTCTCCCCAAGCCCCCCGCCCCCTTCGAGCAGGTCCCGCCCGCGCCGCTGCCCTTCGAGCACTGCCCGGGCAGCAGTGACGCCCACCTGGAGGTGCTGCTGAACAGCCCCCTGGGCAGGGTCAGCGACATGGCCCTGCTGAAGATGGGGGCAGAGGAGCCCCACTTTGAGGGGATGATGGAGGGGTTCTCTGGCAAAGCCGCAGATGAACTGCTCAACTCCCAGGAGATTTTACAGACTCCCCTCTCGCCCATGGAAACCCAGCTCTCCCCTTCCCCTGCTGAAGGCTCCAGTTTACAAATGAGTTTCACTGAGTCTCCGTGGGAAACGATGGAGTGGCTGGACCTCACGCCCCCCAGCTCTGCCACCGGCTTTGGCTCACTCACCCCCGCGGGTCCCAGCATCTTCAACATCGATTTCCTGGATGTCACCGACCTCAACCTGAACACCAGCATGGACCTGCACCTGCAGCAGTGGTGAAGGGAGGTACTGGCAGATGGTGTGAGCCTGCAGCAGGCAGTGTAGTGTTTCTGTCGTGCTGGAGAATATGCGAGGCTGACGTGCCTCATCCAGGGGAAACTGGAGTCATTTTCCCAGCATATGAACTTGTTTGAATTTCCAGTCACTTCAAATTGACAGCACAACTCTGGTACTTTGTTTTTCTTCCATTGACACGTCCCCACAGAGGACACCAGTGCCTAAAACACACTTCCTTTAATTGACAAGAACTTCAGTTTTCTTTCTTTAGTCTTTCCACCCCCCCCCCCCTAGTTTTAGTAGTCACTCTCATGAGAACTGGAGCAGCTCATGACAAGACTGCGTGGTGAGATGGCCTCACCTGGGTTGCAACAGGAAATCACAGAGCAAAGAACCCAATGTTTCCCTCTCCCTCTCCCCCCAAGCTCTTCAGACAACCCTGCTGGCCTCATCTTGGCTGTGCCTAGGCCATGGGTGTGGAGCAGGAGGCTCTGCCCAGCCTTGGCTCTTGCCTTGGCTCTTGCTTCGCTCCTCCTGCCCTGAAGCTGCAGTGCCCAGTCCCTGTACAGCCCTGCTCCAGGGGGGTGAGAGATGGAGACCACCATGTTCATGGTGACACCTTGGCAAGTCCTGAAGGGACAAAAAGCCCAGGAGCCATCCTGGCTGCAGCCTGCACTGGATCAGGCTGTGCCCTTGGAGCAGAGAGCTGTGGAGGTTGCAGGCAGGTGTTCAGGAGGCAGGTGCAGGTATCACAGGGATGTGCCGTGCCGGTGGGCGGCCGTGTGCCACACCCATGGGACACAGATGTGTGAGGTGTTTTGGTCCAGGGTAGGAGCAAATGGTATGAAAGAGCCAGCTGGGCTTTGGAGGGGCTGTTCTGTGCACAGCCAGGTCAGGGTGATCTCCATGCCCCTGCCTCATCTGGGAGCAGGGGAGCCAGCAGGGACACTCAGTGACCGGCATGTGGAGCAGGGCTGTGGGTCTGTGTGAGCCTCTGCTTGTGCTGCCTGCCCTGCTCTGCCATCCACCCTCCGTCCTTCTGCCCATTCTTCAATCCTCAGCAGTCATCCTTCTTCCCAAGTTTAGTCCAGTGTCACTGCTCCCCCAGCCCAGAGCGAGGCTACCGGAGAACAGCTGTGAATCACCGAGGATCTCCTGGAGGAGCCCGTTCTCCCGAAGCCGGCAGAGAAGGAAGCTCTCCCGCAGTGATGCTGGAATCACCAGCATGTCTCCTATGAGTCTCTGTGCAATATTCTTTCCTCAGGCTCTAGCAAGAAGGAGCCTTTGCTTCACTTCTTGGCTTCCACCAAAGAACTTGCTGCAGACTGTGTGATGGGCACGTCTGTTTTTTGCAATTCTGGTTTTGCCAAAGTAAATATTGTTGCTGACAAAGATTGTAAAACTATTTACAGACTGAGTGTATTTAATATTTGTTACTGGAAGGACAGCACACGGAGATGCAGCCACTGGGAGGAGGTCCAGCCTGGCCATGGCTCCCGTGGCACTTCCCCAGGGATGCTGGAGCTGTCGGAGGTGGCTCTGCAGCCCCGGTGGGTCCCCAGTCCATGGTGTTGTTGCATGCTGTATAAAGCACGTGGCAGTAGCTTTCAAGTCACTATTTAAAGCACCACTTTTCTATTGTACAAATGTCACAGGGCACTGCTAGGATAGACAGTCACAGGTTGCCTTTTTTTTTAAAAAGAATTTCTTTTTCTAAGTGAGAGATTTTTAGAAGCCAGTCTGTGGAGAATATTCAGAGCACTTGACCCAGAGTAGTGTTAGCTACTCCACTGCAGCCTTGTACAGGGCTTTCCAGGTAACTTTCTCCTCTCAGCAAATGTATTTCCTTATTTAAAGGGATGCTGTCAGCTTCAAACCTGTAAGCAAGCACATTTCCTTACCTATGTTACCAGCAACACCTTTATTATTAAAACCCTTGTCTTGCCACTCTGTCTACTCGCAGTTTGCTGTTTGATTTCACCACTGGGACAGCCACAGTCATCCCAGCTGCCACCATCTGATGCCAGCTCCGTGCCCTGAGGCAGCTAGTCTTTCAAGGGCAGAAATATTTCTTTCACAACTGTGGTTTCTCCTGGAAGATTCCTGAACACACCAGCTGGAGTCTCTTGTTTCTGCTGGCTCTTTCTTCTGTTGGCTCTGATTTTGCTTTATTCTCCTGCAGACCCCCTTTCCCTGGTCAGGGTCCCCTTCAAAGGCAGTGGCTGGTACCCTGCCCAAGCCCCTTGGCATTTCTGCCAGCACTGGGCTGGTAGCCACAGGGCACATGGGGCACAGGCAGAGCCCTCCCCCCAGCCAAACCTCCTGCTGCCCTCAGGCAGAGCAGGCTGGGACCTTGGCTTCTTCTCCTCAGGAGAACCTTGGATCCTTCCCCCAGCTACCCCTGTGTCTGTTCCAGATCCATTGCATTTTCCTTTGATTAGAGAAGGTTCCCCAGTGTCTCAGTTTAATGAGACTGAAGTGTTTTGCTAAGGAGGATGAGTTATGAGGAAGACCAAGCTGTTCCCTCTAAGCAACCGTAAATCTGAAATCAAGAGACTCTGATGGAGGAAGCGTGGAGAAAGGAAAAATAGCAGCCCTTTATTAGAGACTGTATGTGTATTGGCAGAACAACGAAAGAACACAAAAACAACACAGTCAATAATCCTGGACCCAAAGTTTTAAAAAAAAAAAAAAAGAAAACAACCCCAAAAAACAACAGTTGAGGACTCTCTGCCTGTTGGTGCAGTCCCAACACGGCCGGCAGGGGGCGCTGTGGGGGCGCTGTGAGGGGCCGAAATGGAGATCCCTCCCGTCCCACCGGGAAGGGGAAGGGAAAAGGGGAGAAAAGGGGGCTCTTCTCGCAAAACCCGCGCTGTCTGCGGCTGGCTGTGGCCGGGATTTCTCCCCCCTCGTCAATGGACACACGCCGCTGCCAAACGGGAGCGCAGGAGGGAAAGGGCGGCCTCGTCCCCTGCAGGTTCCTCTGCAGGCGAGCAGGGCTGGGCTGGGGGCAGAGCAGGGCGCAGGAAAGCGGAGCCAGAAGCAGCCAGGTGAGCAGGCCGAAAACAAAGTGAACCTCGGACCCCTCCCACACGCAGGCTCTCTCCATCAGGGCAGAGATGAAGTGCCTCCTGTTTCCGAGGAGAGAAAAAACCCTCATCCCCCTCCCCACGATCTTCAGAGGGCCATCAGCTGGGAGTGGATCTGCTGGCTAGTTCTTTAGTGTGGGTCAATCACCCAAGGCAAACTACCCTTCCCCGTTCAATATCTTTCTTTTACAGTGATGCAGGGAAAATAATAATTCCTTACTTGTTTTTTTTTTTTTTTAGAATGAGTAAGGCTATGACACGCAGGTATTTGCTCACCTGTGTGCAGGGAGGGACTGCCCAGGTGGGCACAGGTAGGCTGAAGCTGAAATGGTCCTGAGACACGGCTCAAGTGAGTATGGAAAGATGCAGATGAACAAATAAGCAGTTCCTGTGAACACCTTTTAAGCTTTAACCCACATCCTGCAGCCGGGTGTGCTGTGATAAACTGCCTGAGCCAGGTCATGGGTCCTCAGAGGATGAGGAGACAAGGCTCAGCCTAGGATTGTTCCAGGAATAGTGATGCACTGGAGCACCCCCTGCCCTGCTGGGAGAGCCTGCCTGTGCTACTCCACCTGCAGCAGAGCAGCTGGGAGCCTGTGCTGCCACTGCCCCCTTGTAAAAGGCAAACAGCAGAGCCAGTGGGCCGGGGAGTCACAGCTCTGAAGTGCAGGAAAGATGCCTGTCAGGTGCCAGAGTTTGGAGCAGCCCTACTGGGGCAGCTGAGTCCAGACCAGAGACCAGGCCCCAAACAATCCCAGCAGCAACTCCTGCATGGAGAAGAGCTCAACCCAGCTCTGCCCCAGCCAGTGGCCCCCCAGCCCCACCAGAGCAGCCTCCTGGGGAAAGCCCAGTCTGTGACCCTGGGATGGGACAAGCCCATTGCCTTGGGTTAGTTCACACTCAGCCTTCCATGTGTAGGTGATTTTCCCACACAGGTTGTCCTAAGGAATTTAGGGTTGGAGGATTTTCCTTCCTCTCAATACCAAGCTGAAGGATCCCAGTCATGTCCGACTCTCTCTGGGCCTTCCTTCCTGAAAAACAGCAGAAATACAAAGCAAAAAAAAAAGAAGTTCCAAGTGTCAAATTAACATTTTTCATGCCTGTATGAGGTTTTTAAAATGTGAGCATCCTGGCTCAGTGTTTCCATCCAGTGTTTCCTCCACAACAGGCACTGACACATCCACAGCATCTCTCCACCAGCTCCCAGGTCAAGACAGACCATGGGTAAAGCACAGTTTCCCTCACCAAAACTGTGACACGGGGAAACAATACTTGTTTCTCAGCCCTTCTGCCCTGGTGGGGTGGGATGAAGGGGCAGCATAAGTAGGAACTGAAATGTGCCCTTTACAGAACCCTGCACATAGAGGGGACCAAAGCCCCAGAGCCCAGTGCCATGGCTGGAGTGCATTCCACCACCCCTCACCCCTCACTGTGACATCCACAGCAGCACCCCCAGGACCTCTCACTGCACCCCAGTGCCACCTCTGCACCCCCAGCACCGCCAGCCCGGCCCTCAGGGCGCCTCAGGCTCCTCCTGTGCAACCCTGGCACCTCATCACCCCCCCAGAGCCCCCACTGCCAGCGGGGCAGCCCCTCACACCTGCTCAGCACCCCCTCCCTGAGCACACTGCCACCCCATACCCACCCACAGCCCTCCATCCTCCATCCCTGGCCAGCTCCCCCAGAGCCTCTGCCCACCCCATACCCACCCACAGCCCTCCATCCTCCATCCCTGGCCAGCTCCCCCAGAGCCTCTGCCCACCCCACACCCACTGGGGACGCACCAGGGCCACTCCTCACCCACGCATGGGCCTCTGTGCCCCTGACCTGCTGTCACCCCCCTGTCTGCACCACCTGAGGCCACCTGTGGCTTTGCAAGGAGGGCAGAGGGTCTCAGGGGGCTTCAGCAAAGGCAACTACTGGGTTTAAAGCACAGACACTTGTTCACTCTGGAGCACTGGCATGGCCCCAGCTGTATGGCCAGGGGTTTCAAGACCCTAAGAGCTACCTGCACACCTTGGCTCACACACAGCAGGATGACGTGGCCTTCACAGAGTTTTGGGGATTTTATGTCACAGCACTCCCCACCCTCAAATTTCTACCAACTTGTTGCATCCAAGTTAGGAACTAAGTTCCTTGTATTCCTATCAATTCCTTACATTCAACATTTTTTTGCAGACAAAAGGAAACTCGTTTCTATACAAATCTATGAATTTATTGGTAGTTTCACTGACATATTAAGCACTGAACTAAAGAATTAGTTTTACTTAGTTCAAATGACCACTAGAAGTTAACATGCACCAAAAGTGTTACATACAGTTAAATCCAGTGCTCCCCTTTTCCTGGGGGCTCTGCTCACCTTTCACTGCCTCTCTGGGGCTTTCAGCCTGGAGGAGGGTGTGGGGTGTCACAGCACAAGGCAGCAGCCTCAGCCTTTGCCAGAAGAAGTGCAGATGTCTACATGGATGGATTTTTCCTCCTCGCTCTGCAGTGGCTGAGGAAGCCAGGGTGATTTTTTACACCTTTGCAAACACACTCATCCTTCCTTGCTTTGTAACCAACCTCACATTACACCTGAATTGCTGTATCTGTGACTTCCATCTGCCAGAGGCTTGATTTTGTTTAAGGCTGGTTTTACCCTACCCCCAAATCCCATCCCTTTAACAACTACTGACCACTGCTGAGGTGTTTGTAGCCTCAAGAACCCTGTGCCCATTCCTGCAGCCCCTGCTGTCATGCCCTGTCTTCCAAAGCCCGTTCGACTCCAGCTGCATAGAGGATATTAATACACAGCAGAACTACTGAGTATTACTGGTTATTAGTTGAAAAAGTTATCCCAAAGCAGCAGCAATGCATTTACTGGGCTCCAAAGCAGCAGCAACAGAGGATCCCAGAGGAGGCCCAGGAGCACCTCCTGCACTGCTCACCTCACTGGCAATGTCCTGACATCCAGCTCACCCATTGGTGCTGTGTTCTCACCAAAAAGGTGGCTGCAGTCACACTGACATTTCTTCAGGTAGCAGGAATTGCCTGGATTTCAAGGTGGTTTCCACCAACCCCTTGAAATTGGGATCAGGTTCAAATATCTTCAGGAAATCACTGTGATGTGCAGTCTCAGGATCTGAATCCTTTTGTCCTCCTTTCTTACTTAGTTCCCTCCTGCTTTTCCAGCTCAAGCCCAGGTGCAGAGGGAAAAAAAGGAACAGAGGATCCTGGTGCAGGGAACCAGGAGATGAGCTATGGGCTGCACTATGCAGAGGGTCGAGCTACGACGTCCCACCATTCACCAGCATGAAGGGTCTCGAGGGGAAGCCAGACGAGGAGTGGCTGAGGGAGCTGGGCTTGTTCAGCCTGGAGGAGACTGGGGGAGACCTCACTGGGGTCTGCGGCTTCCCGAGGGGATGCTCACAAACTGGAGGGCTCATCAGCTGGTTCTGACAGTGTCTGCAGGGCCTCATGGTGAAGCTCTTCCTCCTCAGAAAGCTGCAACGGCCTCTTAGGACAAATCACCTGGAGTCAGTCCATCACAGAGCTGTCAGGGTGCTGGACTAGGTGAGTTACTATCCCATTCTGAACCTGGTGAGAAACCTGTTTTCCTTGGAAGCTCAGGCAGATTCTCCCCCTCTTCTCAAATACTCTGATTGAACATGACCTGCACTGCCACGTTGGCTGCCTCCACCTGCACCCAACGAGCTGCTCTCTCCTGTCTGGCCAAGACACAGAAACTGCCTCCATGCTCAGACAGCAAAGCAAATTTTTTCCCAGAGGCACAGAGGGAATTGAGGCATCTGAATTTTGTTGGCCCTCATTTTCTTCTTGACTTTCTGTCTGTGAGAGCCGACTTATGCTGAATACGGGCCAAGTCCAGGAGAAGGAGGTGCAGAGCAGAAGAGCTTTGGTCAGCACAACAGGACGTGACTGCCAGGGAGCCAGAGCAGGTGTTTGGTGTCCAGCAAGGTGCTGGGCTCACACAAAGCACCATCTCCAATGGTTTGCAGTGTGGCTCTGGTGTCTGCACCCACAGGCACAGACACCCCCGTGGATACCACAGGCTTTATCACACAGCCTTGCCAGCCAGCACTCCTCGGGTGGGAGCAGCTCCTTCCTGCACACACCAACCCCTTCCAGCCCTCCCGAGCCTGTGCATTTGGGACTGTTGGCACAGCTACACCTGCAGAGTGACAGCCCTGCACTCAGCTCTGCTGCTGCAGATGAGCAGGGATTTGCTGTCTGGACATGCCACATTCTCCTGATGGTAGGGCCTGTCCCGCCTTTCCATCTGGGATTTATGCAAAGATAAAGGCTGTCTGGCAGATGCCCCACAGAGCAGCCCTGCTGTTCTATTTCCAGTACAACGGTGCTCTGTATCTCCAGGAGAGGGAGTTTGTGCTTCATCCTCTTCTCCAAGCACTTGTACAGCTTTAAACATAAAGAAAAAATGTCAATAGCTGTTTTCTGATTCCTCAGAGCAGCCCTTCCTTTCCCTGGACCTTTACTATGCTCAAAGCAATGGCCATGAGTGTGAATTGCATCAGGAGTCAAAGGGAAAATTGTTGTGCTGAAAAGCACAACCAATACCTATGGTATTAACAGAATCCCACAATCCCTGAGGTTGGAAAAGCCCTCCCAGCCCATGGATCCCCCCTGTGCCCATCCCCACCTTGTCCCCCAGCCCAGAGCACTGAGTGCCATGGCCAGGCCTGCCTTGGACACCTCCAGGAGTGGGGACTCCAAACCTCCCTGGGCAGCCCCTGCCAAGGCCTGACCACCCTTTCCAGGGAGAAATTCCTCCTGATGTCCAACCTGACCCTCCCCTGGCACAGCTGGAGGCCATTTCCCTTGGGAGCAGGCCCGACCCCCCCCGGCTCCCCCCTCCTGTCGGTGACGTGCAGAGAGTGAGAAGGTCCCCCCTGAGCCTCCTTTTCTCCAAGCTGAGAGCCCTCAGCAGCTCCTCATCAGAATGGTGCTCCAGCCCCTTCCCCAGCTTCATTCCCTTCTCTGGACACGCTCCAGCCCCTCAGTGTCCTTTTTGTCATGAGGAGCCCAGAACTGGAACAGCACTCGAGGTGCCTCAGCAGTGTCAGCACAGGGGAGGCCTCTAACACAGGCCTGAGCCCTTCATTTGTACCTGGCCACCAAAGGGGACACGGGGCTGGGATGAAGACCAGGGGAAGCCATGCCAGAATATTAGTGGGAATACAACCTATTCACTTCAAAGTGCTCCTTGAAGGAACAGGTGGGGGTGCACATCTGCATTCACCCTGCTTGGGTCCAGGCAGGAATGGGTTTGAGCTCACCCAAATCTCAAAGCTGGTCTTGGAGCTCCCCAGACACACAATAACCATAACACAGCACTGTGCTCTCTTGGATGTTATCCGATGCTTGCTGAAGGTCTGAGCAGCACCTCAGCCAGGCCAGTGGGCACAAAGGTGTGAGGAATTGGTGTGAGGTGCCAGTCTGGGCTACTGAGCAAAGACAGTGGCCAGTGGTTCCAAGTCTTCTGGAAGGCTGGTTCAAATGTTGGCTCCTCGGCCTTGGCTCTGAGTATGGAAACAGAGGAAGAGGCTGTGTGGACTGTGGTGCCCACAGGAAGAATCCCAGCCCCGGGGCTGGAAAAAGCCATCACATGTCACTCAAGCAAGGAATGTTGGAATTGTCCAAGGGCTCTCAGGAGCAGTAACAGTGGCACTGTGCAGATGTGGATCCTGTTGAAGACCACGGGGGCATCTGGGATGTGGTGGGAGGTTTTGTGCACCACACCAGCATGACACTGTGACTATGGGACCCTCAGCAATGGAGTGAAGGACAGATGGGCAGGAAGAGTCCAGAGGAAAAATGGAACATCAGTTCAACAAGGAGCAGCAGAGAGGAACTGAAATGTCTCCAAATATGTTCCCTCCTGTATGTCAGTAACAGGGGAACAGAGCTGAGAGGGATCCTCCCCCTCCTGCAGAGCACAGGAACACCCTGTGCAGGGATGGGCAGGGGGACTCACATGCAGCCACCAGCTCCTGTCAGCTCCTTCAGCTGTGACAGCTTCCTCAGGGCACATCCCAGAATGCAAAGACAGTGCCAAAGGAACAGAATCCCAGAGCAGCCCCAATCCATGGAATTGTAAAGTGAGGAGCTGGTTTCTCCAGTGGCTGCCCAGCAAGGCAGGACCTTCCCTGGGGTGTGCTCGGACTTTGTCTTCTATCTTCACCAAATGAACGATCTTGGATTCTGACTGAAGAGTGAGGACAGCAGGTGATCCAAAAATCTCCAAAGTATTGTGCTGGCAACAAGAAGTCCGTGTGGTGCAAACGCAGAATCCAGGCAAACTGACAGACTGCAGCCATGTGAACCTTTCCCACTGTGTATCTCTACACAGTGAGACTTTCTTCAGCACCATTACCTGCCTTCCCTTCTCTTGACACAACTGTCACCCTCCAAGTGATGAGACACTGCCAGGGCTGATGCCAGGATCCACCTGTTCCCAAGTGCTCCTGATTCTGAGTTGTGGCATGACCAGTGATCCCTGCAGGATGCTCTGGCTCTCCCCTCTCTGAGCTGGGCACTCCTGGGACCATCCCATCCATCCAGGTGGAGCAGAACAGGCACTCGTGGCTGGGCCCTCTCCCCTGGCTCGTTCTTTCCCAGTGGGGCTCCTGGGCTCCACTTGGCAGACTGCAAGCCCTCCACAGCTTCCAGGCAGGAGAGACACTTACCCCAGCACCAGGCAGTGGGAATTACCTGGGGTTCTGAGACATCTGAGCTTTGCAGACCTTGGCTGCTCTTGGAAAACTAAAGCAGCCTGCAAGGCTGGGAGCATTGGCTGCCCTTTTCCTGGGGCATGGGCACAGCCACCTGCCCTCCTCGCAGATCCTGAGAACCTCCAGACCCTCCCAGTGCCCACCTGAGAGGCACCCGAATCACACAGAGGGCCCAGCAGTCTTACAGAGAGAGAGAATATATCCAGGGCTCCCTACACTTCTTTAATTTAGCACAAGCAGATTCAAAGGCTGCTTCCCTCCTCCACCTGGAGGACAGGCCTGAAGGCAGGTATTCCATAGCTTTTAGTAAACCTTCCCATTCATGTCTGACCTCACAAAAGGAAAACAAGGTCACAGTTGCATCTTAGTTTTATTACAACTGACCTGCAGGCAAAAGGATAGAACTAGTACATAAACACTCTGATCCACGTATAATAGCTTAAATAGAGGAGGAAGTCAAACCAGGATATCAGATAAAATATTGGGAAGCTCTCTGAAGCACTTATGTTCCTGAGCTTCATTTTACAGACAATAAGGCAACATCCCTGCACATCAGCTTTTTGTTATTTTTTTATACATTTTTTTCTATGGTACAAAAAAAAAAATAACCAGAATTCACAATGTACAGTTCTTACACTATTTTCACAGCTTCTGAACACTATACACCTTTTTTTTAAAATGAAGATACATTGCAATTAGTTGTGCACCCTTAATAACTGATAATCATCTATGTTGAATAGGCTAAACATGCCCTGTATGGTCACCCAGGCCATGGCACCTCAGCCCTGACTGTCACTGGGTCACTGGCAGCTCAAAGCTTTGCCTTTCCATTCCCAGCAAACTGGTCCTGCTGCTTGAGATGGGTCAGCCCCAGAGCACGGGCCCAGCCCTCCCAAAAGGGCAGAGCAAGGCAGGCACTCATGTTTTGGGTGTGCTGGCCCTCTGAAAGGTTTCAGGGCTCCCTGTCACGGGGAGATGCACAGTGGAGGGGGACAGAGCCTGAGCACATGTGGCTGCCCTCGCTGGGTCTGGGTCTCTTCAGCCTCCCCAGCCAGCGCCCCACGGGACATGGAGGGTCCATGGTCCCATTACAGGGGGCTGAAGGCTGGAGAGAGGAATTTGCCCGAGAAGGGCTCTGGGCTCAGGGCAGAATCACTTCACACACTCCATGTACGGGTTCAGCTGATCCTTCTGTGGATGCATCAGAGCTGTCGGGAATGACCGATTACTCCAGAACGCTCTGCCTTGTCTGTTCTGGGAAGACTTCGGTGACCACCTCGCCTGAGGAGCAGCCCCAGAGGAACACACCCCAGGAAGGGCAGGGCTAAGGGATCCCCAGGGCTCACCCCAGCCTGGGTGCCCGTGGGAGATGTGCGGTGCTGCGAGATGTCCCCTCCGTGGCGCAGAAGCTCCAGCAGTCCCAGAGCACGGCCCCAGCTCTCCTGTCCCCGCTGGCATGGGCTGGTCTTCAGTGCTCCCGCACCACCCTGGTCTGCACTCGGTAGCTTTGGTTTGAAGCCCCTCCTGGGGTCCTGCCAGCACCACAGTGCCTTCACTGCCACGGCAGCCTGGGTCCAGGTTGGCTGCAGAGCTCTCACAAGAGGTTGCTCTAACACTGGTGAAGTCCTACCAAGTGCCTAAACCAGACAGCCCAAAATGGAAAGCTGAGACCCTTGCAGCTTCCATTTTATCCCTGGTGTGCTACTCAGCACCTGAAAACTGCAGTGTTTGGAAAAAGTTCTCAGGAAAAATTAACCTTTGAAAAATATGTCAATTAAAACAAACAAAATAAACCCTGATGTGCTGCTTCACTCAGGAATGGGCCAGAAGATGACAGCTTGCCTGGCCTTGCCGGGCCAGTTAAGAATCCTCAGGGTGTTAGACACTCCCTCCTCTCCTTCTGCACCCAGCACTCTCAGGGAGGTTCATTCCAGGTGCAGCAACAGGAGTCATGGAGGGTCACAAAGGAGGTTCAGTGTCCAGCAAGGTCAGCAGAGTGTGATGGGCACAGAGCCCGGGGCAGCCCAGCACACCCCTCCATCCTGCCAGCAGTGGCAAGACAGAAGAGCTGAGGTTTGGATTCGTGAGGGACACTGGGCTGGGGGGCTGGGCAGTGACAAGGCAAGAGCACCAGGGCTGGGGACAGAAGGAACACAAACACTGGCCAGAACTCACAGCACATTAAAGCAGCTGCAGCCTCTGTGGATGGCACTGGGCGAAGGCAAAGCAAAGCCAGAGGGTGGTGAGCGCTGTGCACTATAAACCAGGTCACAAGCAGGTTAAATTCAATCAAGTAGTTTAATAATTCTTCAGGTCAAAGGTCTTATCTTACCAGGTAACAATTTACAGGACACCTAGTTAAGAGTGAAGAGTGGCTGGCTTGGTAAAAGGAGGAAGAATACATTATGTCCCATCTCAATAGTTTAATGTTAGCCTCTTTCAATGCAACATATTTTTGGTAAAGACATATTCACTATATTTAACATGATCTCTCTTTAACAGGAAGTTCAGCTGAGCACACTGTCCCCAGAAAGTACACTGCGACTGTAAAGCAACAGAATTTCATAGCAGTAAATCTATTGCACTTTGTGAAGAATAAAATTCTCCTTTGCCTTTCCAGCTCCAGAAGGCAAAGCATCTCGTTGGTTAAGCAAGTTCTTCTCCCGCCAGGCAAAGTCTCTTAATGTTCAGACAGACAACGCCTAACTTTTGTTTGTTTGCTTTTTATTATTACTTGAAACAACAATTGGAAGAGTTTGAGAGAAAAATCTTTCCAGTAGCTGCTGAGAAGTCTCCAAGTTTTGAGTCTAGAAATTAATTTTAGGTGCTATCCAATCACGGTCAACAAATAAATGTACTTATTTCCACATTTCATGAATATGTCCACAAAAGAGCAAGATGAGGTCTCTCTGTGACCAACACTAACACTGTGTGATCAGGTATTACAGGGATGCACTTTATATGTGACAACAGTATACAGACAGGATGGAAATAACACCAATATTATTGCACATGGTGTCTGGGCGAGCATTAAAAACACTGCAATATGTGATGAAAATTCTTTACAGCTTGTTTTCCCTCAGCCCTTTTTCTAGAGTTTGATGTAGCAGCAATATCAATCCACGTACATTGGAGAGCTGGGAGTTGCTGGCATTTGATCCAGGATTTTACAAACATAGCATGCAACATCCACTGTGCGTTCCTCATACATCAGGATGAAGGGATGTTTCTGGAATCAGATAAAAACCAACAAGGTTACAAGTTGCCCCCCTGCCACGTGCTGGCTCCCCAGGTAAAAGCTGAGCAGGTGAATTTGCCTGGTGCAAGAACACAGGGCTTGGTGGTGGCCGCAGGACACCAGGACGCAGCTTGGACTGTGGCTTTTCCACTCTGGGAATCCGTATCTTTAATGTGGGAGGTTAATGGAAGTAGCACAGGACTCGAGTGTCAGGAGCTTGTGGAGGTCAAACCCAAGCCCTGCTCTCCTGAACCCTGACCCTCAGCTCTGCCCAGGAGGTCACACTGGCCAGAGCCAGCTCCGACAGCTGGTTTGTAATGTCAGGGTGGCCCTGGGCCGGCACACCAGGACACCCTTTCACACCCCTGCAGGGACCCTGATCTGATGCCACAGGGCACCTCCCCCTGCTGATCTGCCTTGCTGACAGACACCCATGGCAGTGGCACAGAGGTGGAGCTCCTCCTCCAGCCCTGGAGCTGAACACCCTGCCAGGATGGCCCCAGGAGGGGACGTGTCCCAGCCCCGCTGTGTGACCGCCAGAGCCGCCCCAGCTCAGACACACTGTGTACTCACCAGAAGCTCTTTGTACTTTGGCCTTTTGGACTCGTCCTTTGTAAGGCTAAAGAAAGCAGAAAGAGAATTAGGAGAAGGTGGGATTGGGAAAATGTCACAGATATCAAATACAGATTTTTACAGGGCATGATGTTGAGCCCACTGCTGTCACAGTGGGACTCACCGCCTGTGGCTTCCTGGAAGATCCATCCTTGCACTGTGAGTGACCACAGGAACTGCCTCCCTCCCTCCCAGCCATCCTAGCTGTGTGTGCAGGGGACAGCGAGTGGCATCAAAGGCCCCCAATGTCCTGTCCCAGGGGGCATGGTGGGGAGAGGGGATGGGCTGGGCAATACTGACACCCCAGGAGCCAGAGCTGCACCACTGAGGAGAGAACAGGTGGGTATGGCACCATTCCCAAACAAAGGGAGTCACTCTAATTCCCAACAGCTGCACTTCCATCTCCAGGAGCTCTGGCTGGGCCTTTCTCCATCTCCAGCACCACCACCGTGTGGCCTCCACCCCCCGGAGCAGCTGAGGGTCAGCAGCACGGCTCTGCCCACAGAGCTTGTGGGGCAGAGGGGCCCAAACCCGGTGACTGGGCCCACACAGCCCTCTCCAGGCTTCTGCCACCCCACAGCAATCCCCCACTGACCCCACCAAGGCTCTCTGGGGGCTCCAACCTGCTCCTCCAACACCTGTGAGGCAGCAAAGCAGGACTTCAGCTCACAGACCGAGCTTTGCTCTGAAATGTCCACACCCCCTTTCCTAAAGCACCCTGAGAAATCCCTCATTCCTTTCCCAGCTGAATGTGAAGCTGCTTGCCTGGGGTGGGCACTGGCAGCACCGGGAGCTGCTCATGCCTGCATAGAACTCTGGTTCCCAGGATCCTGATGCTCAGGAGCTTAGGGCTCCTCCTTAGCTGCTGAGGCCAAGCCCAGACTGGAGACTGGAGCAGAAAACTGAACTGCTGTAGGAAGCAGTTTTAGGAGTGGGCTTCCAGATAAGCCTCTAACACAGGGAGTTGGGCTGAAGGGGGAAAATGTTCCACCCAGGCATTCACAGTGCTGAAAGAAATACCAGAAACTCTTTAACACTGAAATGTTAAATAACTGTCTCTTGCCCTGAGAAGCCCCATCCCTGGGAGTGTTCAAGCCCAGGCTGGACAGGGCTTGGAGCAGCCTGGTCCAGTGGAAGGTGTCCCTGCCTGTGGCAGGTGGGTGAAACCGGGTGAGCTTTAAGGTCTCTTCCAATCAAACCCATTCTGTGATTCCATGATTCTATGACACAGCATCCTTTCCTCACTGATCCATCCTAGCAGTGACACTGCAGGACTCTCTTTCGATATTTTTCCTGACTCTTGAATGCACAAACCCAGACAATTTAGATGCACATCTGTGGGATGTTTCTGCCATCACCTACCACACAGCCTTGGGGAGCCTCACCTGCCACCTTAGTAACCCCACAGATCACTGTTCACACTGAACTAAAGGTTATTAAGAGAAATATTTATTGCAGTGTTGCTATGAAGACACCGTAAAGACTCCAGGCAGAGTCAGATTATTTACAAAACCAGGTTAAACAAAACCCAGAATCAGACTGAAATCTCTGGGCTCTGTGTGCTGTGTCTGATCCGGAGCAGTGGCCCTGGGAGGGGGCAAGAGGATGGAAATACAAATTGACCTGATAAGCCTGGAGAAGAGAAGGCTTTGAGGAGACCACAGAGACCCCTGTGGGGTCTAAAGGAGACTCACAGAAAGGCTGGGGAGGGACTTTTTACAAGGGCATGGAGTGGCAGGACAAGGGGGAATGGCCTTAAGGTGAAAGATGGTAGATTTAGATTGGTTATTAGGAAGAAATTCTTGGCTGTGAGGGTGGGGAGGCCCTGCATAGGCTGCCCAGAGAAGCTGTGGCTGCCCCAGCCCTGGAAGTATCCAAGGCCAGGCTGGACAGGGCTTGGAGTGACCTGTGCTAGTGGAAGGTGTCCCTGCCCATGGCAGGGGGTTGGAATGGGGTGGCCTTTAAGGCCCCTTCCAACCCAACCCAACCCATTCCATGGTTCTGTGGGCCAAAGATGTGGCTGTTTAATGGAGATGTTGCACAGGCCAAATTCACAGGGCACCACAGCAAGGTCCTGGCTTTGCAAAGTCTGATGATGTGGCATCTCCATGGAGAACCTTGTGGAAACACACTAGTGCTTGTTCTGCACACGGAGAAAGCAATTCTGACCTTCTAAGCAAATGTTACAGTTGCAGTTCCAGTTTTGACTGAAAAATAGAAACTTCTTCTGAGCAACAAGCCATTTTGATGCTCAATTTTCTGCAGCCCCAAAACAGTAACCAGGCCTTCCTCACAAGGGGCTGGGAAATAGAACTTAGGCTCCTTAAAAATTTGTAATTCTGAAGGAGAGTACAATCCAAACCCAGAAGTCATCTCCAGAGGATGGAAAGCTCTGAAACAAGACCTCTTGAAAGTTGAAATTATCTACTGCTGAGCCTTTCTGTGTCACAGAGCTTTGAGGTGGCCACCCCTGTGCTGGGGATGTCCATCACCTGGTCTGCTCAGGGCAGAAGGTCCCAGAAGACAAATGCAGGTCACACTGATGGATCTGATCTGTGCTTTGGTGTTGGGTTAACAAAATTATATTGACCACCTTTCTCATTTAGATAGAAAAGGGCTTCACTAGAAAATTCCCAGTCAGCCCTTACCCTAAGCAGGACCCCACACCTGTGGCAGGGGGGGACTTCCCAAGCCCCTCTGAGCAGCATCACCCCCTCCCCACGGGGCTGCAGAGGCCCTGCCTGCAGAAAACAATCTCCAGCCTTGATCTCAACATCAGTTACACAAGGCATGAAGCCAACAACCCAGCAAGCCACAGCCACAGGTCCTGGCAGTCACTGTGCTGAGCCCAGCCCAGGAACTGGGCAGGAAGGCTCCCAGCCTTGCCAGGCAAAGGCAGGACAGTACAGATCCTCTTTGCCTGACCACGGGACAACACTGCCCAGTGCCTCTGGCTTCAAACTGCAGAGGAAAGGGCAAACAGCAGGTCTGTCCCACGGCTGTGTGACAAGGAACAGAATGCACAGGTCAGGCCCTTACCCAGTCACACAAACCTCCTGCCTTTGGTCTTCCCACACCTCTCCCTAGCACAGCCTCTCAGAGGTTTTCTCCTCACCCCTTCCCTGAAGAGCAGTTTGCCCTTCAGCCCCATCTGGACAAGTCCCCAACACCTCCAAACTACTGAAATGTGAGAGGTCCTCACCCTCATGCTGGTGCAGGAACATGAAAATGAGCCAGAAGGTGCTGGGCACATGACCTTGTCAAATACCCTGCAGTGACAAAACAAGCCAACTCCAAGTGCTTTCAGCAGGACACACTTACCACAAGTTGACGAAGTTGATGAAACTGGGGGAGAACTCCCTTTCCTCTGAGTTGCTCAGCTGTGGTGGGTCTCCTTTCACTACTTGTGTCAACTGGTCAAACACACTGTTCCACTTGGGGTAAGGGAATCGCCCCGTGGCTAGCTCGTACTGCAGGGAGACAGCAACAGCACCAGGCAGTTTACATGAGGTGAGTTCAGTCACGGCAACAGAATGTCTGCAAGGACACTGAACCCTCAAAGGAAGACTGAGACGAGATTCTTCATCCTATTCTTGTATGGTTCTAAGAGGAGGGAAGGTTTTATCCACAGTAAATGCTGCCTGTGTTAGGAGCACGGCCAGACTTAGCCTGGCCAGGCTGTGCTTCCATGTCTGCCACTGACTGTACAACAAACCAGTGTTGTAGAGTAAAATCCTCCAAGCATCCTAACAACCACTAGAGAAAATGGATAATGAGAATCATACAATCATAGGATATCTTAAACTGGAGAGGACTCACATGGATCACCAAGTCCAACTCCCTGCTCCTCAGAACAATGGAAATGAGCATTTTAAAACACCAGTAGGGAAGACAGAAGCTACTGGTTCGTAAGTTATTGCTTCTGCTTTCTCTTCTGCTTCACCTCCTGGAGAAGGTACAAGTTTCTCAGTGCATCTGTGTGTGCACCTTGCAGGGCTGTGGTAAAGCCACCAGGAATCAGAATCCAGGATTAACCAAAGTCTCTGTGCAGCCAAAGCGCAGCAGCTGCCAGGGCTGTCAGGGGTTTATTCCCACAGGCTGAGTGTTCTGCCCTGCACCACCACACTCACTATCCCTCCTCAGCTCAGACTGAACACGAAACTCATTTACAATCCAACACCCACCTCTTCCCTGCTCACATCTTGCTCTCTGCAAAACACAGCTGCAGCCAAAGGTATCTGCAGGGGTTCGGGAGAACCATCTGCCTGGATGGGATTTAGAGCATTCCTGAGCCAGGAAGTGCCCAATTCTATTACAACATGCAAACATGTTGGGCTGGGCCTGGAGCTGGGCTGGGCTTCCCATGTGTGACACCACCCCCCTGCACAGGGCACCAGGGCTCCCCAGAAAGAAAGGGGTCAACCCCCCACTTACCAAGGTAATCCCCAAGCTCCAGACATCGGAGCGGACATCGTAGCCTTGCCTGGAGGCGCTGGGATCTATCCTCTCCGGCTGAAACGGGAAAAGCTCCAGTCAAGCACTGTGCCATGCAGGAAGCAATCTGCAAACTTACTACAAACACTGAGTCTGTCCCACCAAGGCAGAGCCTGGCAAAGCTCCAGGGGCAAACTTTTGGCCAGGGCAGACCTTCAAGCCCAGAGAAATGTCTTAAGGAATCGCTTCAAACACTGATTTTATGGAGGTGTAGTGGAAGAGGTGATGGGAGATAGCCACTTATCAAAGTCTAACCTTTTGGGGTTTGTTTTCCTTTTGCAAAAGCACCTTGAATAATGGTGACTGTCTATTTATTTAGTTTTGTTCAACTCTGGGATCTCTTTAACACAAAGTCTCACTTTCTCTGTTTTCACAGCCAAGTTGTTCCCAAGGGATCCTAAGACTTGGAATCAATATCTCATCCACCATCCCGAGGCTTAACAGCATCTACCAGAACTCTTCTCCCCAGCTGGCTGCTGGTTGCCAAATCTCAACAGGTGATAAAAACAGTGCATTTTAAGAACAGCTCCTCTTTACAAGGTTTGGTGATCCCTCGAAAATAACTATGATATTACAAGGTCTTCAGATATCCAAAACATCTTTCATAGAAAACAATATTTAGCTAGACATGGGAGGTCTGCACCTAAAAGTGATTTACCCAGAGAGGATAACAGGAAAAAAATCTTTATGCCTTGTATGTCAACTTATGAGCAACCTCAGTCTGCCTTCTTTAGTCAAAAATACAATAATTAAAATGTCTAAAGAAATAAGGTCTCCTTCAGTTTTGGCTACAACAATACTAAAGATACCCAAGGTGCAATAACTTCTAAACTGTGGGGTACAGGACACACTCTGAAGGCCCTGGCTGCTTTGTAAGCTACGTTTTAATACAATGTCATGGCAGATGCAGCTGAAGAGGGCCATGCAATGAACCAAGTGCTTCAGTGCAACCTCCGCACTCCAGTGAGCAGACAACTCACTGCCAACTCACCACATGAGCAAACACCTCCCAGATCCCATGGGAATGTCTCAAGGCATTCCTGACTGCTCTGCCATGCTGCCAGCTCTCCTCTTTGCAGCCCACCACCCACCCGTGGCTGCCCCTGCTGTGACTGCTTCCAGACCTCTTCCTTTCCCCTCAGCTACAGCACCTTCTCCAAGGACCTTGTCCAGGCCATGCCCACCCACAGCCCCAGGGAAGGTTCTGCCAAGCTGCAGTGGTTCTGCATGTGGCTTCTCCTGCAGCCTCCCTGTGTCCACTGCTCCTCAGAACATGGGATATCACCTTCCCAGGGCCACTGATATGTTTTGTCATACTCACTTTCAGTTACAGTATCTGCTTTGAACCAGCCTGGCTTCCAAGGCCACACCCAGAAAACATCCTGTCCATCCCACCCTCCAAGCTCTGCCCTTCGCTGGTTTTTCCTTTGGTTGTGGTTTCCATTCAGCTTAAGCTCATACATTAGTTACTCCTCTCATGACCCTCATGATGGATGTCCAATACTTCTGGTGGGAGGGCAAAATAATAAAATCACTAAAATTCAACTCTCTTTAACCAACCATCAGCCCTTCACATGCTCATCTTGTAGCTCAGTCAAAGCCTATGGTGTGTGCACTGCAGGTACCCCCTGCTGCTGCCTCCTCACACCAACTCCAGACTGCCCTGGGGAGCCCAGACTTCCCACAGGGGGTACAACAGAACGCCAGACAGCTGGGAAGGGACCAAGAGCTGACAGAGCACCCATTTACTTAAATGTGGGGAAGAGAAATGCAACGACAACTTCTCTACAACTCTGCAGGAGGATCTGCCTGAAGTATTTTTGACAAGACTACTCTGCTCTCCTGTAGGTGCAGCAGTGATGCACTCAGAGCTCGGGTCACTGCTGCTGCCTTGGTGAGGGGGACTGAGGAGCTGGGGGCAGTGGCAGATCCAGCCAGCAGAGGCAGAAGAATTGTGCTCTCCACTGCCCTGGCAGCTCTTCCCTCATCACACCATGTGTCCTTTGTTCTACTGTGTCACTCCCTGGCCAAGGAGCTGGGTCTCCTCCTCAGGATCCTGCCTGACCCCAGGAGCGACTGGCACTGCCATACAGAGAGAACACAGTGTTCACAGCTTTGTCCTTGGTCACCTGGTGCTGGAGAGGAGGGAATGACCTTAGAAGAGATTTTTACCCAGCACAATGTGACTGTGATGCCTCAGTTGCTCCTGTGAATGACTCACAGCTCTGCTCTTAGGCACTGAGGTCACCTGAGAGGTCCTATATGCCCAAGAGGAGATCCCAAAGCTTATTATGTTCCACATGAAATTACCTCACCTCTAGCAGCCTGCAGAAGATTTTGGTGTCACCAACTGGGGCTGTTCAGCCTGGAAAAAAGAAGGTTGTGTGGAAACCTCATGTTATGACCCACCCCAGAAGGGGAGGGTAACCCAGGTTAATAAATCCCTTGTGGTGGATAAGAGTGAAACAACACTGAATGATCTCTGCTTGGATGTTGAATTCAGATGGTCCTTCCAAAATCCCTTCTGTTCTCTGATTTCCTGTCCCTCCTGCTCACCCAGGCCAGCCACGAAGCCTGACCAGAGATTATCAGCAGAGATCACATTTCTAGAGAATGGCCTTTCCTCCCCTCCTATTTCCTGTGCATATTTACTGTGAGGGAATGTTCCATTGAAAAGCTTCTCCAGCAGCCTTTTCCAGGTGGAGATGCAGGTTTCCATTCACATGGGATCACCATCCCCTCCCAGCTGGCTTTCCTAACCCTGCCTGAATTCCTCGATCTGAACAGCAGCAAAGTGAGGGACTGGTAGACAGGGGACACTTACCAGGCACAGAAAGGTTGGAATATTATCGAAGGCCTGTTGGGTTTTTACAAATGTAGACCCTGAAACTGTGCAATGACCTTGTCTGTCTTGTTAGAAAAGGTATATGTGGCTGTAATAAAGCTGGACTAGTGCAGGGCATGGTCTGGATCCCAACTAACTCAAGCATCAATAATTTGCATCAGTAAATCTTATTCACTGCTAGGAGTTCAGAGTGTAACTGTTATGTGTTATGTGGGAAAGATTTATAGTGGGACCTCAGAGGTGGCCTACTGCTAATAGTATCCATGAAAATATGAAAGTAGTGTTGCTAAATTCTGCCTATTACAAAAAGTATGGCTTCTGTGGTACTTCAGGGCTCCTGGAGAGAGAGCCCTTCTGTGTGACTGGAGTGTTGGTAAGCTGGGCTCTGGCTGGCTGCTGACTCACTGGAGCAGACAGAAAGGCAGCACTCTGGGGTGACAGAGGCTCTCAGGGCAGAACAGGAGAGCAGGAAATCCTGAAGGAGCATCAAGACTTCAGGTGTGTGGCTGGGGTGATACTCTGGGAGCTGCTGCTCTTGTTGCAGACACCAAAGGTGAGACAAACGTGCAGTTTGAACAGCCTCAGGGTCTACATTTGTAAAAGGTGTGGAAAAAATGGGGGGGTCGTAGCCCAGCCACAAAACACAAGCCAATCTGCCTGAAGGGAAATAAGCTGCTCTGTTCCTAATCTCCTCAAAGAAAAGCTGAAGAGGTGACTGCACAGAGTCAGAAAGTACCTGCTGGCGCAAGGGGCTGTAGCAAAGACCAGGCTCCTGAACTCTGCAAACAGAGCAGAAACCAGAGCCCATAGCCAGCCACTAACACAGGACTTACTCGTACTAAGTAGTATGAGGAGCATAATTTATGACCAGGACAACCTCGAGGGCACTGTGGCAAATTCTCCAGCAGTTGAAGAGGCACCTTTAATGCAAGACTTTGGAGATCTTCACTGTCTGGCACTATTTTGGAAGGCCAACATCCAGCACCCCAGGGCTTGACACACCAACGCCATCCCCACTGCTGCTGCCAAGAGCTCTTAAAGGGCTGTTGGGTGTTTCAGGCCTAACAAGGAACTTTCTCACAGAACGTCACCAAGGGCCCAGAGTTTTGGTAGGGATGCTCTGCAGGTCCTTGAAGTCATTACTGAATCAAACACTGAACTGCCCACTTGGTTTTCCACAGCCATAAATCCTAACCAACAGGCCAGCTCAAACACACACTGAAAGGAGTTCAGAAGGAAGCACAGCAAGGGAACTACTTCTCACCCCAGAGGGCTCTGTGATGCAGCAAAGAAAGGGAACCAAGAAGGTGTCTACAGATGAAGTCACACAGGTCCAAACCAGAAATCAAATGTAACAAGCAGATGGCCATCAGCAAAGGTGAGTCATCGTGTGGCAGCCCAGGCAAGGCCAGGCTGCAGTCACCACAGTGTCAATCTCATAACCTGGTTTCCTAAAGATCTCTTCTGTTCAGTCAGAAGCTGTTGGTCTGGATGCAGGACCAGGAGACTTCCCCTGCTGCATTCCATTGCCTGTGAAAGGCTGCTCCTGAAGAGCACAGCCCTCACCCTCAGATCTAGTCCTGACCCCAATCCTTTCCTCATTATGGGAAACAGGAGCTTTTGCACTCCATGAATACTGGAGTCCCTGTGCCAAAGCAGGTGCTGTGCCCTGCTCCTGCCATGGCCCTGTGTCCTGCCTGCCCCACTGCTGAGGGCCAAAGGGGCTCCAGGAGGGTGGGAGGACCTGCACACACACCTGGGACCTGCACAGCCCTTGGCTCTCTCTCCCCATACCTGACCCTGCCCACCCCTCACGGCATCTCCGCTGCCCTGATGGTCCCATCCCGCTGCCTGTGCCCTCCAACCACCCTTCTGGGGGCTGATCAGGCAGTGGGGACACCCTGGGCCACGGGCAGAGCAAACCTGCAGCAGCCAGGAGGAGCTGCTTCCAGCGAACAGTCAATGGCTCCTGAGAGCAACTATCTCCCAGACCTGACTTTCAGGCACTTTCCACTTAAATCCTAGTGGCAAAAATATCTTTTTTTCCCCACTTTTAGCACTCTCCTCCCCAAACCTCATGTCCTGCCCACAGTACTGCTGGGCAAGCAGTTGGCTTACACAGGTGGCTACTGCCAGGCTTCCCCAGGCCCATACAAACTGCCTGTGCAGCCGAGCATCCAAACAGGCAAGGAGGGAAATCCCATCCTGCCGCGTCCCGGCGGGATGGGGGTGGAAATGCCGAGGCACAGACCCAAGCTCAGCACTGCAGGGCTGCTCAGCACAGGCTCTGCACCGTGTCACATCTGGGGAGGAGAAGTCCCACAGAGGGCAAACCTCAGGGGCAGTTTGTGCCAGTGATGAGCGAGCAGAGGTCCCGTTCCCAGCCGAAGGCACGCGGGTGGCAGTGGCAGCACACGGGGACAGCAGTGGGGACAGCAGTGGGGACAGCTGCGCTCACAGCTCAGGCATCTCCCCAGCATTCCCTACGCCACAGGCAGGAAAGCCGGGATCCTGCCCGCCCTGCTCGCAGAGGGACAGGGCCACATGTCCCCAGCCTCCTCCCTGCTCTGTTTACTCAGTCGTAACAAATTATGGCTGGGTTCCAAGTTTCAGAGGAAGGAAGAAAACAAAAGTCCATCATACAGTAATATTTAGGAACATCCAAGAGTATTTTAGTTGCATGAATTCAAACCCACAGCCTGCCTGTGCAGATAAATGACTGACTGAACCCACTGACACCTAGGCACTGGTCAGGAACGCAAAGCTGAAACGGGCTCTTGTTATGGCTCCATTTGGGAAAAGGATCCAGAAAACTCCTGCATCCCTACAGCCTTCCCCTCCATGAGCACAGGGAAAGAGGGCACAGAGCTGTCACTGTCACCTGCCTTGGGTAATTGTTTTTTTCTGTGCATGGCCTGATCCCTGCCCAAGCCATCCAAACACAGGGACAAAGTCTCCAGCCAGCCCTGACACCGATGCCAGCAGCGACATCCCACCTTCCCCAGGGGAGTGAGGAGCAGGAAAACATCCTGAGCACAGACAGGGCTGTGCACTGGCCTCTGCTCCTGCACAGGCAGGGACACAGGCTGTGTTCACTGGGACATGGGCAATGCTCTGGCACCAAGAGGGCTGCTCTGTGCCTGTGCACTGCACATCCCCTTGCCCACAGTCTCAGGGACAGCACAGGGAGCAGCCCCTGGAGGGGGGAAGGCACAGGGCAATGGCACCCAGGTACAGCCACAGTTTGCAGCCAGCGGCTCCCAGCTGACCTGGGAAAAGGACCTGAGTGACCCAGGACACTGGTGACACCATCAAACTCTGCTCCTGGAGGTCCCAAAGGAGCGGGGCAGGGCAGGACATTGGTCCTTATGCTGGCTGAGTCCACCCCTGCTTAAAACAAGCACTTCCAGTCTCCCCCCTCTCCCCTCTGACAGACAGTGGGTTCACTGGAGTGGTCAGAAGGCAAAGAGCAGTAATGTCACAAAGGCCACCAGTGTCAGTCAGCGTGGCACACAGAGCCCACTCTCAGCAGCAGCACCCACACAGCCAGAGGCAAGGCAGGGATCACAGGGAGCAGCACAGGAGCAACCTCACCCCAACCTCACCTGGAGCAGAACCCCAGTGCTGGCACCAGCATGGGGCAAATTTGGGTGAAGAGGGCTCAGAATGGCTCAGGGGCTGCCCCGGGGCCAGGGGCTGCCTGGGGACTCAATCCTGCCTTTCTTTCAGAGAACATAAGGTACCAACAGGCCTTTGTTCACCATAACAATTGCAGGGGAACTGAAAGCCAAAACCAAAACAACCTCCCCAGCACTGCAGCTCCAAGGCCAAGACGCTGCTCACTGGGAACAGCTCCAACACTTCTGGTTCAAACCCACGGCACTTGTTTAGCAGCTGGACGTGGCTCCTGCTGCCTCCTCAGGCTGCTCACAGCCAGACTGGCCAGAATCCAGTGTTATTGTTACCCACAGTCTTTGGGGACCAGCCCCAGTGAACGGGGTGTTACAGGTTCCTTCAGGGGGGCAAGTGCTCATGCTGCAGGAATTACTGCAAGTGTTATGGGGTTGGTGGGCCTTGCAAAACAAGACACTCTCATCAGGAAGAAGCATCTAGCAGCCCTTAACAGAGCCTCTCTGGCTGAACACAGCTACTGTTCTTGGCCTATATTACATTTAAAAAATTACTATTTTCCTTTTCAGAGAAATGTGGTGTCCTGACTCCTTCCCAGGTATATCCAGCTTTGATCACAGCATCCCTACAGACATCAGCCTCTCCTGGCTTGGAGAAAGAGCTGGCAGATGTGCCTGCACACTGGGGACACCTCCCTGTTTCCCAGGCTTCCCAGTACATGGAAAGCTCATGTACTTGGAAAGGAGTCACTGAGGCCAGAGAGCAGCAGGGAAGAGGCCAGTCATCTCCCACACTGCTTGCCAGCTGCTGGCTGTCCCACAGACTCTGTGCCGTGCCAAGGTCTGAAAAACACTGAACTGGAACACTTTTGCTCATTTAAAAGTCCACTCAAGTCTGGGGCTGGTGATGGAGCTGCACAAAGAGCAGAGTGCACATGGACAGACAGACGGCAGAAGGGAAAACCGAGGGGCTATGAAAGCACTCACACCCCCACAGCCCCAGGGGAAGGAAGCAGACAGAACACCAGGAACTGTCATGTGTAACTACACCAACTGCCTGAGCAGAGCCAGCCTCCTACCCACGGCTCCAAGAAAAGAGGGGAACATTAACTCCTGTAATTATAACCCACTGAACTCGGGAGGGGAAAAGGTGACAGCAATTTCTCAAGAGCTCTTTCTGCAGATGCGACAACACCTCAGAGTGTAGGGGAAAGACAGTGACAGCCTGAACCCCACAAAGTGATGCTGTCCAGGTGCCTGCAGTCTGGGATGCAAAAGCAGACTCGGGTCAGACCAGTTCACACCGCTCTGGCTCCCACCCCTCCTGGCCACCCCTCTTTGCTGCTGCCCTCAGCATCCCACACCTCACTGACACTGAACTGGGCAGCTCTGACCCAGCCTCTTCCCTGCAAGGAGCTCCACACACTCACCAAGAGTGGCTCTGGCCCCTCTCCAGCCTCACAAGGTGTTTATTTAACAAACTGCCCTCTTCCTTTGTGGGTCTGGTGCTTGCACAGACTTTGCTGAACCACAGCATTAGTCTCCAGGAACAGATCTCATCTGTACTATCCTGTTCAGCTCAGTGAATTTCTACCTCTGCTAGAAGGGCAGTGAGAGGAAAAGGCCAAATGCTCTGAAATCCAGACTCTGAACTTGCACAGATCAGTCAGGGCAGGCAGGTTTGCCTTGGACACCACCATCAGATAAAAGCCATTTGAGAGCTGTGACCTGGGCCAGATGGGCACTGTCCCTTAGAAGAGAGATATTTTTCTCTTTTCTCCTTGGTGGTAGATAAAAGGAGTTCATAAGACAGTATTTTTCAGCATACAGAGCCATAAATAAGTAACAAAAGTTAAACATGGGCACTGAAATCCAAGTTACGTGGACAAGAGCAGGCACACCGCTCCCTACACAGGTACCCTCAGCTCACACGAGAGCAGAGCTGCATTTTCAAAGCAGCCTGAAGCACAGAAGTGTTTAAAAGCCTCAGAGAGCTTCCAAATTCACCACCACAACTTCTCTCCCTGGGAGGGGAGGGCAGCAAACAAACAGGACAGACTCTCAGGAGCCACAACTCAGCCCCAGCAATTTCCACACAGCTGCTCTGCTCCTGCCGCTCCCCGGAATCACATTCCCCTGGAGTTAAGTTCTGGCACACTTTGGAATTAAAGAGGTTTGCAAAAATCACTACAATTCTGCTCTGCAATAATTCCTGTGACATAATCTTACCAGAGCAAATGGATTTCTTGCAGACCAAGACAAACCTGCATTCCAACGGCACTGCTCCCCAGGAGTGCTTTTTTTTTTGGAGCTACTGGAAGGCACAGAGCTCCTCTCCGCTCCAGCACCACAGCCCTGGCAGCAGCAGGGGAACCCAACTAAAAAATGGGAATGTGGTCCCTCTGCCACAGCCTGGATGTCTCTGCTGACACTGCCAGCAGCAGCGCCCCATCCAAAGCATGCTTCCATCTTGGAAAGGGGTAACCCCATGGGAAACAGGCTGATGACAGGCAGGGCCATGCTGAGCCAGGCCTCAGGAGGGGGTGAGATCCTGCAGATCCCACAGATACAGCAGCTGATCCCACTCACCGCCATGTACGGCCGGCACCCCGCATCCCGCGTTTTGGCAATGGAGTCCACGAGCTGTCCACTAATGCCAAAGTCACAGAGTTTAATATTCCCATTTCTGTCCAGAAGAATATTGGAAGGTTTGATGTCTGCAGGAGAAAGAAATTTCAAGCAGTAAGTCCTGGCTGGAGGTTTCGGTTTCAGGAGCAGCAGCTGCAGAGGTCGAGCCCGCACCCCTTGGTGCTGGCTGTGCTCGCGGGGGATGCTGAGCGGGAGCACGAGGAGATGGAGCACGAGGACATGGGGGCAGCCCCAGAGATGCCTCGTGCCTGGGGGCAGAGGCAGATGCCCATGCCCAACCACCCTGAAATCACACTTACATGGAAAAAGCAAAGGCTGACGGGGGACCAGAACAGGCACTGGAGACACCTGAGCCAAAGCTGCACTCAGACTCACGGCAGTGCATGTGCTATTCACACTCTGACTGAAGCAAAAGCCCTTTACAATTCTTGCAATTATTTTCATAGACAAGAAGAAAAGACACGAACTCACCTCTGTGAATGATTTTCAAGTTTTCTTTTAAGTGGTTTAGTGCTTTCACAGTCTAGGAAAGAAAAACAGATGAAAAATTAGCAGATGTCCTAAGAGTCTTGGGATTACTGAATTTTTAAAGCTCCAAAAACAGGGGAAAAAAACATTCAGTATGTTGAGATATCACTCCTGTAATATGCCATGTAATAAAACCCACACATTTATTTTGCAGGGCCAGGCCTTGCCCTTGTGTTCAGCCAACCAAGAGTTCATTTTGGCACAGCCAAAGGGAATTTTACGGGGATTCTTAAAGGGAGAAAGGGGGCTCTGCATAGCATGGCTGCACCCAGATACCCTGGATGGGATTCCTCTCCCTTCACACCTCGGCCCCACAAGAGGCACCAACCTCTCCCCAGTGCTCGAGTGTGAGGGTGGGAAACTCACTGAGACCAGAGCCTGGTGTGGCTCACCTGTCCTGTGTAAAAATGCCCAACTCCTTGTTCCCTGTACAAACAAGGAAAAGGGAGACAGCTCCTCTCTTTTAGGCACCTTCCTGGGGATGGGGCAGTTCCCTGCAATGCTTCCCCCTGGGCACACGAAGCAATCCCTGCAGGGGGACTGGTGTCTGTGCTGCTGGTGCTGACATTCAGGCAGAAAGAGCAGGAAGCTGGTCCTGGGGTCTCTTTATGAACTGATTACTGACCCCTGGACCTGCTTTTCCGCCACGCAGTATGCTGTGAAAAAGTCACAAGCACCCTCAAGGACCATTCACAGCATGGTGCAAAAAAGCAGCAGCAGTTCTGCTGCACAAACCAACGAGATCTTCACATGGACTGACAGATCTGAACTTGTCACATTAGCTTCAACAAAAAGGTTTAACAAAATACTCACAGCTAAAGTGATTTTGCCTAGGATTTCTTCTGGAATAACATCATCTAATACACTATATACATATTTGTAAAACTTATCAAACGAGGTAGACATGAGCTCCATACAGATCCAACAGTCACCCTGGAAAGAGAAAAGAATTGTTACTGCCGAGATAAAAATGAGAAATAGAGATCCAGAGAGCATATAGAGATCCCTGGAACCCAATGAAACAAATGGCATTCATGCATTCCAAAGGAAGGATGGAATTCAGCTTGATTAATTTTAGCAATGAAAGACTTGCTCCATCCACAGCAGAGGCCCAGCTCACACCTGACATTACAGTTTAGATGCCTAAACCTGAATGAATCCAAGTCTCACACAGTTTGGCTCTCCAGAAGGATGCAGGCACACTGAAACACCACAGTAAGATTAAAACAAAATCCCTTCAGGTTATGGCTGTCCTGCAGAGGACAGAAGTCATTTCACACAATATTCAGAGATACCTTCTAAGCAAGAGAAAATGAAAATAAACCTAAGCAAATGTTGATTTGCAACTTACAGCTAAACAAAGCGCAGAAAATTGTAAAATATACCAGAACATGTGTTTAACCAAACCGAGCTAAACTGGCACAGGAGAATAACGTGCTTTTTCATCAAACTCTCCTGAGATCTGTAAATTGACCTGCTCACAATGGATTTGCTGGGGATGACAAACGGATCCCACAGCACACTTTAGTGTGTGCCTGTCCTGTGGTGAGAGAGAGCTTAGCCATGCACTGATCTATTTCCATTTTTTTGAACATTTTAGCCCCATGAGGAGGGCAGGAGGCTTTCCATGAGCTATTTCTGTAGACTCTCATGCACTTGAGGCAACTCTTCATTGCCAAAACACCAAAACACCAGACCCAGACCTACCCTCACCAGAAATGACATCCTCATGCCTATCTCCTACAGACTACCACAGGGGGTGTCCAAACTGCATCAGCTGTCAAAAGCTACATGCAGAACAGTCTGGGTGTCTCATCCTGGCCAAACACCACCCCCAAGACCTCTGTGAGAGCAGCAGGCTCGTGCAGGCAGTGCTGCTCCGGGCTGAGAGGCAGCTCAAGGCACGGGATAATGCTCTGCTTAGGACAAGCTGCACACTCCTGTGATACAAGAACCAACAAACAGAGGAGAAATTCCCCAAGTTATTATCCTACAGAACGCAGATTTTTCCTGAGGAAAAGCAAACACAAACCAACTCAACTCTATGTTAATACATGGAAATAAAATTTGGAAAAACCCCTAGGGTATGGGCATGCTGGAGGAATGGCAAGGGCCCCTGCTCCATCCTACACACCCAAACCACTTCTCCTCAATCTCAGGAGTGTCAGGAGCAATTGTTCAGTTAAATTTATCTGGTGGAAAAGCTTGTAGAGCTGTAGAGGTTTTAAGGCCAAAAGGCTTTTCTACCACTTGGAATGGCCTCCTATGAAACATAATCAAGGAACTGCACCTACCAAGTTGCCTCCAGCCCAAAGATTTGGGTCAGGGGAACAGAAGAGACCAGCAGAGGTGCTGCTGAACACCCACGCTGGTGTGGGCAGAGGCAGTGGTGCCTCTCAGCTTGCCTGGGCTGCTCACACATGAGCAAGGCTCTTTCAGCCACACAAACAGCAAACTGCCAAGAAGTGCCACCAACATTACAGGTGCTGCTGCTCCAGTGACAGCGAATCCCCCACTGTCTCCTGCCAAGGGAGGGATGCTGACTCCAAAGGACAGCCTCTCCCTTCTGGGAAGAGGGCATCTGCTTTCCTAGGGAGGGCTGAGCCACTGGTGGACTGGCTGGGGAAGAAGACTGTGGGTATAGAGCCCTGGGCAGCTCCATTTCACACAGCTCTTTTGGCACCAGGTCTTTCACATTAGCTCGAGGCAGAGCAAGAGCTGGTGCCACCCACCCAAGGGAAATAGCTGCTACAAGCCTGAGCCCAGAAAACACTCATTTCATCCAAAAGAAAGCCAAAGGGACTCATGGAACAGGTGCTGTGCCAGACATGGAAGCAGAGACATCACAGTGAAAGAGGCAAGAGCAGCACTTCAGGACACCTGGAGAAAGGTGGACTGTTGGATACCAGCTAGAGATGAATTTGGCTAAGGAACCGTTCCCAGTTAAACTTCAGAAGTGAAATGGGGCAACACATGTAGAAAATTTCTCTTTTGAGCACCAGCAGCAAAGGCAAAGTGCAGTTGAGGCGCTTCCATATGATGGAGAGTGGCTCAGAGCAAGCAACTCCAGAACTCCAGTGCTAGTGATGGGCACAAATCAAGCCCAACAGATCCTCACAAACCCTCTGCAGGGAGAGCAGATACAGATGGGCTCTACAGGCCACGGGATCATTCTATTTTGACCTGCTTTATATAAAAAAATGAGATAGGCTGTATTCCCAGTTTATTGTACTGAGTGGGGACTGACTGGTTGTAGTGCCAGAATAACAATGACCACCTGCAGCCTCATGTTTGTGTCCAACTGCACCAATATTGTCAGTGGCTTCAGTTGCCCAGGTTACAACAGCTAGTGTTTGGACAGCAAAACAAACCAAGTGGAGCAGCAGGCAGCCTGAGCAGAGCCAGTATCGTAACAAAAGCTCCACGTGAACTCTGTGCATCTGTGGGGTTGGGATGGGTGTGGTACTGAAACCTCACATAAGTACAAAAACTACTATCCAGTGTTGATTTTTAAACACAAAAAAACCTGTATATGATCAAAAGCACCAAAGGAAAGATCTGTTTTACTTGTCTCCTAAGGCACATGTCATACATACATATCACACACTGCATCCACACACTGCAGGGAGCAGCCAACTCTTTATGCAAGTTCCACCTGCACTAGAGAGAGAGACAGAAGAATGTCACCACCACCAGACATCCTTACATGTCACAAAGGACACTTTTCCTACGGACCAGGGACTGGCCAGAAGGACTGAGTAATGGCAACACAGCCAAGGATGTCCATAGGAACAGGGTGTTGTGGATCAACAGCAAAGAGATCAAACAACTGGGCAAGGCTATGACCACAATTCACAGCAGCACCAGCACTCTGCTACCAACACACCATCCCAGCTCTTCTCTCCTGCCAGCAGAAGTTCCCCACAGGCTGATTTATGGCTTCTCAGGCACTTTTGCAACTTGCAATGAATTTTTCATTGAATAATTTTATCAAGTATTGAACTTGTTGGTTTAAACTTGGCTCAGCTCCACTCACACTGTGCAGGAGTCACTCCTGAGATTCCGAGTCAGACAAGGCTCCTTTCCTCTTTCTTGAGAAGAAAAGCAACAGGAACAGGTACTTTGAAGAGACACTATTGTGGTCACAGTAACTACCCAAATACTGCTAGCCTCACAGCCTACTCTCAAACCAGAGTAGCTGTAAAGCTTTTGGAAGACATGCAAGAAAAGAAGACTGTTTTTTCCCCTCAGACCTAAAAAACCCCTAAACAGCAACACCCAGAGCCAAAGTCTCAGGATTCCCAGCGCAGCACTATGGGCTCAGCACAAAGCTCATCTCTTCTCACTAGAAGAGACCCAAGTGAAATGACTGCAGAACCTCCAGCAATCATCTTTTTTTCTTCCCCCACCAAGCAAGTGCAGGCTTGAGAGGAAACACATGGACAAGCAGCCAGATCCTCTTCACTGAGCATTGCTGATGGGGACACTCTGTGTGCACTGCCAGGAGTCCAGCATGGATAAACCTCGTGGGGCCAGTGTGAACCTCACAAAGCTCCACAAGGACAAGTGCAAGACAAGGACAGTATAAATGATGAAGGGATGGAGAGCAGCCCTAAGGAGAAGGGCTGGGAGATAGTGGTGAATGAAAAATTGGACATCAGCTGGTAACATGTATTTGCAGCCCAGAAAGCCAATGGTGTCCTGGGCACAGTGCACTGAAACCCCCCGATTCCATGCAAAGGAGTCTTCTACTTTTTCAGCTTTGTCCCTGTTTGATTAAAAAGGCAATTTAATCTCATTTAGTGGGTGCTGATGAACTCAAGCAAAGTCTCATATCCAGCAATCAACTTGTGGTTTTTGCACCGTTACCTGTTACATCATGTGCACAACACACAAAACCAGAAATGTCCCTTCTGACTGGAGAACAAGCAGCAAATGGTTCAGCTGCCTGCTGAGGGACAAACAGGAGCCAGAGAACACTTTCCCTATCACAAACCATGAAACAAGCAGGACAAAATACAATTAGAGGGAGAAATATTTGTGAAGTATTTTCTGCCTTTCCAAAATACAGAGCTACTCACAGAAACTGCCACAGGAACTTGTATTCACAGCTATTTTCCTGACCCTGGAAAGTTGGCCATGGGTCAGCTTGTCCTGGGGGCATCAGGCCCAGCACTGCTGGCCAGGCCGGGGGGGATTGTCCCACTCTGCTCTACCCTGGGGCCTCACCTCAATGTTGGGGCAGTTTGGGGGGACACAATGGAAGGAGAGATTGAGCCATTGGAGAGTGTCCAAAGGAGGGAACGAGGATGGGGAAGGGCCTTGATTTGAAGCCGTGTGAGGACACTGAGGGCACTTGGTGTGTTCAGCTGGAGCAGAGGAGACTGAGGGGAGACCTCCCTGCAGTTCCAACTGCCTGGGCAGGGGCAGAGGAGGGGCAGGACTGAGCTCTGCTCTGGGGGGAGCAGGGACAGCCCCCAGGGAATGGCTGGAGCTGTGTCAGGGCAGGCTCAGGGTGGATCTCAGCAAAAGGTTCTTCCCCCACAGGCTGGTTGGGCACTGAACAGGCTCCCCAGGGCAGTGGGCACAGCCCCAAGGCTGCCAGAGCTGCAGGAGGGTTTGGATGATCCTCTGGGGCACAGGGGGTGACTCTTGGGGATGGGGCTGTGCAGGGCTGAGGGTTGGACTGGATGATCCTTGTGGGTCCCTCCCAACTCGGCATATTCTGGGATTCTGAGACTGCAGGCTGGGACACTTGTCTGCCTACACAGTCAGACCTTGCACAGTTTTGTCCAATTTGGTTTAGTATTCCCAAACTGTCAGGATTCAAGAACTTAGTTCTGCCTCTCCATATGAACCACTCACTGCTGTGGAAAGGTCCATCCCAGCTGCTTCTCCCAGAGCAGCTCAAATCCTGCCAACCATCCAACTGCACGAGCTGCCTGCTCAGTGGGTAAGCTCCTCAAAGAGGCTCAAATGGAAGTCCTTCAGCTTTTAGGAGCAGGCAAAAGATTTGTCATTTGTAGCTCCATCCATACCCAGAGAATTTGAATCCTGGCTCAGAGCAGCTAATCCCAAAAGGATCTGCCTTTTGAAATTTATTTCCTTAATTTTCACCTTGAAATGCTGGAACATTGTTTTACATGGTTTACTGAGGACTTCTTGAGAAAGTTTCAGTCTTTTGCAATGTCTCATGAGCTCCTACACTCCAGGGAATGGTGCAGCAATGGCCTGCATCATTCACAGTTATTTGAGGCAGATCTGGTAAGCAGAGTGGGGGTGGGGGGGTGAGACAGATCCAAACATCCTGGTGAAATTCCTTCTTTCCCTTTCTGTGCTTCTCTGCTGTCCTACTTTCTAACCTTTAAAACATTAAGATTCTAATTAATATTGGAATATGTAATTAACATGACAAGACAGAAAACCTCATCCAAGCCTACCAGCTCACCTGTGTAGCTCTGAGGGACATGACCTGGAACACCACGCTGGCATAAGGGATTGAGCAGAGGGGAAGGCTGCTTTCACCTCCAAAGCAAACACCACTTATGGCTGAAGGGGGGAAAGGGGATTCCACTCCAGCAAGAGCAACCTCAGTGAAACCTCTCCCAGACAGACCATGCAAGGAGTTGGCTGCAGGAGGACAGGATTTTTGGACAAGACAGAGTGCAGCCAGGTTGACATCTGGGTGCTGATCAAGGTACATTTTTATATTATTTATATATTATTATATTTACATTTACATCCTGGGATGTGCCCAGAGCTGCAGGGGGGTGACAGCTCTGAACATGCTGCTCATCAGCATCGGGAAAGACACTGTCTTGCCCATAGACCTTTCCTCACACCAGCTGACAGCCTTGCCATTGATATCTCAGCAAAGCTGAAAGCTTCCAGCCTAGCTGAGGCTCCACAGTTGGTAGGAGTTTCTACTGTGTGAAGATGGAAAATGCACACTGGCCCCAAATGGCTCCATGTTCAAACAGATCAGAAAAATCAATGCATGGGAAAAGGAAGGATTATCATCCTTATTTTATGGACTGAGATTTAAAACCAGGGGAGTGACCTGGCAAAATTACAGAGGCAGACTCTCTAGTAGTGGGAATTGAATATTCAGCCCCAGTTTTGGGCGTTAGCTACAACATTGACCTTCTCTCTAACAGTTCCCCAGTAAAGCCCCACAAGACTCCACATAGGCTGCTATGCCTGATAACGCCCAAAGACTACCAGCAGCCATTAGGTTTTTATTTTCCTTCTTCCCTTGAGCAGAGGTATTGGGTTTGTGCTGAAGTGGTGGAAAACAGGCAAGAGTTCCATGTCTATCCTCCTATACTGTGGCAGCTTCAACACTGGAGCACTTAGAGGAGAGGGGATAATCCAAGCCCACAGGAGTGCTGCAGGAGGAAGGAGAGGCAGCAGTCAGGTTTGGACACTAATCTTTTCCAAAACTCCTGTTCTTGCAGAGACCACACTGCTCAGCAGTGCTCAGTGGCTCTTCTCCTGCCTGGACTGAACAGACTCTGCTCAGCCTGACATCTGACCTCCAACCACAGCACGACATTGGCCAGGCTGCATGGGAAAGACCAGCTTTCCAACTGCTTTTACTGGTCATTCAAAACTCAGCAGCAATGGGAGCACTCAAAACAGCAGGATAGAAATTCAAAATCATTCAACAGAAAGGAGGTGCTGGAAGCCATTGCACAGCAAGAAAACTATGACATAACTGCCATCATGGAGCCATGGTGGGATGACTGGCACAGCTGGAGTGCTGGTGGGAGTCTGTCATAGATCACCCAACCAGGATGAAGAGACAGACAAAATATTCCATAAGCAACTGGGAGAAGTCTTGCAATTGCTGGCCCTTGCTCTCACTGGGAGACTTCAACTTACCAGATGTCTGCTGGTACAACACAGCAGAGAGGAAACAGTCCAGGAAGTTCCTGGAGTGTGTGGCAGAGAACTTCCTGACATAGCTGGTGAGGGAACCAGGGAGTGTCCCACTGGACCTGCTGTTTTGTGAGCAGCCTTGTCAGAGACACTGAGGGGCTGGAGGATGTTCAGAGAAGGGAATGGAGCTGGGAAGAGGCTGGAGCAGCAGGAGCAGCTGAGGGAGCTGGGGGGGCTCAGCCTGGAGAAAAGGAAGCTCGGGGTGGACTTTCTTGCTCTCTCCAGCTCCCTGACAGAAGGGTAGAGCCAGGTGGGGGTCAGGCTCTGCTCCCAGGGAATAAGTAACAGGATGAGAGGAACAGCCTCAAGGTGTGCCCTGTCAGGTCAGGTTGGATATCAGGGAAAATTTCCTGACCAAAAGAGTTATCAAGCATTGCAATGGGCTGCCCAGGGAAGTGGTAGAGTCAATCCCTGGAGACATTTAAAAGACATGCAAGATGTAACACTTGAGCACATGGCAGTGTTAGGGTTAGTGGTTGGACTCTGTGATCTTAGAGGTTTATTCCAACCTAAACAATTCCCCAATTCTAACTGAGGTGATGGACAGTCAAACAAGGGGATGATAAACAAGGGAAGTGACTCTCAGGGAGAACCATGGATGCAAAATGTACATGTATTCAAGAGGAAACTGAACACTTTAATAGAAAAGAAATCCAGTAAGAGTCACTAAGCACACAGATGGCACATGTTGATCAAAGAGACACTCAGCTGCACATGACTGGGGTCTGAGGTGAAGTATCACACAGGCTTCTGCAAGCAAATCCTGTGGGCCACTGCCAGAGGCAGAACACCCAGCAGGATTCTGGTCTGACCCAGCTCACCTGCCCTTGTTCCCTTACATGTCTTTAGGTACAAAAGGCTTCGAGGCAGCTGTGTGTGCACTGGAAGTGTCTGGCACAGCCTGGGCATGCACAGACATCCATCAGGGAACAGGGGCTGTGAGCACCATCACAGCAACCACAACAGCAGCAGGGCTGCAGGTCCTCCCCACGGTCACAACTCACAGCCACCAACACAAAGCACAGCTGTGCCCAAGTGCTGAGCCCCAGGGCCCAACCCAGCAGCACACACTGCGTGGGGCAGCCTCAGACCTGGAGTCATCCAGAGAGAAGAAAAGCAGGAAAGAAGAGATTGGAATACACAGAGACACAAAACAACATGTGGGAACAGCATGTGTGTGCTCTGCAGCACCCAGACAGCTGGGTCTTCTGGATAAATACCCTTGAGTAAAGTGGACAGCCAAGACACCTAATATAAATCAACTTTCTCCTCCTTAGCACAGGTTGGAAACTGCAAAGAAATAAAAAAAAAAAAATGGTAAAACCCAAACTGTGCTCCAAATGAAGCAAGTCTGGGGTGCCCACCTCTCTAAAGAGCGCGCCATAAAACTGAACAATATACGGGCAGTCACTGCTTCGCATCACCACATCGAGGTCCATCAGCAGCTGCTTCTGCTCTTTTTCATCCACTGTCGACCGAATTCTCTGAAAGAGGAAGAGTGGCAGAGACTTTATCACTGACATGCCATTACTGTGTCCTCAGCCCTGCTGATGGAGACACATGCCAGGGACCTCAGCCCCAGGTGGAGCAGGCAGTCCCCTAGGCATGCTCAAACACACTGCAGAGAATTAAGCTGTGTCCTCAAACAAGAAATATAAGTGAATAATACTGTTTAATCAGACTATAAAACCTGCAGTCCTTGCATGAGCATCAACATTTTCAGATGAAATGTCAGAAGGAAATTAGAGCTGAGATTTCAGCAAAACACCACAGCCAGGCATTCATTTCAAAACAAATTCCCACACAGTTCTTAGCCATGCTGGATAGGGCTTGAAGGCTGGTTTGAAATTTAACCAAGGAACATTGTGTTTAAAATTTCTAAGCACAGAAGCCAAAATGGCTCCTTCCACAGCCTCCACCATGGCTGGCACAGGGAGAAGGGACTGTCATGTAACCAGGGAACACACTGCTCTGGTAATGCTAATGATGGGCAGCAGTCCTGGGAGCTCTTCTCAGCAAACTGACAATTCTTTACCTAGTACTGGCCAAGGGAACATTAACACTATATAAAAGATACTTTATTTATGTATACCTTGTATATATATATATGTGTTTGTATGTATACATACACTATATGTACATTATCTATAAAGAGAAGTCTCATTTGGGCTTGAAAGAACAATGCACATTTGAAAATAGAAAACTGTACATGATCAAACATGAAGCTGGTTACATGAAGGATGGAGAAGACCATCCACAGTTCTTCATGTGATTTTACAGATATATTTAACATCTTGCACTAATTAATGCATTCTCTGAATCACAGGTGAGGAAATCGTGATCCTGAAACTGTGACTCATGAAAGACTATTGAAAAAAAAACCCAAGAAAAAAATACTTGGCAACAAGTTCAAAGCAAGAGAAGTAGCCTGGACCCTCCTTGAGGACAAAAACTACGTGACTATCCAAAGAGAAAAATTATGTAAGGTTGTGGAAAAAATCTACAGGATACCAGCACCCATTTCACTGATTGCCCTGTGGGCAACTGCTGGTGGCATCAGGACCACACACAGCCAGCACAAGGCCATGTTACGAAGGTACTTTTAAGGCTGGTTATTCATACAGAACCATATGTGAGACAGTGCATGATTATGTAGTTTAGGACTATTTCGTGATGGCCCATACAGAATGAGGACAGTATCAACACTAATTTTCCTTACCTTTGGTGTATCGTGATATTTTGGTATTTTACAACTCATTCTTAACATTCTAGTAGCTCTAGTTTGGCCTAGACCAGTAATTGCTGTGTTCAGATTGCCCTTTCCCCCCCCATTCATTCTAGAGTTCTTGGGGGAGCTGTCAGGATGCCTGCCCAGCACACACAGTCCATCACATCCACACAGTGCTGTGGGTGGGTGGGACTCTGTGGTCACCAAGAGAGCAAGAACAGAGCAACGGGCCAGGAATGGAACGGAAATGCTTCACCTCTAGGTCACTGGTTCAGGTGTGTTCACACGAGTTCAGCTGAGCAGTCTGACTGTTCCCTCCCTCAGCACACAGAGCTCTGCACACCCCGCACTCGGCAGGCCGAGCACACTGAGCGTCTCTCTCCAGGTGACAAACCATCAGCACCGTGTGAAATGAAAATGCCAGTGCTCTGAACTCCACAGGAGACGATGGATGCCAAAGCTAGTGTGGTGAGACCAATGGGGAACAGTTCAGTCTCTCACTGAGATGTGGCCCACACTGCAAAGGTCACCTTTTTGATGAGGAACAACACCAAAGGGAGCTTTTCTCCATATTGTAACTCACACCCCCCTTCTTTGCCCACTCCATATCTGTCTCCAAAAAGCCTCTCTCCTGGTCATCTGGGAGTGTCTCCAGCCCTGCTCTGCATTCCCCTTGCACCTGCACAATCCTGTCACAGCCACCCCCACAGTGTCCTCCTCAAACGCCACAACTTCCCCTGGAAGCATCTTCTCCCCCCTCTGACATTCCTTCTCTGTTGTTACTTCTCCAACTCTGGAAAGCATGTGAAATATATGGTGGAGAAAATTGTAATGACACTCCAGAACAACACTGAACCCAAACATTCCTCTTCCCAAACACAATCTCCCCAGGGAAGGGCAGGCAGAGGACCCAGAGCGCAGACCGTGGGTCAGCTATATGGCACAGGTCCAGGCAGACATGGGAGCCAAAGGACACCTTGAGAAGACAACATGGACACTCCAACAAATATTGCTTCAGGGAGTGAAGGGAATGACACATACAAGACTGAGAGGTCTCATACAAGAGCACTGGAGACTGGCAAGCTCGGGAGGAGGGGAGGACTCTGAGGGGCAGCACAGCACTGAGCTGGGGTCAGCCCAGGCTGGAAAAGTGGCTTTGTTTAGCTGAAGTGTGCCAGGGGGCCTGCTGCAGCCCAGCACTCCCAGTCCACCAGGAGGAACCAGCGTTCACCAGCAGGACAGGGAAGGAACAGCAAAAGGTGAGGGAAGGCAACAGCAGTCACTGGCCTAACAGCACATGAGCCACGACTCAACATGGTACCGAAATCCAAGGAACAGTGCAAGGCACTGCAGCATCTCCCACAGACTCCCCCAGAACATGGGACACGGCAGGGAAGGAAGACACAAGGTGAGGCAGCTCCTCCAAGGCAGCATTTGAGACAGGGATGGGCATGGTCTGACTCAGGCACGGCTCAGCCTGGTCACTCCTGCAGGCACTCATTGACAAGTCACTGACAGGTGACTTCAGGGCCAAACAAGGCACAGATGGAAAAGAGGGGTTGGTAGTAGAGGCTTATGGAAAGTCTCTTTTTTAACGATTGCTTGATGACCTCAATTTTTTTTTAACTGGATCAAATCCTCCAGGAGAACATTCTCCAGCACTTTTAATACAAACACAGGTTGGGACAAAGCCTTCTGACATCAAGAACAAGAGCTCTGAGCAGCATCAACAGCAAAAGGATAAACTGTGCTGTGGGTTGTGCCACTCTGGAAGCTAAAACCAGATCCCAGAAACCGAACCCAAAACAGAGGAGACACCATCCAAACCATTTCTCACACAGAAAGATTCAGGTGCAACAGGAAGTGACCAGTTTAAAAAAAAAAAAAAAAAAAAAAAGCTATAAACACCAGACTGAAGACTGAAACCCACCTCCTTGAGCTGTGAGACAACCCAGCACTGTCCTGAGCACAGGGCCTACCTGTGTCCTCAGCAGTGCCTGGCAGTGCCACTGGAGAAGTAGTGCTCCCAGGGTGTGGCAAGGACTGGGGACACTAAACCAGCAGGGAAAAAGGAGTTTGCCCAGCCCCTGCTGAGGATGAGAATATCTATCTACCCATCTGAAACACATTTAGTGCTGACTGAAGTAGATCACAATAGTTTCTCATCTCCTGTGATGAGGTTCTCACACTCTCTACCATTGCCTCTTCAACCCTTGCTCATTCATTCCCTCCTCAGTTACCCACCAGCAGGGCTGGGAGCACTGGTGTCCCTGACTCTGTCAGCAGACCCAAGGAGATGACAAACAGAAAATTCTGAAGGTGTCAATTTGGGAGAGGGTACCCAATTGTGCAAAGAATGACAATGATGGTTTGCAATAAAGGCCCAAGACACCTCTTCAAAAGCCGTATGGGACATTGGAAGGACAGCGAAATTTGCCCCTTGATGGAGCTTAATATACTAATGTGTCATTTTGATGGGTTTTTATGGGCTATCAGCATCCAGTTAAGGATGGAGGGATCATGGAAGTATAAATAACTATTAAATTTCTGCTCTCAGGGATATTTGATACTTAGTCAACCTCCTTCAGCTGTGGGACTGCCATCAGAGAAAACCTGTGAAAAGTCAGACAGGAACTTCTGGTTTAAAGCTGTGGATGAGAGAACAAGCACTGACAAAATAATGTACAGGAGACACTGTGCTCTTAACAACAAATGGCTCCATGGCTTCCTGGCTCCTCCAGGAAGAAGAGGGACAACCCATTGGTCTGACATCTCCGATTACCCTACTGATCTTGAAAGTGCTTTTGATTTTCTTAGGGCAAGTTTAGAGCAGAAGTAGAGCAGGTAAAAACTACTGCTAGACTGAAAGAGCAACAATTGCTAAGGGCACTGACTGAAACTGCAGGGTGGACTGTACAATACTGCAGAGTGGCACTAAATCAGCTGGGCTGGTTTATAAACCAGATATTGGAAAATAAAGAAAATTCTGGCATAGAGCTGAAAATCACTTTCTTTCAGAGTGGGGAAAAACTGAACACTGTGAACAAAATGCCCTCTTCCCAGCTGTAAACATTTAAAAAAAAAAAAAAAAACAAAACAAAAACCTCAATTAAAGAGAGGTGCAAGATGTTTCCATGGGGCCATGATAAGAAACTTGGAGGTCAACCAAAGCACACACCACTCCACTCATCTCCTGGTGATGTATTTCTCAGACAGCTGAACTGGTTTAAAAGAAACTGGCAGAAGCTGCTGGTTGTGAACCTCAGATGTCCCAGGCATTCCCTGCTGCAGGGCAGAGAGGGCTGAGAGGGAGGAGGTGAAGAGCTCCTCCCTGAGCCTGAGGCTCAGCACAGACACCCGTGGAGGCTCAGGACACTGCTGTGCTCAGGCTCCTGACCTGCACAGGAGCCATCCAACACAGCAAAGTCTGGCTATTTTAAATATTTGCTGATTTATTTTAGGAACTCTTCAAACAAGCAGTTTTCCCAGCCTTCCAGGGGCCTTGTGAAGTACGCTGGCTAATAAAACCCACAGTGTGTACAGTATTTCAGTGCAAAGCAGAGCATCCTGCTCCAGCTGGGAGAATGATCCCCAGCTTTCATTCTGGTTTGGTCTTTATTTTTTTTTTTTCATTTATGTACTTTTATATCCATATTCCAAGGATCTTTTAAAGCACCTTTTTTGTGTGAACTATCACCAGGGCCAGAAGGAAACCTCAGGACAGAAAGAAACCTCCCAGCGGCTGTGTGAGCTTCCCAAGAAAACCATCTCACCCAAATAAAATGCAGCTTCTCTGTGGTTCCCCCAGTGTGCCTCAGATTTGTGGTACCCTCATGGAACGAGATGCACAAGTGTCCCTGGAGCAGCTGGGACCACACCATGTGGTGATGCTGGAGGGCAAATGCAAAAGGGGCTGGAGATCTGCAGGGACCGTGAAGCCTCTGGGATAAAACCAGAGTGACAGCATTGGAGCAGGTCCTGAGAAGGGACCAGGGCTCTGGAGTGGAGAAGCCCAGGACATTAGTGACAGGTCACTTCCAGACTGCCCCAGACTGGGAAAGGCTAACACAAAAACAAGAAACCAGAAGCAAAATTAAAGGATATTGGGTGAACCTGGGAGCAGAACCAGGCAACATCACAGAGAGCTGGTGCCGGTGGGGCAGGCAAATGTCAGCCAGGAAAAGAAACTTCGAGGAAAATGAGGAGCCAGGGAGAGAAACCTGACAAGGAGGTGAGGAATTAGTGCACAAACTGGCCTTACAATTATGAGTTTGCATAGCCAGACCTGCCACTAGGCAAAATTGGGCTGTTCTCTTTCCCACCTGGAAAAGTCTTGACCTCATATGCCAATAAATCCTCAAGAAACTGAAAAGGGTGTTTTCAGTAACAGGAAAATGAGATGGCAGCTGATCCAGAGCAAACAGGGAGACTGGAGGAAGGGACTTAATGAATGAGACGATTGATTTTTATTTGGAAATAAGTTTGGAAGATTTGAAAAACATAATAAAACACTTTCCAGGGCAAAACTGAGAAGGGTTTGAATACAAAACCTCTTGGGCTGGATTCCTCTTTCCTCATCCTCTCCCTCTCTTCTTGATGGCTCTAGGTAGAGGCTCTCTGTGGCTGAGAGAGTAAGGGATGCACAAGCAATTGCAAGTGGCAGCCTCAGGAGCACCCACTCCAGCCTCCAGCCCATTGCCAAAGAGGTACATAATGTCTTTTTGTCACTGAAAAAGGTATTCACAGAGGGGTAGAATGACAAAGGCTGAAGGAGAGGGACAAGCAGGACTGGGGATAAGAGCTCATCATCCCAGCCATGCTCCAGCAGCTGAAGCTTTGCTGCAGTGGTTCCAGCCAGCAACACAACGAGGCTCATTTTAGGCTCATTTTCCTCCTTTGCTGCTGACTCTGGAGCACAGATGAAAGCTGCCTGACTCATCCAGGGCCTGGCAGCCCTGCCCATGCCAGCAGCGAGACACTTGCACTGAAGGTGCCAGGATTGCATCTGCCAGGACCCACGGGCTGATGGGAGCAAAATGCACAAAAAGGAAAAATGGAAGGAAACGGTGCCTCCACCTGCAGATCTCAAGCTATTTTGGTGGTATTTCAGCACTCAGGAATGATTTCACTGCAGTGGTAAGAAATACTGCCAGGAAGTGCAGCAAAAAGGCCGTGCTGGGGCACCGAAGCCATGCCCAGCACTGGTGCCACACACACCAAGCAAGAGGAAAGCTTCAAGGAGTTGTTCCTTGTGCAAAGGCATGACAGGCTACAAAAAGCCAGGGGAAGGAGCTGGGAACAGGACTGGAAGACACACAATGGCAGCCACACCTGTGTAGGCTGAGGGGAGCAGGATGAGTGCCCAGAGGTGCCTGGCTGGGCCTGGCTCAGCAGGAGCTGCCACCAGCCAGAGGAAGCCTCCAGCATGGGGGAAGGAGCAATGTTTCACACCTGTAGAACAAAGAGGATTTGAACCTATGTGTGGCAGGAGGGGGTGACAAGCCTGGTCAATGTAGGTGCAAATAGGACTTGGCCCTTCCAGAAGCAGGGTAGGAATTTCCTGACTGCGCTGGGAATTTGCAGTGATGATAGTGGAAAATTGGGGAGTGGTGGGGAAGGATGGAGGAGCAACTGGGACAGGTCCATGCACCAATTTTCTCTGCATCTAATTAGCAGTACAGAAGAGCCAACTTTTGGCTTGCAGCTCCCATAAAGCTGCTTCCTTCTGCTGAAAGTCCTTCCAAGGATGCTTGGCCTGCTGCTCTCGGGGAAGAACGGGAGGGACAGCAGCCCAAGCACATAACCAGACACTGGCTTCACAATCCTGCTGTGAAGGGCAGCATTCCCAATGCCTGCCCCAGCACAGTGTCACACCATAGAGGTTTTCACAAAACACCATTTCCCTTCTCAACCCTCTCTTACAGAAGAGCATTATGCTGAAGGAGAGCACACAGCTGAAGGCAAAAGTTCTGCTGTCAAGAGACCAGAGGCTTGAGAGAAACAGAGAGAGCAGGAGGGGAACAGCCCCAAACAGGGATGTCATGTAGGGCAGACTGAGATAGAGCAGAGCAGGGAGATTATTGCACAACCTTGGCTGCCCCAAAAGCAGCAATCTGAGAAAGAAAAGTCTGAGGAGTGTGGGATGAATGACTCACTACCAAGCTCAGCCCCATCTTGAAACCTCGTCTCAAAGAACTGCACCATCCACGCTGGGGAATTGCTGCTACCGCCTTGGGGACCTCACTGACTGTTCCACCCACAGGTGTTCCTTTGCCCAGTCTCATGTCTTATCCCCACTGGGACAAAGAGAATAGTCTCTCACCTCTACCATTTTAGAAATTATACTGTTGCCCAGACCCTCCTATCTGCCTTCCCCAGCAGGTCTAGCCACGCTTGCCCAAGAGAAGTGAGGCCAGAGAAAAGAAGGTGGCACCAGCCCACAACTTGGAACATTTCACAGCTTAGCCACTGTTAAACCATCAGGTTTTGTTTCTTTTAAAGTGAGCCCCTAAGCCCAGCACCTTCCTGAGGCTCAGCACACCTCTCCTTCTTTGGGAAGGCAGCTCAACATGCTGTGCCACGTTATCTCCAGCCCTGTGCCTCAGGGACAAAGCCCTGGTGCCTTCTGCCTCCCTGAGGGGAGCTGCACCTCAGCACAGGCCCTTGACACCGACAACATTCACCTACAACGCTGGCAAGTCCTCATGCAAACAGTCTGGAACAAGAGAATCCCTGTGCCAGCAGACACATCTCCTCCATGACACGAGCTAATCCATCCCAGTGCCCTTCTCCGCATGGCTGTACCCACTGCAGAGCTCCAGACAGCAGCCCCTCAGCTCTGGGGGTGTGCCTTCCTCATACTACGGCTACAGGAGCAAAACTACAGGTACCCAGCTCACACAACCCAGGTTTAACAAGCTGGAGGTGCCCAGCCATCACTTCATTCCACGAACAGTTTTCAACACATCATCTGCAAAATACACCCATGAGCTCTACCAAAGGCAACTGAAAGAAAAGAGCCTTTAGCTACAGGCAACCTCTAGCTCCACTGGAGACTTTTAGGGATTCAAATCCAGGTTGAAACACCACTGCATGGTGATCCAAAACACTCAGAGACCTAACCAGTGATCCCACTGCTGTGACAGTCAGTAATTACAGGAGAAGATCAAAGATGAGGGTTACTCCAGTAACCTGACACACTAGAGACAGGTATCAATATTCACAGCAGCTGGAGCTGGGACTGAGATAATTCTGCCTGGCCCATGAGATCAGCAGGGACAAGTGTCTCCAGATCAGATCAGGCAATATTCCAAAGAAGACAGAGAGAGCTGGAAAATACAGCAACACAGACTCCTACATAGCTCACTTCTGCTCTTTCCTGGGAGGCACGAGTGCACTTATAGTTGATCTCACTGTCACAGTTGAATATCATCTGCCACCTGCAACGAGCAAGGGAAAGGACCAGAGAGAGAGAGAGAGAGAGAGAGAGAGTGGGTGCTGCCCTCCTCCATGGACAAGCAGATCCTCAAAGATAACCAGGGAGCAGCCCTGCTGTGGCAAGACAGAATACTCTGTACTGCCCAGCTGGGAGAGGAGGCTGATTATTGTTTCTGTGTTTAAGGTGCGTTTTTGGGTAGCATAAAGTAGAAAATGGACAATCCAGAAAACTGCTGCACTTTCCATCTCCAGAACAGATAAACACAAAGCAGACATACATCAGCAAGAGCACAACACTCCCTAGAAGACATCCACTCCATTCCAGTTCCTCCTGGTGAGGCCACACCATAGCACATACTGACTTAGAGCTAATTTTAAGTATCTACTTTAATTCACAAAAGACATCAAGAAGCTGAGATGTCACGTTGTGTCTCCCAGCAGCCTAGGCTGTACCTGAACCAGTGACCCAGAGGTGAAAGGCCCGTGCCCCATCATCAGTCTCCAGATATGTGATCCCCTCAGAACAGCAGATTCCTGATTGACATTTTCAAAAGGGCACAGCAATTATGAGAAATTCACAAATCACTTGAAAACATGCCCATTATACACTGTATTTTCAGCAAACAGTAGCCTTTACACCAGAAATAAATAGAACAGAGTAGTAGATGGGTGCTAGATGGAAGAACCTTAATTCTCCATCACACAGCATCCCAACAGACTAAAGTACAAATGTAAGGATGGGCATCACCTACTTTAACTGCCATAATTTGCCCACTTGGTTTGTGGACCATTTTGTTGACAGAACCATAAGCGCCTCGTCCAATTTCTCCAAGGTCTTTCAAGTCCTCTGCTGTAAAATCCCAATGTTGTTCAGGGGAAATCTTCAATTTTCCTGATGATTCAATGCTGTGTGTTCTCAGTCTCTCTCTGTCAAAAATATTGGGAAGCAATTTTTCCACATTTTAAATAGTCCGTAAATGTCTCTTTTCAGCACTTGTTTAAACATTAGAAGAGGGGTTCACAAAGCTACAGCAACAATCTGACTCCACAAAGGATTTTGGTTGGGGTGAGGGGTACGGGGGTGAGGGTAAATGTTAAATCAAAAATGACATACACTTGCCCACAGCTTCAATTAAGGATAAGTTTCTCCAGCTGTGGCATAAAATTCAATGTGTCTCATAGAGTTATTCTAAGCACTCACACAAAATGCATCAGGCTGAGAGCAGGATCTGGGAACATGCAGCACCAAGAGCCTGAAGAGCACTCCCAGCCCCATCTCCCCAAAGCTCCTGCTGCTCTACCACCACATCCCGGCACCTGCCTCCCCTCCAGCTGGGATTCTGTCAAACACAGGCAAAGTTCTTCTGGGTGACCCAGGGAGACTTCAGAAAAAGTTTGCCCTCCATGGAAAATGGCAATTAAAAAAGATAACTCAAAAATCCCCCAAACCCAATACATTCAGGTAATAATTTAATTTATTCAAAATCAAATAGAGAGCCTATAATTTATAAAAAGCAAGACAAGTTCTTTGTGACATATGAAAACAAAAACTGCCTGTTCAAGTGTGTCTTTACCAAACACCTAAATTAACTTTCTCAGGCAAAACCTGCTCCTACTGAAGCCACCAGATTTTGCCTAGGTAAGGAGCAGACCAATGTCCAAGTTGTGTGAACAGAGGAGTTCCGAGATTGTTTGAAGGTGCCCCTAATGGCTCATTCAAATGCACCAATGCTTTCACTGAATTAAGAGGAAATGCATAAGTATTTGCAACACTTTTCATCTTAAAATGCTATGCAAAATTTCAGGGTTTCATTAATTAATTAGCTGAGTCACACTTCTTGGGTCATAAAGTGAGCCAAAACCCCATGTGTCCCTCTTTTGAGATGCATCAAGGGCATTGCAGGCAGCTCCCACTCGGGGCACACTGATCTGACAGGCACTGTGAACACACAGGTAACCTGTGCTCGCCCTGTGGGCAGACCTGTCACACTCGTCCCTCAGGCTCTGATCACTTCTCTTGGGCATTTGATTCAGCCCCCACTTGCCTGGCCAGGGTCTGGCCCCACGAGCAGAACACACATGGAGTTTGCCAGCCGAGGAATAAACAGCTCATGGCCGATTCCACACTGATAAACCCCATGTTGGCCACCAGCAGCTGCAAACACCACCCAGCTGGGTGTCATGGGGGACCCAACTGTGACCTCCACCGGGTTTGGTTTGGACCCTGGGCTTTGTGAGGGTGAAAGGCCAAGTGGTTCAAATGCCCTCACCTGCTGCCCTCCAGCCCCTCCTGTGCTGCCCTGGGTTGGTGCTGCTGGCTCTGAGGCAGCTGCATGTCCAGAGCCCTTGGCCCGTTCGATGAAAGCCTTGGGGAGCAGCTCCTCTCCCCACTTCTGGGCTGTGTCTGCACTGCTGTTTCTTGCTCTCTAACCTGCCCAGCTCAAGATTTTCAATCTGCTGCTCTCTACAGTGTCCCTACACTGTATTCAGGAAATTCAGGAAACCCCCTGAGAGTGCTACAACACAGCACAGGGGGGATGGACACACCTGTCTCAGAGCTCCTGTTCATAATAAACACTGCACTGAAGGGGTTCTCTGTGGAAGTTGCTTACTAGAAAGCAAGGAATGAAAATAAGGAAGCAAAATGTCAAAAAAGAAAAGAGAGAAAAAGAAAAGAAAAAAAAAAAAAAAAAAGAAAAGAAACATGACCTCCACACATGCCAAGTGTCTCACAGGCAGCTTCTGAACAGGTTACTGTCTAACTGCTCCACCATCCTGTTTTGTCAGTACCATAAAAATAGTTTTTGTTCTAAGGGAGGGAGGTGAGAAGCACCGGCTGAAGAGGAACTGACAAAGGGGCATTTCCTGCCTCACCTCCAGCCAGCTGGTGGGCACCAAGGAGCACAACCACTGAGAGCTAAACCCTCTTCAAAAAGAGGAAAACCAGCAGAGAGGTGACATTTAACAGAGTTGAGTTTTGATTTTCTGAGAAAACCCTTTCCAGATCTTTGAAAAACAGTTCATACCAAAGCTCTCACGGACTTAAGAAATTTAAACATCGATGTAGTTTATTCAAATAAAGCAATTAAACCCTTCTCCACTCTCCCCTCTCTTTTTCTGCTCAGGAAACTTTGCTTTTCTGATGCTCCACCAGAAGAGAAAGCGATTTGGAATTCATTAATTCCATCACACAAGCAGCCTGTGTGTCCCCAGCTGTGTGTGAAAGCTGAGCTGTGCCATTGTTGGGCAGCTGAGGGACAGTGGCTCGAGATGCCAGGAATAAGGTGGGAGCTGGGAATAACCCTCTGCTGGGGCTGCACCGAGGGCTCTGCAGCTCTCCAGGGGTTTGGATCGAACTGCAGCATCACCATCCACCCCCAAACCCTCCCGTCTCGGAGCTCAGTGCCGTTACAGATCCATGATGCCATCTGCCCTGTCTCACAACCACAGCTCCTGCTTAGCTTTTCTCAAATACCCAGGGAAATGGTCAAATAAGCAAATGACAAGTTTGACAGAGTGACAGACACCTGAATACAGATTTTGCTCATTTAGCTCATTTGCCACACATAAGCAGGTCCACCTCAAGAATCGTAAATGGAATGCAATAATTGCTTTTAATGTCAAAAAGCTACGCTTGATATAAGGAATTTTTCAGTGTAAATCAAAATCTAAATGGATTTCCATGCCAAGAAAGCAGCTCAAAAATGCAAATCTAGAACACAGACTCTGCACTGATCTAAATTGGGAGTTTTCTGATGTAAATCTGAGGCAATAAAAAAACCTAAATCCCCAATGCAGAACATCTATTCCTAGGTTTGCACTGCTGCAGATGGATGAGGACATAAATCCATGGAGTGAACATGCCTCCAAACACAGAAGAGCTGCCTAAGCCCTGCACTACATTCTGGTGCTATGGATACTACAGCAGCCTGCTTCAGAGAATAGCAGGGCAACCACACAGTGTCTGGTGAAGGCAAAAAGTAGTTATTGCCCAGTCCCTGTGATTAGTGCACATCAGAGCTTGCACAGATGGGAGCAGACATGTGCCTCCTCTTACCCTTTCATTTTTAAGCTGTGCTATCCAACCTTCTCTAGGGCTGGGAATGTTGAGCAAAATTGGAAATATATTCTCTAAATGCTCAGGATGTCAAAGATGAACTTGTGGGGCTTCATATATGATTTTAAAAAATAATAGATACTCCTGGATACTCCTCAAACAGTTAAAGGTAGCGTTTCCAAATGCATTTTAGTGACCACAGCTCCTAATAACTTGTCCAGGACTTGAGCTTCCAACTCCTCATCTTGTTTTGAAAATTTTCAAAAGGCAAGAAGAAAAAAAAGGGCTGAGGGGGTGGTTGTGCTCCCTGCACTTGAAAGGCACCAATGTGTCTGTCTCACTGCAGATAGTTACTGTGCTTGTCACAGCAGTTATTCCAGGGATTAGGAGCACCAAGCAGGACAACAACTCCAAACAGTTGCCCTTTGTCAGAGCTGACTCTGCACGCCCAGCCTGGCAGGAGACGGGCTCTGGCACCGGGCTGGGACAGGGCACCAGGCTGAGAGCTGAACCTGCACGGGAAGAGTGACAGGGCTAGAGACCCCCACAACCTCCTGGGGACACCCACAGACACCTTGGGAAGCTCCCAGACAGGCTGTGTTAGTTCCCTGAGCCCTGCTGTTAACACCCAACTGCAGGGAGGCCAAAACTTTTAAAAACAAGCACTTCCTTGGGCATGAAAAAGAAGGACCATTGGGAGAAGCAGAGAAAAGTTGGTGGGTTGTTTCAGGCTAAATTGGAAGTTATCAGACATGAAGCAAGGTCAGAAAGATGGTGTAGGCAGCTACATATATCCTATTCCTTCACTTTGTTGAGAGCTCTGCAGGACTCAAAGCAGCCCAAAAGTTGGCCTATTCAAGGCTACAGCTGACATGAATAAAATCTGCAGAGGCAAAAAGATCCAAGCAAGCCACTGTGTCTCCCAAGCTAGCCTGGTGCTGGATTCTGCTCAGAAGTCTCTCAATAAAGTTCCTACTTACACTACAGTTAATGAGAATATATTCTACTTTTCTACAAGTTTGGTAAAAAAGCTGCTCGACACAATGGCATTTTAAAAACAGATTTGTGGTCCATCAGCCAAAACTGAAGTGTAAATCCCAACAAAAGGGCTTCCAGGCAAACTGCAGGGTGTGAATGACACTGTGCACTGTCCATAACTTCAGACTAAAACATGGCTTAGGACTGGGGCTGACAGTCCCTCCCAAGACTTTCCAACAGCCTGGAGAGGTCCTGGAGAACTGTGATGCTTCTATCTCAATGTCTGTGTCACTTCTAAAACAGTTTTCAAATCCTGCAGGCTGTTGCTAACACAATACTGACTCTAGTTTAAATTTCACTGGAGAAAGTCTCCAGAAGAAATGTTTTGGTTTTTTTCTGAGGACTGGAAAAGTTGGTGCTCTCACAAATCTTGTAGATTCTAAAGAAAATAAATTTTTGCTTCTGATAAGCAAAGAGCATCCTTGCAAGTAGGACAGAACCAGTTTGGGTTTGCTTTGACCCATACAAGTTATCCTGAGGCTTCACTATATTCTATAGCAGATTCTTAGACATAGAGATACAGAAAATGTGGCAGAGTTTTCCACCTCTGACCTACTCAGACTAAAGCAAAGCACACTTGCTCCCTTTCCTTATGACCAAGAGGTTGAAATTCTCCCTAGCACTGCCCTTGCTTTTTATGCTCCTCCAAAACTTTAAAATAAAGATAATAACAAAGCTGTGCAAGTTGCACAGCCCTTCCACAGCCCCCATGTCTCAGCCCAGCACATGTTCAAGGCTGGGAAGAGTCTCAACAGGGCTTGGCTGAGGCTTTTAAAACATCAATATTTTTTATTCAGCTTCCCTAGTAAAGTACTGAGTTACAAAGGATTTTGATTAACCCTGCTCTTGACATGGAGGAAACCTCTCCTCTCATCGTGGTGATAATTTCACTGGGCACACTGATCCCAAACTCGCTCTGCCTTGGCCACGAGCCAGCACTGCAGCACAGTCACTGACCCCGCCACGGCCAGGAGCTCAAGGCTTACACTGCATTCAAGAATTTCAGGATAATACTGGAAAACACTGACCTAATTAATTAAACAACCCTTCTGAGAACGCTGACCCTCTTTCTGAACCATTCCCTCTCCTGGGCCATGGGAAGCTCCTTGAGAGAGAACAGCAAACAGACACGAGCACAGCCATAAGAATCAACAGAAGAACCCGAACACACTGTAAACAGTTTGCAAAATGGTACTGAGATGCAAAAGCAGCATTATTACACAGCAGTCACCCTACAGAATGACACTATTTCTGAGACAATTCCATGACTTTAGGAGATGCCATTTTTGCAGGATGGAAAGATTTGATGATGGCTAACAGACAATGAAGCTTACTGTAGCCTGCTGGACAGTGTCGGGATGAGTTCCGCTTCTCTCCTTTTGAAACTGAACGGGACAATGTGATTACTACCCAGGGTTGCTTGTGTGTCACTTCAGCCAGGAAAGGTTGTGGAAATGACAGGAAAACATGGTGCTGTTATCACATGACACAATAATGTACAACACAATACTCAGCTTGTCACTGCCCTCTGAGCACTTGGCATCACAAATTAATGAGCTGTACCATTTCTCTTCCAATGTTCACCTAAGCAACCTCCCCTCCTAGGGAGCAAAGGAGCACCCGATGATTTGAACTCATTTTAACATATTAAGTCATAAGCAATTTATTTCTTTACAGCAATGGCAATTATTATTTCCAACTGTATTATTACTGTGATTAGAAACATGCATTAGCTTATTAGCCAAATACCTGTATGTTAGTGACATGCTGCTTCCTCAAGGCACATTGACCACCCTCCCTGGTCTGCATTTCTTGTGCTCTCTAAAGCAGAACTTATTAACAATTATTTTTCTAAAAAAAAAAAACACAAAACAACAAAACAAGCAAAAACAAACAAAAAAAACCCAATCAAGCTTCCATCCTGAATCCACCAATCTAGGACTGATGGTCTCTCCCAGCTACACTTGCCATTCATCAGATCCCCTCTCCCAGATAAGTCCAAATGACTTGAACAACTACATCCCTACTTATTCCCTCCAGAGCCCAACAGCTGACAAGGTTAATCACTATTCTGCACTACGGGACTTCTCTAGGAACAACAACTGGGTCTGGGATCTCTGAGTCCCTCAAGCTCTGGAAATCTTTCCCAACATGAGGACCTGTTACCTCAGAGCAGTTCAAGGAGCTCAGGAGAGATGGATTTCTGCTAAGCCCTGTGTGGAGAACAGGCCTTGGAACACTTGTACCAAGGACCACTGCAGCCGTGGACAGACAGTCACAGGAAAACGGGCTACACTCAGCTCCTGGTGGAACCACCTGAGAGGGGCAGATTCTGAGCACTGCTAATTCAACTACAAGAAATGGTTTGGTTTCAAACCCTCTTAACAAGTGTTTTTTCTAATATAACCTTCTGTAGGTCACAAAATTCCAGTCCTAGTCAGGGAAAATCCAACATCTCCTTTGGGATTTATTTTCTACTTGGAATTTAAACACAGCCCAACAAAATCCCACAAACTTTGGGTTGCATCACAGCCTGAAATAACCTGAAATTCAGAGCCAAGAATGCACCTGGCCATGTATTTCTTTCTGTGGCAGACAAGGACAGATGGGAGACAAAGAAACCACCTGACTGCAAGACAGAGATTGCTTTTTCAGAGACACCATCTTCAATATGGTGACCAAAAGAGAGCTCGTGATGACCAAGTAGACCAAATTTGACTTGTATTTTTCAAGTGTCCCTTCTCTAAGACAAGACTCATGCAGGCCAGTGAAAGCAGCTGCCTGGTGAAGGTTCCCAGGCTCCAGCAGCATGGTGAGATTTTCCATGCTGGTCTCCTCTGAGATGGCTGGGTGGGACACGGTGCTCTCCACTGACCCTCCAGAGAGAGAGGTGCTTTGCTGTAAGCTCTGTGAGGATGTTTACAGAAAACTAAGGGTGCTGAGAGGAGTTAGGTCAATGTTCCCAGGGAAGCTCCTTTCTCATCTTTCACTGATGCAAAAGAAGATCAGAGAGAAAACAACCCAAGCTCCACTATAGCAAAGCCCCCGTGGCTCCTCAGAGAGGACACAACTTCACACTGCTGGATCAAGAGATACCGGGAACCATCAGTTCCAACTGATCCAACTTGTCTCTGCAAAGGCATCAGTTATGCCGAGCACAAAGGACCAACTGCTCCTCTGTATTTATTCAAAGCATATCTTAGGAAGCAGGGAATTAAAACAGGCTCAACAAAGAAGACTGTTCAGGGTCACCATAATCCAATGTAGACCGGCTTGGCCATTTAAGTTTAGGTTGATAACAGGAAAAGGTTCTTCCCCCACAGGCTGGTTGGGCACTGAACAGGCTCCCCAGGGCAGTGGGCACAGCCCCAAGGCTGCCAGAGCTGCAGGAGGGTTTGGACAACGCTCTCAGGGACAGGGTGGGATTGCTGGGGTGTTCTGTACAGGGCCAGGAGTTGGACTGGATGATCCTGAGGGGTCCCTTCCAACTCTGTATATTCTATGATTCTCAGCTCTTTCTTCAATGAGGTTTCCCAAAATGGAGAGGCCTTAAAGATATGAGGCAAGAACATCCAACTGAATCTCAAGGATGATGTCTTTAGTTTTCACAGACAGAATATAGCGCAAATCCAGATAATCTAAGTCCTTTTCAGAAGTCTGTTCCTCAAACAAACAGAATAGCCAAAACAATTCAGCCTTGCAGGCCAAGCTCTGTGTTCCATCCAGGCCACCACAATGTCCTTTCCGTGAGCACTCTGTACAGCAGCTGATTTTCCTGTGTCATCCTGTCCATCCAGGCCAGATGTCCTCCACAACACACACTGAAAGTCGCTCATTTGTGCAAAGGACAAGAAGTTGTCAACAATGACCTGTGGGGTCAAAGCAGTTTCTGAGTCTGCAGACTCTCCTCTCTTTATTCTCCATTCCTCACTGTGCACAGAAGACAAAAGCAGTGACTGATTCCTTCAGTCTGAACTCACAAAGCAGAAGAGTTGGCTCACTTCTCCATAGCCAGTGGAAAAGCCAAGATCCTTTACTGTGAGTTGGTGATTAAAGTCTGAAGAGATAAAGGATGTGCTTCTGCTCTGATGAAATGTGATGAGGTCCCAAATACAAGTACAGAGTAGTAATGGGCAGTTTAATCCTAGAGCTGGCAATGGCAGCTGTTTGTTGGGGTTTCCTGCAGGAACGTGGTTTGCAAGGTTCACACCTGGAGCCAGGGTTCGAGTTCAATCACAGATAGGAATTGTGGTGGTCCAGACTTAAAATCCCTTCTGACATTCTGTATGTCACATAACCAAAAAAAATGTCTGTGCCTGACACTCTCAGATTTACTGGAGTCCAACAGTCACAGTGACAGCCCCTCAGGGTCAGACCCCAGCTCCACCACCTGCACAATACGGCAGAGACACACAGGCACGAACTCAGCCCCGTGCTTAAGCCATGTCCTATTTGCTACTTGTAAATAATTACTGAACAATACATTTATCAACAAAATGGGTAGAGACCAAACCTCTGTGTCCACACAGATATATTTACACACATATTCGGAGATGTTAAATACAACAATCTGCTTCATCCTGTTTTCCTCTCTAAACACCAGCAGGTGTTGTGTATGAAGCCAGCAGTTCCTGAATTTGCCCAAGGAGGAAGAGGGAACATTGGGATATGGGCTCTCTTCAGCCTCAGGGCTTCATCCATGTCTCAGGACACCAGTCCCTAAGACACATAGGATGGGAGGGTGGGACATCTATTGCTCCACTGATGTTGAATTGAAAAAAACGCTCAGAAAGCAGATTTATGGGGTAGAAGAAGAGAAACTACAGAACCAGGAAAGAGGGCAGGCCATGCTCTCAGATGGTTTATAAAGATGAGCAACAGCATCTCTGCTTCCTGGATACATTTTAGTGGCAATCAGTTCCATCTGATGGGTTTTCAGAGCTTGGCTTATGAACTGGTGAGCTCAGACACAGGGATGCTCAGGCAGGACAGCTCAAGGGATCCCTGGGGCACCCTGGGATGCAGGAGGAAACACACAGGTGCCATGAGATCATTTTGATCAAAAAGCTCAAGTCCCAAAGACTGCTCATGGCAGGAGGGAGGAAGGGAGAAATTTTGGCAACTTCCAGTTGCCAAACGGAATTCTGGATCTCACCTTCTTAATCATGAAAACTTACTGGTGAATGTAAACAATCAGACCATTTGAAGGCTCAGAGATGACAACACATCTCACCTCCACAAAATACGAAATGCAAGTTTTAGAACAGCTTACAGAATTTAAGATAAAATGGTAAAGGACAGACAAATGGATTTACAATACTCTGAAAATACATCAACAGCTTCAGATGTTATTGAAAAGTCCAACATGAATGGAGCTGTGGTCTTCCACTTTCTCACTAACCCTCCAGAGAAGCCTGGTGTCCTGAATGCCTTGAAAGTCTCCACAGACCAAGACTTACAACCAGTTTGCATCTGAGCATGCACACAGCTCTCCTTGCTAGAGGACGCAGCACCTTGAAACAAAAGAAAGGAACGGAAAGGAAAGAGAGAAAATTTTGCTTCTGTTACACAACAGTATGAAGGGAAGAGCTGATACCAGCTCTGAAACTACTCGACCTCCTTTCCCTGCTCCCAGACAAGCACTGCAGCAGTGACACCATGGGGGGAGTGACACAGCTGTGCCAGGCCCAGGCATGTCCTCCAGTGTGTGAGGAGGAGCTGCAGCTCAGGAGTGCCCGGGGTCTGCTCACAGGACAGGGACAGCTCTGCTCCTGCCACACCCAGAGCCACATCCAGAGCCACCCTGGAACCGTCAGGACACAACCAGTGGAAATACATAAACCCCAAATCCTTAAACCACACCAAACCCTCCAAAGCCCAAACCCTTAAACTGCTTTCAAACAAAGGCAGCACCATCCCCCATCTCAGACACAGCAAGGCCACTGGGGGAAGTTCCAACTCCCCATAGTCAGGATGACAGACTTTCCTAAATCATCTTCCTCGGCAGAGCACAGAACGTGTTATCAAAGCACTGACCTCGTGTTCAGGCTTATGAACCTGGGCTTTTGGAACCAGGCTGACTAACCAAGAAAAATGGTCAACCTCTGGCTCTTCTCCAGGCTCTGGAGCATGACAGGTATCCCCAAAGCAGCAACCTGGTCCTGCACAGGCTGCAGACACCAGGATTTTTCCAGGAGCATGGATGGAGTCAAGGATAGTGCCTCGTGTGTCTCAGGGAAGGATCTGGCCAACCACGGGTCACCCATGGAGCCACATTACCAGATAAAGGGGAGGCAACACAGCTCACCAAAAGCCAGGCATGGCAAGGAAAGTCTACAGGTCACTTCTATCCACGGGAAACAGCCTCAGCTTTGCTCTTCTGTCCAGCCTCTCTGTCCCATCAGGCAGCCCCATTGATGCAGATTTCATGGTGAATGAAGTCAAGTTCAGTTTAAAAATTAACATTTCCAGCTCATTGCTCTATGTTTCCCATTTCCACCAATCCAGAATGCTTCACCTCCCTTCACACCATTCAACTCAGTAGAAAAAGTCTGGTAGTCAACTCAGAATCGCTGCTCTTCAGGGACTCACCCCAGACACCACCTCAGTGCCTCTGGAAGAGGAAAACTGGAGAAGGAAAACTGGAGACAACACTGCTAAAAATGCCTTCCCAGGTAACACAGCTCTGCCACTACCCCGTCCCACCTTCCCTTGCCCCACGTGCCCCGAGGAGGCAGCACAGAGGTCGCTCATCACACCTTGACTGGGGGTGCAGCACACCCGTGTCCCAGCACAGGGCCAACGACAGCCTGGCCCACGGGGACAGGGGCCCCGGGTGGCTCTGGGCTCTGGGCAGGAGTCTCCAGCCTCCCCCACCTTGGATAACTCCCCTGCCACCACAGCTCCCAGTTGCTGTCCCTGTCTGGGCAGGCCAGGCCAGGTCTCAGTGCTTTGGAAGGTGACTGAAGGGAGGGTCGAGGCCGAGAGGTCACAACGCAGCTCCCAAACGAGCAGCTCTGCCCATGGCTGTGTGTGCAGTGAGAGCCTCAGCAGCAGCTCCCACCGTGCCAGCGGTGGGACAGGTCACACAGGTCACCAGAGATCCCTGTTAACTCCCTACCCTGTCACAAACTGCTGGCCTAACCTTCACCTCTTCCAAATGACAGCGTGTCCCAGCTTCCCAGCTGCAGAATGGGGACCACAGAGATTTGTGCAACCATTTAGCTAAATCACCCAGCATGGGTGAAGCACTCACAACCCATGAGAGTCAGGTCATACATAACATCAGGCTGGATTTGATTTAGACACCCAAGGGTGCGTGATTGGATTCCAGAAGTTCTGGAGAACCCAGGTCCCAGCACTGTGGCAGGAAGGCAGATGCTCAGCACCCTTGAAAAATCCATGTGAATTAGCTGAATGGAGATACAGGAGGTCCAAAGTTTGGTTCCAGATATGGAAGGCCTAAAGCCAGAAGCAGAGTGCTGAGATATCAAAACCTCACAAAAAGAAAAGGAACAGTCCTACCAGGGCAGTGAAGCTCTAAAGGATGGGGAAGCTGACAGAGAAATTTATTTTGGAAGCAGCAGATGGCAGAAAGCTCCTCTGCAGAGAGGATATGCACCTAAGAAACACCAAAACTTACAAAGTTAAAAGAAAAAAAGGACCTTAATGCAGCACGTTCAAATCTCACAGTGACGCTGGCAGCCCCTTCTCTGATGAGGTGATCTCCTGGAGGCCTGAGATACTGAACTCAGGTATTTTACAGGCCACATCACCTCTTTGTCCTCTAGGCCTCAGAGATCGCTGGCCAAACAAACTTGTAAACTTTTTGGGGAAAAAAAAAAGGTAAAATAGAAGGAAAAGTTCATAAATTTTTCAAAAATGCTCCTGAAAAAACTGCAGAAGAAACATTGTTTCACTGAACCAACAGTGATGTTCGTATGAAAAGTGAAAGCCTGGTTACCACAGGCTCCTTCAAACACTGAAATGTCTCCACTGAGCCCTTGAAGGTTCCACTGTACTTGTGCTGACTTGAAAATATGACTGATTACATTCAGAGACTGCAACTTCCAGGAAATGTGACAAATCAGTCACAGAAAAAAAACAGATTCTTGGTACTTTTGACCCTGAATCCTGCCTCCAAGGCTTCCAGGCAGCACCCCCTGCCACAAGAAGGCAGCACGTGACAGAGAGGTAACAGAAATCAGTGACAGCAGAGATGTAAAATGACAGTGATAGAAATGGGGAAGAGACAGGAAATATTTACAGGAAAATTCATACCATGTGTGAGTATAATTGTGAACATGCCAAGTTAGGATATTCCCCTTTGAAGTTTAGTATTCTTTTACAAAAATGGCAGAAACTCTCTCAGGTTACTTTCTAAAGAACTCTGCCAGCTGCAGGCAGAGCAACAGACACATCAGAGAGGTTTTGGTACAGAAAAAAACCTTTCCAGGATTAACAACAGTCCCTGAACTATCTAGAAAGAAAGGAAGCAGCAGAGTCTGATGTGCAATTAGATCCCCACCGGCTTTTGAGGAACCCAGCCCTGCTGATTCACTAAAACATCCAACACGTTCCTAAGGCAGCTCCCTGGAGAGCCTGTGACTCTCCCAGGTGTCACAAAGAGAAGGTCCACACAGGGCACCTCTGGGAGCTGAAGTCCCAGTGAATCCATGAAGACACTCACATGGCATAGGGAGGCTGTGGAGTTCAACTGGACACCGGACACTACACACACCAAGTCTGAACGTTAGGAGAGGTCATTTCATTTTGTCACCTTTCCAGGGGCAACACTTGGGTGATCAGATTCTTGAGAGGTGGCATCTCTGACAGTCAAGAGACTTCCCAGGCAGCAGACAGAACACTCCAAGAGCAACATGCTGTGAACCAGATGCCAAACAACATTCTTTGTGCGTGCTCATTTCTTAGCAGGTGGATCTAAATCCTCTAAGTCAACATCCACCCATCCCTGCACCAAAAGAAAACACCATTTCCTAGAAGACTGAAAAACTCATCTACAGTCAACTGAACAACTTGGTTCCAGAGTGATGGGCAGCACAGTCCAGCCAGGCACCCTGCTGTGCACAGCCACAGTCACACCTCACCACTGACTCCCCTGTCAGTGTGATCTGAGCCTCCTTTCAGCAAAGGCCACCAGCTGCAAGCAGCTCTGTAAAGTTTCCACAGAGATAAGAGAGCAATCTAATTTTGTTTGTGACCTAAATCCTACTTGGACACAGCACAGATGAGGTAAAAGGTGGGACACTTTCCAGTCAGTAGAATGGGTTTGAATTCGAGGAGCTCACCCTAATCATGGCTTGTGTCCTCCAGAATCTGCAACTTCTGCTGCAGGGAAAACAAAGTTAGCAGTTGTTAATCTGGTCTAAGTCAAAAATTCAGCCTGAACTCATGAGATCCATGGGCTCACCTGGCAGGTCTCCTCAGCCTGCACAGCATGGCAATCACTCACTGACTCTGACCAGGCACCAGGGCATCAACCATCAGTAGAGCACTTAACATCTTCTCTAGACTGCATACTTTTAAGTAGGAATTATATTCCTCAACTACTCTCTGCAATTCAGGCTCTACTCTGCCTTACTTTGTACATGTAAAATTCTGCTTAAAACTGTGCCAGACACTCTATGCACTGGCAGGGTACATGTCATACCTAGACAAAACCTCTTTGCACTTCTAGAGAGGAGTTGGTGGGAGCAGTCCCATGTGAATCAGAGACACATCCTCCATCACATGCAGTCACAGAACCAGAATGGACCTCCCTTCCAAACCCCTGCCTCGATTCCTGCTGCTCACCCCCATCCTCCTGGGGCTTTGCCCACCTACCCCATAGGATCTGCACAGGAAAACAACTCACAGCATCTTTTAGCTGGAATAAGGGATGTCTCAGCCCTCAACATCACCAGGAGGGGAGATTTCAGGGAGCCACAGCCCAAATTCTAGAACTAGAAAACTACCTCCAGTTTCTAATCTCATTTGAAGTCACACAGAGTCAAGTCTTCTATTTAAAGGTCATTTCAAAGCCCCCAATTATAACATGCTCTAATTCAGAAAACACTCAGAGCAAGCCCCTTGCAGCACTGGAGATGTGAGGGGTCCTGTCCCTGGCTCCAGCCTGAGCAGCTGCAGCCTCGCTCATCTCCTCCTCCCTTGATTTCCTGGTCACCTGTGACGAAGGTGACCTCCTGACCATCCTGACACAGCTGGTGGTGGATGTCCTGGCAACAAAGAAGGAAGGTGTCCTGGGCAGGGGCTCAGGGTGACATGGGCTGCAGGGGATGGGACACGAGCAATGAGGTCAAGCCACCACTATAGCCCTCACCAGCTCTGAGCTCCAAGGCCCCCTGGAGACGGTCCAGCAAAGCTCAGAGGTCCCAACCACTCCCCAGCTCCTTCTGTTCCTGCACATGGTCTCACATTTTTCCACGTTGCTCTGTATCCTGCCCTGGCTCCCACCTCCTGTTCCTCCTGTACAGCTGCACACTCGTACAGCCTGCAGGGATAGAGCCCCAACCTGGACCCAAACCATAACACCCGGCTCAAAACCTCAACAGATGTGAAAGAAAAGACAACGAGGGGCAGGCAAAAAAGATCTGGGAACCGATGTCTCAACCTTCTACATCCAGTTGTGTAATCTATACTGTCTCCTCCTGGACACAGTATTCCAGGGCACAGCCTATGTACCAGCTGAAAGCCTCTACCCAGGACAGCAGTGAAGCTGTGGGAACAGTCTCCAGGCAGAAGCACAGCGGGAGTAAAGGGTCTCTGTGCCCTGCAAGACAAGGCATTTGGGGAGCACTGAGCAGAGTCCTAATAACGCCATGTTTTGCAATTGAGATTCCATGGCCTTGAAATCATTCCTCAGGTATGAAAACCAAGGAACTAGAATGAATGAAGGGTCAGAAATCCCACACAAATCACCTGGAAGGCCTCCCTGTGGAAACCACATCGAGTCCTCTCTAGCCTGTGTGTGTGTGTATCCCCCCCTGCTCACTGGAGCTAAATTCCACCCCTGGCTTACAGCAATTCCCAAATTCGTTTCCACCACACTTCCCAACTGTCTTTCCAGCCCCCCTGAAGATCTCCTAGACCAACAAATAAACTCTCAAAAGAAAGCTGAACTCACACCTTGGCAGGGTGTGAAGGGTCCGTACCCATTTTATCCCGGGACGGAGCCCTGGCACTGAAAGGAGCACAGCTACACCCCATAGCCTGAAATTTGGAAGGCTACCTGTGGCACGATGTGTCTCCCCTCCTTGACAGCCATGCCTCTGCTCCAGTTTCCACAGAGGTTTCCTCCCTCCTGACCCACACAGCAGCACGAGGAGCCCCATTTGCCCCTTTACTGTCTATGTAGTAAGAAACCACACTCTCACCTGGACATCCACCAATCCAGCCTGAGCAGTTTCCCAACCAAAACCTGCTAATCAAATGAAATACAGCTAATAGGCAATTCCCATCACCTGGCAGCTGCAGTCACCCCTGGATGCCTCCTCTCATGCCCCAACCAGAGCTCAGCACAGGCAACTCTGCCCTCCTGGAGGCAGGAGCAACAGGACACCTCTGAATCTGTGGATCCAAGTCACAGAACCCAGAGAATCCCAAATTTCATGTGAGAAATTCACCTGCCTATCTTCAGATTCACCCATCTGGACCAACAGGGTCTGCCCAGGGCAAAGCCCAGCAGCGTGGAGCCAGCGCTCCTGTCGGGAGGGTGCCTGGGCCACCCCACCCCACCAGGCTGAGGAGAAGTGACCTGGTGAACAGAAACACACTTTGCACTGGGAGCACACCTGGGCAAGAAGGTCTGGAACATCCAGTTCAAATCCAAAGTCTAGAAAAGGTTTCTAGCCAACTGAGGAAAAAAACATTCCAGCATCTCTGAGAAGAAGGGAGGAGGTGGAGATACATCAGCCGCGAGACAAACACTTGACAGAAGAGTGCAACCAGAAGATGTCAACACTGCTTTTGAGGAACAGCATCTGCCACGGACACACAGAGGACATGAGGACAATTAGCTGTACCCAAACTCAGCCAGCCTCACCGCAGAGAAAGCAATCCAACCAACAGCATCCAGCTCTTTGAAACAGAAATGGCCACTACAGCTCGGAACCTCCCAAGAAAGCTTTGGCACAGACACATCACCATCAATTTAGGCACTTGAACAGCTATCATATCCAACACAAAGCACTTCCAAGCCCTCAGAACCCATAGCACCATTAACCAGCCCAGAACCCAACCCCTGCCAACAACTGCATCTCCCACAGAGACAAAGCAGCACCTTCTTCCTGGACAGTGTTGACAGTCACTTGCACAAACATGAAACTTGAGATGTCGTGGACTAACACTGAAAGCTCTTCTGCACTAGACAGGAGCCACTGTGACTTCCAGTGAATCCAAGACAGAAATCCACACAGATAAATACAGAGAAGTCAAATCCCTATAGGTGGCTGATAGTGGGAACTCACTAGCTGAGCCTAAGTCCTTTATTTAATGGACTAGGGATGTCAGAGAGAGAAAAGAGCCCCAGATGTGGTTTTGTACAAAATCCTTATGAGGGTTTGATGATGTGATGAGACCCAAAAAGTGAATATCTAAACATGAACTCTACAACCAGCAAGAATACTCTAGTTCAGAGAGGAAAAGAGAAGGAAAGAGGAGGACTTGCTGGAAAGGTCACTCAGGGTTTTAAGAAAAACCATCTTAAGTACTCTATAAATTTTCTTGATGTTGTAATTACCATCAATAACTCATCAGAAACATGTTTTTAACTCAATAATGGCTTGACCAAAAATTCCTAGCACAAAGCAGCTCCCGGGATCAGAGCCCAGTGGGTATGTTCTGGGGAAGCAGAAGGTACTGAGCTCCAGGAGAGAGGCAGCAACATGCAGAGCCAAGCAGGAGCAGCCTGTGACAGGGACACCCTGGAGAGCCCAGGCAGCAGAGAGGCTGCAGGTGCAGTTTCTGAGCCCTGACAGTGACAAAACTCCTTAGACCTTAGAGAAGAAAAATGTGGGGCATCTTTGTGTGCTTGCTGCATCTGCCCCACGGAGCGGCAGCGGTGAGGCATCACCCAGCTGGGCTGGTGGATCTGAGGACAGATTGATTGGTGGATCTGAGGATACAAAGCTGACCTTTTCTGTGCTGGTGTACACTGGTATGAACTAGTGTCAGGAACTGCTCTGTGCCACTCTTGCACTCTGACTTTGGACAGGAGACAAGCTGGCTGGAAACGTCCCTGAGACCTGATCTCTGTGTAACTCCCAAACTCCCTGTTGGTAAAATGATAATCCTCAACCTTAGTCTATTTTAGTGCTGCAAACAATTCTATCAGTTATGGCTTTCACAAGTAACACAGAAACAAGAACTTATAACAAAAAGTAATAAGCTGAATAAAGAGATAGGAAAATGACAGTGAATCAGTCTGGAAAATAATTACAGGCATATCTAGCATTATCAGCTACAGTATCTCAATTGTGGAAGGAATTAGCTCCAGTGTAAAACAGGATGATCCCAATTTAATTTCTTTAATTCTAGAAAGAAAAATCTTCTACAGTGACTCAAACTGAGAGATTTAAACAACCTACAAATAACTGGAGTAATCGAACTGCGTTTAACTAACACTGGGTGTTGGCTAAATCATTTCAAAGTTGTTCCACTAGTTGTGCCGTTGGCTTTATACTCACATGTGTGGATTTTGGAAAGGAACTCCAGAAGTATTTAGAGTAAATCTTGCTGTGGACTTGAAAGGTGGATTTGCAAAATTTAACTTCAGCGCTTTGCGTTTACCTGGGAGACAACGAACATAAAGTAAACTTTTTGTCAGCAACAAAATATTGAGAGCATCTGGAAATAAACAGGAAAAAATTACACATTGTAAGAAAATGAAAATGCATTTCAGAACAACATTAGCAAATCACAGCTCGTGTCAGGGACGTGGGGATGGAGACACAGTCGGCTCATACCCCAAGGTCTTCCCTGGCTCATTCCAAGGCAGTCACCAAAGAGAGGTGTCCAGAGCACCCCCTGGGACAGGTGGAGCACCTGCATCACCTGCCAGGGCTCCAACAGCCACAGGGCACCTCCTCACCACGGCCCTGGCCATCCTCCATGCACACCCAAGGGGGCAAAGGGGCCTGACCTGCCCGGCACAGCCTGGGCACTCCACAGAGCCAGGGCTGGCACTGCCGAGGGAAAGGACACCCCTGTGGAACACACACACAACCAAGGATGGCTGGGGGGGGGCCTGACCTGGAGATGGCCAAGCTTGAGGGAGGGTGGAGGTCTGTGAGCTCCTTCTGCAAAGTGGGATGCCAAGCAGACAGAAAAATTCAGCCCATCCAAGGGGTTACCAGGTGAGGGAAAGCTTTGCTCTGCAGCAAACTGAGGAAGTGTGGGGAAACAAAATAAACAGCACTGTGGGAGGGATCCTGGTCACTGCACCAGCCACTGGTTCTGTACTTGCCACTGAAGTTGAGATGACCTGCTCAAGCAATAGCAGGATCAAGGGCTACAAAGGCACCTGTCCCTTCCCAGCACTCCCCCTGGGGAGAACAAAACCCTGTCTTGTCCCCATTTGCCCACAGGAAACCTGCATTCCTCCCCACCAAAACACCTGAGATGGTGCCTCTTCCAGCCCACCTTCCCATGAGCCTGGAACTGAACCCCTCTGGCTTCCCACTGCTGCTCATCCCAGGAGGCACTGGCCACCCTAAGCTAACACAACAACTTCTTTCACCTGCACCCTAGAGCAGGTGCCATATTCCTCATCATCCCACAACCCTCCTGGGAAAAGCCAAAAGGCACCATTCTGCTCTCCAGCATTCACCTTGCACAAAGAGGTGTTTTGGGTAACTCCAATAAAAAAAAAAAAAAAAAAAAAAAAAAAAATAAGTCAAAGCACTTAGAGCAATTTCAGGGCATGAGATATTACAAGGATCAGAGGATCACAGAATCATTCAGGTTGAAAAGCACCAAGCATTCCTCCAGCACTGCCAAACCCACCACTAAACTGTGTCCCCATGTGCCACATCCACGTCTTTTAAATCAGTCCAGGGATGGTGATTGCACTGCCCTGGGCAGCCTGTGCCAGGACCCAACAACCCTTCGGGTGAACAAATCTTGAGGATATTTCCTCTTGTCCTATTGCTTGTTGCTTGGGAGGACAGACCCACCTCACTAACAGAATCACAGAACCTTTGAGGATGGAAAGGACCTTGAAGAACACCATGGCAATATACATCTAAAACCAGCCTGATAAACCCAACACGCTTCAGGATTAAGCATTCCCTCTAAAGAAATACACCCACCCTGTAGCCTGGGAGGCCAGGACAGCTTGTGGCCAGCACCCACCCACACCCAGCCAAGGCTTCTCAACACTTTCCACTCCCCCCAGCTCAGCTGGGACCGAGTGACAGCTCATCTTACTGGGGGGAAGTTCTGCCCTGAGGTGTCACTGGCACTACCCGAGCTCAGCACACGGAGTCCATGGCACAGCTCCTGTCACTCCTCCTTTGATTTCCACACAGAGATGACCCCTGTTTCCTCTATCAACTTCAGTTTTAATCCTGCTGCTATACAATAGTCCAGAAATATCTGCACACATGTTGCATTTGCTAAAAATCACCGAACTTCTTACAAATAAACACCACACAAGGAACGTGCAAAAAATCCAACAGCGGGAAATGAATTATGCAATGCTTTGCATCAACCACATAAAAAACACATCCCATTTTCTGGTAACAATTCACCAGCAGATTTCCATAAGGTCCCATCAGTGATCCTGGGCCTCTCATCACTAGGGATGGTGGGGAAGAGCAAAGGCAAGGATGCCTGGCCTGGGTGAGGGGACTCAGCACAGAGCTCAGCACCGCGATGGGCCCTTCCTGAGTGTGGTACCCAAAAAGAGATGGCACAGCACGGACCAGGCTGCAGCACTACAAGGAAAGGATAAAATGCTACTTGTTAAAAATCCTGAGCACACTGCAGCAAGGTAACCATGACTGGTTTGCTCCTGTTAAAAGTACTATCTCTGATTTGACATAATTTCAGAATCACAGAATATTCTGAGTTGGGAGCCCCAAGGATCATCCAGTCCAACTCTTTAGTAAATGGCCAGAATAAGGAAAAAGGCCCCTGCTGGTGCTGAAAGCTGGTCTATTTTGGGGTACTTTCACCCTAGTAGCACCCTCTTATTTTGCTTTGTTGTATGGGAAAAAAAAAAAATATGAAAGAAATAATGTAGTTTAGCAAATGCAGTAATGCCCAAAATATCCATTAACCATCTTGCCTAGCAAACTGACTTCCCAGCATGAGTTTCCACCTTCCAACAATGCATTTTCAAAGCTTTCTTTAATCTTTTCCATATAAAGACAATTTTTTCCACGTGTTCATTACACATAATTTGTTCTTCTGAAAAACACCCAGTTGGGGCCGCAGAGTCCCTCTCCCCAGCTCAGAGGAAAGGTCTGGTATCTCTAAGTCCTGCCTGACCTCCATCCCTGCCCTCCACTGAGCCATGCAGCACAAGGAATTATCTTATTTATGTTATTTTCGTGCACACAAAGACATTCCTCACTTTGTACCAGATGACTGCATCTATACACACAGTCAGGATAAGCAAGTCTTCTCTCCTGCTTGGACTTGGCCACTCCAAAATCTCCTGGAGTAGGCAGTGCAATGGGAAGCCAAGGACAGTGAGAGGCAGGCACTGATGGAGCAACAACACGCTGGTTCCAAGAGTGCCAGGTGACAGTAACACTTCATTCTCACTTCAAAGAATCACAGAATCATGGAATGGTTTGGGTTGGAAAGGACCTTAAAGATGAACTCATTCCAACCCCTGCCATGGGCAGGGACATCTTCCACTTCAGGTTGATCAAAGCCCTGTCCAAGCTAACTCTGAATGACGGGGCATCCACACCTTCCCTGGGCAACCCGTGCCAATGTCTCACCACTCCCACTGCAAGGATCCCTTCCCAGCTGGCACTCACACCACTGTCAGCCAGCAGGGCACTCTGTACCTCCTGGTGTGCCCTGAGCCGAGCACACAGCTGAGGGCAGGTCGGCAGCACCGGGGAACCAGAGGGTTCCTGGCAGGACCCTCTGCGAGTGCAAGGCCTGTCACAACACCCCACCATCGCCTGACTACTCCCCTGAGGGCACCTCCCTTCCCACACACAGCAAAACCAGGTGGAGTTCAGACTGCCAAGGATCTGGAGGATGCTGAGGCTCATCCCTGCAACCCCCCCTGCCCATTCACGGTCCCCCAGGCGTGGGCAGGCACAGGGGTGGTGCTGGGCAGGGAGCTGCAGGGAAGGGCCACACAGCACCTCACTCACTGCTCCTGTTATGGCACCACCAATCTGCTCTCAGAGTAGGGCCAGGGATTTCTTACATCATTCTTTCAGTCTGTTTCATTCCCCCACCCAAACCCCAGGCCTCTGTCAAGGGCAACAATGTTGTGTCATAAGATTTTCCCTTTGTCACACCAATGTTTATACAGCCCAGAAGAATGCTGGACTTGAAGTGGCCCAACACCAAAACTGGCACAATTAACTACAAACTCTGATCAGAAAATCCCTTCTCACAGCCTGCTCCTATTCTTGCTACTTGCAAACATTATACACCAAGTTTCCTCCTGCATTCACACTGGGACAGAATGTTTTTTTATCACAGTTAAGCACTGGTCTATTGATTTCTATCTTAGTAGGTTTCTAAGGATAGTTTCAACTATGTCAATCCACCATCTGGAGCTGGATTTTCTACAAATCCAAAGAATACAGAAGCACAAGCTGCCCCTGGGAAGCAAACAGGATGATTTGCTTTTGCTCAGCTGATGAACATGGAACTTGACCAGGGAGAAATGAACATCCTGAGAAATGTCAGGAATTTCCATGTAGCAGGGATCACATGGAAACACTAACTGTAAGTGAAACAACACACTCAAATGGATCAAAAGTCTGAGGACAGCCAAAGCAAGCTGTGCTCTCCAGCAGCCTTCCAAAACCCGAGTGCTTCAGCTATGGACTCAGAGTCTTGAGTTTCACACTAAAAAAGACTTTTGACAACTCCATGTCCTTATGCCTTGCAGACACTCGTTCTAACCAGAGGCAAAAGAGCCTCTCTTTAGATGCAAGAGTTTTGCTGTGATTTTGCTATGCACAGATTCAATACAGTGCCACCTGTCCCACTACAACAAAGAGGCCTGGGGCTAATGGTGCTCCTGCAATTCACTAATGCCTGTCCCCACCAAGGCTGTGTGACTAAAACTGTCGGAAAATGTGCTGCAGAAATATTCACCTTACATAAATTAAATGCTAACATTGTACATCATTCTAACCATCAACCACTATGACATCTGCTTCTCTGAGAACTTTTACTGTAAAGATTATGTGAGAAGCAATGATTTGAAAGAAACCAAATTAACTTTAGAATAGATCACTTTTTCACAAATTAGGTTAATCCTCGACACCAGACCTGAAACCATGTAAGTTCCTTGACTTATGGTCTTTCCCAGTTGTGACTAGCAGGTTTGGACATCTGTGTGTTAATGGTTATACCAAGACCAGACTGTGTTTGAAAGCACGATGGCCTGGGCTTTGGCTGAGCTGAAGTGGAAGGGGAAGCACTGACTTTGAGGGAATCTAACCAAGATTGCATCCTAAATTATGCTGCTCTCTGAGAAGAAAAAAAAAAAAAAAAAAAAAAAAAAAAAAAAAAAAAACCAGCCAAAAATAGCTTTCTGATTGCAAGTAAGTTAAATGTTCTACCCATAAGGACAACAAACCTTATTTCAAATAACCACAGCCTTAAAGCGGTGGTGGTAGTGGTGGTGTCCTCTAAACCATTTTTAGAAGGATGTTGTCATTCTACAACCAGGCCTATATGTGGAACAATGGTAGGGGAGTGATGCCTTGTGTCCTGCTACTTCCCAAATGCACATCTCTTGCCATTCCATTAACCGCAGACACAAACACCAGGAAAAGCATCCAGGAGCACTGGAAACCCACCTACACAACAGCCCCAGAAGAACTGGGCTCACAGCAGCACCTGTGCCTTGCTGCACTGGTGACTGGGTGCTAGGCCAAGCACAGAATTATTTATGTGCTGCTACCCATCACCAGAATTAATCCAAGCACTTGGCTCTGCAGTTAAGTTCTCATCACTCTTTCTGAGGCCCCTTCACCACCACCACCACAGCCAAACAGTCTTCACACAACCAGGAACAGCTGCCTAGCAGGTCACGCGCAGGCCAGAATATTCTCCCAGAGTTAGATTGGGTGCTACTATTTTTACTTCACCTAGGACACTTACGAGTTACAGAATCAGAAAATCATCAAGGTTGGAAAAGGCCTCCAAGATCACAAAGTCCAATGATCACCCCAGCACCACCACTGAATTCACCACTAAACCATGTCCTCAAATGCCACATCCACATGTTTCTTGAACACTTTCAGGGATGGGGACTCCACCACCTCCTTGGGCAGTCCCTTCCAATGCCTGATAACCCCTTCCATGAAGAAAATTTTCCTAATATCCAATCTAAACCTCCCCTGGCACAACTCAAGGCCATTTCCTCTTGTCCTGTCCCTTGTTCCCTGGGAGCAGAGCCAGACTCCCACCTAGCTCCACCCTCCTGTCAGGGGGTTGCAGAGAGGGACAAGATTCCTCCGGAGACTCCTTTCCTCAAGGCTGAGCCTCCCCAGCTGCTCCTGCTGCTCCAGCCCCTTCCCAGCTCCGTTCCCTTCCCTGCACACGCTCCAGCCTCTCAGTGTCTCTCCTGTCTGAGGGGCCAGAGCTGCCCCAGCACTGGAGGTGCCTCAGTCCCTGCCCTGGGCCTGCTGGATACCTGTTGGAGAAGCAATCCTAATTTCTTCCTAGAATTTCCTCACTCCCCTTCCTGCCATACTGACTATGTTCACGTTACACAGAGCAAAATGCTCCCTTTCCAAGACTTTCAAACCAGTAGTAGTTTAATGGATTTTTTCCAAGGTTTCTGTCTTGCAGGGATACAAACTGATCCCAGCCAAAACACCTTCCACCCAGTTCAGCTCTGCAGTATCAGCCTCTTGCTGTCACAGACGGTGCACCTGCCACAGGGCACAGGTGAATATTCTCTCTGGTCAGATGCTGACGTCCCTCTCCCTTTGTGAAGTGATGATACTCCAGGAATCAAGTCTGCACTTCCTTACTTGAGTATAACCAGGAAAAAACAGAAATACAGCCCAGGGACCACGAGCTGTGACAGCAAACAGCAGCAAGGACAATCCGTAGATTTGCAATGAACTGTGCAACCCTTTTACCTCTCCCTTGTAAACTTAAAACACATCAACAAAAAGACAGAGAAAATGGGGAGGAAGGGATGATTTGCTTGCATTTGGAAACAGAGCTGAATGCTTGAGGTTATTTTCTTATGAGAAAACTATCTAGTCTGATTTCCTCCAGGGCAACTCCAAGAAAAGCTAGTGCCAACTCTCACCTGCAACAGAGAAAAAACCCCAGTGACACAGATCTCTGCTCTTCCAACAGCTTTAAATAACCAAACTGTTGTACCTTGTCTGCTAACAAAATGCCTACTTTGATGTAGAGACAGCAGAGAACATTTACCTGTGTTCAGAGCAGCAGCCCTGAAGCTGCTGATGCCCTGAACGCTCCCAAGATTCCCAGCTGGTTCTCCCTGCTCCTGCTAGCACAGCTCTGCCTGCCCACGGACCCTCCCCACCTACCATCCTGCAGTTATATTTCCTTCCTTTCCAGTCTTGCTTATGGATCTACTCCAATACCAGGCACAACTAATTGGAGACTAAAGTAGGTTTCCAGCCTTACCCTCACGATAAACCATTTTACAAGAAAAATCTAGTCAAAGTTTAAAACAAACCCCAAGAACTTCAGCATATCGTGCAGTTCTATTTGAGGAGTCCGGATGAAAGAAGAGGCCTGGGGTTTGAGTTATTATTTCAAGAATTGCAGCTACAGAAATTCACTTTGAAGGCTACAAGTATTTTTAGTGTGTCTGTCTGTTATTGATATTTATTGTCCTTTAATTTATTATACTTCCATTTAGTATAATCAAAGAGTCAGCCTACAAATCTGAGATGACAATTCTGCACTGCAGGAATGAGCTCATTTTTAGGAGTCACCACATTAGGAAGAGGATTTATCCATAATTCCCCTACAGCCCCAAGTGTGCTTCCACTTAGGGAGTACAAACACCCAGGCCCAGAGCAGCCAGGACTCTGGAAGGGTTACTGGCCATTGCCTTCAGGAAACCACTCCAAAGCAAAATATTTGTACAGACATCTGGGTGATGTAGGGCCAGGAGGGAGCTCACAGCTGCACCAGCAAACACACCTCTGCAACTTGAAATGCAGGATTAGTGCTACATCCAACAGCACTTGCAGCAGATCTATAAATACCAACACCACGATGCCTGGCTAAAGTAGGTTAGGCTTAGAGTGCAAGAAATTGCAGTCTGATTAAGATTAAACTCCCAGCAATAAGACCTGAGAACGAAGTCTCTATGCCCTCCAAAATCCACAATTAACCTTCAATATTTATTGAATATGATGCCACCTGATGCCACTTGATGCCACCCTGCACAGAAACACCATTTGTGTGAATAGGATTATCACTACCCAAGTCTTGGGAGCAGATGAACTGTGGTGAAAGAGCTTCAGTCTGTGCCTGGGCAAGGGCTGCCTGGGGATGTCCCAGTCCAGGGGGATATCCCTGGAGCACACAGGGCAGAGCCACGTTTGTGCCAGGCTGTGGGGGCAGATCCCTGCCCAGAGGGGAGCACAGCACTCAGCCAGACAGCAGCTTCCAATCCAAACTGGGGTTCAGCTCATTTCTAGCTGGAGAGCAGCATTTAACACATCACTCCCAGTCGCAGCCCAGTGGTGAAACGCTGCTGGGGAGAACCTGGAGGGGCTGTCCAGGCAGGAGGTGACTGTATCTGCTCTCACAGCAGCACTTACTCACAAAATATTCCTCAGACGTGTGTCTGAGGCATAACCCTGTGGAGCCTGTCACAGAGCAGCTGCCAGGAGGAAAGCATCACACTGCCCTGGGAAACTTATTGTGGGGCACCTGGAGCCCCTCCTGACAGACAACAATAATAAATTATGCAAAGGGCCATGCCAAGTACTTTTTAATTATGAAACAGCACAGCAACAATTATAAAATATAATGTAGGGAGGAGGTCTGGGGAGAGGGTAGGTTGATTTTGTTTACTTTTTAATTTTTAGGAGCCTGTATTTGGTCTAAAAGCAAGGAAAAGAATCTGCCTGTGAGAGCCTTGCTTAATGTCAATGGAAAGGATTTAGTTTCTTTGGATGAAGCAACCAGTATGTTTCCACCATCCTTCTAGACAACTTAGCCAGATGTGTGGCAACATCAGTCTTAGCCTGGAAACATCAATCACAGCCTGTATCCCACCATCTCTCATACACACCTTTTATCCAGCTACCAGGAGTCCTACAGTCACAGAACCACAGAATATATTGAGTTGGAAGGGACCCACAAGGATCATCCAGTCCAACTCCTGACCCTGCACAGACACCCCAACAATCCCACCCTGTCCCTGACAGTGTTGTCCAAACCCTCCTGCAGCTCTGGCAGCCTTGGGGCTGTGCCCACTGCCCTGGGGAGCCTGTTCAGTGCCAAACCAGCCTCTGGGGGAAGAACCTTTTGCTGAGATCCAACCTGAGCCTGCCCTGACTCAGCTTCATGGATTGGGAAGAACAGGAACCAGAGGACCTGGGGGGTGGCTTTTTCCATTCTGAGACACAATTACTTTGGAGTAATTCTCTTCATCTCAGCAGAATATCAAGTTCTTTAATTCCAAAGACAAAAGAAGCTACAAGCCAACCCTCCTGAAAACAAGAAACGGCACTGGGAGTTAAGAATTGCTGTCCAGATGTCCATAGGGAGGGTCAAGGAAAGTCCTTGGCCACCAAGCCAGGAGACATCTCCTGACACAGCAGTTTGGGATTTCCCAGCTGCACAGAAAACAGGTCCCCAGGGTAGGGACTCACCGATGTCTCAGTTGGGATTAGCAGAGCAAACCTGGACTCATTTAAGGAAAATATTCCTCTAAATGCCAACAGAAATGAGGGAAGTGTCTGACTCCTCCTCCTGCACACATCACAGGGGAGTTGTCCAGCCCTTGGCTCACCAGGTTGTCATTTCCTGCCCTTCAGGAAGAAACAGGATGTGAAAGGGACTTCAGTCTCTCGGTCCCTGCCTTCCCCCTCCCAGCATCCTCCCTGTCCTGCTGCTGCTCCCCATCACCACAGAACATTCTGCTCCACATCCCCATGGCATGAGAGGTTTTATTTTTGTCTCCCCCCATTAAGTTTGTTAAATCCAGTGGGCACTTTTGGAGCCTGCCTATGTGGAGGACACTGCTCACGAAGTGCTGCTTTTCTGTGAGTGGTTTGGATTGGTTAGGCAACACCAACCCTGAAAGAGCTTGCTCCAGGTGCACTCCCACATTCCCATCTCCCCTTAAAACAAGCCCTTGCAGCCTCTGTGTGATCTGTGCAGGTACCAAAGTGCCACTGGGGGGCAAAGACAGGTCAGCTGCTCAGATGGAGCTCGGACAGCACTGCAGGCAGGAGAGGACAGAGCCTTCTCCATGAGCAGAGGCCCAGGTAACCCCAAATCAGAGAATTACAGAACTGTTTAGGTTGAAAAGGACCCCCAAGATCATGGAGTCCAACCCTTTCCCCAGCACTGCCTAGTGCACCACTAACCCACATCCCCAGGTGCCACATCCACCTGCACGGGACAAGCCAACACAGCAACACCAGCACCACGTGCCCAGCCAGGACTCAGCCTCAGGATCACGTCAGGATGATCCCACTGCAGTGCTCCCTCCTTGCTCCACCTTGAAGCCATGAGAGCAGTGCACAGAGCACACACAGGTGCTACCACCCCAATGGTGCCACCTCATTTTACAAGTTAAGCCACATGCAGCACACATACCTATGTAGAAAAAAGGGATCAAATTATTTTAAAGCAACAACCAGTCAAAGGTGGCCAGGGAAGGTGGAGGGGAACATCTCAGAAACCCTTCAGAGTGAAGGGAATAAGAATAGTTATGTGTTACCTGTTACCAACTGGTTGAATATCTAGAAAGGTTAAGCAGAGAAAGAGAGAGTGTGTGTGTGTGAGACAATGTCCAAGCTGCACTAATAAATTTTGGAATCAACTTGTGCTACAGTGATGACTTGTACTGGAGAAAGCTTTTAACAGGCCCCAGACTCCCCTGGGTGGGGGTAACACTGACCCAGCCCTGGGCTGCTTCTCACCCAACTCACTCCTCCCACAAGAGATAATCCTCTGCACAATGCAAAGCACAGCAGATCTCCATGGATTCACCCAGAACTTTGCACTATATGCTTTTTTTTGCAAATACTACCAACCTGACATCTATGTGTAGCTAAAAATACACCAAGCCAATTTTTCAAGTTAGGATCTGCTTCACATAAGCTGCTTTCTTGCTTGTGAGCACCCAGGTGTGCTGTTCTCCCAAACATTTGATCACTGCCTTCACAGATCTAGAGAGCAGCTAAGCCCTTCTGAAAACCTGGTCTCAGCTGCAAGGTTCTTTCTGCACTGTTACACTGGGAAAGATTTTGATTTGGATCTTAAGAACACTTCGAAACGTGTGGTCCTAACAAGCATTTTTGCTTAGTTCTGCTGAATTATAATGGAGGTGTGTACAGTTGCTAAGCAAGAAACCAAAACACAAGTCTACAGAGCATATAAACCTTTTAGTTGCCTTTGAAAGTATTTTTCTTTTTTAACTCCTTCAGAGAACTTCTAGACACTAAATCCAAAGCAATTTTACACTAAGCTTCAAAAGCGTTATCTCTAGAAAGGCAAGGATGCATTTTTATACTTCTCCAATATGGATTTCAGAAAAAGATGTTCTAATTCCAGAAGTAAGGGCTAGACCCAAAGACAAAGAGCGTAAGAACAGCTGCAGTGGTCCTTCTAGCAGTCCTGCACTCACCCACAGAACCGAGAAGATGCCAGTGAAGAGAGCAGTAACCAACCCCACAACATCCTTCCTTCAGATCTTCTTTTATCCCCTTACCACCCCTCAGCCAGCCCTGGTATCCCTGTATTTAATAACTGTTGCTGGGTTTCACTTCCCTGACCACACTCCACTTTCTTGAGCTCCAGGCCCCGTCAGGCTGGGCCACCAGGAGCTCACCCAGCTCACCCCAGCACTTGGCTGGAGCCCTGGGGCTCGAAGGCAGGTTGGGCAACACAAACCCAACCCAGCAACTCAGCTACAGGTGCTGGCAGAGGAGACAGGACCTGCCACCCTCGCCCACTGCCCTGTCACCAGCCCCCTGTCCCAGTCACACGGGACTGCCCTGGCACTTGCACTTGAGACACAACCTGAGTTTGCTGAACCTGCAGGACCCCGCCCAGCACAGACCTGCCCATGGCCGGGTCAGGGATCCCATGGGATCCACACACGCTCCTTCCCTGCCTGCAGGACCCCAAATCCTTGATGCCACAATGGACACACGAGAGCCAGCACCGGGGTTTGCCCCACCTGCCTCCACCATGGCCACAAGTGCTCTGCTGCCACATTGCTTGTCTCCCAGCACTGCAATTACTCTGCTTTCCAAGGAACTGGAGAAGGAAAACCAAAGAAAAATTCACACTGCAATGAATATAAAAAGCAAAAAAAAATCTAAAAAAGCTTAAACCAACTTTGGTTTATTTCCATTGCTTTGTTCAAACCTCCCCTTGTGCTGAAATCCAGCAGAAACAGCCAAAGGCATCTCTAAGTCCAGTTATTTCTCAGCACATTTAATGAGCGCTCAGGGGCTTTGCTGAACATCACACCACGGCTCTGTGAACAGCAGCTTTTGGACTGATGTTTCTCTTAAAAAAAAAAATATCTTACACACTCAAAAATTCGGGCTTTGTACTGTCTTACGAAGCATTCCAAATGAATTAGCAATATGCTGTAGCAGGATGAGCACAGGAAGGAGCTCGTGATTCCCAATACCAAGACATGCCAGGCATTGTCCAATGACTGGTGTTTCCAACAGGATTTGCAGTTTTAATAGCCTGGCAGCACCAAACTCTCTTCAGAAAGACACATGGTGATGGCACTCTTGCCCAACATGGTCATTCAACTGACCAAACTCCTGGAATGCCAGGAATGAGCCACTGCTCTGCTGCTGTGCTGGAAAGACTGAGGGCAGCAGGCACCACACTGGCTGAAGGCTGGAGTCAACCGGGGACTTGGGCACAGCACTGCTGCCTTCAGGAGCTTGTCAGAGTGCTGAAACTGCCTCCAACAGACAACAGCTGACTGACCTCATCATTGTTGAGGATATTTACCCACGTGGCAGAAATCTTCACATTCTTGTTAGCAAAGATAGTACAGACTGAAGAGTTACAACACCTGTATTTCTTCCTGAAAGAAATGGATAGATGGACACACTGACTCCAAACCAACAGCCAAGGGATCTGCAGCAAGACACTTCTGCAGCAAAGAACAACAGACTGTGGCTTTGGTACATCAGCTGTTGCAACTCTAAACAAAAAATCTGTATCCTGTCAGTGTAGGGAGAATGGATCTAAGAGGACATAAAAAAAATTATAACTAAAGATCCTAATACAGCCATTCCTAATGCAAGCAAACACAGTGCACAAAGTGAGAGTATAGAGAAATAAGCAGCTACAATCATGTTACCTGCAGAGCAGGAAGCTGAGGGTTTTGTGGTTTTCCTTTTCTGTGTGGTTCCAGATAAGTAAAACCCCAGTGTTCCCAGCCAGGACAAACCCGAGCCTCTGCAGAGCTTGGCTCCAGCACATGGATCACAGTCAGGAGGTGAAACTTCTGTGAGAGCTCTGGTCTCCTTCCACCACCCAGCTCAAAGCACTCTGCTCGCCCAAAGGACACACAAACCCATTCCTTGCCCAGTGCAAGAACTCCAGTGACAAGTTGCCTTTTGATCACAGAGACAAAGCACAGCAGGATCTCCAGTCCCTTCACACCCAGGGTACCCCACAACCAACAGCCCTGCCTTCCTACACAGATGCTCAACCCTGCTCTGTTGCGGTTCTTTGGGGGTTCCTTGGGGGTCCTCCTGTCCTGCCGGCTGCTCGGTGAAGGTTTCCAGGGCTGAGGACACCCCTACCCCCGCCGCCCGTCCCTCGTGGCAGGGACGGGCGGCGTAGGCCCTTAGGCCAGGAGACAGAGACCACACAGCACGCAGGGAGTCCAGCAGCGGAGAGCAGACAAAGAGAGCTTTATTCAAATCTCCCGCAGCTTATAAAGGCTGCGGGGGAAGGACTGGATTGGCCATTCAACTAGCCAATCCAAAGAGACAATATAATAACTATGGCAACACAGAAACCAATGAGAGGCAAGTTAGTTCACAACCCCGACACTGCCCTTTTCCCCTGGTTAGTTTTAACTCAGAGTGTTGCCCTGAGCACCCTCCTGCCAGCTGCTCTGCACCCAGGCAAAAGGCTGTAACCCACCACACCAGCTGTCTCTGCAAGATCTTGGAACACACCCTGAGTAGCTCACCAAAACCAGCCAGTCACTCAGCACCCTCCTCCATGACCCCAACTGCTCAGAGCTGTAAGGGTTCAGCAGCACTGAAGAAACAAAATGGTTCTGGAGTTACTGCTCCCTGCAGCTGGTAATTTCCATGGCTTCCCTCTCTAGCAGAACAGAACTTGCTAGGAATTTTATGGATCCCCAGTGGGCCAGTGGGGGTGCAAGCCAGGGCCACACGCTGTTTCTGAATTTGTATTTACCTACAAGTCCCACCTGTGTGAATGACTCCATGCAGGATCAAACTGCCTGGGAAGAGCAGGAGTATAAGATCTGTCTGGAAATGCCAATCCATTTTAATTTTTATTCCTTTCTTTTGAACATCTCACAAGAAGCAGCCAGTGCCTGTCAGAAGTAACATTTACCTGTGCAAGTCACAGCCACCTCTGGGCACCGTCCCTCTACTGAAACTGTTTGCTTCCAAAGCTTTTGGGCAAGGAAACAGAGTCTGAACAAGAAGAGGTATAAATTACAGCAAATAATTCAAATTTCTAATTTGTGAACAAAAGCTGGTAAGAATCACATCAGCTTTATTCTGATGCTGCTTGAGAAACCCGAAGATACATCTGCAAGGAACTGTTTCTGCCTTTCAGGTGGTCCCTTTGCCCTGAGACATCCAGCAGAGACTGGATTGGCCATTCAACTTTGCCTCCAGCTTCAGGCCCTGTCACCTCCACAAAGACGACACATCATATTGAAAAATGCCATTTTCCCTAAAAAAATATATACTCTTAGTTACTGTTGACACCTCTGAAGATTAAGAAAACAAAGCTATTTAACTACAAGATCCCAATACACAAATGAATGACAATAAAGAGTAAATTTAATCTCACTGAGGAATACAGCAATTGCATTAAAGTCCCCTACTGAACTAAAGTCACAGACTTCACTACTTTGTGTTTGGGTTAAAAATATTAAAATCATTTAAGAACTGAAACAAAAATTTATGTTTACTACCAGAAAGCAGAACTTAGTATGTCAAACAGCACTCCCAGTTTCCAGTGCCATCCTTTCACAGCCATTAGGAGCTGCCTAGAAGATCTAGCAGTCACTGAGGGACTCACCTCCATCCATCAACAGCACCCCAGCTCACAGGTGCCAGACAGGCACACACTCACCCCCACCAGGATTTGTTCACACTCCTCACCCAAAGGTGGGAGCACATCTAGGGTGTGCCCTGTCACTGGGCTCGATGCCAGGGGTGGGTGGCACATCCCCAACTCTGGGGGTATGGCTGTCCCTTCCTCCCCCAAATGCCATGGGGTGTGGAGGGCTCTCCTCACTCTGCCATAGCCTGCCAGGGCAAACGTTCCACTCACTGCTGAGTCTCCCACAGCCTACAGGAGGCTTTAGGACACTGTACACCATCATGGAAAGAGCACCCCCACCTCTCCTCAGCACCCTCCTGGCCACACACTCCCAACCCCTCACCCAGAGGTGCTCCCTGCACATGGAACATGTCCCTGCTCCTCTTCATCACCGCTCCATTTTTAACACCCACACCCCTGTGCACCACAGCTCAGCTACCCAGTGCACAAAGAACCACTTCCCTCTGGGTTGGTTGTTTTTTGACCCTCTTGCTACTTTAACCTACTGAGTATCAAATCTTACACTGGCAGACACAGGGAAGAATGACATCCAACTGCTCCACATATTCAAATATTCTTATATTAAAATGTTCCACATTCTCAAATGCCCACTTTGAAACTTCATCACGTCTCAATTTTGCTGTTAAAGCAAACAACTTACCCCTGAAGTATCAAATACCTCATGAAAGGACATTGGACTCAAGTCAGTTTTAACACCCTTTATGAAGCTCATTAGATAAGACTCCCCTTTGAGTTGTTCTTGATTCTATTTTATTTTCTTTTTACTTCCTCATATGATAACTGGACCACTGCCAGTTCTTATTTTGCCCAAATTTATTCAGTGAGAAAACTGTAAGACAGTAATTTCACCAGCAATTAAAAGCATAAAGCAGACGTTTTTTAGCTTTACATATTGGTTACAAAACAAGGAAAATCACGTGAACCTTACTATCTGGTGTCCTTTATGTTAAGATTCACAATGTATGAGAAAATTATTGATATAAAAAAGCCAGGGCTGGTATCCTGAAAGATCTGTTCTGACAGACATTACCAAAGAAAATATGTCTAAGGAATATCTTCTAGCACTTGTCCATTAAAGCTTTAACTGCCTTCATTTGTAGGTACTCTAAGAATCACCACTGAGGTGATTAAATCCAAGTTCTGGTTTCTTGTCAGCAAACAGGGTAGAGATGTGAATCCTGCTCTGGGGGCTCAGTGCTGGGCCCACCCACAGCCGGAGCTCAGCCCAAAGGGATCCCTCAGGAAAACACACCTGACCAACCTGCTCACTGCCTCTGGGCCAGGGCCTTCCCCTTCTGCTCCATCTCCCTGGGAGCAGGATACCCTCCTCGTATTCCAAATGCTCTGCTCTGCACTGCTGTGGCCTCACCTGCAGTACTGGGGCAGTTTGGGGCACCACAATATAAGGAAGATCTGAAGCCATTTGAGAGTGTCCAAAGGAGGGAAGGAGGATGGGGAAGGGCCTTGATTTGAAGCCGTGTGAGGACACTGAGGGCACTTGGTGTGTTCAGCTGGAGCAGAGGAGACTGAGGGGAGACCTCCCTGCAGTTCCAACTGCCTGGGCAGGGGCAGAGGAGGGGCAGGACTGAGCTCTGCTCTGGGGGGAGCAGGGACAGCCCCCAGGGAATGGCTGGAGCTGTGTCAGGGCAGGCTCAGGGTGGATCTCAGCAAAAGGTTCTTCCCCCACAGGCTGGTTGGGCACTGAACAGGCTCCCCAGGGCAGTGGGCACAGCCCCAAGGCTGCCAGAGCTGCAGGAGGGTTTGGATGATCCTCTGGGGCACAGGGGGTGACTCTTGGGGATGGGGCTGTGCAGGGCCAGGAACTGGATCCTTGTAGGTCCCTTCCAACTCAGCATAGTCTGTGATTCTGAATAACACACACAGCACCAAGTGAGCCCCCTAAACACGGCCTGCCAAGCACAGGACAGCTCTAAGCTGTATTCCATACTCGCTTTTGTTGCTTTCACACAATGTTTTATTCCATGTTTAGGTCTCACATGTCTCGTGAAGAGCACTTTGTACCCACCACATGGTTTGGTAAATACTAGGTCAGAAAGATTAGTAAGTGAGCACACGAGAGCACAAAAAGTGGCACAAAGTTGATTCATTATCAAAACAAAACCAGAGAAAGGAGCTTAAGCGAAGCCTAATAAAAGCCTAGCTCTCGCTGCCATGAAAATACAATGGTTGTCACTCCAAAAGGTGTCACTGCACACATATACAATATTCTTTTTTTTTCTAAAGTAGCCAAAGCACTAAAAAAATCAGCCTGTGAAAATGCACTTGTTTACGTGTTCATTGCATTCCTCTAAAGCTACACAAATTTTTAGGAGAAGAAATTAAATTACATTAGGAGGGGACTTTCGCATCAAAGTCTGGGAAATACACTTCAGTCTGGAGGTTTGCAACCCTGATAGAAACAGCAAAAAATACTGAAAAGACCCTGACCCTTTTTATTTTCACCCTACAGACTTGCAAGCAAAAGATAAATGGGAAAGAAGTACCCCTGGGAACAACCCTGTCACTACAGAGTCACCACAGAGGGCAGAGCTGAGTGCAGCAGCCCAGCTTGGAAACGGAGAACAGCCTGGGCAAGGAATGCCACAGGACAGGGGTGTGCTCAGCCCCAGGACAGGGGTGTGCTCAGCCCCAGGACAGGGGTGTGCTCAGCCCCAGGACAGGGGTGTGCTCAGCCCCAGGACAGGGGTGTGCTCAGCCCCAGGACAGGGGTGTGCTCAGCCCCAGGACAGGGGTGTGCTCAGCCCCAGGACAGGGGTGTGCTCAGCCCCAGGACAGGGGTGTGCTCAGCCACTGGACAGGGGTGTGCTCAGCCCCAGGACAGGGGTGTGCTCAGCCCCAGGACAGGGGTGTGCTCAGCCCCAGGACAGGGGTGTGCTCAGCCACTGGACAGGGGTGTGCTCAGCCCCAGCACAAGCAGAGCTGCGAGCCAAGGGCCATTCTCTTTAGGACAGCACAAAGTCGGCTGCATTGCACGTTTTCCCCCTCATTTCACAGTTTCTTAATGCACCAACAAGTTCATGCCAGGGCCTCCCAAATCCAGGTTAACAGAACATGAACACACCTCATGTCTCAGTTGACAGCAGTTTTGCCCAATTATTCACTAAGGCAAAGCTGCCAACCTAAACTGAGACGCTGCTGTTTTCCCCTGAAAGAGCTGTAGAGAGCTGGGGATGAAATCCTGCCACTTCTCAATGGCTTACAAGACAAATTCAGATACCTGTGCTACATTCCTTTCATTTACAACAAGCAGAGGATCTGCAAAGCATCCCTTTCCACTAAACACCTTTGATCTTCCAGTATGGAGAACAGCAACTGCCTTTTCCTTCTTAGAAAAGAAAAAACACCTTCAGATTAAAGATGTTCTGGAACAAAAAAAAAAAGTGGATGCACAGCAGAAACCACTCCTTAATGAGAGAGCACAACAGTTTTGTGCCAGCCTATGCCAAGTCCAGCCAGATCCTTCCTGCCCCCTGCAAGTGCCACCAGTTTCTCCACCAACATTTACCAAGCACTGACTGACAACGTGAAAAACTAAATTCATTAAAACCTAGTAGCTCCTGTCATTCTCATTAAAAGCTAATAAACATGACCTACAGAAATTGCCTATGAAACAGAAAGCTATTAAATGGGTAAAAGACTACACAAAGGCATTCATGCTCCTGTCATCCTTTCCTTCAAAATACATGTGACATTTGCATAGAACATGCACAAAGTCAGCAAATATACTCCCAGCAGTTTAAGAAGTGGTTTAAAGAGAAAACTACAATTAAAATACACTCTGGGGTAATTGAAGCAAACACCCTGTCACTATGTATCAGTCAACAGTATTTTTAATGGAAAATACTCAACCTCAAAATCTGTCTTTGCTGTAAATCACTTTTGCCAGGAACAAATGGGGTTTGTCCTGTCAAAAGAATCTCCTTGAGTGCTTTCCTTGTAGCCCACTTCTTAATTCACCTGGTTAAAGTCTACAGGAAAAAAAGCCCCCAGCCCCTTTCAGGAGCTCTTCAGCCATGGCTCTGCCAGCAGGCAGGTCCCAGATCTGGCCCCCACAGTTCATCACAGGCTCCCCCAGTCCATCCTAGCAGGCTGAACTAGGCCCCCTCCCAGCTGCTCACTCTCCCAGCACCTCACCTATTAGCTTAAACTTCCTGCCAAGGACATTTTCATCTTTACCTTCAAGGGTTTTAAACTATCAGAGGGCAGGATTAGCCTGGATATGAGGAAGAAATGTTTAGCAGTGAGCATGGTGAGGCCCTGGCACAGGCTGCCCAGAGAAGCTGTGGCTGCCCCATCCCTGGAAGTGTCCCAGGCCAGGTTGGATGGGGCTTGGAGCAACCTGAGATGATGAGAGATGTCCCTGCCCATGGCAGGGGGTGGAAGGAGATGAGGTCCCTTCTGATCCATACCTTTCTATGATTCAGTGACCAACTGCGGGCAAGAGCCAACTGTTCCATGTGTTACCCAGATTTCCAAAGCAGCAAGGGCACCAGGTCAACAACCCCACAGTGTGTGAGCAGGCACTCACTCTTCTCCCTGAGTGAAACCTTCCCTGGAGTAAAACTCGGGCAACAAACAACTTTGGGTGTCCAAACGAGGATGACCTACACTCAGACACACAACAGCAGCTGTTCCTGCAGAAACATATTTCATTTCCATCACAACTCCTGGGGATGAAGATCTCCACTAAGCAACACTTCAGGAGCTCCCCAGCCTCAAAAGCATCATGGGCACAACCCCGTATTTTCAGCTGCTCTGGTGTATCTTCTGCATTTTTAAGGCAAACTATGGTGCTCTGGTGGCAGCTCCTCTGTGGCAGAGATGCTAAAGTGTTGGTTTAGAGGGGTTTTTTAATGCCTTTTAGCCTCTTGGGTCTGACCTACCTGCATTCCTGCCTCCAGGTATAGGAATCAAAATTATTTTAATGGAAGCATTTTACAGCCTTACCAGCCACGAACCTCTGGGCAGGGTCCCTGTCTGCCCACACTGTGAGGGGAGCTCCCAGCACAGCAGGTGACAAACCACCAGCACATCACTGCTTGTGGGACAAACTGCACTAAGGATTATGGAGCTGGAAACACAAATTTTCACTCTAGAACTGCCAAGGTCAGAAAGTCACAGTGCTGCTGAAGGGATTTTTGTCCCCTGCTCTCTGGAAGCCCCTCAGCAGCAGCCTGGCCCTGTGCTGCCAGCAGCTGTGCAGTCTCCTGCCACCAGCAAAGCAGTTCCCATGTTTTCCTAAATTTTCAGATAGCCAACACTGTGAATTGAGCTGGTCACAAAGGATTCACTGGTTATTGGTGCTCAGCTGCCAAGCTCTGGAAAACCTCATTATTTTGCAAAACCTTCTGATGACAAAGCCTTTTTTATCTCCCTAAAATATAATTTATTCAGATTTTTTTGTTTTGTAGCAGACTTCAACCCCTCCATCACTTATGGACTGCCTATGCCTGACAGAAGATCCCAGTAACTCAGCTCCTGCAGAAGCATCTACAGTCCTCTTAACATGCCAGACAACTGGGAATTGGCAAAGACTGACACAAAAGCAAGCCACTGTCCTTATAAATATTAATCAATCTTCTTAGGCTGCCATAGTTCATATGAACCATTGGGTGCCAGCTGTTCCCAGCAAGACCCATCTCTAATTCAGGCTCACCTGCAGAGCCATTAACACAGCTCCCTCGTCCAGATGCCTCCAGGACACAGCTCCCTGGGGCAGACACTTCCCTTCCACCTCTTTTCACATCTAAGTCACTGTCCTCTCCTGTATTCACCACAAAGATCTAAAAATCCAACTCCAATTCTGTCACGCAGCTCTAGCTTGCAAAAGAGGTTTGAAATTCTGCTTCAAACATCAAGTTTCCTAGATATCTGTACACCCTCAATAGCCTTCTTTTAGCTCAAAATAAATAGGTGCTTTCCAACCCTGTCCTAGGAGAGTAATTCTGACATGCAGGCTCGCTCTGCACTGGAACACTGAAGCAAAGATCTTTCTTAGCTTTTCCAAAACAGAAAAGCATCAGTCTGTGAAAAGTTTCAGCCAACAAACGATTTTCTACATTCAGTACCTCAGAAGAAATGTCTCTGAACAGCAGTCACAAAATACACTGAGATAAAACCCACAGATACCAAATGTTTAAAAACCATTACAGTTATCTCTCCACATATTAAAAGTGCTGTAACAAATAAGCATATTGAGTACAAACAAAAAAAATCTTTATGTAAACTGAAAGAAATGCAGAGTCACATGATTTCTACAATTCAGATTTTAAAGAAAAACCCAAACAAAAATAAAAACCTACCAAATATCCATGTGGAGCCTTGATTCCTAATACAGTTTCCTACCTTCAGCAGGGCTTTGACTAAACACCCGAGGCAATGACAGAAACTAGAGAGATGAACCCTCCAGAGCCCCCTGAGTCCCAGGGGCCACACACAGCATGGGAGACCCTCACACCACTTCTGGGAATGAGGTCTCCGACCTCTTCACGTGCTGTCATCCCTCACAAAGGGCAGGACAAGAAGGGACCCACAAGAGTATGTGGGGCCCATACCACCCATGCTTGAGATTTGAGGTATTCACCTGTAAGCTGAGCACCTTCACCCTCACCACCACGGAAAAGCACCTGGTCTTCACAGAACTTTTAACAAGTGCAAGTCAAGCCCCAGTGGCAGCAGCTGGTGTTGGTGGCAGTTTAGGAGGCAGCAATGCCCTGGGCTCCATCCACTCCAGCCATGGGCAGTGTCTCTGTACAGTGGCACGGTGCTGCTGTTGTGTCACAGGCAAAGCAGAAGCCACAAAGCCACCTCAACAACTGATGACCTTTTCAGAAGTTTAAATTCAGCTCTTGGTGCACTAGTACTTTGAGAAGTGAAGGCTTCCTTGGGAGCACGAATAGTTGGTTAGTTGGAAGAAAAAGCAAAATCTCAGAACAAATATTTATAAAAAAGTGACGGATTAGGCTAAAAAAAGGCATAGCTTTCTTTGTGCTTTTTCACAGAAGTTTCTTTGAAAGTCTTAAGCAAAAGAGCCCAGTTCTCAGGCATTCGCTCAAAATCAAAGGAGAGCATCACTATTAAGAATATCCTTTTATGCTTCAATAACTACTCTAAAACCATAGATAAAATTGATCTTTTAGATCAAACTTTAGACTGTGCTGCTTTGAGTAGAGAGCAATCCCATCATGTCAGGATCCAACATTTTATAAACCAACCTTTAGAGGTGGCACAGATCAACACACCAGCAAGGGGACCAGCACCTTGAAGGAAAGGAGTGGACCAAGGTATCATGTGGATTAACAAGTAATAAACTTTAAGACTGAAGAGCTTGTTTTGTCCCCAGAGAACTGAAGATTTGCAGTAAATCTGCCCATGTTAAGCAGTATTTTAAAACACATGGTCCAGCTGCTCATGCTCAGGCGATTTCCCACAAAATCCCATCTCTCCAGCACTGCCACCACAGCACAAGAGCAGAGCTGGGAAAGCGCAGCATTCCACACCTCCATCAAAGACTCCTGCCCAGAGCAGGGAAAACACAGGCAATGGTTTTTTGCAATATTTGCCCACGGGTGCTGCTAATGACAGTTCCCCTGTGCAACAGCAGCCTGAGCAACCAGCACTGCCCCTCTGCCCTCTGCCCAGAGCTGCCGCCCCCTCCTCACCCCTGCCAGCAACAAACCCAAGGCTCACAGAACATCAGAATGGTTTGGGTGGGAAGAGACCTTAAAGTCCATCTCATTCCACACCCCTGCCATGGGCAGGGACACCTTCCACTAGCACAGGTTGCTCCAAGCCCCGTCCAACCTGGCCCTTGGGCACTCCCAGGGATGGGGCAGCCACAGCTTCTCTGGGCAACCTGTGCCAGGGCCTGCCCACCCTCACAGGGAAAAAATTCTTCCTAAGAATTTATTCCTAAGCACACAAGGATCAAACCAAACAACCACACTGCAGACCTGGGTACGGATCCGTTGCTTGACATAAGGGGCAGGTCAGGGCAAAGTTCCAGCTCCTTGAGCAGTGACAACCCAGCACTTGGGACAGGCAGGTGTGATCCAGCAGGCTCTGGTAGTGCTGGCACTAAAGCCACATGCATGGGGAATTTGGCACTGTCACACTCTCAGAAAGCAGCAAGCTTGCTGTTTCTGACCCTTTTACTAGGGTAAATAACTAGAGACAAACAAAATTTCTCTGCTAAAGCACCATAGAGTCTCTCATCAAAATATCCCCAAGTGCACTGGATATTGAAAGTTCTTGGAAAAATGCTGAATGCTGCTGCAGAGGGCAGGAGGGTTCTCAGTACAGAAGGAGCCTGTGAGTCTGCCCAGCTAATCCCCATGGTCTCACACTGGGTAACAGAAGACTACTGCCAAAATATCAGCCAGTAGCCCCAACTGGGATCCAGCTATTCCCTTGCCCTTGTCCCCATTAACTCCTTCTCCCTCTGAGCTCCCAGTAAAGGGAATGCACCAGTCCTGCACACAAAAGCATCAAGGGTCCTCCTGGCTCCTGCAAGGTGTCTGAGCACCACAAAGAGAAGTTTTCCCCTTTGCAGCCTCCTGTGCAGAGCCCAAGGCCAGAGGCAGCACTGCTGCCCACCTGCCCTGCAATGCCTCGAGTTACAACGCTGCAATTTCTCCACAACAGCAGGGCTCCCACTTTTTTGCTGAGAAGATGAGAGCTGCATGACCCTATATCAGTGATGCAAGAGTCATCTCAGCTCGTGGCACCAGCACAGCTTGGGTCTGCTCCTGGTGCTGCTGCCCTTGGTGGAATCTGGGAAAGGGGGAAGCTGAGGTATCAGCCTGGCCCTGCTGGCCATGTTTTCTGCTCCATGCAAGGCCATCAGTAAACTCCAGAGACAACGAGAACTTCACAGTTATTTACAGTAACTTCCCATCAGCAGGAACAGAGCACCCATATGCTGCAAAGGAACAGAGGCCGGTTCTTTGCCTCACCCAAGGCAGGAATACCATCACACCCTGAAACACCTCTGAGGAACAGGCTGCACAGAGGGAGCTGCACGTGCTTATTGAAGATGCCACACTAACAGCTACACAGCTGTCATGAAATCACCACAGTCTGGCAACAGAAAGAACATCCACAGGTAATGAAATTTTCTCCTGAAAGCCAAGAGTCCAAACTGTTTTTAAAGATGAGCTTGATGTGCTTATGCATGGGGTAGAAAGTGGAGACAAAATATGAAACTTCTGGCAGGATTTCCCCAGCACCCAGCTTGCCAGTTCCCCCTTCAGGGGGAAGTAAAAGCATTGGCTGGGCTCTGGCTGATCCCAGAAGGGTGTGTGTGCACATGTAGTGCAGACACAATTCTTTCACTGCATTTCTATCTGTGATTACTTTTATTTTCAAAGCGACATGCAAGAGTCTTTGTATTTCTTTGAGCTGTAACATGGAGCAGAGCACATCAAAGCCATAGTCATCTAATACAACTGCCATACTTGGGACTGAGGAAACCTTTCTTTCACCATATACAGGCTACCATCAAATCACAGAATCAAGATTGGAAGAGACCTTTAGGATCATCAAGTCCCACCATCAATCCAGCACTGCCACTGTAACCCCTAAACCACTACACACATCATGCAGTGCCACATCCAGACATCTCTTGAACATCTCCAGGGATGGTGACTCCACCACTTCCCTGGGCAACTATTCCAATGCCTGGCCACCCGAACAGTGAAAACATTTATTCTGATATCTAATCTGAATCTCCCGTCTCAGCTTGAGGCCATTCTCTCTGGTCCTCTCACTACAGACATGGAAGAAGAGACTGACCCCCACCTCACCACAACCTCTTTTCAGGAAGAGCCTCCTCTTCTCAAGACTAAACAAACCCAGCTCCCTCAGCCCTTCCTCATAAGACATGTCTTCTAAACCTTTCATAAGCCTTGTTGCCTTTTGCTGGAACGTTCCAGTATTTCCGTGTCCTTTTTAAAGTGAGGGGCCTTGTTTATCTGAAGCACTGAGCCAATGTACTTCACAGAAAGTTTTGGAAATCCCTTCTGGGGAGTGATGGGACCTGAAGTTTTGTTCACAATTACCATTTCTGTGACATCCAAAGCACTGGGAATAGCCTCTGCATCACAAGCTGGAATTTTATGCTTTAACGATAGGTAGAAACTTGTAAGAAAAAGAAATATTGCTGTGAGGCTGCTGCAAATGCAGAGAATGCTGGAACCCACACGAAATGGGGACACTTGGGTTAGCCATGCTGGGAATCATTCCGGGTGCAACCCCGACTGAGCAGTCACTTGCTTTCCTGGCACATGGGTCAGTGCTCCTCCTGGGCAGTAAAGCAGCAGCAACTCCTGCCAGCTTGGATGAAGATGTCTCAGTCATCCCCTTTACCAGCTCAACTGCCATGGAGTAACCAGTGCTGGATGTTAAACCCACAACTCCTGAACACAATTCCGGAAGGGACAGCAAAATGTATTATTACACCCTCAGTCTGTGCATCACTCACAGTGTGGACATCAACCTGTTGAAGAACGTCCTCACATCTGTGTTTGGTTTAGGTCTCAAAGACTCAGGACATGCCAGCACAGGATTATTCTGAGAACATGAACACTGGGCAGTCTGAGCTGTGCTGCCACAGTATCACTCAGATTTGAGAGGGAACCCAACACAAACCTTCCCAGAAAGCTCCTGTTTACTAAATGGAAATCACAACGTGAACAAGCAGGTCCTAGACTGTGTCCCATGTGCTGGGAGAGCAGCACAGTGCCCTGGCACAGGACAGGGTGCAGCTCAGACCTTTGGCAGCTCAGTGATGAAGCAGGTTCCCTGCTGCCAGTTCAGTTCCAGGCTCCTGTTCAAGTCAGCCCTGACTAAGGCCTGTCTATATTAAAGCAAATGACCAGCACAGAAGTGTTCCAGGGCTTTGCTGAAATAAACCCTGCATTCACACATTCTTCATCTACCCTATTTCTGGAGGGCAGGAAAAAAACAGACATACTGACAAATCAGACTTGGAGTTTCTTCAAGTCACAGAAGATCCCAAATCATGTCCCTGATGGGGAAGCCAGGCAAGCCCACCCACACAACCACACAGACGTGAGACCAACTCCCAGCACTCCTGTCTCAACTTTTGCCACTTGGTGAGAAGAGCCTTCTCCCGTTTGCTCAGCTGCAATCCTCATCAGCAGGATCAGCAGAGATAAACCCGTGGGAATAGGCCAGAGAGTAAATTCTTGCTGCCAGCCCAGAGGATATCTAGCACTGATACACAGTGGCAATGCTTCTGAGGAAGAGTATCTAGCCACCACTCTGGCAAAATCAGCTAGGGGGATAAGCTCCAGGATATTACTCCAATTCTCCTCAAAAAGAAAACAAATTCATTAGAAATACATTTTAAAATAGATTTTAGATTTCCAGGAGAATGCTGGCAGGCTTGTTCAGATATTCCACATGTGGCTCCAGAGCAGAAAAAGCTCAGCTGCCAAGCTGCTGCCTAAAGCAGCACATCTCTTTACATCCAACCCTTTCTTCTTCCAAGAGAAGTCCCAGCTCATTCACAATTCTTTTGTGTAAACTTGCATGCAAACTTACACCACAGTGACACACTTTCTAGTGACAACAGCTGGGCTATATTAGATCTGAGAGCAGAGAGGTGACCTCTACTTTTCCCCAAATCACAAAGGAAACCAGCTTTAAAACACTCCAGTTTCCACGTGCTGACTGATCTCACTAACCCAAGGCAAAAAGGACTTTGGAGAATGGACCAAATCTCCCCAACTCTGAGCCACAAGTCTTGGCTGGCATTATACAGAGCCATCCTGACCATCCTCCCCCTTCCTCCCCTCTGCCTGTCCAGGTTTCTGAGTGGGACAAGAGGAAAGAAGAGGACATCAAAGGTAAGATGAAGTTTCCAGTGTTTGACACAAGCTCAAGTCCTGAACTGACACCATTCAGGAGGGGAACTGATCTAGCAGGAAAACTCAGACATGGTCCCATCGCTCCCTAGAAGAGATTTCCAAATGCAATGCTTTTATCTTGGTCCACAACCCCTCCCAGGTCAAACAACACAGCCATATGTTTTTAAGGGAAACTGTTTTATCTCTGTCCACAAACCTCTTCAAAGCACAAACACTTTGCTCTCTGGTCCAAAAGCAAAGCGATGGCTAATTCAGTTCAGAGAATCAGGTCCAAAGCAAACCATACAACCCTTTTGGTCCACAGAAAAAAATAAGCTGAGACAAAAACAGGTTAACTCCCATTCAGCTCAGCTGTCTGCTCCCAACAGCTGTCCTCCTTATGCCACAGGGCATCTCCTGAAGCACCTCAGAAAGATCAGATAAATTATTCAAAAAACAGAGTAATCCTGGTGCTTGTACTCTTTGTTTGCTCCAGGACCAGCAGAGCTGTCTGCTTCCTGGAGGGCTGGCCCCACCTCTGGTAAAGGGCAAACACAGAAGCTTCGATTTGCTCAAGAGGAAATCAATTTAGCAGCTAATAAATACACAATTTGTGCAATACAGATACTCACTTTTCCCTTGATGCTCATGCAGAAGTTAATGGGCCGTACCCTGCTAAGCACAGTCACAGCACTCTCCACATGCACAGCAGCTCTGCCCACCCGAGAGGAGAGCTGGGAGAGGGACAGGTAAGCAGATGCTTGGCAATACCATGTATTCACTCCTCACTAACAGCAATTAGCAGAGATCCAGCCACGGAGGGCTACAGCCTGAGGAGTCAAGGTCACACATTTTGTGAGATGCTCTGCAGCCATCACATGATGCTCCTGACGCAAATCCAGGACAACAGTATCTCACAGACCCCATGCAGGATCTGTGCTGGCCTGGAGCAGGCACTCAGCAGGGCTGCAGAGCTCCAGTGGGACTGAGCTTGCTGAGTTGGATCTCTGAAATAGTCACAGACCACGCACAGGAACTTAAACAAACCTATGGCATCTGATAAAAATCACAGTTGCAGCTTTCCACCTAACCATAAGGAGGCATAGACATGTTTCACCACCAGACTAATTTTGAAGAAACGGCCACCTAAGTAGACCAAAAAACGCACATCATGGGGATCTTCAAGATCTAAAGCTTCCCCTGAAACAAAAGAAATCCCAGTAAGATTGCAGATGCCCATAAGAACCAGATGAACCTAACCTAAAGTGGAGTGGAAAGTTTAGAACCAAAGTCAGTGCCACGGCCTGTTCAGAACAATGACTCCTGAATGCTCAGGCTGACACAAAGTTTTACTGCTGTGGCTGAGGCAGCTCAACTGCTGAGGCAGAGCAAGTTTTCAATTCTCCCTGCCTCCCTTATTGTCATTTCCAAATGTATTTGGCTGCCAAAGTTTATCAGTCTTCTTTCAAATCCTTTGGCTTAAAACACTTCCCTGCTGTCCTCTGGGTGCTCTGGGTTTACCCCATTAAATCACAGGAAGTTCAAGTCTCTCCCACTGCAAATCTCCCTGCAGTCTATCCTTCCCTTCAACTTCAGGAAGGGTCTCGGGAAAAAGACCAGTTCACTAAGGCACAGTTCCCAAGAGGTAAAACCACTGAGATTAAAAGCAAGAAGGAAGCTAATGAGCCCCAATAGATGCTCTTCTACCTGTAAAGGTCAATGTACACTAGAGAGCTGCTTCTTGCACTCACAGCTTCTCAGCCCAATGCAACTGGGGAAATCTGCTTCATCCCTGACAGGCAAAAACACACACCAAAAAAACCCCCAAAACCAAACAAAGAACCAGAAGCCAGATGAATTACTCAAGCCCATCCCCACACAAAAGATTGAAAAACAGCATCTGGGGAGGCCGCACAAATGATTTTGGCAGTAGCACAGCAGCTCCTCAGTGAGTCAGAAGCATCAGGCTGTCCTGGGCAGTGCACACCTCTGCCCTGCCAGCAACGCCAGCTATGAGGGCCGGCTGACACAGCTCAGCACCCAAGGGAGCCTGCAAGGGGACCAACTGACAGGCTTAGCTCAGCTTAGCAGGCACAGGATTTAGGATGAGCATACACCCCTACGCCATACTGGCACGGTCTGACAAGTGATGTTCTCCACCTGCCTCCAGGAAGGTGGGTTTCCTCCCTCCTGCCACCCCCAGCAGTATCTGGGGGTTCTTCCCCCTGCCTGCTCTGCAGCTCAGGGAGCTGTGCCCCTGTGAAGGGAAGGCAGGTCCTGAGCTGGGACTGGGGACAAACACGGCCTCAAGGAGGGAGATGCCTTCAAGGTGAACAGAGGGGCTGCCTATGTTAAAAATACATGTTTGCAAAAGGTACACCTGTACCAGCACTTGCAGTCAGTTCAAATCTGGTACCACCCCTTCGAGAGCTGCCACACCACACATGGTGTCACCTGCAGTGGCAGTTTTCCAAGCATCTTGTACACAGTTTGTGTAAGTCCACCCAGCAAACCTCAGCAAGAGACCTGTAACAAAGATAACTTGTCCAACAACTCAGCAGTAGTACAAGGAGGTGGGGTGAGAGTAGGAAACGGTGCAGAGTCACAGCAAAAATTACTTTGTCTTGTTCAGACAATCAGAAGAACCACAAGTGAAAACCAGAGAGGAGGGCTCCAATGCTGCATGAATACTTCCTGCCATCCCAGGAGAATGAGATGAAACCCACTCTCCCTGCAATTTCATGCTTTATGGATAATGACTTAACCCCTTGGCACCTTCAGGATAACTCAGAGCGCTCCTCATTGATTTTGATAATCAAATATTTCAGTATTTTAAAAGCCCATGAACACCCAAATGAGGGGTGGGCCTCACACTCGTGTTCAGACCCCCTCCAAACACAAGAGCTGGTGTCACCAAAAGGGTGTGTGCAGATGGAGGCATAATAAACAAGCAATAGCTGTTCCACTCTTAGCCCAGCACAGGTACAGTATCCAAGTTATCTACGAGCTGAGCTGAAGAAACACAGGTGAAGTGTCTCTCACCAAGGATTAACCATGAGTTAGTAGTACACATTAACTAATCCACCTGTAGCAACACATCCTTTTGAAAGGAAGACCTTTTTCCCTGCTCAACAGGCACTGCACTACCATTTAACCACGGCTCACACATCCCTTCTGCAATCAAACAAGTCCACAACATGAAAAGAAACCTGAGTACCCAGAAGACAGACAAAAGCCCTTTGCAGGGAATGCCAGCAGCCAGGAATAACACCGTGCAAGCTTCACATTACTGAGGGCATTGGCCAAGGGAGCAGCAGAGAAGAGCAAAGGGAGAACCAAAAAACAGAAGCTGACCAAACCTATATAAAAACAGCTTAAAAATTATTAACTACTGGACCAACTGACCTAAAGACACAGATTCTTTTGAACTGGTGTCATTAAAGGGACTCAATTTCTCATTCCAGAAGAGATGTTACAGCCCAACAACCATAAAAGACCAGGATCAACAGAGCAATCCCCAAAACATTTTTTCATCTCTCCAAAGCCAGCAGACAGACTGTACAATAATAATAATAATCCATCCTGACCAGAACATCCATGAAAAAGCCCATACCCCAAGGTGACACCTCCTGAACAACAATGAAAAGGTTCAGCCCCAAAATCACGCAGGTTCTCCTCTGCCTGCTGCTGCAGCACAGCAATCCCCACCTCCTTGAGTGGATGCTGCTGTCTCAACAGGTGCAACAAGGCAAGGCAAGGGCAACACATCCACATCTAAGGAGGTATTTGAATATAATGCAGCCCATTTTAAATAAGATACACAAGAGCTGGGAACATCAATCACCAGCACCCTCCCAAAGCTGGTCCAGATCAGTGCACTCCGGTCTCTGTGAGAGAATGCCAGAATCATCACATCCATTCAGAGATTTTAATTTCTTTAAACATCACTTCAGTGAAGCCTGGATGGACGTTTCCCACAGGTTCCTACCCCATGAGGCAGAGCACTACACAAGCACCCCTCTTACCCTCGTGCAGTTTTCCTCCTCGTGCAGCTCCTCCTCCACTGGGAAGCAGACCTCCCCTTTTAGTTTCACATAAAATCTTACCAAGCCTAAATCCAACAGAAGACACCTGACTTCAAAACAGTGATCACGAAGGTCCCAGCTGTACGACACTAACAAGGTGTTCATGTGTGTTTGATACACGCAGAGCTTGATGTGGTTACACGAGATTCCTGTAAGCAATGCTTCATTGCATACACACTAATTTAATTTGGGGGACTCCTCAACAACATCAATTTGAGAAAGTACACATCTTGATGCTTTTTTGCTTCCTCTCAAAACTCATCTTTCTCTTGCAGGATGACTCTCATTTTGATGGGCAACGGTGTGACTTCCACACCTCCTGGCTTCCTCAAATCAGCATAAATTAACTGAAAGACCTCCCAGGTCTGAGGAGACTAACTAGCACTTTTGGGCTCCCCTTTAGCAAGAAAACAGACAGATCAAGAGTATCAGTTAAAGCAAAATGGAAAGCCAAAATGCCAAACATATGCTCTTGTGCCAATACAGTCCTGCACGTGCAGGTGTACGCCAAGACTCAAACATAAAGCAGATGTAGCCCCAGGATCCATACAGGAATATGGGGGCAAAAATGAACTGAAATACATTGGTTTGCTCACCACACAGCTATCTTTACCTTCCATAACAAATGCAAACGTGTCCAAGTAGACACACATCCAACAATCTGCCAGTGTCAGCCTGCACCAGTGCTGTCTGCTAACAGGTAGGGGTTTGATAATTCCACTGAGGGCAAAAGAAGTGCAGGCACCCTCCGATTGTATTCAATCATTCCCATCTGCTGAAGACACAACTCACTTGGCATATATTAGCATAAGAATGGGTAATTAATACCCAGGGACAGATAATGCTTATTTTACTACCTACTGAAGACAGGGGTTAATTCTTCCCTCCAGTCCCCTCTTTTCTTATCTTATTCTTTTCCATCTTCCTTGTTTTCATATCTACATCATACATTTCATTTTACCTGGCCATCCATACACTACTTCATACCTAACCTGCTGTTCCTTCACAACTCCTGCACCTTTCCACTGACTTCTTGCTCCCCAAATTCCCCTCTGAGGTTCCCTAAGCAAACTGCCCTGTTTACATTGCTGACTCCTCTCACTTTCTCCTCCCACCGTGCCCCTCTGCTCAGAGAGGCAAGTCCCCCTGCCAACCTTTTGACAGTGCCCACTCTGTATCCCAGCAGATCGAGTATCTATCTCACTCCTCTCCTCCTGCCAGACCTGGGTCCACCTTCTGCACTGGGGATGGGAGCTGCTCCAGTCACTCAATGCACTCACCAAGGCAGCCCCACAGCAGGGGAGGACAGAGGAATCATGGCATCTCTTACTGAATTCCTGTACCAAGGATCGCTCCAGTCACAATGATGCCCACAAATGGTTTCAAGAAATATTCTGCTTCCCCCAGCGCTGCTGCAGGAGCCATAACCACCCCACTGGCACAGTTACACACCCACACCAAACCCACCTGACTGGGGGACTGACAAAGTCCATCGCAGTGCTCACCAGTTCCAACACCCACCAAACACAAACAACTCCAAAGCCTTAAAAAGCCTCCCAGCAGCTCTTTTCCACCAGGAAGAGAAAGGTACAGGGCAGAGCTTCCTCATAAACAGGCAGAAACTGATCACCCAACTCCAGTTAAGTCACTGATGTCCTGAACGGCACCCAAGGGTGAGACGGGGAATCCAGTTCATCTCCTCAAGCACTCAGATACCTCTTGGCAACCTCCCTGCCCAGGCTCCTTGCCTCATATCCACAGAGGACTCTCTCACCAGAGAAAGACCTTCTCTGATTTTTGCTAAAAATAGAAAGGTTATGGCTGGAGTCAGGTACAGAGGGCAAAGACATCAAGGAGGGAACAGGCAGGACCACAGACACATGTGAAGGGAACTGAGAATGCCAAATCCCAGCTGAATGGGTCAGGAATTCCCACCCAACACAACTGAGCCATCATGTACACTCTAAGAAGTACATATACAGTAGTTCTGCTGGGCTTTTGAGAGACAGCAGAGATACCATGCAGCAAGGATTTGGAGAAGTCCCACTTGCCTCCAGTCTTCCCCAATGCAGGAGTTGAGTTCATAACAGCTCCTGTTTGGCACTGGAGTTAAGACAAGTGACTCCACAGGTTGTAATTAGAATGAAAATTCTCCCTATGCCTTGAAATTAATTACACTTTTAAATTTCATATCATCATTCTTCACATGATCATTTTCTTTATAATGTGAGGAGTAAAGACTATTACTAATTTTGGCAATGAGAGAAACACTACATTGCTCCAATTACAGTTTGAGTGTTGTTTTTTTCTTAAATCACTCTCAAAGCATTGTATCCTACTTCCCACAGAATCTGTTTTCTCCCCAAAACATCCAGGACATCAAATATTCGGAACTGTTCCCAAACTTTAACATTACACAAGTAAGAAGGACAACAACTCTTTGCACCAGCAGCCACCAGCACACAGACAGACTCCAGTGTGAAGGCAAAACACATTAAAAAAATTATGGATTAGGATCTATTTTAACACTTAGAATTCCAGCTCTCCTCTGTCTCTCAGTGCGCCTTGAACTGCACTGGCCGGCAAACCCTTCGGGAAGAAACGAAGCTCCAGGTCCTTTGGCACGGGCAGTTAATGCAGCCAAGAGAAGACATGAGCATGAAGCTGGGGCACACAGAACACTAAGGGCACGAAGATCTGAAGCAACCTCATCCTTGATCATGAGGCCTGAGGACCATGGCTGCACTGTGAGCCCAGCACGAGGACAGCACAGTGTCCCCTCATCTCCATATGGTCACCTCCATATGGAGGACTTTAGCCTGTGTGCATCAAAAATGCTGCAGGATATCAGACTAAAAACAAAACAAGGTGGCCTGTAGAGACCTTTTGGCTCCACTGCCATAGCCCCAGACATCAGTGCCTCATGGGGGGGCACCGCCCACAGCCTCTGCGGGGACCCACCACCCTCCAACTACGCCCCAGCCTCTGCACACCCTGACAGCAGATCCGCCTTAGGAAACTGCCAACCCTCACAGCAAAACAGAACCCCTGGGAGGGTCTCTCACCTTAGTTCAGCTTGCCCAAGCACATGTCCTGTGGGCAGGCTCTCCAAATCCAACAGACTGCTGTCCAGAGGAGCACTGCCACAGCTCCTTGGCGGGGGAGTTGTCCCACCCTCTCCCGCTCCCAACGTCTCTCGTAGCACCAGTTGTACGAGCCAGGTTGGAGTGTTTCTGGATGAAAATGAACTGAGCAAACCCTTTTTTTTTTTAAATATAATTACTTGTTTCCAGTTTAATGACTTCCCGGCTCCACCTCGCCATGCTGTTTAAGCCAATTAAATCGACACTGACGCAGTTCTACCTAACTCTTCTCCCCACCCAGCAATGCATTCCTGCACCTCCCCTGCTCCCGTGCCTGCCCAGCCCCACGACAAGCACACACCGGGCATCTCAACTGCAGAACGCTCGGCACTTTTGGGGGCTTTGCTTTATTCAGGTCAGCTTGCCTTGGCATCAGCAAGGACATGTGCCGTGGGCAAGGCCACAGAGCACCTCAGAGGGCAGCCACACCTCCCCCAGCAGCCTGCAGAGCACCTGCAGGATGCCCAGCGCCTTCCCATCCCACCCACAGCCCACAGTGACATGGCAGCAGAGGGATCTCTGTCCTTCTGGGACAGAGTTTCTTGCATGTTCCAAGAACCATCACCAGGACAGCGACCTGCTGCTCCAGAGCGCTCCCAGGATCCTACACTCCAGTCCTCCCAGGCACCTAAACACTCATCTGTTGTCTTAGGAAAAACCACCCCAACACTGGCCTTCACTTGGGTACCACCACACTGGCCTGTTGTCCCGAGTCAATATTTGAACAGCCACTTAGACCAGATACAACAGAACCAACTGCCCTTCCTCCACCTGGAGAGAGGGTGCAGATGGTACACCACCACAAGCTCACAGGGCATCACAGACTCTGAGACCACAGTGCAAATCCAACCAGAGCCCTGGAGACACAGTGGACTCAGAGGAACGACTCATATAAGAAAAATGGGTCAAGTGGAAATACAAGGGGCAACAAGGAGGGTCATAACTACCCTGCAACAAGGCGAGTTCTTGTTTAGTCACAACAGCTTTGGTCAAGTTTTTAACATGTGCATTTAATTCACAAGGTCTGGGATTCTGTTTTTTGAAAGGTGGGTACTACTACCTTGACAAGGCCCAATGGGTACCCAATCCTTTGCCCAGGAAAAGCTACAAACCGCCAAAATTCACCTTTTTATTCCACATATACTAAACTCTTCCATTTAATCATCAGTTCTCTGCCCAAACAAGTCCCCATCAGTTTCAGCACAGTCCATCCTAGGGAGAACGGAACACGGACTATAGCAAACAACTGTGACAATTATTTGCTGACAGTACCTGCACCTCTGTCACAAAGAGAGCAACCTTTCCTTCTTCCTGTTCCTAAAACAGGTCAAACAGCTTTTTAGTATTACTATTACTGTATTACCATTACTGTATTTAATTTGAAAAAAACCAAACCAGCACTGTGCCACTTCAGCCTAACAAGGACTAAAATGTTGCTCAAGCAGAAAGTATTTTCCAGTGATCTACCTTTAAAGGAGAAACTCAAAAGGTGCTTGCCGAGGCCTTTGTAAAAAATAAATATCCACCGTTTTTGCAAGGCTGCTCAACCATCAACAAGTGCCGGTGGGAACCAACATGACCCTGCTGCAACACTGTAAATTTCCATCCGAACGGAACAAAACTGAACCGCAAGTTCATGCTGGGCTGATTTTACTTAAACCTCTGTCTTGAGAGCACACTCCGGAGGCGATGGCCGGACAGAGCCGTCCCGCCGCAGCCCCGGCCCGGCCGCCCCGCGAGGCTCGGCGGGCACAGCCCCGGGACGCTGCAGCTGCTGCCGCGGGGCCCCGGAGCGGCCGCAGGACTGAGCCCGGCCAGGAGAGGCCGGAGCCGCGTCCCGCCCGGCCTTTGTGCGGCGGCGGGGCCGAGCTCGGGGCAGGCCCCGGCGGGCAGGGCCAGGGCCGCGCTTCCTCCCGCCGAGCGCGCCGGGCGCGGCCGGGCCGGAGCGGGGCCGGGCCGGAGCGGGGCCGAGCCGGAGCGGGGCCGCCGGGGCCGGGCCGGGCCGGGCCGGGGCTCTCCGCGGGCAGCGCCGCCCCAGAGCCGCGGCCCGGCGCGGGGGGCGCGGGCGGCAGCGCCAGGGGCTTCCGCGGCCCGGGCCGGGCGAGCCCCGCGGCGTGCCCGGCCCGGCCCGGCCCAGCGCTGCCCGGGCCGGCGGTGCTTACCCTGCATGCTGCTGCTGCTGCTGCTGCCGCTGCCGCCGCTGCCGGCGGCGCCCGGCCCGGGCCCGCTCCCGCTCCCGCCGGAGCCGCCGCTGGGGCTGGGAGTCGCCATTGTGCGCGGAGCGGGAGCGGCGGCGGCGGCGCTGCGCAGGGCCCTCCCCGGCAGGGCAGGACACACGGCCCGCCGCCCGTCCGCCCCCGGCTGGGGCCGCCAAACCCCTCCCCGCCGGGCCCCGCGCCTGCGGCACCGCTGCGGCGGGGCGGGGGCACCCCCGGGCCCGCTCGGCCGGCCCCGCTCCGCTCCCGCTGCCCCGGCCCGGGGGCACCGCCCGCAGCCGCTGCGGGGACCCCGCACGGCCGGGCCTGCAGCCCCCGGTCCGGGCGAGCCCGGCCATCTGCGCTCCTGTCCCCCGGGCCCGGAGAGGCCCCTGGGAGGGCGGCGGTCGGCCCGAGCCGCTTTATGGTATTTCTCATCTTCTCCCTAGGGTTGGGAATTCTCCCACTTGCAAACTTCTCCTGACTCCCCCGAGACCACAAGGCACGACTCCCTCCCGTGCTTTCCATGACACTCATGGCATTATCGCCCTTCCTGCCACCATCAGCGTCCCCCTTCTTTTCTCTCCGCCTTTGACCATTGCTGTTCATTCCACAACATGGTTTCTGACCCGTCCTCTTAACTCCAGCAAACCTACAGTCCTAGTCCTGGGGACAGCATATGCTGGAAATTAGAGCAGTGGAATGGTTTCCCCAGAGCCGTGAGCTCTCTCCAGCTCTCTGCATGACATGGGCGAGTCCCTTCACCTACAGGAGTCCCTGTGTCTTCATAACAAAAATGATGCTGATCCCCTTATGAATGGAGATGTGCTAAAGAAAGAAGCATGTGCTAACGAAAGAAGCATGAGGACTTTTTCCCTGCTCGTCCACTGCCCAGGCCACCATGGAGATGATAACACACACTGGAAGTGCCTCCAGGAGCTGCCAACCATCACCCTTTGTGCAAGTGCAATGGAGAAAGAGCTGCCCCCTCCCCCCGACCTTCATTTTTCCATCTTCCTCTTCCAGCGCAGCTCATATTGATTTATCTCACTAAGATTTTTCTTTTCTCATACTCTTTGAACTTGGGAAAACATCTTCTCCCATGCTAGAATCTTCTGGTTTCCCTGCTCAGCTGTGTGTGGGGTCAGGGAGACAGGTTGGAGTAGTCTCCGGGGCACAGGAGGAGCTCGGCCTTCTGCCCAAATCCATTTCACTTTGTGCTAAGCTCACCTTTGTCAGGAAGCAGAGGAGGTCAGAGCTGATCCTGACCATCTCCCAGTTTCTGCTCCCAACTCCTGCTAGTCCAGCAAAATTACCTCCCTCCCTGTCAGGGATGCAGCTTTGCTTTGGGGAACACCATCACCCTGCTCACATAGGCCAAGATCCCAGTCACCTCTTTGCTGAGTTTGAACTTAGGCTGTTGCCCTACTCTGTTCCACCCCAGCCACTGTCCTCTCAGGGGACATTACTGACTCTTCCAAAGCTGCTTCCAGTCTGTCCCCTCCACTGATTTGGTTGGAGAGGAATGGAATGCAATTGTATCCAGAGCTTCCCACAGGAAAAGCCCTTCCCAAGGGTGGTTTTGTGTGGGCACCACAGGTGGTAACCATCAGTGCCAGGACCTGGCAGAGCCTGTAACAAAGACCACAAACCCCACAGCACACAGCGCACATGGCCAGGTGAAGAGATGCCTTTATCCCCTCCTCCCACATTCCCATATGGGACACCTGTCGTGGTTTTGCCCACCAGCCCATCCCTGGAGCTGAGGATGGTTTTGTCCAGGTGATTTCCGGACAAAAAGGCCACTCAAAAGTCCAGTGACGCCTTTGCTAATAACATCTTTAAGAAAATGGAAGAGAAGCTGGTTGCACAGTTGAAAATTAGGGGCAGCAGCCATGTAGGGGAGTGAAGCGGCAGGCCCAAAGAGGGCCAAGGCCCTCTCCTCCCCCGGCTTGGGGCAGGGAGGGGGGGACAGGTGTAGCACTGAAGCCCTCCCTTTCTCTCTGGTAAGAGAGTGAAGAAAAAAAAAAGTTTAAAAGACTAACTGCTTGGACAGAAACCGCTGCAGAGAAATTCCAGCCGAGAGATAACGGAGCTTCCAAGGTCGAAGCTGGCAGCCGGAGGAGAGAGAAGAAAATTCGAACGAGGGAGAGCTCTTTCTTCCCTTTTCGCTCGCTCTCTCTCCTCAGCAGGGAAAAGACTGAAAAGTAATCCCTGCTACTTGTAAAAGTTTGTTGGGGTGAGGAGACCCCCCATGTGGCTGACAGAGGAGCCTGTGGATGTACCAAAGAGAACTGAGACTTCATGAGAAGGACTGAGGTGAGGCAGAGTCCTGTTGAAGACTTTGTTACCCTTGAAAGGGATGATGCTTATGCCGGAGCGAAGACGGCTCAGATAAGCTTGGGATCTGTGTGTGTGTGGATCCATACTGCTGTTGAAAATTTATAACTTTAAGAGAGAGAGAGAATCTCATGCTGGAGCAAGACGGCCCATGTGAGATGTTGGGATCCGTGCGTGTGTGGATCCGTGCTAGACCCATGCCGAGAAGTCTATCAAGGACTGTTCTCCCATGAGGAGGGACCTCCATAGGGAAACAGGGGTGAACTCTTAAGCCATTATCCCCTGTAACTCCGTGGAAGAAGATCCATAGTAAGCAAGTGTCCCCTTGCAAGCCTATGGAAGGAAGACCCTTCAGGACCTGGGTAACCCCCAGCCTTCGGTCTTAGCCCAGGAGGGGGGTAAGCCCAGCCCTGGAGGCCGACACAGAGCAAGAGAGAGAGATGAAAGAATTCCAGCTGCAACGAGAATGCTGCAGAGTTACTGGAGAGAGAGAGCTGGAACTCCAAAAATAGAGAATGAGACTACTTCTCCTTGGACTGGTATAACGGGGGAGGAGTATTTCTGTAAATGTATAGCACTTTAACTTGAGTAGAAATTGTTATAAATAAGTTCTTTAGTTTTTAACTTGTTAGTTTTTATTTTACTAGTAATAAATATTCATACTATTTTCCCCAAATCCTGTCTCTCTTTTGTCTGCAAAAACCTTCTCTCAACTAGTAGTAATTGTGTGGGGGGTGTGAAAACAAATTGACCCAAGGCAAAACCACGACAGACACCTCACTGCCTGGCACAAAGCAGGATCCCAACCCTACACCTTCATCTACACAGCAATGGGGAGCACCAAGGGTGGCTGCTCTGCAAGGGAAGGGGCACAGGAGCGGAGCATAATTTGGTGGATGGGCAGTGGCCTCCACAGCCAGAGGCCAGACCTGAGCCAGGGGAGCAGGGGAGTCCCATGGCAGCAGTGACCAGGCTCAGTCTGGACTCCAAACAAGTCTACTGCAGTGTGGCAGGGCTAAGGTTAAGTCCTCAGGTCAGGGTCTGGCTCACAGCCCCAGGATAGGGCAATGCACAGCAGCAACACAACTGTAACACAGCCTAGGTGGGAACCAAAGTAAAAGCTTTGGCTAAAAACAGCTCCCAGGGAAAAGAGTGGAGAGTGGTTTCTATATCTGCATACACACCACCACCTCCAAGCTTCTTCTATTTTTTTTTTTCAAAGTGCTCCAAAACCACCTGACGCTGATTAATCTGCTTGTTCTTGCCAGCAACCTGGCCTTAAATGCTGAGATTGAAACCTCTGGGAAGAGGGGGTGCAATCCAGGTGCTGACACAAAAGACATCTCCACCCCCCCATTTTACACATCTTTCCTTTCTCTTCCCTATGTTGCTTAAGTCTTCTCTTCTGTGTTAACCCTGAGGGCATGTCCAGGGTTGGCACCTTGCGAGCTGTGACACAGAAACCTGGTGCCTGCTGGCAAACACTGGCACAAGCTGACAGCTGGCTTCCACATCTTCTTTGTGCCACCTGCATGTGGATTGCTTAAAAAGTCATACCTTCCCCCCACTGTAATACCTGGAGGATCTGCCATGCCTGTTCTGACATGTTTGTGAAACCTTTCCTTAAAGACTTCCAGTGGTGGAGATTGTGCCATTCCCCAACAATCTGTTCTGGCACACTTCTGTCATAACATTATCTTCAATACTAACTTCAGGGGTTTGTGTTTGATCTGAATCCTGTATATCCTGCCCTGTTTGCTATGGCCATGGCCTTCTTCAAAGTCACCCCTTACGCATTTGCTGATGTGCAATGACCTGCAGTGTTTCCCCTTCACCTCCTTGCCTTTGCTTTCTTTCCTACACACTACATCTACTCATTTCTTTCAGCCTTTCTTTGGGTTTTCTCTGCCTCCCAGCATCCTCACTGACCTCCTTTGATGTTTTTTCCTGTCCATCTGCATTTATTGAAGTACAGCACCCCTAGCTAGGCATATTACTCCAGCTTGCATTGGAGGCTACAGCTCACGTGCTCAAGGTGGTCTTTGCCTTTTTTTCCATTGCTGGAGTTCAGTTTGCCCTCTCTTACACCTTGGACTCTTTTTTTGTTTGTTTGTTTGTTTAGAAAACTGCATCCACCCAGTTTCCTCACTTGAACTAGCCTGTTTCTCCATCCAATGCTGAATCCTGTTGTCTTTGCTGTCCTTCACAGCCTGGAGTAATTAGCAGGTTTAATATGGCCCTCATGGGTGTTAATCATTCAGGTTGTTAACTAAAATAACTAAAAAGAATGGACTCCTGCAAAAATCCCTTTACTATGTCCTTCCATTTTGACAAACACCGATAATTAGCATTTGAGGTACAATGATCTCACCAGAGGTACAATGATCTCACCAGTTTTGCACTCACTGTGCCCTTTTATCTTCTTAAGAAGGGATCAGAACAGCCAGTGTTAAAACCCTTCCTAAAGTCAATATATGTGACATCTATTACTTTTCACTTTATGCCTAAAAACTTTTGCCACACCAGAACATGAGAGTGGCTTGTCAGCATTTGTTCCTGATGAGTTCAGGACGGCTGTTGTCCATCCCCTTGTCATACCCCAGGTGCATACAAGTGCCTTGTGTAAGAGGTTGTTCCAGAACTTTCCTGGGAATTGAGAAGGACTTTAAATTAGGACTAAAGAAAGAAGCTGGGAAAGCATAACTAATCCTAAACCATCAGTTTGGGTGAAATCTATAAAACTAATGAGGTAGCAAGAAGGTTGTTAATACGGGATTTTAATAAGGACAAGAGGCAGGTCCTTATTGAACACTTCAGACGTGTCCCCTGAAGACGTCAATCAGGGAACATGGGGCTGCTCCCTTTCCTGCTCCTGGCACCTGACCCATCAGTTAGGGCAACTAAACCCAGAGCTCTTTTGACACTATCAGCTATGACTATGTATTTATTTCCAGATGTCCCTATTGGAATTGCAGTCTGGGTTTTGGCATCAGGAACACACCAAAGCTCCCAAACCCTTCACCTGTTCACCCAGAGTCTTTTCACCACTTTTGATCCAATATAAACCAATCTATCATTTATGGCACAAGGATGAGGGCCCTTATGGAGTGGGTCACTAGGATGGATGACCATGGCAGTGTTTCAGTCACATCTGCGGTACAGGCTCTTGGGAAACAGCCTGGGTCTGGATATCATAGCTTGGCTGCTGGGTCCATCCCTGCAGCCTCTGTTCTTAACAGGTGGAGTTGCCAAACTGAAGATAAGCTTGGACTACTATGGGATAAGTGGCAGATCCAGAGAGGCATAAGAAGGGAAATGTTTTGTGTAATATTGAGGAACAAGTAGCTCCGGTTCTACTCAGGGGTACTAAAGGTTCTTGGCCTCCCTCTCATGGGAGAAGGCGGTATTGCTGGGACACTGCCGGCAGCCGCTGTCCCTGGAGCGGGGTGGTTACACGAAGTACTCGGTACTTGGTAAAGCTTTAAAGTGAACAGCCTCGACCTCTTCTTTGCAGTAAGCACAGCAAACACTGAAAGACCTTTTTATTTCTATGGCAAGCTACAGCTCGATTGCTTTTGAATTAGAGCAGCAAAGAGCGAGGCAGATGCAGACGCCACAGCTAGTAAAGAAGCAGCCCCTCCTTCCCACCCTACCCTCAGGAGCGACAGAGGGGCCTTTTGCCCTTTCTTGCTCTTGTGTCACTGAACTTTGCTCACTCACAGGGTTGCCAAACCCTCCACACCATCCCTCCCAAGTGCCCACGGAAGCTGCTTTCTGCCAGCCCAGCCACCTCTCCCCCTCGGCAGAGCCCTGTCCCACCCCACACGGAGCCATGGATCCATCTGCCTGGCTGTTCCTCTGCTTCCCTCCCAGTCCCAGTGAGGCAAGGAGCAGTCCAGCTGTGACAGAAACCAGGTGGGCTGTGCAGCTTTGCACAATAGCTTGTGACCAGACAAATTCAGGAGTCAAAGAGTTTATCACAGATCAGTTTTCTTCTTGAAGATCAGCTGGTATGGTTGGAAAAAATTTTGTTTCCCGCACAAAGAAGAGCCATTGTGCCGAAAAGCTTGTCTGCTTTTATTTTCCTCTCATATAAATTACCCTAGTGAAAGACATTCTGTCTCTTACATTCTTCTTACTTTTTTTAACACCACTGTTGCTTTTTAACCCTTGACATTGCCATTTTCTAGCCCAAAATAACCTCTCCTCTCTTAGAAAATAATACAATTTCCTGGACCTGAAAACAAGACATGAAGGTAATTCATTACTAGAGCTCTGCTCCTTCCGAGGTGAGGGGAAGGGACTGGAGACAGGGCTTGCATCAGAGAGACAAACATCGCTGAGTGCTGTCCAGTGAGGTCCTCCTTAAAAAACCCAAACCAGGGGAACGGTGTATGTAGTTCATGGTGCCTCAGTTGGTGAGTGCAGCCCCACAGGGACCTACTGGGAAATTGCAGAAATATTTGGACTGTTGCTGTTGCTAATCCGAGTTTCAAGCTGAGTTTGGGAAGAGAACAATGTGGAGTGTAGTTCTCCAGCTTTCCTTTAATCATTTGTAGTCCCTTCCTGGAGTGCTTGTGAATAGGAGGAAAGTTGTACTCCTAAGGGTGACTATACAATCCCAGAATCACAGAATATTCTGAGTTGGAAAGGACCCACAAGGATCATCGAGTCCAGCTCTAAACTGAGTGGCCTATAGAGTGGTTTAATTTTTCTGGGCTTCAGGAAGGGAATGTCAATCAATGTAAATGTAGGGAGGGATTTAGTTAGAGTGAACATGGCCTGCTGTTCTGCCTGCAGATGCCAGACATTGTTTAATGTATAGAATAACACAGAATAACGCCTGCTCAGTGGAGATGTAGCAGTGGCAATCATTTACAAAGACAACTCTTACTTCTCTGTATCTTTCTCTGCAGTAAATCTCATAACCTGCTCAAAGAAAGACTCAGTTAAAAATCTTATAAGACAAGCACTAATTCTCTCCACAAATGTGGAGAGTCACCTGTCCTCCACATAACAATTTAGGAAGACCTGATTCTGTTGGGGGCTGAGGGAAATGTATGATGCTGTTACTGAAACTGGTGGGAGAAATGATCTGACAGAGGCTCAGTTTTGGCAGATGGATATGGTAGAGAGAACATTTCTAAAGTGTCCACTTTCAATTCATCACTTATTGTCACTTTTGGTCATAAATGATGTGCAAAGAAGGAGGCAGCAATATCCTTATTTGTTCTCCAGATGACACAAAATGACTGCATCTTTTAAATACAAAACTAATCCTAGACCATAAAAAAAAATTCCATTTAAATCCCACTCTCTTGGCAAGGAAAAGAAAGAATTCTCCTCTTATTCTCAACTCACTACACTCATGGTTCTCCTTCCCTACACTCATGGTTCTTCAACATCACCAAATTTCCTAGACAGTCCCATCACCCTGGCACAGGGCAAGCAGGGCAGACCCAGGGACTGCAGCTGGATCCAACTGAGATCCCATATCACCACCACAATTCATAGGGACCAGTCAAGCCTGTGGTCAAGCTGGAAAGTCAGGATCAGCCCCAGTGGATGTAAACAGCATCAGACACAGCCCAGTGATGGCTGGTGAGACCCCCGGTGGTGAGGTCAAGCTGGGGAGTCACCTCATGGGTCAAGGGCTCCATGGGCAAACTCACAAAGGCTGTGGCTGAGCTGGAGCTGCATGCTCTAACAGCAGCCCAGGCAGGCCCCTCTCCAGGGGTTTATACTTTTGCATAACTACTTGTCAGTTTTACTGCACAAGTTTGTTCACGTGAATTCACCAAGGCAAAGATCTAATTCACTTTCAGGTATGTAAGCTATCCCAGAAATGTGAAAATGTGGCTGTGAAGGCAGAAATGGAGGTCTCGAGTCCAACAACCCAGTCACAGCAAGACTGTCACAACATCAGACTAGGTGAACCATGGCTTTGTCTAGGTAACCCTTGGAAATCTCCAATGATGCAGATCACTCAGCCTATCTAGGTCACCTATTGCAGGCTGGATGACCCTCCTGATGAAACGTTTCCCTAATGTCTGGTCAGAACCTTCCAACCTTCCAAGCCACCATTCATGGCTACTGCCCCTTGGTGTATCATCTGGTGCCAGCAGGGAAAAGAAGGCTCTGTCACCTCGGCAGCCACACCGCAGGCAGTCACGCATTATTACTAGATTTTGCATCCTTTTTGCCCTCTTTTGCTCTAAGGTCACATTATCTGGACTCCTGACCATACTGGACACTGTCTGCAGGACCCCAATCTGGGTCTTCCACCCCCTTGTCCACTGGGGACACATGACAGGACCAAAAGTTGCAGGTACATCAGCAACCAGAAACAGCGGGAATAGGAACTGCCTGCAGTGTGTTGGTCCCACTTCTCTTTATGACTCCAGGACATTCTTGGACCTTTTTACTAGAGAGACACAGTGAGGGATTCCCCCTTTCCTGTCACTGCAGGCCCTCATCCAAAATGGCCCAGGCTGAGGCACTGCCAGCACAAGAGAGGGTTCAGAGAGGACTTCTGGCTATGAGGAGGGCTCTAGGCCTGGAGGGCCTGAACGGCAAAACAAACAAGTCCTGAGGAGATGCAATGGAAATTCCAAGTGGGGGGGACTCTTTGCCAAGATAGCCTTGCCACGTCTTTCCTGTACTGCCAGCTGTCCCCATTTGCTGTCCCCAGGCAGCGCGGATGCCCAGACCAGCCCCCCAGGGCGGAGCAGGGCTCTGAAGGTGCCTGAGCGAGGTCCCTCTGGGCAGCGGGGGCTGTCAGAGAGGGGCTGTTCCACAGCCCTTTGGGCTTCTGGGGGCTTCTTTGGTCTGATTCTGTAGAAGAGACACAGAACTGAGGCAAGAGAAGCAGGACTGCAGCTCCTGGCCCCTCAGATGGACCAATGTGGCTGCTCAGCTGGGCTGTGGCAGAAGACAACAGCTCCCAGCAGGCTGAGGAGCTTGGCCCTCCGGGCTGGATCCCCCGGGTGCCATCCTCCCCCCTTCAGCCCCAAGCCCCCCCAGGGCTCCTCCAGCCTGGCAGGGCCACTCAGCCTCCGCTGGGGCAGCTCGGGGTGCCGCGCAGGGCTCTGGCGAAGGCCTTGGGAGGGGTCCTGAGCGGCCCCGTGCTGGAAGAGCTGTTGAGTGGGGTCAGTGGGAGAAAGAGAAGAGACGACAAAATCCAGAGTTTCTGTTAAGCTTGAGGGAATGTTATGCATTTACTGTGATTCAAGGGTGCAGAGGCCAGACTCTGCGGTGTGGGGACAGGAAAGGGATGTCCAGGGGGCACGCAGGGGTGTCTGAACATGGCACTCCTCAGGATGTCCCGAGGAGACACGAGAGCAAAGTGGGGCCTGGAGACACCCTGAGGGCAGCTGGGTGCCCATGGCTGAGGCAGGCCCGTGCCCCCAGGGCCCCCCTGCCTGTTCCTGCCTGCGTGGTGGCTCCCTGGGAGCCGTTGCTGGGGGCAGGTGCCACGTCACCAGGCACTGGGACCTGTTGCTGGTGGCGGGTCACAGTGGGGCCCTTTGTGACACCCCACTGCAGCGCGTGTGCTCAGCGTTGCCGTGGCCCACGGGGTGCCAGTGTCCGTCAGGACGGCGACCGGACAGGACAGGAGTGCAGCGCTGGCGAGGAGCCTTCGAGTGCAGCCCTCGTCTTGTCCACGACCCCTGGCGGCCCCGTGGGAACGCGGAGTTTGGCTGAGGCGTTTTTGCTGAAGCGTTTTTGCTGAAGCGTTTTTGCCGAAGCGTTTTTGCCAAGGCGTTTGGCCCAAGGCGCTTTGCCTGAGGCCTTTTACCGGGGCCTTTTGCCTGAGGCATTTCTGCCAAGGCGTTTTGCTGAGGCACTTTGCCTGAGGCGATTTGGCCAAGGCGTTTTTGCCAAGGGATTCTGCCTGAGGCGTTTAGGCCGGGGCCTTTTTCCCCAGGTGTTCCACTCCACCACCCGGAACACCTCGGCAGGCAGGATCCTCTCTGTTGTCTCTTCCACAGGATGGCGAAGAGACCCCCTGCCTTCCCCAGGCAGGCCTGGATGGAAGACAGCTCTTCCCAGGAGAGCCGCTCTCCAAGTCTGCAGCTTCCGTCCCCCTGCGAGGTGACCGCGATGCAGCCCCTCAAGTTCGGTGAGTTGGCCCCCTGGGCAGGGCTGGGGCCAACCAGCACCCCCTGTAGCACACCGGGATCCCACTTTCCTGGCCAGCTGACAATGGGGGCTCAGCCCTGGTGCTGCCTGAATGCTGGGGCTGCTCAGGGCTGGAGCGCAGCCCCAGCACAGCCTCTCCCAAAGAAGGACAGGGTAGAGGGGCTCCGGGCTGTGGGCAGCAAGGGGCAGCTGGGTTGGCAGGAGGCAGCCATGCTGTGGGAGCCTGGGCCTTTCCTGCCTGTCTGCCAGTGCCTTCCTGAGCCTGGGGTACTGGGGCTTTCCCAGGCATGGAAGCTCTTCTGCTGGGCAACCTTCAGCCAGGAGCCACAAGGGAAGGCTGTGCCAGGGCAGAGGGGCAGAGGGCTGGCTGGAGGGCAGATATCCTTTGCTCTCTCCTCTGGCTGGACCCTCTGCAACTCTCCCTGCTCTTCCCCCCGTTAGATGCCAGCTGGTTGCCAATCTACGAAGAGGAGCAGGAAGCTGTGGATTCCATCCTGGCCTTTGTCACCAGCCCCAGTCAGGTAACTGTGGCCAGCTGGAGGGCGGCTGTGCTGCTGTCTGCTGGCCGGGCTGTGCTGCCGGGCTGCTGGAGGGGTGCTGGCAGGGCAGGGCTGCTTCTGCCGCAGGGCTCTGCACCCCCAGGGCTGGGGTCTGCTGGCTGCGTGCGCACCCTCCCAGTCCCTGTTTGTGTCTCTGTCCCCCGGCTGGCAGGAGGAGGGAGACAAGGTGACGTTTCTCTGGAGCATCTCCGTGCTGTGCAGAAGCGCCTTGAAGCTCGGCCTGACCCAGGGCCTGGATTTCTTCTCTGACATGTACCAGCTGGCAGAGAACATCAAGGTGAGGGTGTTGCTGGCAATGTGGGGAAGGCAGCAAAGCCCCCTGGCACGGGCAGGCTGTGCGGACAGCGCTTGGGCGGGTCAGGGGGCACAGGCACTGGGTGCTGGCAGCTGCCAGGTGCCATCCCGGCTGTGCTCTGCAGGCGCTGCTGGAAGAAGAGCCAAGGGACCGCCTGTGCACGGAGATCCGGCACCTTTCCATGCTGGCCCTCGAGAAATTGAGGTTCGTGCCCATCCGTCGGGGGCCCCCCAGCCCAGAGGTCTGACGGCACCTGCGTGAGCCGTCGAGGAGCTGCTCCCAGCACCAGAGTGCAACCAGTGCCCTGCTCTCTCCCTGCAGCTTGGTGGAAGCGGCGCTGGAGGGCAAAGCCAAAAGCCTCCTCCGCGCGTGTTTCTCCAGTGTCTTCTGGCTGCCTGCAGAGAAGGAAATGCCGAAAGGGGACCTGGCCCTCTATGTCAAGGTAAGTGCTGGGTGAGCTCCCGTAGCCTCCAGCCCCTTTGGGCTGCTTGCTGGCCACCCCATGCTGCCACAGGAGCAGGGATCCCAGGCAGGGCAGGGGCTTTGCCACCCTCGTGCCTCTGTCCCCTTCCCGTGGGCCTGGCCGCGTCCCACGCCACAGGCTGCTCTGCCCCCACAGATTGTCTATGCCCATGTCTCTCCCGGGAAGCGTGGGCATCCTCCTCCTCCTCCTGTGGCACAGGGGGGGTCAGATGGCTCTCCTGGGGCTGGGAGGAACAGCAGAATGACTGCCACTGCTCTCTATGTTCCTTGCAGACCCTGAACTCCATGGACAGCATGCTGAGGACGATGGTGCTCAGCTTTCCTGCCTCCAGAGTCAGCGAGGAGCTGCAGGGCATCCTGGAGGTCTGGCACAAGCAAAGAGGGGATCCCAGGGCTGTTCCTCACCCTGAAGGGGAGGTTTTGTCCACTCCTGGCTGAGAGGTCCCCAGACCAGTGCCCAGCAGGCAGAGTGCCCTGCAGGGAGGGTGTCCCCCTCCTGTGGGGAAGCAGGGGCTGGCAGCAGGCTCTTGTGGAGCACAGGGACTGCAGAGGGTGGCACCTGCCCTCCTGCCTGGCCCTGAGATTGGCTCCGGGGCCTTTGTGCCCAACCTGGGAGGGAACCCAGGGGCAGACCCCCCACTGCAAGCCTCGCTGGAGGGGAGAGGAAGCCTTGAGGGATGGGTCGAGTGCAGCCCAGCAGTGGAGCTGTGCTGCTGCTGCAGTTGGTGTCTGCTCCCAGGGCTCAGCAGCAGCTTCTCTTGTGCCAGGTGCTGCTGGACTTCACCAGGTGTGAGAGAGAAGCTGTGAGGGAGAGGGCCATGGTCAGAATTGATGTCCTGATCCGTGCGCTGTTCGAGTATTCCACTCTGCAGGTAAGGACCAGGCCCCCTCCAGCCAGGCCATCCCCCATCCCTGCCTCTCTCCGTGCCAGGGCTGCTGCCCACATGGCTGCTCTGAGGGACGGGGATGCAGGCTCTGCAAAGCCTGGACTCCCCAGGAATGCAGCCCTGGGCGTGCTCTCGGGTGGGGGCTTTGGCACCAACTTCGTGCCCTCAGCCCTTCTGCTCGTGCCTCCCCCATCCAGGCCCATGCTGACAACAGAGGAGGCGTTTCTGGACTTGGCTCTGCAGAGATCCAACTGCCAGTGCTAGGAAAGCTGATGGGATGTCTCATCCTTTTCCGCTTCTCCAAGGAACAAAGCAGCTGTGCAGCTTTCCATGCTCTTTTTGCCCTGGCAGAGTTCATCTGTAAGTAAAAAAGGCAGAGGAGTGGTGAGCTTCATCCCTCTGCACCATCTCCTGATAGGTCTGCTTCCTGACCTCCTTTGCCCCTCCCAGCTGCTCCCCAGAGCTCCCCTGCTGCCCCTTCGCTGCAGAAGCCGAGCACTCTGCTCAAGGCCAGGACCTGTTTGCTGCTGCTCTCCTTCCTGCCCTTCCTTTCAGGACCTTGAAGCCCACCGGTGTGTGAGCCCCACAGCCAAAGCTGTTCTTGACTCCCCTGTCCCCAAGCCACGTCTTCCCTGGTGGGGAAGAGCAGATCCCCCACCCTGGCTGGTCCTTGCAACGCCTGTACCAGAAGCTACTCCTGATGCCCTCCCAAAATCCTGACTGCTCCTGTCCTGCCACCTTGCCAGCAGATGCCAGGGCGGTTTGGTGAGCTTGCTGGCAAAGCTGCTCTGCCTTACTGACTGTGGTGTGTTTGCCCTGGTGTTTAGTGGAATCCAGGGCAAAGGACAGAGCAGGCCAAGCGCAGCGGGAAGCTGTGACCACCTCTGCGCTGTGTTCTCTGAGCGCCAGGGACTGTGCCAAGGTGAGGAGCTGCGCCCTTGCTGGGGCTCGTGCCCGTGGCACCGGTAGGGCACTGGGAGGAGCAAAAGGAGCCGCATCAGTGGGGCTGGTGTGGCCTCAGCTCCCTGGGGAGAGGGTTCCCGCCATCCTCGAGCAGGGACAGCCCGAGGGCTTCACTCCAGTGTCCCAGCCGAGCAGCACCATCAGGGCACTCAGTGGGACATGTCTTCCTTGCTTCCTGCCATAGGCCTTTGGACAATACCTGCAGTCCCAGGAGAGGAGAGACATCATCCTTGTGGCCATCGAGGCCATGAGAGACTCCAGCATCCTCGACAAGCAGGTGCCCAGCAGCCTGCTGGATGTGGCTTTGGAAGAGCCAGACGTCTGGCTGACGGATGTAAGTGGCCTGTGGCTGGTTTGCCCTGGCCTTCAGCCCTTCAGCCCTGTTGGGCCTTGTTCCTCCCTGCATCCCTCCCTCCCAAACACAGGTGACTTGGGCCCCCAAAGCCACCTCAAGGCAGCAGAGAGGAATGGGAAGGGCAACTGAGGACATGGTTGCACTCCAGGGCCAGTGCCATCCTCACCTGTATCCCCTCCAGGTGCCCAAGATAGTGAGCTGCATCCTTGAGAGCCTGCAAGACATCACGACACAGGCAGCGTGGGAGAAAGCGGAGTCACTACTTCGCCTGCTGACCAACTGCTTCCCCACAACAGTGGTCATCCTCCTGTGTCAGGTGGCTCTTCAAGGAGACAGGTACTGGCCCTGACAGCCTTGAGGGCGGGCTTAGTGCATGTGGGGAGAGGGACCCCGAGACTCTCTGGCTGCCAGAGCCAGGGAATGCTGCGGGACAGCCTGCAGAGTCAGGCCCCCCATCCACCCCTGCTTTGCAGCCCTGCTGGGTGGGCTGGCTTCACAGCAGCCAAAGCTGGCCCAGCCAGCCCAGAGCCAGCCCAGAGCCAGCCCAGAGCCAGCCCAGAGCCAGCCTGGTGCTCCAGCCCCACGGGGAACACGCCTTCAGCCCTGTCCTGCCTGCCGGGCAGAGCCCCCGGGGATGTGCAGCAAGGGCTGCAAGGGGGAGGTTCTGGGGGGCTGCTCCAGGCCCAGCACTGTGGCTGAGGCAGCCCTGCTGACAGTGCTCTGCCTTCCAGCACTGCCCCCGAGCTGTGGGAGCTGATGTCCTCCATGCCCGAGACGTGGCAGAAGATCTTGGAGGAGTTTTGCAGCCTGCTGCGCAGACAGTGCTTCTGCTGCTCGGCAGAAGGCCCCCACACCCACCCCATGGCTGTGAGTGACCGCAAAAGGCCCCGGTCCCCTCCTGCCAGCCCTGCGGGCTCTGCCGGCCCCTCACGGCTCTCTTTGCTCCTGCAGTCATTGTCCAGGAAGGCTGAGCTGCAGGATTTGGCTGACGAGCCCCACGTGGAGAGCCATCAGGGCTGTCCCAACGTGGTGACAGCCAGGCTGCTGCTGGAAGGCCTCGTCAGGCTGTCACAGAGAGCCGAGATGGTGAGCAGGGCGGTGTCAGGGGCAGCCCCGTCGGCAAATGGGGGCTGGGGCCGTGTGGAAAGCTGAGGCTTGGCCTGATCTGGGAGTCAGAACGTGGGGTGACTGCTGCAAACGCCCTGCCTACCATGGTGGGGTCTGGGGTGGCTGCTTGGGGAGCTTGTCAAGCAGGGATCTTTACACCCAATGGAAATTCTCCTCACTCTACAGGCAAGAAACATTGAACTCTTCCTGCCGGGCATGTTCAAGATCCTGCAAGTTGGTGGGAAAGAAGCCAAGATGAAGACCCTGCTGGCCTTGCGAAACGTCCTGAAGAAGGGTCAGCTGAAGAAGACAAAGGCCAGCTTCATCGCCGTGCAGCTTGTGGGGAGGCTCCTGCCCCTCTTTGACTCGGTAAGGCTGACGTGGAGCCTGAGCCCCTCCGATGGGCACTGGGCAGTGACAGCTGCCCTGCAGCCCAGCCCTGCCAGCAGCACTTGGAGCCAGCTCCACTCCCCTGGGCTCTCGTGGGATGGCTTCTGGGCCGTGCAGCCCAGTGCTGCTGGTTCTGGGATGGGAGCCCGCAGCCTCTGCCCTCCCCACAGCCACGGTCACGGTTCCTCTTCGCTGTGGGCAGGGAGCTGCTGTTCCCAAAGCTCACTTTTCCTGCTTCCTGCCAGGAGTGCAGCGAGCTGCGCGAGCTGTCCATCTGCACGTTCGCAGAGCTGCTGGCGTTAGTTGTTTGCAGGGATGAGAAGAGGATGAGGAAGGAGGTGTGGTGGGCACTGGTGCCGCTCCTCTTCCGTGTGAGCGACCAGGTCCCCAGCGTGGCCAAGGTACAGGTTTGAAGGCTGAGCCCTGACAGAGAGAGGGCTGGGCTGACATTCTCCAGGCCCCTGGGCCATCTCTGAGCTCATGCTGTCCTGCAGGCCTCCAGGGAAGCCCTTCTTGCTGCCGCAGAGCTGCTGAGGTGGAAGACGCTCAAGCACCTGCTGCAGAGAGAGCGGCTGTGGGAGCTTGGAGTGTGCTTGGTAAGGACAAGCTGTGGGGCCCAGGCTGGGGGAGGGCTGCGCCCCATGCCACGTCTGGGCTGGGGGCTCTGCCGCTGGGCAGAGCCTGGAGCTGCATCCTTGTTGCTGCCCTCAGGAGCAGAGCCCCAGGGACTCTTCTGCAGTCCCCCGTCCCCTCCCTGCACCCAGCAGGAGGGGAGGGCTCTCAGTCCCAGGGGGTGCTGGCAGGAGGCACTGCTCCAGCCAAGTCAGGGACAGGCCTTGAGACACATGCCTTGTTGTCTGTGCAGCTGCAGAAGAGCAGGAGCAGGGCTGAAGACTTCATCCATCAGAGCCTGCCATACCTGCAGGACCCTCAGGCCAACGTGCGCCTGGCGGCCGTCAGGTTCATCGGTGAGTGCCGGCCCCTGCGGCCCCTCTTGGGGCAGCCTGGTCCCTGTGCCTGCCCTGGCCCCAGCCAGCCCGGGCAGGGCCTTGCCTCCCTCTGCCAGCCCCTGTGCCTGCCCTGAGGGCCACTCCCTTGAGCTTCTGGTGGCTCCTGGGTTCGGCCGTGCTGAGGAGGAGGAGGGTAGGGCTGAGAGCCCTGCTGCTGGCAGCAGGCTGGGGAGCAGGGGCTAATGGAGCTCTGTGCCCAGGACTCCTCACACGGCACCTGAGGGACGAGGCCATGGAGAGTCAGGCTGAGATCCTGAGCGGTGAGTGGGCAGCATGCTCTGTCGGGACTGCGGTGGGTCTCTGCAGACGTGGGGGTTTATCTGGGCTCTGTTTCTTTTGCTCACAGCCCTTCAGCCCTTGGAGACAGACTGGGATATCTCTGTCAGCTCTCTGGCAGCTCAGACAACCCTGTTTCTCAGGAGTCCTTGTGTATACCAAAGACCAAGAGGCCTTCTGCAAGCGCTGCGCTGCTGCTGGCCCTGAGCCTGGCAGAGGTGCAGCGTGCCTTGGCTAAAGGACTGGGGGTGAATAAAGCTGCAACAACGTGCCCAAAGCCCTGGTGTCCAGCTGCGCGGTGCTGAGTGTGCGATCCTGCCAATGTAACCCTGCCCTCTGTCGGTGTGGAGCTGTGGAGCTTCCAGTCAGCGGTACAAGCAGTGAAAGGCAGGAGAGCCCTGGATTTTCTGTAGTTCCTGGGATAGGCACAGTGCACCCAGCGCCACGCGGCTCTGGACTTGGCTCGAGTTGGAGCACAAGCATTTTCCAATCCCTACTAAAAGTCAGGAGTGATAAATCACAGAATAGCTCGTGTTGAAAGAGACCTTAAAGCTCATGTCGTTCCGTGCCCCTGCCATGGGCAGGGCACCTTGGACTAGACATGGGTTGGACACTGGACTAGGTCTTGGGCACTTCCAGGGATGGGGCAGCCACAGCTTCTCTGGGCACCTGTGCCAGGACCTGCCCACCCTCACAGCATAGACGTGCTGACCGGTCCAGCGCAGGCGGCCGCGCTGCTGCCGAGATGTAACGGGGACGGGGACTGGAACTGGCACCGAGACTGGGGCCGGGCAGGATCGCTGCAGGCGGCCAGAGCGGGTCCGCCCCTCTGGGCCTGCCCCTCTGTGCCCGCCCCGGCCATGGCGGCGCGGCTGTGGCGGCTCTGCAACCTCCTTATGGCCGCCTTCTTCGGGCTGGCGGCCGCCGTGCAGGTGAGGCCGGAGTCGCCCGGGCTGGGGGCGGCTCCGATCCCGGCCCCTCTGGTCCCCTCCGTCCCCCCGTCCCTCCCGCGGGGCGCTGCTCCGGCCGGGCCGGCGGCGGGGGCTCAGCGCTCTCCTCCCGCCGCAGGTGAACGACCCCGACGCGGGGCTGTGGACGGTGAGTCCGTGCTCCTGGCTTCCAGCAGATTGCGAGCAGGCTCCGGGAAAACGATCTCTCTAGTGCAGCAACAGCTGGAATCAGCCCATGCTTCCAGGATCTGCCTTATTTCAGCCCAGATCTGCACCTGGCCCTGCACAGCATCGGTTCCTCGTGCGGAGCACCCCGAGCCGGCCCCGGGACCCATCGCCCTCCGCTCACCTTGAGTCACCCCCGGGACGCTCCGGCAGCTCAGCTCGGCCCGGGGGGCAATGGGGACAGACCCCCTGCTCTGCCCGCCCTGTCTCGGGCACAGGAGCGGCCCGTGGCTCCGGCCCAGTGCGCCGGGCTGGGGGCTTGGGCCGAGGGGCACCATCTGTGGGTGTGACAGGGGCTGCTGGGTGGGCAGGGGCTGCCCCTGTGTGTCCCTGGTGGGGGAGCCCCGCTGACAGCGGCCCCGAAGGCTGGACAAAGGCCAGGGTGGAGGCACCCATCAGAGCTTTTCCTGGCAGATCAGGATTCAGGGAAGGGGCCCTGCAGTGGCTGCTCAGGCAGCCAGCACTTGGTACTTCAGAAGCTGAGAAACAAGGCTGGCACTTGGCTGATGGCCCGGGATTTTGGGTGGGGATGGTAAAGAGGAGCATTTACAGTGCCCGAGGGAGAGGCACTGGGAATTGCTCTGTGCCTCTGACAAAGTGATGGGAAGGGGAGAAGTACTGCTGTTCGCAGGCACTTCTGCTTCCTGACCTTGCTACCTTGTTTTTCTACAGAGTATATTGAAATGTCATTAACAGGTTGTCTACTTTGTGCCAGCTGCCCTGACACTGCTTGTTAGCATCAACCCTTCAATACCAGGTATGATAGTGGGATGCAAAACAGAGTCTCTGTTCAAATTTTGCCCCAAAAAGGTTTGGTGGTTTTTTTGGTTTTGTTTTGGTTTTGAGTGATTTTTTTTGTTGTTTTGTTTTATTTTGTTTTGTTTTATTGGACCACAGATTATAATCAGGCCATATGGAAACATGTCCTACTATCTTCTGAAAGCACAAGGTTGTGGGACCTGCTTCTACAACAGCTGGTCATTGGTTTAGTGCTGGTGGTGGGATTTGCTACAGGTGAAGAGGGAGCTCTGCAGAAAATGCTGCTGGTATGGTCTGCCTTTGCACTCCAGTTCAAAAGCCTGGGAGTTGCTCTGAACCTGGCTATGATGTTGACCTTATCACATTCATTCACTTTATTTCCTTGTTGTAAATCTGTGGTTTTGCTTATCTAGCTCATGCAAGAGTAGCTGATCTCTGCACAGTTGTAGGAAAGCACTAAAAGTCTTGTTTATTGCCAGGTATTGCAGCTGCCCCACAGGGCACACAGGCAGCAATGGCAGTGTTCAAAGGCTGTGTTTGGTGGATGCCACAGGTGCTAATGCCGCTTCACATGTTCAGAGGATCAATCAGATCAGGAAGGATATTGTGGTTTTGGAGCAGGTCCAGAGAAGAGCAACGAGGCTGGGGAAGGGTGTGGAGCACAAGTGCTGTGAGGAGAGGCTGAGGGAGCTGGGGTTGTTGAGCCTGGAGGAGGGTCAGGGGAGAGACCTCATCACTCTCTGCAACCCCCTGACAGGAGTGTGTAGGTGGGCATTGGTCTCTTCTCCCAGGAACCAGCAGCAGGACAAGAGGTCTCGGTCTTAAGCTGTGCCAGAGGAAGTTTAGTTTGGCTATTAGGAAGAATTTTTTTATGGAGAGAGTGATCAGCCATTGGAATGGGCTGCCCAGGGAGGGGGTGGATTCATTGTCCCTGGAGGTTTTTAAGATGAGACTGGATGTGGCATCAGTGTCACCACCACAGCGATGTTGGATCAAAGTTGGACTTGATGATCTCGGAGGTCTTTTCCAGCCCAGTTGATTCTATGATTCTATGATCAGATCTGTTTCTGGACTCCAGAACATAGTTACTTTTTTTGGTATTTTTGTTCAGTAGAAATGATTTCAGAATAAGGCCATTTTATATACACTAAGTGACTGTATCTGTTCTGGATGAATACTTATTTTGAATAGACTAAAATCACATTTAACGCCAAAAAAGAAAACCTTCAGGAGTGCATGCTGTTGTCACAAATGACACCATTGCAGGCATTCGTTACCTTAAGCCTATAAAGTGGAAGCATCCATAAAGCAAAACCCCTGAGAGTTGGTTGCTTGTGGTTTTGAACATTTCAGAGAGGTTTATTGTGTGTAATAGGGGTAGCTTCCACATGATGGCTAGTCAGGAGAGTCTGCGTTTTAAGCTCTCAATAGGGTTTTACTTGTGCCAAGATCTGTAGAAAATAAAGATTGTAATGGCATAACTACTGTGTAACAGGAGATTTATGTAAATACACCAAGGGATATTTGCCATTCAGGTTTGTGGAAGACCCAAATTCTGCCTGTGCTAAGCTGCAGTAAGTTCAGCCAAATTGAAAATTGATTACAGTGTTGGGTCACTCTGACCTCTTGGGTCTTGGCAGCTCATCACCTCTAATGCTTGTCTGGAGGGGTCAATGCCCAAAACCCCCTGCTTTTCACTTTAGTTTTTTTGCTGTTGATGTTGCTGAGATCAGGGAGAACTGTCAGTGTCATTTCTTACCTCTCACTCAGGAGCCCCTGGAAAAGGACACAGAAAACTGTAAGAAACTGTGGGACCTTCAGATATTTCACATCATCTCTATTTATCTATTTAAAAACATCAGTCCCCAGGCACAGATGTCATCAGTGTTGCTCATCATCACAGGCAACACCTGAGGCAGCGTCTCCTCAGGGAGTGTGAAGCCAGATGCTCCCCACAGTGGTGGCTGCCTGGGGGGCTCGGCCTCTCCTGGGTTCCCTGGGGCCCCTGGGGTCGTGCTGAGCACCTGGTTTTGGCTGTGAGCTCCAGAAGGCTGTTCCTCCTGCTCAGGAGAACTTCCATTTGTCATACACCTTGTGGTTTTGTAGTTTTTTGGGTTTTTTTTGTTGTTCTTTTTTTTTTTTTTTTCCCATGCACATTGAATGCTGGGGCCTGTTGTGTTTGCTGCAGAGAACATGAAAGTTTTCACTGAGGTTCTGATGCCGAGAAAGTTGCATTCCTAGGCCCAGTAGTATTTATTTTTTACAGCACTTTTTAGAAGATTTCCCTGGTCATAAAGATGCTGGTAATAATGACAACTTCCTGCCTAAGGTGTGTGTGTTGGAGGCACCTTTTTTAGCGGCTCAGTTGCTTTTTGATTTATAGGTTTACATCATGCTTCATGGTAGTTGCTGACAGTGTATTTTTTTCCTCAGATAATGGTGTTTGGAGGACTATGTGTGACCTTCATTCTGCTGGCTGTGTGGTTGGGACCATTGCCTTGGCTTGCTCTTTGTTTGCTTATGCTCAAGGAAACATTTTTCATGAAGAGGAAGGCAGGTAAACAGTGAATTTTCTTTGCCCCTGCCCAAGTCCAGCTCACCAGGCCAGCTCCTCCTGGTGTCACCTTCCAAAACTATTTGCTGGGCTGTTGCAGTGAGTGCTGTTGGTCCAGAGGAATCAGAACAAAGGAAAGGGACCTTAATGCTCCAAAGCAGTGATTCCTTGGACTCAGGGAGAGTAAACAGTCATTGCTTGCCTGATTGTGGCAGGTAGATTTACGTGGGAGCAGTTCTGGCTTTCAAAGTCCAGAACACAGTAACAGTGAAACAGTTTTGTGCTCTCTTGCTGGAGCTGTAGGACTAATGTTTCCAAAACTCTCGAGGTGACACCACATGCATGTTTATCTGGCAAGGGCTGCTGAGTCCTCCAAACTGCCTGAGACTGAGGAGGAGGGAGGATTTATCACCTGGACATTTGGGTGTTGCCTAAAGTAGCTGCTTGAACAGTATTGAGATGAAGCCCTGGCTGCTGTTCATGGTCTGGAAAACTGGGTTGCTATTTGTAGTCTGGCAGTGGAGCAAAAAGTGGAGGCAGAATTTCTGCATCTGTTTAGCTGGGTCACGTCTGTAGATTTGTGATGCAAAGCAAAGTTACTCCTTTGTGAATAACCTTTATAATTATAATGCTGGTAAAATATATTGAACTTCTCCAAAAGAGCAGCCTCCGCTTGTTTTGGAAGTAAAATTTGCTTGTATTATTTTCTGATTTGTTTTTCATTTGGCTTTTTAGAGAGTTGTTTGGTCTGGTAATTATTACAATATGGATGAGGCTTTGTCGCAGTTCAGCAAAGTAAGTTTTATTTTCTCCTTTTCTTTAATCCATTCTTATGTTCACACTTAGTGACTAGGTCCCTGAAAACACATAGTTGATTTTGGCAGCTTCTTTTTCTGTTTCATGTTACCCTCTGAACCTTTCAGATGCCCAAGCAGTAGCAGCTGGTGCTACAGCCTGGAGGTTCTCTCACAGATAGAAGTCAGGGCGGGGGGAAATGTAAGGCTACATGAAACATTTTTTCTGCTCCCCTTTCTCTTTGCATAAGATGCCTTTTTTTATTCCAACTTGTTTTTGTAGCCTGAGTTGTCAAAAAATTATTTTCTGCTGGTAAATGGTGCCTCTCCAGTAAAGGATTCTGCTGATGCCTCCGCAGGAACCACATTAGAGTGGCCTGCTCTTGCTGTCTTTCCAGCTGCAGGCAGATGAGAATGTTTCATAGCAGTTGTAGCAGTGGCCACAAAGGCCAAGGACATCCTGGCTTGTAGCAGCCATAGTGTGGCAGCAGGACCAGGGCAGGGGCTGTCCCTGTGCTGGCACTGCTGAGGCACCTCCAATCCTGAGGGCAATTCTGGGCCCCTCAGACAAGGCATTGAGGGGCTGGAGTGTGTACAGGGAAGGGAACAGAACTGGGGAAGGGGATGGAGCACAAAGAGGAGCTGAGTGAGCTGGGGGGAGCTCAGCCTGGAGAAAAGGAGGCTCAGGGGGGACTTTCTTGCTCTTTGCAACTCCCTGACAGAGGGGGAAGCCGGGTGGGAGTCAGAGTCTGCTCCTAGGGAACCAGGGACCGGATGAAAGGAAATGGCTTCCAGTTGCACCAGAGGAAGTTCAGGTTGGATATTAAGAAGAATTCCTTCTCTGGAAGAGTGGATGGGGCTGCCAAGGGAGGTGGTGGAGTCATCATTCCTGGAAGTGTTCAAAAAACGACTAGCAGTTCATGATAGGGTTAGTGGGCGTGGTGGTATGTGGTACAAGGTTGGACTTGATGATCTTAGAGGTCTTTTTCAACCTTAACAGTTGTGATTTGTGTAGCTGTGTTGCACTTTTTCCTTTATAGGAGTCCTCTGGGAGGAGTATGCTTGGCTGCTGCAGTCGTGGTCGCCCTCTTCCCCTTTGCTTCATGGCTGTACATTTACATGAACAAAGAGCTGCGAGCATCTTGGCCAGAGCACTGCAAAACAGTGATTTAACTGGGTGGGAGAAAGTCTAGAGTAAATATTCTGACTGTGCTTGCCTTTCCTTTTGGTGATTAATGAAAGACTAGTGTCAGTTTGATAGGACACAAGAATGCCTGGCTACTTCCAGCAGTGCCATTTGAGTTTTGGTAAAAAGTTGAGGAACGCCGTCAAATCTGAATGGGGAATGTTTCTGTGGAAACTGTTGTTCAGCTGGCTGCTTCCTACATTTTCAAAGCCTGTTGATTTAATGTGTTCTAATGGTATATTCAAGATATCCTGGCATCCCTGGATCACTCTCCAACCACCTTGTACTTTGGGAAATCTACTGTTCTGTAAGGGACAAGTAAAGCAAAACTGTTTCAAGACATGACTATTTATAGCCATAGAACTTCCAAATATCTGACTGGATAATCCATTTGAGACTAATTGGGAAATTGAGCAGTCTGTATTTCTGTTCCTGTGCTAAAATGATATGTAGAATATATCTGAAAAATTCTTTTTGCTATTAACTGAAAATCACTAGTTTTGCAGAGTAATAAACATTATTTTTCTAAAGAAAACTCAACAAAAGCCTCCAAATCTTTTAATTTTTGGGAGATGTGTACCTGAGCCTGCTACCAGCAGATGTGGGCACTGTCCCAACTCTGCTGCTCACTGGCTTTTCCCTGGAAAGCAGGACCCAAGCAGCAGCCCAGCAGCAGTAAGCATGTCCCACTGCTCATCCTGGAGAAGGAAGCACAGGTGGATACACTGGACACATGAGCTGGGTGGGACAGAGCCAGCACAGTTCCAGGTGCAGCACAGCAACCCCTTCAGACCTGTGTCAGGGCTCTTCCACTCAGCACTGCTGCAGGAGGTCACAGCTGTGCACACAGGAGTCCCTGCCTGTGTATCTGCACCATTCCCTGCTGTAACACGGATGGTCTCCATTCTCTTTAGGCTTAGCCTTTTCTGGGGATTACTTTAGTCTTTTAAAGCAGTGTTGGAAGGCTGCATTAGGCTACAGGGTGGGTGTATTCTGCCAGACATGAGACATTAGTGCCTATGATGTTCACAGAAAATAAGTATGTTGAAATGCGGCTGGGCAGGTACAACTCTGCATGCTTTAATGCTCACTGAGAGGATAACAGGTGTTTTTTTGACAATATTCATAATATGGTTTGCATCTCTTCACAGAAACAATCCAGTCCGGATTGGGTGTTTCAAGTCAACATTCTGCATTCAAGTATTTCAGTTACTGGACGCCTCTATTTTCCACAAGGAAATCAGGCTTTCCTTAGAGAAACGTAATTTCTAAAATCCTGTATCCAAGAGAAAAATGCCTGCCTGAGCTAAAGCAATAAGGATCAGCCACGCGCCTTTCTACAACCAGTGAGCTGAATCCCCTACATTTTTATCCCAAGTCCTTCCTGAGGGGCAATCTGTATTTACCTGGCATTTCAGAACTGCATAACTCTGTCTGCAATTCTGCCCCTTCCCTTTAGTATCATTTTATCTTCATAGACATAAATAGTCCCAAAAGCGTTGCTTTCCGGGGGCGTTTCGATCACCCCCTCCAAGGTGAGGTGATGAACTCCATGGGAGTCCTGGCAGTACCCCCCGTCGTGCAGGTGTCCCGCGAGGACACAGACCACGCACCGGTGGGAGTGGATGACAGACAGGGCAGCTTCGTAATTCCAGGCCAGGCACACCCTGTCCGAAGCATTGGGGTGAATGGGCAGGTGACCTGCAGTTGAGAGGGAAAAAACCAGTAGAGTTACTGTAACAAAGTCTGCCTCATTGCTGGGAAGCTCAGCCAAGCCTGTGCAGAAAGCTCCCGCCAGCATGGACAAGGTCTGTCCTGCGCCTTCACAGGTTACAGCTGTATCTCAGGGGATCTACAAAGCTACGTGTTTTCCTCAGCTCATATACACCGGCTGTTCCTGGGATATGTTCCAGGCATATATTCCGGGAATATACACCCCCCTCAAATACAGGGGTTGGAACTAGATCATCTTTAAGGGCCCTTCCAACCCAAACCATTCTGTGATTGTATGATATATCCCCCATATCCACTTACCCATAACTACAACTTTTTCTTGGTTTTCATCAGAGAACTTGAGGACTTCGTCGAACCAGTCCAGCTGGGCTTGGCTAAATCCTCCATTAAATGCTACAAACTGAGGTTCTTTGAGCCCTACAATGAAGAATAAGGTTAGGCACAGGTGCATACACCTCCCACAGCTCCTCTATTTGCCTTACATAAATCTGCTTACAATAAATGGTTTACTCTCTTAACCTTTGGGATTTTTTTTTTGGTTTTTTTTTGGATCAAAATTCCAGCCTCCTTGGACAAAAGAGAAGTGTTTTGTTAGTGTTTTCAAGGGTTTTGGTCACACTGCATGCACAGCGTTTCCACTCCTGGCCGTCCCCCCCCAGCATGGGATGCGGTGGGCACAAGTCAGGGCTCTGCAACAGCCCCCTCACCAACAGCTACCCCGTGTTCTGACACTGCGGGACACAGAGCACAACACGGGTAAGGGGGAGCATCTCCCGTGCCCGCCTAGGGCCGCACTGACCGCAGGGAGGAGGAGGAGGTGGGCAGCCCTGGGGCACCGGCCTGAGCCTCGCTGCCAGCCCCGGGAGCTGCCCCGCCCGCGCTCCCGCCGCGCCGGGTGTACCTGCGGGGCTGTTGAGGTCCTCGTTGGGGTTCTTGTCCCGCAGCAGCCGCAGGGACTCCTGGTAGCGGGGGCTGTCGGGGTCCCTGCCCAGGATGCTCAGGTCGTAGGCGTCGAGCACGACGAGGCGGAGCCGCGCGGCGGGGCTGCAGTGATAGGCCTGGCACAGCCCGTCCGGGGGCCCGGCCGCGCCCCCCGCGGGGCGGCTGCACAGCCCGCTCTGCGCCAGCCGGGCCCGGCTGAAGTTGTACAGCTCGTGGTTGCCCCACGCGTGGTGCACCGGCACCGGCAGCCGCCCCAGGGCCTCCAGCACCTGCCGCAGGGCGCCCTCGGCCTCGCCGCGCCGGGCGTTCAGCCCGTCGATGCTGTCGCCCAGCTGCAGCACGAAGTCGATCGGTGGGCTCTCGGCGGCCCAGGCCCGCACCGCGTCCCGCAGCAGGCGCAGGCTGTGCCGGTAGTAGCGCCGCCGGCAGCCGCCGAAGTCGTGCCCGTCCTCGGCGTCCGCGAACTGGATGTCGGCGATGACCCCGAAGGCGACGCGCGGCGCCGCCTCCATGGCGGCCGCGGGCGGGGCGGAAGGGGCGGGGCGGGCGGCGCGAAATGGCGGCGCGGTGGGCGCTGTGGCGGCTCGGCGGGGCCGGGCGGTGGGGCCGGGCCGCGCTGGGGCCGCTGCCGGGCCCGGCCGGGCGCGTCCAGGCGGGGCTGCCCGCGCCCCGCAGCCGCCCCTTCTCGCAGCTGCCGCCGGGCAGCGGCCGCCGGGCGGGCGGGCAGAGGCGGGTGAGTGAGGGAGGGAGGGCCGCGGGCAGCGGGGCGCGGGCCGGCCCTGCCCGTCGGCGCTCACTGAGCCCCTGTCCCCGCAGCTCGTGTCGTGGCGGTCCTTGGCGGCCACCGCCGTGCTGGGCGGGGGGCTGCTGGTCGGCATGAAGGCGATGAAGCGGCGCAAGGAGGAGGGTGAGTGCGAGCGATGAAAGAGCAGCGGCGAGGCCGCGTCTCATGTTCAGATGATGCATTTTTTGTACTCAGACGATGTACTTTTTGTAGTCGGGTGTATTTTACCCGCTCGGACATCTCTCGGTATCACAGCTGTGCACAGGGACACTCCGCGCCTGTGTGTACAGAAGTGCCGCGGAAAATTTTCAAAAATTAAAAGCAAGATTCAGCGTTTGAAAATTCTGAGGTTGGAATAGTTGTGCTTGGCTGCAGGCGCTGTGCGCGGCGATGCAGGACGGACACGGAGCTGGGTGTGGTGGGCACCTTGGGTTCCCTCTGTGAGGCACGTGAACTTTGCCCTCTCCTGCAGGAAATGCCCACGCCTTTCCTTTTCATGGATTTACTGTTGAAAACATGTTACAGCTCTTAGGGTATCTTCAGTTTGCAGAGGATGCTGCTTTTTCTGTTTCCCACCAGGCCAGGTGGGAAACCATCTTTCTCTCTGTTTTCCCCCCTTTCTTTTTAAACACAAATGCAATCAGATAACCATAAAGAAAGATATTCTGTTGCAAAGGAATGTAGTGACATATTTGATTTTGTCCAGAAGCAGTGCTTTTTGGAAGCCATGTGCACACTGGTGCATTGGTGTCATGCACACATGACAGCTGCTGGTGGATCTTGACCTGGCAGTGCTGTGCCCATGATCCACTGTGGTGCCTGACTTGGCTGCTTCCGAGGCTCGCCAGGGAAGCAGTAGGGATTGTGCCGTGGATGTGTTTGATCTCCTCTTGTGTTTTATAGAGCTGGAGAAGGAACGTAACCGAGGCATCGGGAAGCCACTGCTGGGAGGGCCCTTCTCACTTGTGAGCCATGAGGGACAGCCCAGGACCAGCGAGGACTACATAGGCCAGTGGGTGCTGATCTACTTCGGCTTCACTCACTGCCCTGATGTGTGTCCCGATGAACTGGAGAAAATGATTGCAGTGGTAGATGAAATTGGTATGGGAATTCAGGGAATTCAGTGGGTGTAGAGATCCTGTTTATGGGAGGGTCAGGTTTATTCTAATAAAATGTCACAAATGATGATAACTGATGATGTTCTTTTAAAAATGCTGTTGGCTGCTATTCAGTAGTTGAATTAATTGCTAAGTGATCCATAGATTAATTTGACTGTCACTAGGGTCTGACATGACAGCACTGGTCTTTCCATTACAGGGGACTTGGGAGTAAAACATGGTGTTGGCAGGTCACAGGGAATGCAGTGCATTGTACTTTTGCCAAGAAGTGACTGTGAGGTGTGTTAGGATTTTTTTCCCCTCTATTTTATGCATCCTGAGAACAGGATGTATAAAACGTCTCTGTGAGGGTCTCCCCTGAAGCAGAGTGGCTGTGCTGTGGAATGGAGGAAGGGGGAAGGCCATGTGTTAGGGGTTTCTCAGCCTGCAGGCCCTGAAGAATTATGGGGCAGGGATAATGGTAAACCCAGCAAGTGGGAAAACAGACTAACGTGAAGGAATACAGCCAAGGCTTTGGCTGGAACATGAGGGAAAGAGCCCGAATTGTGTCTTCACATTTCCTCCTGTTCCCCCATCCCAGCATGCTTCCCTTGTGTGAGCCACTGTGCTTCCAAATGTGCATCACACCACCATGTCTTCTGCAGCACAGCCAGTCTGTCATCCCTCCTGAGCAGGGCAGGGAGGGATGGAAGCTCGCAGCGCAGACACATCTCATAATATTTGAATCAGTCACAAATTAGATAGATTAAGCTGCACAAAATGGCTTTTTTTAGTCCCTTAGGGTGGGCTTGGACTGATGTTATTTGGCTGTGAGCTTGTTTAAGGGAGATGAGAAATGATTTCTGGTTTTATAAAATAATAATTGTTAATGTCACAGAACAAATTCCGTCTTTGCCTAATCTGACCCCGCTCTTCATCACCATTGATCCTGAGAGGGACAACCAAGAAGCCATTGCCAAATATGTTAAAGGTATTACTGCTTTCTTCCTCTGTGTCTCATAGCATGTAATAAAGAGCACTGGAAAGGAGCCTCTTGAAGGGATTGTTTTCACTAAAATGTGTAAATGTCTTATTTCTATCTAGAATTTTCTCCAAAGCTGGTCGGGTTGACTGGTACCAGGGCACAGATTGACCAAGTGGCTAAAGCTTATCGTGTGTACTACAGCGAGGGCCCCAAGGATGAGGACAACGACTACATAGTAAGTAAGAGTAGGGCCTTTGCCTACTGAAAGGCTGTGGATAAGAGCTGCAAATAGATTTTAAAACCAGCTGTTGGATCTGTGCTGTAGTCCCAGGTGACAGAGCCCTTGTTGCACTGATCTCTTAAGCAGTTTGTCTCAGTCAGAACCAAAGGGTTCTCTTATGAGCTCAGAACCTCACTGAAGCTTGTTCAAAACGTGTCCCAGCCCAGGCCTGCAGACAGTAGCACAGGAACTAGCAAGGCTGGCAGTTAGTTGAATGTAATGTATTTGACTGGCTGCCTTCCTGTGTGCTCCATGGTGAAAATGGAACTGGGAAATTAAGTTGGCTTTAGTTTAGCAAGATTACAACTTAGAAATTAAGAAACTTCAGGTGAAAGTGTGGAAAAGGAAAAGAACAGCTTTTTCTTAACAAAATCTGAATAAAAAACAAATGGTGCAATCAAAAACTTTCAGAAGAAACAAAACAAAGTCCCAATTCCCCATGTGGGAGGGGGAAGACACTCAGGGCAGGGCGAAGGGGAAGGGGGGGAAGCTGAAGGCAAAATGTCCCGGGAGCTCAAGAGCTGCTCGCAGCCACGTGTGCTCGGAGCCAGCAATGAAAGAGTCCTTTTGGCCACAGGCAGTTCAAAGGCAGAATACCTCACTCTGAGGTGGTCAGGCAGAATACCTCGCTCTGAGGTGGTCTGGTCTCTCTCAATCATCCTCTGCAAGGTGTTCCGTGGTAAAAAAACCCTTCCTGTCAGGAAAAGAAAAGGAGGGCGGCCAAAACCGGGCTCCCGCTCTATCTAGTGGGCAGACAAAACCAAAAACCTCCCAAAAAAAGACTCCTCAGCTGTGCCCCTGGCAATTGTGCTTCCAGGAAACCTCCATCTTCCTCTGCTCCTGCACTCCCCACACACCCCGACTTCATCAGAAACAGATGAGGGGAGGGGAAACAGGACCCTAGGGAAAAATTCCAACATCTCTTTTCAAGCCTATGACATAAGGCAATAGGAAGTGGGAGAAATGAGAAGTAAAAGTTAGTAAGAACTCATTCCTTGACAAACCTTGACACCAAGGAATGGGGTCTTCCTGGCAAGAGACTTGGATATCTCCCTGCAAATACTGTGGGGATCTTCCTGTTGCAAACAGCATACAAGAGAGACCATGTTCATTAGTGCGAAATTAAGTGGGAATAAAATACGTAAGTAACAAGGAAGAAAATGAGGTTTGAGCGAGGCTGAACTGGGTAGTCAAAATCTTACCCTCTGGAAGTGACAGGACTGGTTATGGGGCTCTGAGCTGCTGCCAAGACCTTCCTGTCTTGCCATGTTCTGAGCAAGCTGGAAGAGTAAAGCAGATACAGGTGACAGGAAGAGGGAGGTTACATCTTATTTGATCTGCCTTGTTTTTTTCTTCATTACAAAAACTGAGGACATTGGAAGAAACTAAAAACAGGTTCAAAAGGAGAGGTAATGATTCTCATTGCATTGGGCATTGAGGAGTGGCATCCCTTGCTGCAGGTGCAAATGCCGGAAGTCCACAGGGAGACTTGTTCTTAGTCTTTGGAAAAAACAATCTTTTGAGGGTTATGATGTGTGCAGAAATCTTGTGTAGTTCAGGAAGTCTGTGAGATGAAAGTGTTTGGAAACTGGGAGGTAATAGAGGAAGGTAGCATATTTTGGTGTTGGTTTTATACTCTAAAGGGACTGGTTTTGGCTATTGTTTGGGGTGGCATGCTGAGGCAAATTGGTCTAATCCAGTATTGTCAATTCTTAATCTGTTTTAAAAGACCTGCTTTAAAACCACCTGACTCCTGCAAAAAAATTATCCAAAAAGATTGGGGGAGCAAAAAAAGTGGTGCTTGGAAAGAAGGAGCAAGAGTAGCACATGATCTCAGTGAAGAGAGGATGAAATCACTGTTGGTGTCCACTGCTCTGCATCACTGAGGTGGGAGATCAATAACTTGTTTTCACTTGAAATGGCAACTGGAAAAATACAGAAACCTGTGACTAAGACACTGTATTTGGATGGAGAAATGGAATGCCTATTTAAATCAACATGAAATCAATCTAAAGATACGGCCTAATATCAATTTTTGGAAGGGGGCTGGTGGAAATGCAACAACAGGTTATAGGAACAGGATTGGCAAAGGATGCCTCCTCAGGAGAGGGAAAGAGCTCCAAAGAACCTGACACTAAATAAGTGAACTGAAGTTGAGGAGAGCTGGTGGAAAGAGGCTGGCAAAGCTGCTGAGTGATGCTGCTTGGCAAGTGAACTGCATGTGGATTCTAGTGAAGCACGCTCAGATCCTGGCATGGCCATGAAGGGACAGTACAGGGGTTCAGCCAAGAAAAATAACTCCATGGATGACAGCAGCTTGGAGGGAGGCTGGAGGATGACACTGGACATAGGGGAAGGGACTCAGGATCCAGGAGGGGACCACTGCTCTGTGTTAAAGCTGTGAGTCTGAGGGGAGGGAAGGACAGCAAGGAAGAAAGGCCAGTGAATTGGATGAAAGTAGGAGAGCAGCTTAGGAGCCCCAGATGTGGTACCAGGGAGGAAGAAAATACCTGTATCTCCCTAGAATTCATCATAGGCTCTTGGGTTTGGGCTCTGCATGCTCAGGGCATGGACGGCAGGGGACACAGGACTCAGGTACGGAGTGGAAACAGGGTAGTGACAATAGCAGGCCTGGGAGGGAGAGCTGGAGGCTGGTCTTGTGCCTACCTGAGACACATCCAGGTAATTTATACTCTGTCAGTTCTTCCAGTAAGGTTTTTTCCTCATTATGTCTTGCTTGGACACATGTTCCCAGCTGATGATGGAGTCGGATGTCTGTGCAGGGGTGGGCTCTCTTTCCTCTGCTTTGGGGTGGGGAGGAAGAACAAGTCCACTGCAGCCTTTGCTGCTTGTTTTGACTTGAAAAGACCATTGAGATGAGCATTTAAAAACAATAGTTTCTATTTGAATCTTTCAAGTATTACTTGAATATTACTAGTTCCTATTTAATAATCTCAATTCTGTAATTACCAATAACAGAATATCCAATTTACATATTTTAGTCTGATTTACAAGATTTGAAACTCAAATTTTGACCATCAGAGCATGCAGTGGGAACAGTGCAGGCTTCAGGCAGGCATAGCTTGAAAAACTGTCTTTTGCACCCAAACGGCCCTCTATCCTGACTGTATGTAACTTCAGGATTAAGATGTTCTGAGCAGGCAACCTGATTTTTCAATTTTCCACTGGAAGGATCTAAATTGTGATTGATCTTGCTTAAGAGAAATTGCCTCCTCCGACTTGATTTTGTGATCTGATCTTGGAAATTTGAAACTGGAGTAAAATATCTTAATTAAACCCATGTCAGAAAAATTTTGAGAAAAATTATTTCAATGGCAGAAATCCCACTAAGTTTAATGCATCCTTTTAGATTGTGGTCCTGGAAATGTTCCTGTGATTTCTCCTTTCAAACACAGCTAAGTCAGAGCACAAGTGTGTTTCAGACCCCAGCAATCACAGGTTCGTGGCCTCCTTTGCCAGTTCTTTGAGTCTTTGCTGATAAAGGTGTGGTCACAGTTGGGTGCAGACAGTGCTTGCAGTGGCATTTAAATAAATGTGCAGTGGAGTTAATGAGGGCACTTGGTGTGTTCAGCTGGAGAAGGGGAGACTGAGGGGAGACCTCCCTGCAGTTCCAACTGCCTGGGCAGGGGCAGAGGAGGGGCAGGACTGAGCTCTGCTCTGGGGGGAGCAGGGACAGCCCCCAGGGAATGGCTGGAGCTGTGTCAGGGCAGGCTCAGGGTGGATCTCAGCAAAAGGTTCTTCCCCCACAGGCTGGTTGGCACTGAACAGGCTCCCCAGGGCAGTGGGCACAGCCCCAAGGCTGCCAGAGCTCCAGGAGGGTTTGGATGATCCTCTGGGGCACAGGGGGTGACTCTTGGGGATGGGGCTGTGCAGGGCTAAGGGCTGGACTGGATGATCCTTGTGGGTCCCTTCCAACTCGCTGTATTCTGTAGTTTTGGTATAAATCCGGTGGGAATGCTGGGACATCCATGTGTGAGGGTGTCTCGGGGCCAGCAGGGGGGGCCCCTGCCTCGCTTGTCCTGTATTCCGTGGCGTTCCTGGCTCCACTCCCACATCCCGGCGAGGTGCTGGATCCTGCTGTTTGCCGATGGTGAGCTTGGTTTAATAAAATACTCCTGTTTATATTGCACTTACATTCTGTTAGCAGCAGGAGCTTGAATACCTTGTGGGCATCACGGAGCATCATGAGAAGTAGAAGGAAACTGGGAGAAGACCATCAGCCTTAGGGCTGCAGGAAGGGGCTTTCACTTAGACAAGACTTGTGTGCTGAAAGTATCTGCACACATTCTGAGGGTGCAACGAGTTTTCTCTGTTTATTTTCTTGGGTAAAACCAGCAGAGGTCCCTGAAGTGATCACAGAATCATGGAATAACCTGAGTTGGAAGGGACTCACAAGGATCATCCAGTCCAACTCCTGGCCCTGCACAGACACCCCAGCAATGCCAGCATGTGCCTGAGAGAAGAGCAGCAGTGACGCTGAGGTTTTCCTTGTCTCGCTTTACCTTCTTGGGGAGGAGTTTGCAGCTGCCAAAGGCTGAACTAGACACTGCTGCTGCTGACACAGAAGTGCAGGATGTTCTGATATTTAAAGGGTGCCTACAAAGAAGATGGAAGCTCCCTTTTCTTAGGGAGTCATGCAGAAAAGACAAGGCACAATAGGTACAACTTACCCTTGGGGAGATTCCAGTTAAACACAAGAGGAAAAATTTTCCTAAGTAGAACAGTCAGCCATTGGAATAATCTCCCTAGGGAAGTGGCAGTTTTCCCAACATTGGATACGTTTAAAATTTGGCTGGACAGAGTCCTGGGCCATCTTGTCCAGGCTGTATTTTTGCCAAGAGAGGTTGGACGAGATGATTCATGAGGTCCTTTCTGACCTGGTGGTGTGTGATTCTGTGATCTCTTTCACCAAGCTGTGTTGTGCTCTCTTGCAGGTGGATCACACAATAATCATGTACCTCCTGGGGCCTGATGGTGACTTTGTGGACTATTATGGCCAGAATAAGAGGAGCACTGAGATTTCAGCTTCTATTGCTGCACACATGAGAAAATACAGATCCTAAAACACAAGGTCTTCAAAGATTGCTGTGAACATCACCTGTGGGTTTGGCTGTGTTTGGACACTGGAGTTAAAGCAGAAGCACACAAGTGTAACATCCTGTCATAACATGCCTCCTTTCTTCCAAACAAGAGAGGCAATCCTGTTTCTGCAAATTGCCATTACCAAAGATCTCTGCAGAGCCTTCCCTGTGGATATTGTTTGCAGCAAGATCTAGGCTACCAAGTGAAATTGGGGACTTCTCTGAATCATTGTTGGGAGCAAAAAATGGAAAGCACTTTTCATTTGAGAAGAATGTGTGTGCTGCTGGTAAAATTAGCTGGTATCTCTTGGCAAGGCACCAGCAAAGGACAGTCACTGCAGGAGGATTGCTTGGTGAAAAGCCATGGGGCCATGGCATTCTTAGAGGAGCTGTGCCCTCTGTTTTTTCTGTACTGTCTTGCCTTCTGGGAGAAGGCAGTTGCACTATTACAAGCAGGAGAGCCTTAAGAGTGCTCCTTTATCCAGGTTAAGGAGGTGAAGAGCACGAAAGCACCGGCAGTTTCCATGCCTGAGACTAGCCCTGTAGTGTGCCTGATCTCTTCATCTGAATGCACAAATGAAAGGGTTTTTTCTGCTGATTTTTCCAGGTGAACACTGTTCACTTACAAGGAAAAGAGAAATGGGTTGCAAATAAGTTTTTCTTCTGGTGTAAATGATTGTGTGAATAATTGCTCTGATTGTGCTGAGCAGGGAAATAGGAGGGTGGAGGGGGCTGTGTCCATGCAGAGGGCTGGCAATCTCATGCATTTTATGCAGTGCAGCATTTAAAAATAAAGATTTCTTTGTATAGGCAATATATATTTTTCTTTCCTTAGTTAGATTTGCCTAGAATATCATCACAGCTTTGTATGCCAGTCAAACTTCATGTTCTTGCTCTGTTTTCCTTCTCTCTAAAAAGCAGTATTTATTTCTAGTTGTGCACACCAGAAGCCCAAGGTGCTTTTTTAAGGCAGCTGAACCCCACAGAATGGCCCGTAGGAGATGAACCAGAAGAGTTCTTGGAGTGAGTCCCAGAGTATCTTAGACTGAACACAAGTGTTCCTGCAGGTAGCACTGGTGTTCTCCTGAGTGTGGGAGAGAACATTCCTGTCCAAGAGAAGGTGCAAGGTCCATGAAAAATTTCTGTCTTTCCAAAATTGTGAAAAACAGTAAACTTGACCTGTTCCAGAGCAGTTCTAAACCACAACTGAGTAGTGCAGGCCCCATCAACTGCCCTGTACTGTGGTGCCTCCTGAGGGTGCCTGGAATGTTGCTGTGATAGAGTATGTCTCACATGGAGTTCTTCTTGTAAAGCTCTCTCAAGGAAGGAAGGTTGAAGGTTCCCAAAGTTCCAAGATAGGAGTTTTTTCTTTGCCTCTCAAATACTACATAGTTTAAAGAAGGGGATTTTTTGTCTTTTAAAGCAAGATTTTTTTTTTAATCAGTTTACAGTGGGACTTTTAAAAAGTGTCCTGGTAGGCTTAACCTCAACAACTGAAAAGGAAATTAGGTTTTTTTTTAATCTCTTTTTGCTGGCTGGGTTGATTGCAGTAGGCAATAGGAGTGGTTCCAAAGGAAATTTCACACTTGACTCTTCTATTAATAAGAGGGTGTGTCAAGTCCAATGTGTTATCAATGGTATTAGTGTCTGTGATGAGTGGTACCCTGGCAATAATGATCTTGTTTTCATGTTCCACTTTCCTGTGGAAGCTGGGCTGTAGACCTCTGGAGCTCCACCGGGGCAGAGTAGAGGGACAAAATCCTCTCCCTTGACCTGCTAGCCATGCTTCCCTTGATGCAGCCCAAGGTATGGTTGGCTTTTCTGGGCTGCCAATGAACATTGCTGGGAATGCTGAGCTTCATTTCAGCCAATGTGCATCAAATACTGATGTAGGAGGCGTGGTGGTAGTGGGACTAAGCAATGGAGCAGCTGATCCAGGAGGACTCTTTGTTTGCCCCTTTGAAGTCTCTGCTTCTCCTCATTCCCAAGCACCTAAGATAGCCTGTGGAGAAAATATGGATTTCGATATTGTAATTGACTCTTTAGGGAATGGAAAGACTCATAATACTTGTTTTTCGGCCTTATCTGTCTTCCAAAAGAAGTAGGAAAGAGACTATTTTAAAGGTTAAAGTGCAGAGGGTTGATTGTGGGGCTAAGGGAGAGGGAGGGTGTATTTATTTAAAAGCCTTTTATGTAACTGATACTGAGCAGAGGAGTGGTTTGAGTTTGTAAGGTAGCCTGCTCCAGGCACAGGGCATGGCCTGGGTTCCTGTCTCTTGTGGCAGCGTGGGGATCTCCATCAACAGCAGGCACTGACATGCCAGCATTGTCTTTGTGCCATGTGGGCATTTCTTCCTTCCCACATCAGTGTGAAAGCTCCTCACTGAACCCTCCCGTGGTGTTTGGGGGCTGTGACTACCTCTCTGTTTCCCAGGGTATGAAAAGCAAGGCAGTTTCCTCGAGCCTTCCCCAAAATCACTGTGCTTCTGCTGGTCTGCATGGAATGGAAGCACAAAGGGGCATGTGCAGGCTCCACAGCAGGAGGAGTTTAGAGGGAGGGGGTTTAGCTGATGTAAAGGAGACACTCATGCAAAAATATCAGGAGAGAGCCTGTTGTTCACCACAGTGATCTGCAGTAGGTTCTGATCAGTTGTTACTGGCAACAGGAAAGAAATAGTGAAAACTGACTGTAGCTCCTGAGGGAACTTGGTGTCATGGTCTAGTAACCACGGGGGTAGTGGATCAAGGGTTGGACTTGATGATCTCAGAGGTCTTTTCCAACCTGGCTGGTTGTATGATTCTGTGATTGCTGGATAATGGTAAATTGCTGCTAAACAGCTACTGCTCACCTCATGTCTGTGCAACAAGTGCTGGCTCTGTAATGAAGTTGGTCCTACCACAAGATGCTCCTTTTTCTGTTATGTGACTCCATGTGACCCCTCCCATGCATTTTCACATATATTGGGTACTTGGTCTCTGTCACAAGTGACACCTTCAGGTCTGTATTTATTCAACCCTCTGTGAGTTCTTGGTGTCAGCAGAGTCTTCAGGGCCAAGTCTCTGCCCCATCCCTTACCATCCCGTGGCTCTGCTCTGCACAGCAGCCTTTGCCTGCCCTTCTCAAGGTCTGCTGTCATAGCAGGCTTTTATTTCAAATATTGCAGCAGTGTGTTAGTGCCAAATACCTTATTCTGCACAGATTACAGTCTGTGTAAAACCAGGATTGTATAGGGCAATGGTAAGTAAAAACAAATTAGCCAGAAACACCTGCTCAGAAGAAAGAACTGGTGTTACAGCTGAGCCAAGTTAAAGCAGGACTGGGACAAGGGGTGCCTCTGTCCCGAGGCTTTGCAGACTTAGCTCATGGGCTGCAGCCTGGGAAGGGTCACCCCATCTGTACTGATTTCCCTAAAGCTCATTTGCAGCTGACTCGGCTACAGAGACAAATGCAGGGTTCCTGTCTTCTCCCAAATGTTTTGGCAGAAGTGTCGCGTCCTTTATCTTGTTTTTCTGTGCCCTGAGAGGCAGAGCCAGCTGACCCAGGAAGACTGGGGTTGTGTGGGAAGGGCCCAGAGAGATGGAGGGATGTGTCCCTTGCCTCCCAACAGGATGTCCTGCTCCTTTCTGCCTCTCATATTGACTGTGCTGATCACAGTTCCCTTGGCCTTTCCCAGGAGGGAAGCTTTCCTTGATAGTGAGGCGGTTTTTTATTGTGTTTGTGGGGTTTCGGTTTTGTTGTTGATGTTTGGTATTTGGTTTCTTACTTGTTCGGAGTTCTGTTTGTTTATTAAAAACAACAAAAATGTTGTTCAGGCAAGTGTTAGGATTTCACTGCCCTGCCTTGCTGACAACAAAGAGCACAGCTCTGTTCCCTGCATGTTTAGGAGGCCCAAGGGCTGTGCCGGGTGATCAGTGGGAGGAGAGGCAGAGCTGGTGTGGGGGGGAGATGGGGAATGTGCTATGGGTGCTTAGAGATGCTTTGTCAGGGGATGTTCAGCATTTCTCCAGCTTAGTATTAGAAATGGGACAAACTCCCTCTGTAGGTATTGTACCAAATTCCCTGTAGCCCCGAGCACAGTGCCTGGCCCACAGGGAGGGAGCCCAGCTCTGGCAGGGGCAGGTTTGTGGTGGGGCTGTGCTGGTCACTGGCCTGGGGCTGGGGGGTGCCAAATGGGTCTCCCCTCTGGAAACCACTGGAGGACAAGTTTCACGTGGGAACCAAATTTGTTGGAGCCTAGTGCTGTGCCAGGTGAACCTGTGCTACCTTGGGCAAATGGGAACCCCTGAGTGCCCATGGCAGAGGGAGGGCAGAGCACAGTCCTGGCTGGGGCCAATCCACAGAGCTCTGCTGCGTGTGCCCGAGGCATTCCCGGCCCCAGGATATGTGTCCTGGAAAATACCAATGGAAAACAGCATCTCCTCTGAGTGGCTGACATCCCTACCACTAGTGCCATCCCAAGCTGGGGGCTAGGGACAAGATGTCTGAGGAATGAGGAACAGCTCCATTTGTCTACCCAAGGAAGGCAACACATTCCTCATGCCATGGAGGAGCTCAGCTAATGAGTGATACTAATGCCACCTGGATGAAGCTGGCTGTTTTAGGAATTTTCTCAGCACCACCATGGGCACAGGCAGGGACTGAAGAGGTACAGAGACTGTGGCTTTAAACATCTGCAAAGCCCTGTGTTACATTTTTAGTCCAGATCATAGAAGAACACAGATATGAAGGACCTTTGGGAGGTTTGTAGTCCAACCTCCAGCTCAAAGTAGGGGCAGCTGCAAGGTCAGACCAGGATACTTCGGGTTTTAAACAGCTAGGGCACGAAAACCTCCAAGGATGGAGGCTTCATAACTTCTCTAGATGGGTAAAATAATGTTTCCTGCTAAAGCAAGTATTTTTCTTTATATCCAGTTTGAACTTCTCATTTCAACCTCTTTACCAGGGTGAAGAGACTGATTCCATCTTCCTGACAACCTCCTCGTGGGTATTGGAAGGCTGCTGTTAGTTCCTCCTGAAGCCTTGTCCTTCCCATTCTGGGCAAGCCCTGTTCTCTCCTCCTCTCTTTGTGTTGTATGTGATGGCCAGCTCAAGGTCCCTGACTGTCTTGATCTCAGATTCTCACGCTGTTTCCTGCCCAGTCCCAGCATGTGTTTTTTTAAGGATGTTTTCCTTACTGGGTGCAGGACTTTGCATTAGTCCTTGTTGAACTTCATAAGGTTCCTGTCAGCACATCCTCCGGCCTGCCTGGATCCCTCTGGATGGCAGCTCTGATCCAGAGGTATTGGCTGTCCCTCCCCATATTGCCCTCTGTGGTGTTTCCTCTGCCAGGTGATTGGCAAAGAGGCTGCCCCAGACACATGACCCATCAACAACTGTCCTCTCCTACTGCCCAACCAGGTTCTTCAGCCACCTGGATGCCCACCCAGCCAGGCCATGAGCTCCTCTGCAGGACACAACAGTGATGTGGCAGGTGGTTCTGGGAGCTGAGGTTGGTCAGTGCCTACTGTTCTCTCCACAGCTGCAGATCTGGTCATTCCATCACAAAGGCAATCGGGATGGGCAGGTGTGATTTACTTCATGATAAGTGGACACTGACTGTTCCCAGGCACAGTCCCAGAGATGTACTCCAAACACATTTCTGTGTGTGTTTTCCCCCATCTCCATTATTTTTTTATCTGCATCTAAAGAAGAAACCTCTCAGAAAAGCAAGCTGGTGCCTCCTGAGAGGATGTGGGAGGCCTTGGTCCACAGCCATCTGGACAAAACCCAAATCAGGTTTTATTTTTCCATACTCTGTTGTGACGTGTATTCCCAGTGTGAAAATACTCTCTGTGCCTGCAGGGATAGCCAAAAGGGCTCAGCCCAAATCCAGTTTTGATGATAAGGAGATTGACCTGGATCACAAGGCTGTGACACAGGAATGTATCTGCTCCATGTGCAGCTGCCGAGCTCCCTTGTGCAGGCAGGTGCAGCAGGGGCTGTGGCTTCCTGGGCTGGCCAGTCTGGCCTGTCCTCAGTGCTCGTGCCAGAGGAGCTTGGTTTTGCCCAGGAGCTGTGCTGGGGCACTGAGGGCTGCCCTGCTCATGGGTGCTCACACAGGGCTTTGTGCACTCCCTGGGGTCTGTCCCCAGCCAGAGCATCCTGCTGTGCCCTGGAGGGACTGTCCAGGAAGATTTCAGGGCAGGTATTTCCCACAGCACTGGATTTACTTGCTGCCTCCAAACAAGCTCCCATCCCTGTCGGTGCCAGCTGGGCCCCTCTGTGCGTCCAGGGCCTGGTGGGTCACCACAGGAGCTTGCTGGCCTGGGCCTGCAGTGCTCCTGGGTTGGTGACCCAGCTGTCAGCAGCCATGCCCTGCTTGGGACAGATTTGTACCAGCAGCACCTTCTTTGAGATAAAAACAATCTCAAGAGCGCTTCCAAGTCACTCCAAAGCACAAAACAGCCAGCTTGACTGAGGGGCAAGCTGCAGTGCCAGTGAGAGAGGGCAGGGAAGAGGGCAGCAGTGCTCAGGGCAGCTCTGCTGTGCCTCTTGCAGGGGCTCATAGATTGGAAGTTGCTTTGTGTCTCAGGTCCCTGTTCCTGGGTATTGTGGTTACAGGGAGGCAGCAGGAGGGTCTCTGCTGGCACAGCTGCTTTAAGCACAGGCCAGAGCAGGTTGTGCAGAGGGCAGCAAAACACCCAGCATTAGCTCAAGTGATGGGACAGACCTGGGGACAACCGTGGGGTGCCTGGAACACCGAGGCGTGCGCTTGAGCTGACACCTGGCCATGTGACTGCCACAGACCCTGCAACCCTCCAAGCTCTTCCCAGCCCTGTTGTTTTTCCCTGACCCCCTCCCCTGGGGTGAGCAGTGCTGTGCTGCTCACACAGGAGTTCACCTGGTGCAGACTCAGGGTTCAGTCAGCTGCTGTGGGAGTTCTTCAGCAACTGCAACCATGGCACTGAGCTGCAGTGACAAAGTTTTCTGGCCACTGCAGGAAGCTGAAGCTCAGCATCCTCCTGCAGCCACTCAGAGCCACTTCATCCTTGCTGCTTGCTCACAGCCTGAGGAAGAGAGCAAGTCTTGCTCGTCCCCAACCTGGGTCATGGACGTGTGTGGTTGGAGATACTGCTGCTCTTTCTTCCTTTCTCAGTGCCTTTGCAGATATCTGCATTTTATGAGCCTTTTCTCACTTGACCAAATTTACATGGTCCCAGCACTGACCCTGCATTCCAAAGATGAGCTCCCATCGGCCCCTAGCCAGGATCTGGAATGAGTGAGGGTCTCACATGCTCTCTGGTGAACTAATGGATGGAGCTGGAGTCTCAGCATTGAGTTGGGCTCTCCAGCACCTGCTGCAAATCAGGTTGTGTTTCAGTCAGGTGAAAGAAGCAACGCACGGACTTCTGAAAAGTCAAAAGAGCTGGGAACAGCCTGCCCTTATGCACTGAGGTTGCTGGTTGCAGCCAAAGCTTTCCAGTCCCTGCTGCTGGAGTAGCTGTGGCTCCAGGACAGTGTGTGCTGGAGCTGCTCAGGAGCCCCCCAGCCTTGGGGCAGTGAGTCTGTACTGAGTGAAGCACTTATTGTGGTCTGTGCTGTGGGGGAATGGCCACAGTCCTTGCTGTCAGACACGAACTCTCAAGCAGGTGAGTTTTACTGGATTGCCCTTAGGAGCAACCTGGTGGCCTACAGGGAAATGCAAAAAGCTGACTATTTGTCTGCTGGAAAAGAATTTAAAAGGTTTGGGTTGGTTCAAATGAAGGAAGCTGTCTACCCCCTGACTTCTAGCAGCTCTACATCAGTTGTATGTGCTGCTAGGAGGATGAAGGTCTGTGCTGGGGAGACCTGGGCAGGAATGACTGCATTCATTCCTCTGTACAAGAGCCAGCTCATTCCATGTTTTAAGCTGTGTATTACTAGTTTAATAAAGCAGGTTCCTTCAGCATGCCAGGGAACTTACTCAGCTGCAGCTTACAAAACCTCCTTGTTCTCCCAAAGTTCTTTGTGCAAAAATAGATAGACACCAACCAGTAAATCCACCTTTAATTTGTGGGGGTATATTGAGCCATGAGTGCCCTTTTCTGAATGCAGGGCAGCAATGAAAGCTCCCTGGCAGCACTGTGATGACAGAGCCTTGCAAGGCAATGTGGCTCGTGGTGACACCCTCGTGACCTTCACCTTAGGACAGCTCTGTGTCTGCACTGATGTTGGCAGCACAGAGCAACAGATGTACCTGCAGCTGCTGTTCCTGGGGCTGTTTGTGAGTGGATGTTCACCTACACAAGTGCCCTGGGCCTTTCTGCACTGCCCTAGGAAGGCTTTGGCCACAAAGGAAGGTGAAGCAGGGTGGTGCTGGCCTGGGACTCACCAAGGACACTCTTCCTAGGACATCATTTCTTGCCTGCCCAAACCCCAAGCTTGTAGCAGTCCTGGCTGGGATGGAATGGTGCTCAGGGTCACTCTTGTACCCTGTTGTGAGCAGCAGCCCCCTTACCCCAACCCCAAATGCAGTTGGCCTGTTCATGGGAGCTATCTGCTCTGGCTGTGTGGGTGGGGGGGAGGCACAGTGGCCCTGGGCACCAGTAACACTGAGTCCAGATGAGCAGGACTCCAGAGCTTTGAGCTAAGGAAGGAGATCCAGGCACTCAGTGAGTAAAACAAAAAGGCTGCTTTTCCCTGTCGAGCTCTTGTGAGGCAAAGAAATAAGTATGTTTTGCTTTTATAAAAAAATTGTTGGGAATGGATGTTGTCCAGTCTGTTCATTCCTTGGCTCCCATGCCCTCTGAAATGGCCTGTATGTGCTCAGACACTTTGTCATGGTCAGGGTGGAGCCCTCACGCTGAAACTGTGGAGCTTGAGGGGTAATTTGCTGGGATTTGTTCTTTCATTTTCCATAATAACTGGGGGCATGTTGCAGTAACCAGCCCCCTGGTTAGGCACTGGTGTGTGGTCCCTGCAACCCCTTCTGGAGCTTCTCACCAGTTGCTGGGACAGGAGCAGCAGATGCCCCACTGCCAACCATGACTCTTGGTTCAGGCCCAGCAGCTGATGAGCCTCCTGCCCGGCCAGATCCTGCTGGCTGCAGGGCAGAGGGGACCTGGCACCATTCCCTCTCCCACCCCATCCATGGGAAGCTGTTCTGGGGTGTCCACCTGACTCAGGGGTGTGAAACCCCTACTCCCTGCCCCCAAATCCAGGTCTGTGAAGTGAGGCACAGAACCACTCATCAGCCTGGGAGGTGTCTGGGAAAGAGGGGCAATCCCAGGGCACGGGGGGGGACACTCTGGGGTCTGTGGGGAAGGACTGGGTGATCAGCAGGGGGTTTATTCCCCATTTGTTCCCTGTTTGTTCCTCAGATTGGTGCTCTGGGTTCCATGATCTTAGGGACCAAATCAGAGAGAAGGTGTTTGCAGGGAGATCAGCGTTGCCCAGTCTGGTACTGGCACTTTTTTATGGTTTTGAGTCCATGTTGAAAAGATATAAGCCTGCCCTCACAGTACGTGTGCCCACTGCAGCTCCCTGCAGTACATGTGCGCCAAGCCCCAGGCCCAGAAATCATGGATGTATTGTGCTAAATTTTTCATTAAAACTTTCATTAGAGACATCTGGCAGGGACAAGGACAGCCCAGGCATTTGATATCCCAAAAAGCTGAAAGGAGTTGAAACCAGAGGCTGGTGAACATTAGAAAGAAAGTAGTAAGGAGCACCATTCCTTGTGTCAGAAGACACTTAGCTGCAGTGATGGTTTAGGTTTAGTTGCAATTCGATGCACATTATCTCTATGCTTCATTCCAGTTGGTTTTAGTGCCAGAGATTTATGAAAGAGCAGCTGTAAAGCAGAGCTGCAGTGCAGAAGGGCTGTGACACTCACCTTGGGCTTCCTTAGAGTACTTCTCTCCAGGTAATTTATATTTCTGAGAAAACCCCAGTAGATTCAGCTACAAGCTCTTTAATTAGACATTTACCTGGAGTAATTTCCAGTGACAAGTAAGAGCAGGTTGATTTTGGAAAGGTCTACACGTCCCTGCTATGCTGTGTACGCTGAGCTGCCCATGCTGGGCTGTGCCTGCAGGGGTGGAGGGACAGTGCTGGCACCCAGCTGGTCCCACCACAGCCATCACCTCTGTGCTATTCCAGTTTGCAGCAGCAACAGAGCCTCCCTGTGCTAGATCCAGGCTCATGAGAAAGTGCAACACCCCTCCTCACCCACTGATCTCTCCCTCTGCACCAGCGTTTCTTGCCTTGGTTTGTATTTTTGGTGCATTTTGTTCTCATTTGAAAAGATCTGTTAAAGGGGGCCATTGCTCTCAACATGGGTGTGCAGCAGAGCCCTCACTGTGGGCCACAGGCACCTGAATCGAGCTGTGGAACCACAGTGAGCTGGGCTCACAGTAGCAAGCCCTGTGCTCCTCTTGTTTTGGGTTTTCCTGAGGGCAAGCAGGATCCTGCACGAGTGCACAGATGTCACTTGTGTGTGGCCTGTTGTAGCTCATGGCTCTGTGGGTAGGAGACTTATCTTGTATGGTCCTGGGGTCTAGGTGAAACACTTGAGATGTTTTACAGCTCTGGCAGTGTAATAGGAAGTATCTTCAGGAACAGGACCAAGTACCAGACATTATACTGGGAGCACAGTGTCCACCAGCTGAGCCCTGGAGCCTCCAGACTGCAGCCAGGTTTCCTTCTGCTGCCCCTGCTTCTGACACTGACTCCTAACATCTGCCTTCACTTCAGGGGAGGTGAGAGACATCAGCTGAAAATCCCAAGGCTAAGAAAAAGTTTGATTTCGGATCTCCTGTGACTGGAGCCTGCCCGGTCACTCCAAAGTGTGGAAAGGTGGCCCATCCCCACTTGGGTGCTTAGCAAAGTCCCTCAGCTCAGGCTAAGCAGATCCCCCCTTTTTCAGAAGAGTTTGTGATTTGTCCCTCTGGGGGACACAGCACAAGGAGCTTCATGTCAAGTCCTTGGGGCTGGATGTCCTCCTGAAATCCTGTACTCAGAAGCTGGAACCCAAGTGTCACAGCCTGTTTTGAGCCTGATCCAGCCTCTTCCCTGTAGAAGAGACAGATCATTCCTTTCCAACAGCAGGCATGGAATAGCAATGCTGTGGTAGCTGGTTGTGTAGGTCATGGATCAGAATTAGAGATCTGAAAGTAATTAATGTGTATTTTTTTCAGCTACTAACCCTTGCTAGGCTGGGGAGAACATGAAGTGATACTGCAGCTTTTGGATATACTGGATGGCCCTGAGTTAGAGACAGACCAGGATGGTGTCGGTGCAGGGAATTCATAGTTCATGAGATATGTGGCTGTGGTGTCCATTTTTAATGACCTTTAAGGAAATTATGGGCAACATGGAACATGTTTTTCAAAACGCTGGTGATTCACACTGGCAATTCAGTATCAGGAAAAAGTCCCCAGGGGCCCATTGGTCTGGTGTGTCTCAGTTTTTGCTCTCAGTACACATCCCCTGTGCTGAGTTCAAAGGGCTGATGACAAGGGATGAGGGCTAAAAAAAGCTTTTCCCTCATCCTGCAGGCTTAGGTGGATTCTAGGAATTCATAGTTCATGAGATACGTGGCTGTGGTGTCCATTTTTAATGACCTTAAATGAAATTACAGGCAACATGGAACATGTTTTTCTAAATGCTGGTGACTGACTCTGCTGCAAACCCACAAGGTCAGTTCTTGTTGGGCAAACACAAGGAGGGTCAACCACTGTGGCCTAAAGACAAGTGATGGTCCCTGTGCTGCAGCAGCAGCTGCAGGTGTCCCAGGGTGCTCCAGCTCGGAGTGGTGCTTTGGGAGGTGGCAGGAGCTATTTACAGTGGGCTTCTGGCTTCACACAAGTCCTGTAGGCTTCATTCTGCTGAGGGAAAACTGGTGCTGCAGCCTTGGATGAGCATCCATGCAGAGCAGAGAGAAAATGGGGCTTACAGAGCAGTGACAGAAGATGACCAGAACAGAGATCCTTCTTCCCCTGCACCAGGAGCTCTATCTGTGCATGAAGCTCCCGCTGCTCCTGCCAGTCATCGCCTGGCTGCTCTGTACCAGCCAAACTGTGTTTGGGACTGGGAGACCTCCCTTCAAAGCCCACTGTGTCCCCAGGGAACTCATACCTGCTTTTCAAGAGTTTCTGAGTCAACTTTGCTGGTTTTGCTAAAGTCAGTGAAGGCTTGATCTGACTGGAAATGTGCACCTGGGATCACAGGTTTTTAGGCCAGGAGGGCAGTACCCCAGCAGCAGCCTGGCTGTGCTGTCCTCAGATGGGAGAGCACAGCTCCAGGTCCTGCCTGTCCCCCTGCCTCTCCTGCAGGGTTGGGGAATTTTACTGCAGGTGTATTTTTCTCCCTTTTCCTCACTGTTTTCCTGTGCTTTTCGGGGCACCCACGTTGGCTGAAGTGGATTCCAGGGTGTTTTGGCAGCGTGGTCCGAGGAGCCTGTGGCACAGCCTTGCTCTGGGGAAGGGAGAGGGATGACTGAGTCTGTGGCCAGGCCTTACTGCCTGAGCTGCCTCAGTCAGAGTTGCAGAGCTGCAGTGTGCCCTTGCTCAGCCTGTTTCTCCTGGACACAGCTGTGCCTTCCCCAGGCACAGCCAGATTGCAGCCCCAGGGATTCAGGTGAAAGGGCTGCTCTGGGTCACCAGTGCTCAGGACTGAGCAGAGCTGTCACTGTCCTAGCAGGCTGGCAAAGGGGGCAGTGCTCAGCGGTTTTGTGGCTACTGTGTCCCCTTACCCATATCCTTCTCACATAGGAATTGCAATCATCCATGTGTAAGAACCTTCCTAGAACAATGTGATGAGGCTTCTGCAGCTCCTTTTAGCAGCAAGGGCAGTGAACATCCTGGGCAGCCAAAATTGTATTTGGAGCTACATTTCTGTACCATATTCGTGGTTTGGCATTCATGAACTGTCCATCCCTGGCTAGATTTGGGTGTTGTTCTTTCTGATTAGTCTCTATTTTGCCACGGTTTGTCACATCATATGTCAGCCACAGCCTCTTGTCCACTCCTCCCTGATCCCTGCAGTGATGGGAAGCCACAAGAGTCGCCATAACTGATCCTATTACCTTTTTTCCTTTCCATGGCCTTGCTCTCCACCCCACACAGGGCTGCTTTGGGTTCCCTGACCACTGTGCAGCTCTGCCCAGGCATCCTGTGAGCAGGGGCAGGGAGGCAGGTCCCTTCTGCACTGTTATTTCGTTGACATGTGGGTGAGAGTGGAAGGAAGTGCTGGCCATGGTCATAGCTGGCAGGAGAGCATGTGCCCAGGAGAGGAAATTCTCACAGCAAAAGGTCTGCAAACCACAGATGGGTCCCAGAGTTACCAAAACTGGAAAAAGAGCAGCTCCTTTCCTTACACACTGTATATGGCAGAACACGAACACGAACTGTGGGCAGGCAGGAGTGTTGATCCCTTCCTCCCAAATATAGGGAAGGGGCTGAACCAAGAACACCAGGCTGAGCCTATAAAAGCAGTCGGGAAGAAAGCCCTTGGTGGCTCCTGATGTCCTGGCCATGCCTGTGGTCATGCTGTGACTGACCTGCAGAGTGGCAGAGGGCTCCTCACACAGGTCCTGTTCCCTGTGCTTGGAGCTTCATGAGGCTGTAGCGCTGCTGTGGGAATTCTGCTGTGGATTCCCTGCTGGGCCATTCCTGGGGCAGGGAAGGGCTGGTCTCAGCGGGTGTGGGTGCTTGCTGTAAGTGAGGATGTCGGGCCTTTGGAGAGGCTGCAGCTTTGGTGAAGCCTGACCTTCCACTCTTTCTCTTGCAGAGATCTGAGATGTCAGCCTGTTCCTTCCTGCTTTCTGTTGACTGATTGTTAAGGTGAGAATTTAAGGCATGAAAACTAATATCTTGCCCAGGCTGGCATGAGCTGATTTTTGCCTTGTGCTCACCATGGACAGGTCCCTGTTCTTCCTCCTGCATGAGCTGCTCGTGTCCATTCCTGCCCGCTGTGGCTGCCCACCAGGGGGTTAGGACAGGCTCCATGTTAATAAGGAGTGGGGAAAGTCATAAATGAAAAACTAGGAGAAAAATGGTCTTCAGGGCTTCACTTTTTCTAAGAACTATGTTAATCCTTTAGAGATCCCTTCCCTTTGCCACACTTCCACTGGGAGACATCCTGCTCCTCTGGGCATGGATTTCCTTTCCCTGGGGCCATAAAAGGTGGCAGCTCCTTTTCACTACCTTGGCAGATTCCAGCTTTGAAAGGCAAACATCTCCCTGAAGACCTGCAGCAGGTGAAGGCTGGGAGGGCTGAGCTCGGAGCAGACAGCTGGGAAGGGCTGTGGCTGTTCTCTGTGCTCTGAGGAGTGCCCAGGGGACCAGCACAGGGTGTGTCTTTCAGCTGCAGCCGTGAGCAGAGACGCTGCCATGGAGGTTTTCGGGGAGGCGGCGCCGTACCTGCGCAAGTCGGAGAAGGAGAGAATAGAAGCCCAGAACCAGCCATTTGATGCCAAGACCTACTGCTTTGTGGCTGACCCCGAGGTGGAGTACACCAAAGGGAAGATCAAGGCTGCACAGGATGGGAAGATAACTGTGGAAACAGAGGATGGCAGAGTAAGTGAATTTCTCCTGGCCCTGCTGAAGGACCCAGGGCATCTGCTGGGGAGGTCAAGGAACATGGGAAGAACTAGAGTAGCTCAGGCAAGAAATCTGCCCTGCTCTGCCCTCCAACTGGGACCAGCACAGCCTCCAGAGGAAAGCACAGCTTTGGATGCTGGGATAAAGTTATTCATTGGATAATTATTCTTGGTGTGGGCTTTAAAGAGCAGGCAATGCTCCAAACCAGGTTGGGTTATTGCCTTGCCAGTCTTGGCGTTCCTCAACCACTGCCTTTAACACTTTCTTAGCTGTCATAGCCATTGATAAATTCTTTCCTTTACTGGTAGCAGAGCAGACAGATAATCTGAAAGCCCCCTTTGCATGAGAAATTGTCAGTGTTCCTGGCTGCAGTTTCCCAGAGGAACCTCCAAGGTGTAACTCTTCCAAAAATGCTGAAATGTCATAGCAGCTCATGTCCTGACAACTTTTGTAACAATAACTGCAGAGGCTCAAAGAACCACCTCGACCAACATCTTGGCAGTAGGTGCTACAAGAGTTTTAGAAAGCAAGTAAAGGGTGAGCAGTGATCCACAGCAGTCTCAGGGAAGTGACTGAGGCTGCACCAGGCTGAGATGCACAAGATCCTGCTTTCCTAGGGCCTGACTATTTTATGTCCATTTGGGCTTTTTACCTCTGTAGTGGCCTGTGGGAAAGATTTCCAAAGTTTAAAATTGGAGTGAGTGTAAAGTCCTTCCTTTTCTCTGCTATATGCAGCCTTTTCTTTCCTTTCACAAGGAGTGGAAGAGAATAATTCTTCCTTGCTATGGCCATGCTTCTCTCTGCTATTCCTGACTTTGCAAACTGTGAAAGCATCTCCTTTTCACCCCCAAACTCTCAAGTTGTACTCTCCTCATAGAAAAGCCATTTCATATCTGTGACCATCTTTGTTTCTCTTCTCTGGAGCATTTACAGTACAATTCTATCCCTTCTAAGAGGTGTGATCAGTAATGAAGTTGTGAATGAACTGATGGACACATCCTACATAACACTCCCTTCTTTTCTCCCTTTCTTTTCTAACTATTCCTAATGTTTTAGAGCTTCCTGCCCTCTCCTGAGCCCTGAGCTGCCCTTGTGTTAGTAGTGACTCCCAGGTATGTGCTGTGAGGAGCAGTTAATGCACAGTCTCTTGTTCTATATGGAGACTTCCTGCGAGTCCTAATTGCTCAGGTGTTTGAATGCTTTAGGGATACATATCACAAAACTGCTTTTGAAAACTGAGCCTGTAATTCTTGCTTTCTCAAAGGAGTCCAAGACCATTCCACTAGTCAGGACTTGAGGTAGGAAGTAGTGTTCTGTCTTTCTGAATCAAATATGATTCCACAATATTTCTTCCCTGGCCTGGACTAGTCAGCTCGGACCAGTCCATGGGAGCAACAATTTCAGCAATGGATAAAAACAGTGGGATAAATCAGCTGAATAAATTACAGCAGGATTTTCAAGCTCTTTCATTGTTCAGAGTGGCTGAGATGAGCTGCTACCAGCTGTGAACATCTGCTTTCCTATACATCTGCTGCCTCTCCCCCATCTCCACAGGCTCTGGCTGTGTGAGGGGGTGGTCAGGTGGTCACCCACAATGTGAGCCCAGCAGAAGTTGCTGTTTGGAAGAGATAGAGCTATTCTTTAATTAGGAGTGGTCACAGGCAGGAGTGGAACAAGTCTGTCCCAAAGAAGGATTTCCTGTTGATGATTCTTGTGCTGAAGACCTGAAGTTCATAAGCAGCAATAATGTGTAGAAAGATCTGGTCCAGCAGAAATCCTGTCTTTGTGCTTGTGGCAGTCCCAGGACAGTAAATGTACATTGTGTCAGTTTGCCAGTATTGTAGAGCTCCTGGCTGGCAGCAGTGTTTGTCCTGAAATAGCCATATCCTGCTTTGCACAGTTAAACAGAAAGAAAAATATGAATTAGAGCAGACCTACAGATGTTCTTACTTCTCCGTGTCTCAGTGTGTACTTAAGAAAGGACTGTTGAGAGTTGCTGAATCAAGGTTCACTCTTTCTGAATTATAGACAGTTGCTGTCAAACCTGATGATGTGTATGCCATGAACCCACCTAAGTTTGACAGAGTTGAGGACGTGGCCATGCTGACCCACCTGCATGAACCCGCCGTGCTCTACAACCTCAAGGACCGCTACAGCTCCTGGATGATCTATGTAAGTTCCCTCTTCTGCCAAAGGAGAAAACACAGCCACAGGAGCTGGACTTCGGTGTTCACTCTGTTCCATTTTTTCCCTGCAGACCTACTCGGGTCTCTTCTGCGTCACTGTCAACCCCTACAAGTGGCTGCCCGTGTACAACCCGGAGGTGGTGTTGGCCTACCGAGGCAAGAAGCGCCAGGAGGCCCCTCCACACATCTTCTCCATCTCTGACAACGCCTATCAGTTCATGCTGACTGGTGAGTTTTTTTATTTTGATCAAGTTCATAGAAAAAACTGTCAGAAATGCAGTTCTGCCAAGTGCCATTCCACTCCTGCCGTGGGCTCGGTCAGCTCTGCAGGGTGCTATCCCAGCTCCTTGTTCTGGGTCGGGTGTAAATTATCTGCTTAGTCTCCTAGCTACTGTGGAACTATTTTAACGCTGGGTGATGCAAAACCTGCTCCAGACAGCTTTCCCTGTCTCCTGAAATATTTTCTTTATTTTTGAAGCATCTGCTATTGTGCTGCCCATTTATCTGCGTTCCTGGTCTAAATACCAAGCTAAGGACCATAACAGGGACCTCTGCAAAGGGCAGTTGCAGTTGGATAGGACAAAATACCTGGGAAGTCCCTAGTCAGCACACCTGAACGTGGCTTCAGGCAACAGCAGGTAGATTCAGAACAGAGATGGTAGAAATATTTTCACCAAAATACATGGGTTTAGTTTGAATAAAGTCCTGTCCCATATTCAATATCAATAAAGTTAAAAAATTGTAAAGACAGATGCAAGAAAGACTGCAAGATGGAGCAAAGGTGGAGGAGAGAAGACAAAAAGTGGAGTATAGGGAGGGGAAGAGAGGAGGAGAGAAGACCATGCACCTTTTCAGTTTTGCCTGCAGAGATTTTGTTTCATTCCCTCTGATGGACACCAGGTCACAGTTGCCTGAGAACCAGCACTTTTCCCTACAGCTTCTCTGACTGCAGGTGTTTTCCCTTTGACAGATCGTGAAAACCAGTCTATCCTGATCACGTAAGTTCATCTGTCTCTTTGGGCTTTGTGTCCAGCAAAAAGGGGCTGGATTTTTCTTCACTCTGTGCTTTCTTTCAACAGTGGAGAATCCGGGGCCGGGAAGACTGTGAACACGAAGCGTGTCATCCAGTACTACGCAACCATTGCAGCCAGTGGGGACCCACCCGTGAGGAAGGAGTCTGGGATGAAGGTGTGAGGAGGAGGGGTTGGCAAGGGGCAGTCCAGAATGTCCACTTGTGGCTGTGGACAGCGCTGGTGACAACCATTTCCCTCAAGATATCTTTTATTAGCTTCAGTCGCTCTCTCTGGGGCAGCAGGGCCAGGGGCTGATGTGCAGATACGACCACAACAAATACAGGCCACTGGAGCTGCCAGTGCCACTGCACAGGTGTAGCTGTACCTGGACTGAAACCAGGTCTGTGTGATTGGTGTCTGGGAAGAATCATAGGTTTCCTCACATGGATCAGTCTGTCCCTGTGGCTGAGACCTGAGAACTCTGACGAGACAAATTCTAATAAGAGGCAAATGGCTCATTCACCATTTACCCCCAGTGCTGGTTTGTGGTGCTGAGTCGAGAAGGTGCTGCAGTAGCACCTCACAGCTGAAATGAAGGGCACGTGGCTGCACATGTAATCATGCCATAGAGTCACTTCTTCCTACCACAAAGCTCACAGTGTTTTTCAATAATTATTCAATTATTCCGTCAGGGTACACTCAAGGATCAAATCCTCAGTGCCAACCCACTGCTGGAGGCCTTTGGGAATGCCAAGACCGTGAGAAATGACAACTCCTCACGCTTTGTGAGTCATCCTGTGTCTGTCTCTGCCCTCCTGCATTTTTAATGCTCTTTACCTGCTTGTTAGTTGCAACTGGGAGCCCCTGGCCTGGGAAAAATGTTCTTGTTGACCAATTTTCTTGGTTAGTTGTGAGATGATGATGTGTTTGCAGCTATTTCATGCTCACAGCTGTATGGGCTGGAGCAAACTGTTTCCCTTTATCTAGATTTGGATATCTAAGCTAATTCAGACTGATTTGGAGGTGCTGTCAGTGAGACTCAAGAGAGAAAAACAGAGATTGCTGCACTGACCACTACCTTTTGTCTGCTTGCTAGGGCAAATTCATTCGTATCCATTTTGGAACCTCTGGAAAGCTGGCCTCCGGTGACATCGAGACCTGTGAGTGACTGAGGGGGGCTAACTGCTCTGCTGGAAGGCAAAGAGCCTGAAAAATTTCTATGCATACATATTACAGACCTGCTGGAAAAGTCGAGAGTCACTTTCCAGCTGAAAGCTGAGAGAAGCTACCATATCTTCTACCAGATCCTCTCCAATAAGAAGCCTGAACTGCTTGGTAAGGACAGCCATCACCTGGTGACATTAGGTAAAGTCACTGTGGGAAACATTTCCCTCGACATGCCAGCTCAGTGATGGAGGGTCCAGTGGCACATAGTGCCATCTGTCACAAGCCCCCAGGTCCCCCTTTGGCAGTGCCTCAGGCTGTGCAGAGCAGGGACACTTTGGTCATGTGCTTATTTACATCCCTGCCATCCCGGTGCTGGCCAGGCCCTGCTGTGCACAGCACTGGTGTCTCCGTGTGACAGGGACACACTCGGGGTTACTCCACCTCCCATTTATTCTCCCTGGGTAAGTTCTAATGCAAACTGTGTGCAGGTGAAGTAGAGGGATGGCCAATGTGCTCTGCCTTGCACCTTGCTGTTCATGTTGCTGGAGAAATTCCAACTTAGATGGGCCAGATCCTGTGAGTAATGGTCAGTAGAGAGGGTAAGCAGTTCTGGGTGCAGGATGGCCAGATACCGTGATCTACATTTACCATTTATCTGAACTCTTCATCATATGGGCAAAAGTTATTCCCTGTTTCCAGTACAGTTCCTCTGACCTTTTCCCTCTTCCCACTGCCATGGCATTCCCTACCCATGCCCCACATCTGTCCCAAACCGTTTTGCTACTGAACTCACTCTCAGTCCACTCCTCCCATCCCTCCCAAATATCCACAGAACATTTCCCAAGGCGGAGCTCCTGCTCCCATCCTCCCATTCTGTGCCCTCCCACCATTTACAACCTTGCCCTTCCCTTCCCGGGGAGATTGTGATGTACCAGGGACTTCAGGTCTGTACAAGGACACAGACAGATTTACCCTCAGTGTACTGAAGCTTCCCCTCCTGCACAGAGCCCTGCACAGCTGCACACCTTCCCTTCCCTCTTGCTCTGCCATAGCATTCAGGATTGAAAATTATGTGGGAATTTTGTCCTCAGTTAGAGGGAGATGAACACGTGTGTGTTACTCATGCCCAGCACACAGCCCCACTATGTGCTATGGATGAGTCTTACCTAAAAGCATCTTTCTAAAAGGTGTTTGTGTGGCTGGCCCTTGTTCCATGTCTGCCAGTGCTCAGCTCCCCGTTCACATGTTAAACTGGAAGGACTGCTTATCTAGTGGAAGGCAGATGAATGGTTTTCCTCTGTCTTTCTTGTCTCTTAATGGAAAACCAAGAGTTTGGGATGCAAAAGGAAGGAGAGCTTGTGAAATCTTGCTGAGCCATTGTTCCATCTTACTTGCTAAGCTCTGGCTCTCACTCCTGTGTTTGCCTTTCAGAGATGCTTCTCATCACAGCCAACCCATACGACTACCCCTTCATCAGCCAAGGGCAGATCTCTGTGGCCAGCATTGATGACCAGGAGGAGCTTGTTGCCACAGATGTGGGTACAGTTAATGAGGAGAGACAGTCTCACTCTTACTCTCACCACTGCTATAACTAGCTGATCTATCTGGTGTGCAGGCAGCCATTGGTATTTTGGGCTTCAGCCCCGATGAGAGAATGGGGATTTACAAGCTGACAGGGGCAATCCTGCACTACGGGAACATGAAGTTCAAGCAGAAACCACGTGAGGAGCAAGCAGAGCCTGATGGCACTGAAGGTAATACCTTCATAGCTGGGAGAGAACTATTTATTTCCAACTGGTTTCCATACCATTTTTTTTTTAGAAATGGCAGGATTTTTCCAGGAGAGATGCAGTTGTTCCATGTTGACCACAAAAAAAAATGTTTGGCTTTCAGCTTACCAGCTCCAGTAGGGTCACTTTCTGCATCCACTTTATTCCTGATGACTCCACTGAAGGACCTTGTACCTAGGACATATTATTACTGTAGTGTTCACCAGTTTCTGGTCACACATCCAGACTTGTTCTGCTGGGGTGACCTTGTGGAGAAGTGGCTTGAAGGGAAAACCACTCTTGCCCCATTACCAATGCCCTCCCAGGTTTCACCACATCAATTGGGGCTGCTGTAGCCACTCCATCACAAGGACCAGCTCTACGTGTAAGAAGAGTAAATGAAAATGTCAGTCAAGCATTGTGGATGGGCTAAAGCCACCCAGGTTGCAGGTTTCAGAGTGAACTCTGGCTGGTTCCAGTGCACTCTGTAGGTCCAAGCTAAGAAGAAAGTATTTCAGCTTATGATTTTGTTTTCCAGAGGCTGATAAAGCAGCATATCTGATGGGCCTGAACTCAGCAGACTTGCTGAAAGCTTTGTGCTATCCCCGGGTGAAAGTGGGAAATGAATATGTCTTGAAGGGCCAAACAGTGGATCAGGTGAGTGTCAAGGAGCAGCAGGGCCCATCCTCTGCCTAAGGGAAGGAATGGGTGCAGGTCACAGCTGAGATGGTCAGGACCATTAAGGGCTCTTAGTGCACGGTGTGGGCTGTGTACCTGGGCACACTGAGGGGGGTTTATTCTGGTGAGGCATTGGCTGTGCCCTGACAGAGGTGTGTGAACCATCTCTCTGCAGGTGCACCAGGCAGTGAATGCCATTGCCAAGTCAGTCTATGAGAAGCTCTTCCTGTGGATGGTGATGCGCATCAACCAACAGCTGGACACGAAGCTGCCAAGGCAGCACTTTATTGGGGTCTTAGACATTGCTGGATTTGAGATCTTTGAGGTTTGATTTTACACAGCACTCTCAGACTTCTGGTTGTCTTTAAATTCTTTTTCATTTTGTTTGACTTCTATGACCTTTCCTCCTCCTCACCCCAATGCAGCCCTCAAGAACAGGGCAAATCTCTCTGAAGCTCCTTCTGCCTTTGTAGATCCATCACCCACTTTGTAAGAGAAGAGACATGGCAGAAGCATAGCCATGAATCTGCTGTCCCCCTCCCCACAGAATCTGCATTTAGTGACATTAGTGCCACCCAAAAGCATGGCCAGTGCAGGCTACAGCAACTATTTTGCACAGCACAACTTGTCTGTAAGCCTGGACCACTCATGGTATATTGTTTATGCTATTATCAAAACCCTTCTGAGACAGCCTGGCTGACTTTGCTATGACATCTCTGTGAAATAAATTGATTGGAGGCAGTTTAATATTACTAACACACCTACTCAAATATTAGTTCAACAGCTTTGAGCAGCTGTGCATCAACTTCACCAACGAGAAACTGCAACAGTTCTTCAACCACCACATGTTCGTGCTGGAGCAGGAGGAGTACAAGAAGGAGGGAATTGAATGGACATTCATTGACTTTGGGATGGACCTGGCTGCCTGCATTGAGCTTATAGAAAAGGTGAGTTTCTTAAGCATCTTTGGCACTCACACAAATTGGATCTGGACGGGATTCTTGAGAGTGTTTGCACTGAGTGCCTTCAATACAGTCTCCCTGTGAAGCTTTCAGGTCTCCTCACCTCCTCTGTTCCTTTAAACATCACCTTTGTGATTAATTAATTATCTACTGACTGCAAATGTATTCTGTCTTCTAAAAAGACAGTGCTACATCCTTCCTTCCTTCCTTCCTTCCTTCCTTCCTTCCTTCCTTCCTTCCTTCCTTCCTTCCTTCCTTCCTTCCTTCCTTCCTTCCTTCCTTCCTTCCTTCCTTCCTTCCTTCCTTCCTTCCTGCCTTCCTTCCTGCCTTCCTTCCTGCCTTCCTTCCTGCCTTCCTTCCTTCCTGCCTGCCTGCCTTCCTGCCTGCCTTCCTGCCTTCCTTCCTGCCTGCCTTCCTGCCTTCCTTCCTGCCTTCCTTCCTTCCTGCCTTCCTTCCTGCCTTCCTTCCTTCCTTCCTTCCTGCCTTCCTTCCTGCCTTCCTTCCTGCCTTCCTTCCTGCCTGCCTGCCTTCCTGCCTTCCTGCCTGCCTGCCTGCCTGCCTTCCTTCCTGCCTTCCTTCCTGCCTTCCTTCCTGCCTGCCTGCCTTCCTGCCTTCCTGCCTTCCTTCCTTCCTTCCTTCCTTCCTTCCTTCCTTCCTTCCTGCCTTCCTTCCTGCCTTCCTTCCTGCCTTCCTGCCTGCCTGCCTGCCTGCCTTCCTGCCTTCCTTCCTTCCTGCCTGCCTGCCTGCCTGCCTTCCTGCCTTCCTGCCTTCCTTCCTTCCTTCCTTCCTTCCTGCCTTCCTTCCTTCCTTCCTTCCTTCCTTCCTGCCTTCCTGCCTTCCTTCCTTCCTGCCTTCCTTCCTGCCTTCCTTCCTGCCTTCCTTCCTGCCTTCCTTCCTTCCTGCCTGCCTGCCTTCCTGCCTGCCTTCCTGCCTTCCTTCCTGCCTGCCTTCCTGCCTTCCTTCCTGCCTTCCTTCCTTCCTGCCTTCCTTCCTGCCTTCCTTCCTTCCTTCCTTCCTGCCTTCCTTCCTGCCTTCCTTCCTGCCTTCCTTCCTGCCTGCCTGCCTTCCTGCCTTCCTGCCTTCCTTCCTGCCTCCCTGCCTGCCTGCCTGCCTCCCTCCCTCCCTCCCTCCTTCCCTCCCTCCTTCAAAGCCTGATGCCTGCTTGCCTTTTGTTCTTTCTGGGTAAGGAGAAGTCACTACTGTATTTTAAGAAGTTACTGCATAGTTTTTTTGCTTGGCTTCTTTTGTTTTCCAGACACTGTCTGTGTAGTTCAAAACTATTTATGAAAATCTTTTGAGCGCTTTTGAATATCTTGCAAGCTGTTCACAACAAATCTTGCTTGCCTGCTCCTCCCAAGCTAATTCTCTGTAAAATACCTCCAGTACTTTAATTTTAGCATTTCTTTCACTCTGTATTATTACAACTTGAATTAGTCTTATTTGAAAACACCCTTTTTCTATTCAGCCCATGGGCATCTTCTCCATCCTGGAAGAGGAGTGCATGTTCCCCAAGGCAACTGACACCTCTTTCAAGAACAAGCTCTATGACCAGCACCTGGGCAAGTCCAGCAACTTCCAGAAGCCCAAACCTGCCAAAGGCAAGGCTGAGGCCCACTTCTCCCTGGTGCACTACGCTGGCACAGTGGACTACAACATCACTGGGTGGCTGGAGAAGAACAAGGACCCCCTGAATGAAACTGTCATTGGGCTGTACCAGAAATCATCTGTGAAAGTTTTATGCCATCTTTATGCCACCTTTGCTTCCATAGATGAAGGTGAGATCCGAGGATTATGCTTGTTCCCACTGTACCTGTCATCTGACCTGAGTCACTGTTGAGCCAGTGCTCAAGTGCTGTGTATTAGACAATTATAACACTGTCAAAGGGATCTGCAGCTGGATTGTCGTCTCATTTTCCAGCTGAAGGTGGTGGAAAGACGAAAGGAACCAAGAAAAAGGGCTCTTCATTCCAGACTGTGTCTGTGCTCTTTCGGGTAGGTGTGTTCCCTGCTGGGAGGGCAGTGCTGTCACCCCTGGCTGCACAGGATCACCAGCCCCACTTTCTCTGTGGCCACTCTGTGGCAAGTTACCTTTGGGATATGGCAAAGGTTGAGTTCTGCTTTGCTGCTGAGGTCCAGTGGCATGGTGGAGAAGGGAGGTCATGTGCTTTGTCAGCATGGGTAGCTGTCTTGGCTTTGCCCTATGGTCCTACCAACATCCTTCCCTTCTTTGGCTGTCCCTGGCTTCTTCCAGCATGTGTGAGAACACTGTGTGGCAGCCAGTGCCTTGCAGAAAGTGTGGGCAACCCAAGTTACGTGTTGCAGCTCTGATGCTGCTGTGATGCATCTACACCTGAGGCCAGGAGCAGGCTGGTCCCTTCCTGGCAGGATGAGGAGTGCATCATCCCCTGGCTGGGACATGGGCCACACTCAGAGTGTGTCATTCTTGCATGAGATGATTAAAGAATTGCACTACCCTGCAGAACAGGTGACTTCTGATGTCATAGACAAACACTGATTTAGTAGCTCAATTATATTTTAAATAAATGTAACTAATATATTTAAGTAATAAAATCAAGTAATTAACCCATTCATTTATTTGATCAATACTTCTTTTGATCAAAAAAGACCATATATATATATATATATATATATATATATATATATATATAGTATCCCAGAATATAGTTCTTTTTTTTCCATCCTGGTCCTTTTTAAGAGCTCTTATGATCAGCCTTGAACCACTGATGGACACATTTTCATTTTAAGACAGAAGGAAAGTTCTCCAATTATATCCACTGTTAGTAGCCATTTACTTTGCTCATGCCTACACAGAATTGTAGAATATTCACTAGGGGAGTAAGGAAAAACTTCTGAATTTTTATTTTCATCAGAGTCAAATCACACTGAGAACTGAAGTAATATAGAGATTGCAAATGATCTCTGTTTTACAGGAAAATCTAAACAAGCTGATGTCCAACTTGAGAACAACTCATCCTCACTTTGTGCGCTGCATCATCCCCAATGAAACAAAGACCCCAGGTAATGCATAAAACACAGATTAGAAAGGGGCAGAAAGAGGAGCTGGCCAATGCTGACCCTGTTAACACATCCCCACGGTGCTCTATCCCAGGCCTCATGGATCACAAGCTCGTTCTGCACCAGCTGCGGTGTAACGGAGTCCTGGAAGGCATTCGAATCTGCAGGAAAGGATTTCCTAACAGGATTCCATATGGGGATTTTAAACAAAGGTCTGTAATTGCATTCTTGGGTTTGCATTAAGCCCAATTCATTTGAGAGAAGGATTTTGCTAAACCAATGATACAGTTGAAAAGATATAGTTGAAAAGAACTACTTTGATATTTAGCAACTATGGAAAGCATGAAGACACATCTAATAGCATGGTCTGTGTGGGCAGTGCCCACCCACACACCTTCCTGAATACTGTACACCAAAACCTGTTTTCAAGTTCATTTATGCTCATCTGAATCTTTGCTTTAATTCTCAAATTTGACTCAAGCTTGTTTCAGCAAAAATACAGAGGGTGGTCTATTCACATCCTGTATTTAACCACAATCTAGTAGAGGTTTGAAGAATGTAGTTTAATCAATTCTTACTAGAGTGGTTTCACTGAGAGAAAATTGTGTTAAACCCAATACCACTTTTTGATGAAATGCCAAGTTTTACTGATAGGGCTGTAGTAACAAAAGGGACTTGAGCAGGACATCTGAGCTAGTTCCACATAGCCCTCTCATTTTGTACTGAGCTAGCATTTCTATGTGCTGATGTTTCTACAGCATTAGCACATTAATTTATAGATAAAAACCCCACAAGCAAACAATCTTAACTTGGGAACTGCTGTGCAAATAAGACATTTATAAATGGTTGCTAAATTCAGGGCAACTCAGCTGGGGTTGTCTGTTCGTTGTGTTTGAACAAAGGCAAATGTAGGGTCAGATCTCTAACAACAAAGAAATCATCCCCCCCTTACAGCTCTGGGCAGGGTTGTGCTGGAGAGCAGGACACTGAGAAAGGCTGAACTGGTATTTGGGGCACTAACAATGCCCAGGGGGTGATGTGGGTGGGCAGATTTGTGAAAACAATAGGGATGGAATAATATTTCAGTGTAGGATTAGGAAGTCCATTGCTGGATATTATGTCTAATTCTGGGTTCCATGCTTCGGGAGGAACAGGAGAAGATGGATATGGTTCAGAAAAGAGCTACAGAGAAAATGTGAAGTTAAGTGCAGGGAGAGATTTAAATCAAACCATGCTGGTGAGGCCCTGGCACAGGCTGCCTAGAGAAGCTGTGGTTGCCCCATCCCTGGAAGGGTTCAAGGCCAGGTTGGAGCAACCTGGGATAGTGGGAGGTGTCCCTGCCCATGGCAGGGGGTAGAACGGGATGATTTTTAAGGTTCTTTCCAACACAAACCATTCTGTGATTCTATTTAACTCATGAAAGTGAATGTTAACAGATGATTTGTTTGTGGTGTAGAGAACCTACAGATGTAAAAAGGATGTAAAGCAGGAAGCTGTTTGCTAAAAGAAAAACTTATGGAGTCCAAAGGAATGACCTGAAAGAGGATGTTGTCAAGGTAGAAGTGAAATATTACCTTTCCTACAGTGAGGGTGAATAGTTTACCTGGGACTCTCCCAAGGCTTCAGATAAGATAGAATTTTTTTTTCCCCCCAGTACATACTAGCCCAATCACAAGAGGATTGAATGAACCAGGATCTGGGAGCACTATGTATGGGTTATACAGTCAGATTAACTGCAGCAGTTCCCCTATTCCTAAAATCCATACATTCTTTGAATTTACAGCTAACCCAGTGAGCTGTCCCCCTAGAATAGTGATAATGACTGTGACACACATGAGCAGAGTCTGTCAGGTCCAGAGAACAGACCATCCAAGCCCTGAGTCTCAGTGAGGGCTGTAACACATCCTTGGATCCTACTGAACTGACCTGCTCCTATTTGCTGCTTTTCTTACTGCTTTGCTATTTGAGGCTGGAGGTGTGAGTCAGACTCAGCCTTCCTCTGTAACTTCAAACTGACAGCTGTTCTTGTGGCATCCTGTGCATTAAAATGATACTGATGGGTAAGGTTTTTTCCTTTTTTTGTCAGATACCGGCTCCTGAACACCGGAGTCATTCCAGAGGGAAAGTTTATTGACAGCAAGAAGGCATGTGAAAAGTTGCTGTCTTCCATCGAGATAGATCACACTCAGTACAAGTTTGGACACACTAAGGTAAATGTTTAATTTTGCCATGCAATGAGAAATCATTGTTTGCATTGAAATGTAAGCCCAGCCACGAGTGAGCTTTGTTCCTTGGCTGCAGGTGTTCTTCAAGGCAGGTTTGCTGGGTGTCCTGGAAGAGATGCGAGATGATTGCTTAGGACAGCTGATCACACGGACCCAGGCTTTGTGCAGGGGATACCTCAGGAGACTTGAGCTGAAAAGAATGTTTGACCACAGGTTTGTGTCCTCTGCGGGTCTGATTGCTCTGAGATGAGCTTTATTCACAGCACTGATGGAGCACTTTGGTTTCAGAGAGTCCATCTTCTGCATCCAGTACAACATCCGTGCATTCATGAAAGTCAAGCAGTGGCCCTGGATGAAGCTGTACTTCAAGTTAAAACCTCTCTTAAAAAGTGTGGAAACTGAAAAAGAAATGGCCACAATGAAAGAAGAGTTTGAGAGAATAAAAGAAGAACTGGCTAAATCAGAAAACAAGAGGAAAGAACTGGAAGAGAAAATGGTGATTCTGGTGCAAGAGAAAAAGGATCTGCAGCTGCAAGCACAGACTGTACGTAATTTAAACCATTTTTGGCTCTTCAGATTACATCAGTTTTGTCTGAGTGTTCAGGAAAGGGCTGGGAGCAAATTCTGTTATTTCATGTTCCAGTCGCTTAATGAGCAGGTGAATTCTGCAAGTGTCAGTGCCAATGTGTGACAATGAAACACATTTCTCTTTTCTGTAAAAGGAAAATGAAAATTTGGCTGATGCTGAAGAAAGATGTGACCAGCTGATCAAAGCAAAATTCCAACTGGAAGCAAGAATAAAGGAGGTAATGGAAAAGCTGGAGGACGAAGAGGAGATAAAGGCTGATCTGGCAGCCAGAAAGAGGAAACTGGAGGAGGAATGCTCTGAGCTGAAGAAAGATATTGATGACCTTGAGTTAACATTGTTCAAGGCTGAAAAGGAAAAGCATACCACAGAAAACAAGGTGCTTTTTATTTCTGTTATTTGCATCTTTAATAACAGTTGCTCTGTCTGTGTATAGGCTGTAAAGGTTCTAACAGGAGCTAGAACACTAACACAAGTTCAAGTATAAGGAGATCCTTGGGCCTGGTGTTGAATTTGGTCACAACTGTTGTGCAGGAAAACCAACCCATAATCATACAAAAATGCATTAAAATCAAAGGTCAGCATTGCTTTGTGACTTCTGAAGGGTTGGATATATAAGCAGAGATATTGTACAGTTTGACCATATAATGCAAGTAAATAAGTCTCTTTGTCAGTCTTGCAGTGAGTTCATTGCCTGTGCTCATTGATTATGTAAAGCCCAAAATTATTAGTGACCTTCAAGTGTTTTACCTTACAATAGGTGAAAAATCTGACTGAAGTAGTGACAGGTTTGGATGAGACTGCTGCAAAGTTAGTCAAGGAGAAGAAGGCCCTGCAAGAAGCCCAGCAACAGGCTCTGGATGACCTGCAAAGTGAGGAGGACAAAGTTAATAACCTCACTAAAGCCAGGATCAAGCTGGAGCAGCAAGTGAACCATGTGAGCATGTTCAACACAATGGGAAGGGGCAGACTCTTCAGTTGTTCCATCAGTTATGTTTATATATGCTTCTGTTACAGGTTGAAGGATCTTTAGAACTGGAAAGAAAAGTGTGTGTGGATCTTGAACGAGCAAAGAGAAAGCTTGAGGGAGACTTGAAACTTGCACAGGAAACCATAGTGGATCTGGAGAATTATAAACAACATTTAGATGAAAAATTAAGGAAGTACGAGGAAAAAAATGTGACAAGTTTACTATTTGGTTTTAACTGGACATATTTTCTTTTTATTAATAGAACATTTCCTTCACAGGAAAGACTTAGATTTTAACCAGAAGCAAAATAAAATTATGGAACAGCAGAATTCAGGTACTCAATTGCAGAAGAAGATCAGAGAATTGCAGGCAAGATACTTTATGTAACTATTTTGTCATTACTGTTTGCTTGTTTAACCTGCAGTACCACGAGCAATGCTTGTCCATGGGTTGGCATTGGCTCCATCAGACATGGGGGAAGCAGCTTCTCACAGAAGCCACCCTGGCATCCCACCACTACCAAAACCTGTCCACATAAGCCCCATACAACAAGACAGAGCTATGATCTAAAGTTACCATGAGTGGATCCATAGGTCCTTTCCTGTCAGTAACTCTTCGCCTACATTACCAAAATGGTGGAATTTGAAGGGAGTTTGTTTTGCTCATAGTCTCTGAAATAATGGGCTTGGTGTTCTCCTGTGACAAATACACATTAACCTCAGCACTGAATTACCTGTTCCCTATTTAATTCCTGATGTGCTGTTCCCTCATTATCCAGGCCCACGTTGCAGAGCTGGAGGAGGAGACCAGGAGTGAGAAAGCGACACGGGCGAAAGCAGAGAAGCGTCGTGGTGAGCTGGCTCAGGAACTTGAGCAAATCAGAGGGAGCCTTGAAGAGGCAGGAGGAGCCACCGCTGCTCAAACAGAACTTAACAAGAAGCGGGAGGCAGAATTCCGGAAGATGCGCCGCGACCTCGAAGAGGCCACGCTGCAGCACGAAGCCACGGCTGCCGCCCTGCGCAAGAAGCACGCGGACAGCACAGCTGAGCTCGGGGAGCAGATCGACAACCTGCAACGCGTCAAGCAGAAGCTGGAGAAGGAGAAGAGCGAGCTCAAGATGGAGATTGATGACCTGGCCAGGAGCACAGAGATCATTACTAAGTCCAAGGTGTTTCTTTATAAGTTAAATACTTGAATTGCCAATGTTTCTGTCTGGTGGGAATTTAATGCCATACAAACACACCTACACAGATTTCACTTTCTTACGCTCTTTCAGGCTAATCTGGAAAAAAGGTACCAGACCCTGGAAGATCAGATGAGTGAGATGAAAGTCATATTTGAAGAGAACCAGAGGAATTTGAATGAGATGGTGATACAGAAAGCCCAGCTCCAGGCAGAGTCTGGTAAGGAAGGCACAAATATGTGCTGAGAGGATATTTTTTCCCTGCAGTAGCAAAGAGATTCTCTAGTGTGTGCCATGAGTGAGACCTAATTGTTCATTGGTACAGGCCCAGATAACATTAGTAATAAACCCAAGGAAATGAGTTAATGAGTGACACTTTAAAGTTCATGTGCCAGTTGCAAGCATTATTTGCTTAGGTAAATAATTCCCAGAATGATGTGACATAGCTTACTTATTTCATGCAGGGAAACTGTGAATTTGAGATAGTCCAAAATTATTTGAGCAACCTGTTAGAACTGCCCAGAGTGCACATGTTTGCTGTATGTGCAGCATCTCTTCTGTGCTCCCATCGTGGAGCTTGCTGCTGCACCCAAACAGGCTCCTTGGAACTGTGTGAGTGATGAGTGTGAACGCTCCTTGGTCTGGTTGACTACAGGATCAGACATCTCAAATCCCACCTGATGAAAACAGAGGCCCAAGAGTCTTCCTGACTGGTCCCTCAGTAAGATCCTCTGCTGAGCCAAGAACTGGGAATGGCCTTCAGGTGCTGCCCCTACTAGGGAGAGATGGGCGAGTGTGTGAGTGAGCTGGGCAGGAACACGTGGATGTGCTGTGCTCAGAGCTGCCCAGCACTAACAGTAAGAGCTCGAGACCAAGAACTGTAAAAATTTCATTGAGAAAAGGTGTTCTAATAAATATCAGACATGATCTTCTTTCCTTCTCAGGGAAAAGGGAATGTTCAATGCTTCTAGATGTCATGTGGGAACACACAGACCGTAACCAAACCTGTTCTTATTTTCTTCTGAGTGATCTTTCGGAACTGGTTGTGCTTGCAAGATGATTCTGTGATTCTATGACCAGTTTGTTGTAAGGTCACTGAGCACAGAGCTCAAGGGGAACCTTAGAACAAAACTGAAAACTTGAGAAAAAATGTAAAATGGGTCAGGAAAAATCTGAAAAAAAGAGAATATTGGAGGGCTACAAGAAGTTCCAAGAATTCTAGAGATAATGGCATGACCTATAGCCACCTCTCAATGAATTGAGACAGATGTACTTCAGCCCACAGGACAGAGGGTGATACGGAATATATGTTTTCCAGTTATTGTAAATATTATGAAGTGAAACTTTGGAGTTTACCTTTTGTATCACAGTATTTGTATCACCAATTATGGGAAGCTGCTAAAGCATTTTTTGCCAGTTCAGCCAGTTGACAGCATAAAATCCTACTGCTTCAAAATGAAAACTGGGATTTAAAAGAAACAATTAAGTGAATTTTCTAAAGCAAATCTGTCTCTAGGAAAAACAAATCAGGATGCTTAATCTGCACAGGACTGAGAACTTGTCCTCTCTTGTCACAGGTGAACTAAGCCATCGACTCAAAGAGAGAGAGACTATAACACTGCAGCTGTTGAGAAGCAAACAGGCACTTACACAGCAAATGGAGGAACTCAGGAGGCAGTTAGAAGAAGAGATTGAGGTAGTGTGAGCTACTGAGCACATGCAAGGCTTTAAAATGTATCAGGGTCTCAGTTCACTTAAAAAACACTTTTGGAAGTTTGTAAGTATTGCCCACAGACTAACACAATAAAATCACTCTTGAGAAGGATATGTAAAGTGAACACTGTGTTTAAGTTCTTTGCTAAAGATGACTGACATGCTAGAATTGATTTAGGTTTTTAAATTTTAAAGCTGTGGTCCATGTGATTTCTTTTGCTTCTGTAGCTGCAGGGAGGAAAAGTTCCAGCATATGCCAAGGTGGAAGCATCACTCTTGGTCTTTTCCAGGGGTAGAGCTGAGAAAAGTTGGTGGCAGCTGAAGGCAGCTGCCAGAACACTTACAGAGCCCTTTGCCCTCTGCCCAAGCTACAGTGACCATATCTGAGGTGTGCAGTGTCATGGGGTTCTTGCTGGTCACAGCCAACACAAATACATAACACTATGGGTAATTTTAGGCCAAGAACGCCCTGGCCCACGCCCTGCAGTCCGCTCGCCACGACTGTGACTTGCTGCGGGAACAATATGAGGAGGAGCAGGAAGCCAAGGGGGAGCTGCAGCGCGCCCTGTCCAAGGCCAACAGCGAAGTGGCCCAGTGGAGAACCAAATACGAGACGGACGCGATTCAGCGCACGGAGGAGCTCGAGGAGGCCAAGTACGTGGGCAGTGGGAGGAGCTGTCCTGATGTTACAAATGTTGTGCAGGCCATAGATCTACTTTTAGTAGCCCAGCCTGAATTATTTTACTGGGGTTTGCAATACTCTTAATTAAAATGGCATACATACTGTAATGATTTTTTCAATCATATTCATGTTTTATTTATGTTCCTTAAGGAAAAAACTCGCTCAGCATCTCCAGAAAGCAGGACACCAGGCGGGGACTGTGAATTCCAAGTGTGCCTCCTTGGAGAAGATGAATTTGAAGTTGCAGGGGGAGGTGGGGGATTTGACATTGGACGTAGAGAGAGCAAACACATCAGCAGCTGCACTGGACAGGAAACAGCAGAACTTCGATAAGGTGATAAGTGAGCACAGTCTCTTTCAAGTGTAGCCCCAGATAAAATAATATTTCCAGTACCAGCAGGAAATAAAACATAATAGCCTCTCCTATGAGGAAAGGCTGAGAGAATTGGGGTTGTTCACCCTGGAGAAGAAAAGGCTTCAGGGTAACCTAATTGGAGCTTTCCAGTACCGGATGGGAGCTGAAAAGAAAGATGGAGAGAGATCATTTACAATGGGCTGGAGTCACAGGACAAGGGTCAATGGCTTCAAACTGACAGAGGGCAGGGTTAGATGGAATATTGCCCCTATGAGGGCACTGACACAGGTTGCCTAGAGAAGCTGTGACTGCTCCATCCCTATAAGTGTTGAAGGCCAGCTTGGATGAAGCTCTGAGCAACCTGGTCTAGGGGAAGATGTCCCTGCCCACGGAAGGGGAGTTGGAACGAGATGATCTTTGAGGTCTCTTCCAACCCAAGCCATTCTATGATCCTTCAATGTCTTTCAGGTCATGGCAGAATGGAAGGGGAAGTACGAGGAAAGCCAGCTGGAGAGGGAAGCTCTCTCTAAAGAATCGTGCTCACTGAACACAGAACTTTTCAAAGTGAAAAATGCCTACAAGGAAACCTTAGATCAGCTTGAAACAATCAGACGGGAGAACAACACTCTCAAGCGTATGTGTTTGGCTCCAGTTTCCCACTGGGCACTGAACAGGCTCCCCAGGGCAGTGGGCACAGCCCCAAGGCTGCCAGAGCTGCAGGAGGGTTTGGATGATCCTCTGAGGCACAGGGGGTGACTCTTGGGGATGGGGCTGTGCAGGGCTGAGGGTTGGACTGGATGATCCTTGGGGGTCCCTTCCAGCTCAGGATATTCTGTGATTCTGTGATTAGCTGCTCACAATCTTACTACAACAAGGCCCTCTATGAGCACACTCATGTCTGCAGGAGGTGCACTGACAGGACTGTCATTACTGTGCTCTCCACCTTAATGGAGAGTGTCAGTGTCTCACCAAAAGTTGTCAAGCAGGTTTGTAAAGTGACAAAGCTAATAAAGCAAATGTCCTGACTGTAAGGAGGGCTGTGAAACCACACCAATGACCCACTTGTCCTGCATGACTTGGCTGTGTCTGTTTTTATCTGTACATATTTACAGACACATGTACCACTGTGTACACATGTATGTATGTGTATACATATTTATACATGCAAAAGAGGTGCTGAACGCTGCCACAGAGCATAGAGTTCAGCTCCTCTGGTTGATGTCATTCTTCCCTCACAGAGGAAGTAGCTGATCTGACAGAACAAATTACTGCAAATGGCAAAATAATCAGAGACCTTGAGAAAGCCAAAAAGCAAGCTGAAGTAGAAAAAAATGGGCTGCGATTAGCTCTGGAGGAGGCAGAGGTGAGTTAGTTTAAATATTACTGGAAAAAGTAGAGAGCATGCTAAGCAGCTTTTTGTTCTCTTTCCTGGCACTGTCTGTGTGCAGTATTGATTACCACAAAGTTTTGGATTTTCTGTGAAGTCACTGATCATGTTCTCTGAAAAGTTACCTTTATCTTTGTTTTTATCCTTTTTCTTTTAAAGGCAGCTCTTGAGCATGAAGAGGTCAAAATCCTTGCTGTCAACCAAGAACTGACTCAGATTAAGACAGAAATCAACAGAAAGATTGCTGACAAGGATGAGGAGATCACCCAGTTAAAAAAGAACCACGAAAGGATTGTGGAGACAATGCAAGGTGTTCTGGATGCCGAGATGAAGAGCAGAAGTGAATCTTCAAGGCTGAAGAAGAAGATGGAGGGAGACCTGAATGAAATGGAGATCCAGCTCAGCCATGCCAACCGCCAGGCTGCTGAGGCACAGAAACACCTGCACAGCATCCAGGGAGCTCTCAAGGTCTTTGTTCACCTTGTGGTTGATTTAATTTTAAGCACAGTATTCCAGAAGTGCATTGGGACAAAACTGACTCTTCAAATTTAGGATACCCAGCTGCACTTGGACGATGCTCTCAGGACCCAGGATGACCTGAAGGAGCAGGTGGCCATGGTGGAGCGCAGAGCAAACCTGCTGCAGGCTGAAGTGGAGGAGCTACGGGCAGCCCTGGAGCAGACGGAGCGGTCGAGGAAAGTGGCTGAGCAGGAGCTCCTGGATGCCTCTGAACGTGTGCAGCTCCTCCATACCCAGGTACTTTGCTAAGACTGACATATTTTGGGATCCAGAGGTTCATGGAGTAAGAATGAATAGTAATCCGTGTTCTATGTGTGTAAGAGACCAAAACCAGACACTCTCTCTTTCTCCTCTGTAGAACACCAGCCTTTCAAATACAAAGAAGAAGCTTGAAACTGATATGGCACAAATCCAAAGAGAGATAGAGGATGTTACTAATGAATCAAAAAGTGCTGAAGAAAGAGCAAAGAAGGCAATGACAGATGTGAGGATGCCACTGTGTTTTTCCCTTTGAATTTTCAGGGTTTCCAGAAGCATTGCTGCTGGGAGTTAACGTACATACTCTTGTCATGTGTTGTACAAGAACCAGTCTGTGGGTGTGGTTGAAAAGGCTGCATGTCAGAAGAGGATTAGAACAACAGGGACCATGTCCTGCTGAGAGATGAGTTAGTGGGGCTGTCACCTTCAGTTATGAACTAAACTCACATTTAGTTGGTCGTAAACAAATAACTTTCTTCAATGCTGCATGAAAATGTAATCCACAAAGAAATCCTGCAGTATTGAGACTACTACAGGGGCTAATGTATTTGAATAGTTGTCTTTGCAAAATCCTATTTAACAACTTTTTAAATGAGAATTGAAATGTCTGTTCAAAATTGTGCTAAATCCTTCCATACAAGGCCTGTGAAGCTCAGCCAGGCCGTAGGGCTGGTATGTCATGGAACTCAAACTGTTAATCATTTCTGATGCAGAGGAGCCAACCAAAATCTTAACACTTTAATACATTATTTGGAGTTAAAATGGAAAGAAAACTTTTCCACTTGCTCATAAAAAAAAAAAAAAAAAAAAAGAATGAAATCATAGAATCATTAGAATTGGAAAGGACCTCTGGAGATCATCCAGTCCAACCCCCATGCCAAGGCAGGGTCACCTGGAGCAGGTGACACAGGAAGGCATCCATGTGGGTTTGGAATGTCTCCAGAGAGGCAGACTCCACACCCTCCCTGGGCAGCTGTTCCAGTGCTCTCCATTCTTCATGGAAAGAAGTTCTTCCTCATTTTGATGTTGAACTTCTTATGTTTTAATAATTTCTCTTCTGTTTGAATAAAAGAGAAATAGAACATTACAATGAATTACCCCCCCCACATATATATAAAATGTCTAGTGCCATTATTGTATTCTCACATTTTTCAATACACATTTTTTCAGATATTTTGCTGCCATTTGCATTTTTTGATTTTGAATTTACATTTTTTGTAAGTGGTGTTTCACCAAAATCTTCATTTTATTGTGAAGTCCAACGTTTGATAGCAAACTAAATCCTAGTTTGTCTTAAATAGCATAGATTCTTTTTAACTACTTTGTGCCTTGTGGCAGTAACACTCCCTCTGTTGTGGCAATAGCAAGGCACTCACTACAGCAGTACCCACCACACTCCAGGTGCTGAGCACAGGAGTTCCCAGGCTCTGCTGTGGCTCCAGCTGTGCAGCTGGGAAATCCCAAACTGCTGTGTCAGGAGATGTCTCCTGGCTTGGTGGCCAAGGACATTCCTTGACTCTCCCTATGGACATCTGGACAGCAATTCTTAACTCCCAGTGCTGTTTCTTGCTTTCAGGAGGGTTCACTTGTAGCCTCTTTTGTCTTCAGAATTAAAGAACCTGATACATTCCTGCTGAGATGAAGAGAATTGGTTGCTCCCTCCAAAGTAATTGTGTCTCACAATGGAAAAAGCCACCCCCCAGGTCCTCTGGTTCCTGTTCTTCCCAGTCCATGAAGCTGAGTCAGGGCAGGCTCAGGTTGGATCTCAGCAAAAGGTTCTTCCCCCACAGGCTGGTTGGGCACTGAACAGGCTCCCCAGGGCAGTGGGCACAGCCCCAAGGCTGCCAGAGCTGCAGGAGGGTTTGGACAACACTGTCAGGGACAGGGTGGGATTGTTGGGGTGTCTGTGCAGGGTCAGGAGTTGGACTGGATGATCCTTGTGGGTCCCTTCCAACTCGGAATATTCTGTGATTCTGTGACACCTGCTGTCAGGGGAGGTCACAGTGTGACCATACAGTGGGACAGAGTATTTACCCTTTCTGTCATTCCAGCTCTGCAGCAAGACAGTCTTGTCCCATCCTTTTTTTCTACTATTTCCTGTCATGTTTCTGTCACTATCATGTCATGGGAAAAAAATGAAGCAGGAAATGGGGTGGCAGGAATGGTCAGCAGGAAACAGGAGTAAATGCTCTGCTGGTGCACAGCATGCACTGTTCCTTCACATTCCTCTGGTTTCTTGTGTCATCTTCCTCCCAAGGCGGCCACGATGGCAGAAGAGCTGAAGAAGGAGCAGGACACCAGTGCCCACCTGGAGAGGATGAAGAAGAACCTGGACCAGACGGTGAAGGACCTGCAGCACCGTCTGGATGAGGCTGAGCAGTTGGCCCTGAAGGGAGGCAAGAAGCAAATCCAGAAGCTGGAGGCCAGGGTGAGTACCAGCACTGAACATGCAAGTCAGGACACCTTTCTTCTCCAAGTCCTATGTGAGTCCTGCTTAAGGTAATTGTTGATTAATTCACCAGATCCAAGAATTAGAAGCTGAGCTGGAAGAAGAACATAAGCAATCTGCAGAGGCTACGAAAAACATCTGCAAATATGAGCGGCATGTCAAAGAGCTCACCCTCCAGGTGGGTAAAAATAGAAAGCAATTCTCCTGATGTTTTGTCTCCCAAGGACGTGTAATTGCATATTCTCTTTCCACAGAATGAAGAACACAGGAAGGACATGATGAGGTTACAAGATCTGGTAGATAAACTGCAGATGAAAATCAAATCCTACAAAAGACAATCTGAGGAAGCTGTGAGTCACTAAACTGAAGCAAATACCTATTTTCCAGTTCATAGTAATGTCAGTTTAAAAGTTGGCTCTGTGCCCCAGCATGTTGCCAGATGGTTTTTAATTTCTTTTTCGTTTTGCAATTTCAGGATGAACAAGCCAATATTAATCTCTCCAAACTGAGAAAAGCACAGCATAAGATAGATGAGGCTGAGGAAAGGGTAAAGATTGCTGAGAGCCAAGTAAACAAGCTCAGAGCCAAGGCTCGAGAAGGCCCTGCTCCAAAGGTAAGGCTTCACAGCAGGAGGCAGGTGTGCAGTTGTGCTGTTTGCTCAAGCAAGTTGAGCAGCAGGTTTGTGCCTTGCCAGGGGGTACAGCCATCATTCAAAAGGACAGCTCTGGAAAGGAGGGACTTTTGAAGAAAAGCTGAGAGGGTTGGGGTTGTTCAGCCTGGAGAAGAGAAAGCTCTGAGGAGACCTTACTCTGGCCTTTCAGCATATAAAGGGGACTCATAAGAAAGACAGTGAAAGACTTTTTAGGAGGGCTTTTAGTGGCAGGGCATGGGATGATGATTTTAGACTGAAATAGGGTATGTTTATGTTGGACATAAGGAAGAAATATTTCATGAAGAGAGTGGTGAGGCCCTGACACAAGTTACCCAGAGAAGTTGTGGATCCCCATCACTGGAAATGTTCAGGCTCAGGTGGGATGGGGCTCTGAGCAACCTGGTCTAGTGAAAGATGTGCCTGTCCATGTCAGGTGTTTTGGACTAAATGATCTTTGAAGGTCCCTTCTAACTCACAGCATTCTGTGAACTGTGATCTTTGACTGGCATTTCAGGCTCTGGTGCTGGGCGTTGCTTTGTGGCTGATTTCATCAGATTAGTTTCAGATTTAAGGAGCTGGTTCATTAAGTGAAAGTAATCTAAGTCAACCTAACTCTGAACATTCCTAAAGCACCCCTTCTGTGAGCCTTAGGCAGAATTAGCACTCTGGCTGAGGAAAGAGCAGCAGCTCTGTGTCTTTACCTGAACTTCCCAGGCAGTTGTCTATCTCCAACCCAAGGCTGGCACAAGATCTGGAGTTACCTTTCCTAGTGTGATCTTTTGACTGCACTAGTCTAGTATAGTTTGTGGCTGGAGGTATAAAATCCCAGTGCATGTCTTAGAGAAACTACTAGGGCCTAGAGCACATATCCAGGAAATGGAGAATCTTGGCTCCAGGCTGCTTTCTGCAGCATCCTCTTACTCATACGGCATTTTCACTCTGGAAGAGATGCTTTCTCCTGAAGGAGCTGGCCTGGGACTCAACAGACACTTTTGGTTCTGCCAGAGGTTGGTCTGCAGCTTTCACTGAGTCACCTCAGCCCTGCACCAGGAAAGGGCTTTCACTCCTCAGTTCTTGTCAGGGTGTCTTGCCAAGAACCAGGGGACACACTAGGAAAGCTCAGTCTAAGTTCTTCCACGTGTCTCTAGACATGAGATGACTTTATAGAGGGAATGTTCAATCTCTAATTGAATTGGGAGCCCAGACAGAGGCAAGATTTCATGTATCTCCTATTGGATATGCTCAGGTAAAGGCAGATTGAGCAGAATGACTATGGGCCACTCTCTGCAATCTGCTGCAGGTCTAGATCCTCCTTTGAGGTACCTGATACTCAGCATAAGCACATGGCACAAGTTCTGGATTCTGCTCCGGGATGCCTAAAAATTAATCATCTTAACGCCTCAATCTTTTAAGCCCTTCCATGCTTTACATTGACTTTTGGAAACACTGGTGTCCTCCTTATCCCAGAGAGTGGGAGTTGTTTAAGCACTGCAACATGAAGGTAGCACTTCAGGAAAGCCAAGAGATGTGTTTCTGCATTTGAACCCATCAGTCCAACAGCATGACGTGTGGGGATGAGTGGTCTTAAGTGTTACAGACACCACTGCCTTAGCCTGGGTTCCACTTGCACATCCTGCCTGGATGGTGCATTGGGATGGATGATTTCAGGGATCAAAAGACTCATCTGGACGTGTGTAGACTGAACAAAGCCTCTCCTTTCCAGGTGGTGTTCAGAACTGAAAAATGAGCTTCCTCAGAACTTCCAGAAAGTATCTTTCCAGCTGTGGATTTGCAGTAGCTAGAGCTGCACTGGTAGGAAGCAATCTTCTATTTGTTTATGAACACAAACATTTTCTGTCACTGCTGCTGTACCAGTGTCAATAAAATAGATACCTGCAACTTCAGATGCTCCAAATATGGATGTTCAAATGAGAGTCATTTTGCTGCTAAGCTTAGCATAGTCCAAACTGTGTGTTTGAGCCTTACTGCTGCTATGATCAGTTTGACCAATTTTATCCTGGGTGTTTGACAGGTTTCTTCCTTACCTTCTGTTTGGAAGCAGGTATCCTGACCTTGTTAAATGAAGCTGAAAATAAAGTACTGTATGAACAGATGTGGTCTATCAAACATGCAACGTGAGCAAAATTACAGTGCTCGTGCTCAGTTACGCTGCTGAACTTGTGCCTGGGAGAACGAGGCTGGTGCAGCCATCTGTGAGCATTGCAAACTGAGTGTTGAGAATCTCCTTACAGTCAAACCACCTGTCAGAAAGGTGGCCCAATTCTGACCTACCACGCAGAGCAGGACTTGAACTTATGTGCTTGTTCCCATGGAAATGGTTATCAAATGCTCTGCAGGGTGAGCAGCAAAGTCTGAGTAGCTGCCTGAAGCTCATCTCCCCAGTGGCACTGGGCACCATAACTCTGCTTGGTGTTTCCCAAGGACAAATATATGTTCAGCTACTTTGTGGTGAATGTATGGTATAGCTGAAACTGCAGGATCTCAGGTAGTGAGAAAACCCAGCAGACTGCTGAGGAGACATCCTTAGCAGCACAGGAAGGGCTGAAGAGTGAATGGGATACATTTGGGCAGACATTCCACTGCTCTGAGAAGTTAATTTGTGCATAGCACCAGGCACTGTATCAAAAAGGATGCTGACACCGTTGGGAAGTTCTAGGTGAGTGCTTCACATCTGTGTGCCTAGGAAAGGTATATCAAAGTGGGTCTCCTTATCTATCTCCAGGACACAACCAGGCAGTGCTCAGGAAGGAGCTGGCAGTAACAAGGAGGGAGAGGAGAAACCCAAGATTTTCTTCACTCCTGTCTGAAAAAGAGTGATGGATGTCACATCTTTCTCAGTTTTCAACTCCAAAAAGGTTAATAAAATCAGCAGACACCTGTCCCTCCCATGTCACTTTTGAAGGTTTCACCATGACTCCCTGTCAGACACATTTTTTTCATTCCTCTTCACCCAGTGCACTCATGCTCATTGGCAAAGAGCCAGGGTGGCCCTATTGCCAGGCTGAGCAGTGTTTGGGGTTACTGATTTCCCCTCTTTCCTTGTTCTCCAGAGATCTGTGAACTAATGCCCTAGTTACAATTGATTTTTTTGCATTTCCTTGACAGCATTTGATAATGATTATTATGCAATGGCCCAACTTTTCCTATTACTGCCCAGAAAATAACCTAATGAAATACTGAATTGATAAGATGCAAGATCTTCATTTTGTATGAGAAATCTGGAACTTTAATAAACCTTATCAGTCAGTCTAGCCATTGTTTCCCCCAAAACTGTCCCTACACCGTGATTCTTTCAAGACAGGCCTCCATCCACTATTATGGGCTTGTGATTTTAAGGAATCAGAATTGAATGTTAGTTCTCACACCCACTGGGACATATCCGGGTGTGTTGCTCTTTTTCTTTCCCATGGGATGACTTCTGTTTCAGTTCCTGTTGCCTGGAAGCAGCTCTTTCCCAGGGGAATTCCTGCACCTTGTTCTCAGCAGCTCATGGCACAGTGCTGTGCTGCAGGATGCAATCCCAAGTCCTGCTTTGCTCTTAGGCCATGCCACTGACCCTACTCCACTATGTCAAATGCCTGGTTACCCAGTGCAGTAATCTACTTCATAAACCTGTAGAAAAACTATTGTATTTTGCTTAGGAGCATCCATGCAAAAACAGTGGGAAATTACTAACTGCTAGGTAAGTCTAGCAACCCTAATCAGACTGGCATTACTCATTTCAGGGTGTCCAGGCATCAGCATGGCATTGTCATGTAATCCCTCCTTCCTGCTTTTGGTTCTAAGTTTGCTGTTTTGCTCTTGCCCCAGCTCCACCATCCCTGGTCCTCTGAGACCCCCACCTGCTCAAACAGAGTGGGCAGAGCCCAGCAGCCCCAGCAACCCCTGCAAGGCTCTGCAGGGATGTGACTTTGGCAGGATAAAATTCCTACCCTCACTACACCAGCTCCTTTCTGCTGGCAGTGCTGCTCTCTCCCATTTCACAAAGGGGAATTCACTCTTGGCCTGAAGCGTGGGCTCTGACTCATGCTGGGGTTGGGGGGATGGCAGTGCCACAGCCTGGCTCTCCCACCTGCACCTTGAGCCCCCAGGCTGACTGCAAACAGAGACCACGGTGCCTGTGTTGGCATAACATGCCATGGGTGCAGGTCTGGCTGGTTTGGAGTTGAGGATCCTGAGAGCAAGAGTGCAGATCCAGGCTCAGGGCCTGCTGGCAGCACTGCAGCTCTGTGGGAAGCCTGTGGTGCACTTTGAACTGCACCAATGGCACATGATAAGAACACTGAAGAAATGCCGGGCCATGGGCACAAACCTTCTCAGCTCGAGTTACTGCGAGGAAGTTTAGGCAGTGCTGATGGTTCAGGGCAGCACAAGCGTGAACATTCAACTGCTGGAGACCCTCAGGGAACCACACAACCCATCCCAGAGTCTGCCACAGCAGGCACCAAGTGCTAAGGCCCTGGCTGAGTCTCCATCTGGCTAGGTGCTCTGCAAGAACCTGAACCACATCACATGGCACCAGATGGGCTGGGGGAAGCCTTTATCACCAGCCTGGCCTTTCAGTGAGCAGCCAAGGGGGAGCTGTGCTCAGTGCCCACACCATTGTACTGTGTTCTGAGACACAGGGGGTGCCCAGTGAGCACAGAGGTGCTGGCAAAGCCACACTGGGGGGTTGTAGCAGGAGACAGTTTAACTTTTTAAGCTGCTGGAAAAAAACCCTTGCCCATGAATGAGGAGTTGTGCCTCTTGTCTGCCAACTGAACCGATGGAGTCTTCATCTGCAGGAGCGCTGGGTGTGCTTGGGAATGGCTTAGAAGGTTGGGACCATGCCAAGTATCCTTTTTCCAGGAGCTACCATGAGATCAATTCCCCAGGGCTGTGGGATTGCAGTTAGTGGCAGCACTTTATAAGCTACCCAACACACACTCAATCCCCTGACTACTTGTTCCTGCCTGCTAGCACTGCTGCTGTGGCTCCAGCTGAATGTGGGGCACAATGGAGACCGATTTGGCTGGTTGATCCAGCTGGAAAACTCTTCTGGGAGAATGAGGATTATTCCCTGAACAGCTTAATGTGCAACCTTTCACGGAGCAATGAAAATGGAACAGAAAAAAATGAAACAAAAAAGTGGAATGAAAGAAATTCATACTAGAAAAAGAAAGAGGATGTTAAAAGGATGGGAGTAAGTTGGGGAGGGAATTTGTGATGGCTGATGCTGAAGAACCACCCAGAGATGGAGAGCTTCAGGTGGAAAGGGGTGAATGCCCTCCTGGCTGCAAAAAATTTGTGTTTCAGTGGATTGCCTCTGGTATCTCTCTAACTCTTGTGGATGTGGATGAAAATAAAGCAGGCAGCTGTGTGCCCTAAGCTCAGGGGCAGGTGCACACCTTCAGACAGGGCCTGCTGTAAGCACGATGTGCTGGTGGCACTGAGGGCTGGGCAGAGGTGGCCCTGCACGCCCTTCAAACTCACAGCTCCCTCCACCCCCTCCTCCAGACTCCCAGGTCCCACCAAACCACCCCTCAGCCTTCACCAGAGACATTCCTAGGGGAGGAGACAAGGCTGCAGAGGGCTTTGGAGGTTGCCCATGCCAGAAGGATCAGCCCATCATGTGTCTCCTTTCATTCCCAATGTCAAAAGCCCAAAATAGCCCTGCTCTCCTAAGACTCCTGCTCAGGGTCATGCCTGTCTGGGGGGATGATTCACTTCCACTAATAGTGCCTGAGACATTCCTGGGAGGGTAGGCTGCCTTCTGTGTCTCAGTGCCACATGCTGCCGTGGAGGAGCTGGACAACTGTGCTATTCTTACCCCAGGCAGACTTGCTCCAGCACAGCTCCATTCCCAGCTGAAAGGTTAAACGTCAGACTGGGGCCCGAGCGTGCTCTCCCTGGTCAGAGCTGAATGCAGAGTGGCCCCTTTGGAGGCTGTGCAAGGTGCTGTGCCGAGCCAGCACCTGGGCGCTCTCCATCCCTCCTGGGACGTGCTGTGCCCCATGAACACAACAGCTGCCCAGGTACTTCCACCACTCAGCTGGGGCTCAGTTGTGGTGGATAGGGCCATCTGCACTCTTGTAAACTCACAAATTAACACAAAAGTCCCTGAAAGCTCATGTTTTGCTCTGCTGATCAGCAAGAGGCCCCAACCTATGAATCCCTTCTGTGGTGAGGAAGGCAGAGTCAGGGCTTGGTCCAAGCCTGCTCCAGGAACAGCAGCATTGCAGAAAGTCTTGTCCCCTCTCTCAGTGAAGTGGAGGAGGAGCAGCCTGTTGAGCACATGGAGATCAGTAGAGCTGGGCCCCAGTGCATTATGTGTGGGCAGCTGAACTCGATGTTTTGTGACTCTTGTTGCAGAAAAAAAAGTGATGAGCTGCTAAGTGAGAGAGTGTGGAAGAGTAACCACAGTGCTGAGGGGAACTTGAAACCATGCTGAAGAGTGCAGAGAGTGTCTGGGAGGAGGAAAACAAGATGGATGTGTGTGAGGAAAAGAAATAGGTGCAAGACGGTAGAGGATGTGGGGGTGGAAGAAATGACAACTCAGCATCAGGTTTGGGGAAGGAAGTTCAGAAGAAACCTGAGGGAAAACTGCTGGTAAACCCTACAGTGATAATCTGCAAATGACTAACTCTTATGGCACCTCATAAGTGCTTTATAAAGCTTAGTTTTAGTTTTGAAGAAATGATTTACTGTGTTTCTCCTGCAAAGAGAAGCAGTCTGTTGTTTCCTTACGGCTGAGGTGGCACATGGCTCGTCCCTCCTGCCCACAGGGCTGAGCAGAGCAGAGCTCATCCCGAGGCAGCATTTCCCCAGTCCGGTTACACAAGCTGTACTGGGAGGAGGGAGTGAAAATACAGACCTTCCTAGAGGGCTGAAGAACTCAGGGACTACTGAGAGATCCTGGCTGGAGCCTGGAAGCCCCAAAACATGGCTCGACCTCAGCTGCCCCAGCCTGCTCCCCAGGCAGCCTGAGCTGGGGTCCAGCAGCCCCAGGAGCTGCTGTTCTCACTGACAGAGAGTAAGTGGATGGGGGGGGTGCAGAGTGGCCCGAGTTCTGAGCTGCTGCTGTGGCCCACCCCACAGGGACCTGGCTTGTCCCTCCGTGTGAGCCCAGCCTGTGGCCACCACCCAGGCATATGTTTTATGAAGAATCATCCCAGAAAAAACCCAAACAACCTCGAAGTGGAGGAGGAGCTGGGAGCAGAAGCCAAGTGTCTCTCAGTGGTGAGAGCTGCTCCTGCCCATCCTGGGAGGATGGGGCAGATCCGTAATGGGGAAAGGAACGAATGAACTGTTCCGAGGTGGGGGAGGGTGCATGCAGGAGGAGCAGAGGCTGGGAGCAAAATCACCTCTGACAGCAACTGCTATGAAGTCTGCTGGATTATGAGGATCAAAGAGAGACACTGATTTAAGGAAGATGAATTCCTCACTGCTTTATGGGGAATGAGGATCATTTTGCATTGACACTCTGTGGAGCGAGGCTGCCTGTCACCTGATAAGGGCTTGTGCAAAGGTCTTGAGAAAAACTTTAGTCCAGAGTGGCTATAAATGATCATCTCTGAAAAAATGTTTTAAATAGATGCAGCTAATTGGCTCATATAGAGCTGCTGTCCCACATGGACAGCCAGAGAGCTTAAATGCAGTGTTCCAGTTGTAGTGGAGAAAATGGTTGAAAACATGCCTCTTCAGAAACTCTTTGCTGGTAAAGGAAAATTTATCAGTTCACACTGTAAACTCATGTCAGGAGCCCCAGGAGAGGAGGAATCATAGAATCTACAATGGTTTGATTTGGAAGGGACCTTAAAAGTCATTCGGTTCCACCCCCCTGCCATGGGCAGGGACACCTTCCACCAGCCCAGGTTGCTCCAAGCCCTGTCCAACCTGGCCTTGGACACTTCCAGGGATGAGGCAGCCACAGCTTCTCTGGACAACCTGTGCCAGGGCCTCACAGAGAGGAGTTTCTTTGCAAGAAGGATATTGAGGTGCTTTAGCAGGTCCAGAAAAGAGCAATGAGGCTGGTGAAGGGACTTGAACACAAGTCCTATGAGGAGAAGCTGAGGGAGCTGGGGTTGTTTAGCCTGGAGAAGAGGAGGCTCAGGGGAGACCTCAGCACTCTCTAGAACTACCTGACAGGACGGTGTAGCCAGGTGGGGGTTGGTCTCTTCTCCCAGGCAGCTCTCAGTAAGACAAGAGGGCTCAGTCTCAAGCTCTGCCAGGGGAAGTTTTGGTTGGATACTAGGAAGAAATTCTTTACAGAGAGAGTGATCAGACACTGGAATGGATTGCCCAGGGAGGTGGTGGATTCTCCATTCCTGGAGGTTTTTAAGATGAGACTGGATGTGGCATCAGTGCCATGGTCTAGTAACTGCAGTGGTAGTGGATCAAGGGTTGGACTTGATCATCTCAGAGGTCCTTTCCAACCCATCTGATTCTATGATTCTCAGATCTAATCTAAATCTACCGTCTTTCAGTTTGAAGACATTCCCCCTTGTCCTAGGACCATGTGGTCCTGGCTGTTAGGGTGTCACAGCTGTGGTCTTACTGGCCCCACAACCCCATCACCCTCCCTCCAGTGCCAGCAGCACAGCCCAGATGCCAGCACAGGACTGCTGGGGAAACAGAGGCCAGCACATATAAAAATTTTGGGATCAGAGCACAGACAGAGAATGCCCAAAGTTACCCAATGTGAAAGGCAAAAGCAGTGGGGAGTCATGTCATGAGGCTATGGAGAGACCCTCTGAGGCACCATGACAGGTACTGTTCACCTGAAGACATTGGTCAGGGAGCAGCAGGCACTCGGGGTACCTGAGGGACTGATCTGCAAGACAATATACACCTGTGTTTCTCAGCAAAGCAGTGCTGAAGTTGGCACAACATCTTGAGCTGTGGAAGATTTAACATGTATTTTCTCAGGCCACAGTTCTGATTGAGATGTCAAACACACCAGTTTGTGGGCTGTCTGGTGTCACATTGTTATTATTGTCTTCTGCTGGGGCTGTTCTGCTTTGCACAATGATTTGCCCTTCAGGAGCAGCAGGGACTTGTATTCTTTCCCTGGCATCTCAGGTGGCTGCAGACAGCAATTAAGAAAATGTTTAGCCTCGCCCCCAAGGGAATCTGTTTGCCGACATAAAATAGTGAGACTGTTGATAAATTTCCTAAGGATGCCAAAGGAACTTTTCTGCAACATAAAAAGTCAGTTCAGAAAATGTCACTAGAAGATTCTGCTACGTATCCTGTTGGAAACTTCACTGCAGTGACTACATCACTCAGAAAATCCACTGGGCTGTCTTAATCTTGAAAAGTCTAATTTTAAAAGTTATCAGATTTATAGAAATTCCATACCAATATATTTCCATTTACAGCACTGAAATTTGCCCAGAAGTGGGATTTGTGCATCTGTCACAAATGAGTGCCAGCAGAGGAAGATATCACCTCATCACTGTCTTTTTTAGGATACAGTTGCTGCTAGTGCTAATATTATGCACTTAATCCTGATTTTCCTTCCCTCCCCCTTTTGCCACTTGCTCTCTGTTTTCTTTATCTTACCCGGAGGCGTCTTAGCCTGCCCACCCCACTCCCCTGCTCTGTAACAGGAGCTCCTCAGCTGCTTTAGTGGGTGACAAGAAAGGGCATCCTGAATGTCACCTCCTTGGCCAGCTCTTCTGTTGGTGTTTACAGGGAACATGAGTAGTCTGAGTAACAGCACAACTCTGACACTCCGTGAAGAGTTCTCACCCAAATAAAAGTTTGCTGTTTTACCTCTTCCCACTGCTGTGTTACGTGGGTTGTGCTACTCCAGAGTCTCATTCACTATCATTTTGGTGAAAGGCACTGAGAAAGATGTTGTCCTTGTGAGGCAGATTGTATAATCATCAGTCAGAAATACCCTTTTTGCAGTTGAAACAGAACTTCAGCTTCTCTGTCCACACTCTCTGAAAGGAGGACCTGGATTAGGAGATAGGAAGGCCACAAGAATATGAATAGTTGCTTCCAAATGTCAGGTCAGTGCTCAGTGGTGACCACAGAAGGCAAGAAGAGTATCAGAAATTATCAGGATCAACTGAGAACAAACCAAAAATCATTGTACCAGGCCCACAGACCACCTGCTGCCTGCAGATTTGGCCTGTGCAGTTAGGAAGGGTACAGAGAGTGAGGACAAAATTGATGGGAGCACTGGGTAGTCAAGCTGGGAAAAGAACCACCAGGTGGGGAGATGGTATTCTTACATAATATTATAAACAGTACAGGCAAAGTGAAGTGGGATTTTCACCAAGCATCCAGTGAGCAGGAGATAATAATCACATAATGGCCACAGCAAAATGGTTTTGCCTGTGCCCGTGTTCTGCAAGGCAGGATCCCTGTTGTGGGAAGGCATCCAAGCAGTGGGCAGTGCTAAATAGCTGCTCCCAGAAACCACAGCCACAGCTTTTCCCCATCTATCCCACCAGCTGCAAGCCTGGAAAGTCAGTGATCTTCCTACACTTACCTGTTCAAGCTCAGCCACTTTCCACCTCTCTCTCTGTGAACAGGCTGGTCCCAATGCTTGGATCAAAACTGCTGAAAAACCTCTTTCTTCACATCTTTCTTCACCCCTATCTTCTATCTTCTGATAACAGAGAGCAATGCAAGGGAGAAGCAGCATCACAGTGTCTTTAATTAGGAAGCATCCCAGTGCTATAACACCCACCTGTATTTTGGCAAAGAGAGCAAAACTGGTGTTTGTGGTTTGCTGTACAAACCATTTCTTTCGTACTAGTGACAAGGCAGAATGTTCTTCCTCTGGAGATTTGGAGGGAATATATGCTAATTCCTCTGAAAATAACAGGTGCAGCAAATGAACAAAAATCTTTGAGTTTCTCAACACTAGGTCATACTCAGTCGCTATAAATGAGAGGAACCCACCTTCAGAAACGTGTCCAAGCACAGCTGTTTGTCACCAAGTCTGTCCCGTGTGTGACAGCATTAAGAGACAGTTGATAACACATCAAACATTGATGTGTCTGTAAACAATGAACAGATGTATATAAATTCCATGTTATGGAATATCTACTGTGGTTTATGAGGAGCAGTCACTGAGCAAGCTGATTGAGTTGAAGTAGAGCAGAGTATTCACCAGTAGGGACCTACCACATGCAGGGCTGACCTCCTTTCACCTGAGCTGTAATGTGTGCTCAGAGGAGCAGCACATCCATGCAGACATTCCTGGTGCCTGCCGTGGCTTTGAGCGCCTCTCAGTTCCTGGTCAGGCCATCAGGGACCCCAATCACCTGAGGAGGAGCTGAAGTGGCCCCAGGCACAGGGGACACTGCAATCTGTGTGGGCACCTGAGCCTGCTCTCTAGAACATCAACTCACAGCAGGAGGTTTCCTGCTGGAGCAGAACTGAGCAGCTCTGAGCTCTCTCCAGCCTCCCAGGGCTCACTAGCAGGGTGTGCAAGGGGATCCCTGTTGAAGGGGGTGTCTGCTGTATCCCATGAGCATTACGGGCTCCATGTGGGGGGGATAAGTAGATGACTGAGACATGAGAAGGCCAAAGGCTTAGGCTTCATATAGGGATAGTAGGAATGTGCTTGTGCTTCTGTCTCTCATTGCTGGCAGGAACACAGAGAATACATTCTTTTTGTTAAAATTTCCTGTGTGTAAATTATTTGGGTTTTGGTCCAGTCACATGACATTTTTCACCAGCTTGAGATGGTTTGTGCTCTAGAAGGCTTCACCACCTGTGTGGAGCATCATGCAGAGGGTGGATGTCTGAGGAGATTGGGATGATGACAAATGTCTTGGGTGTAAGAGTCTGCCATTCACAGGATCACACAGATCGCAGAAGAGTTTGGGTTGAAGGGACCTTTAAAGCCCAACTATTCCAATCCCCCTGACATGGGCAGGGACATCTTGTAATCTTATTTCCTTCAATATTATGTTATGGTCAGAAATACCCCACAGAGGGTATGTTTCCTGCTGCTCACTGTATCATACCCCTATTTTCCGACAAATGGTACCTAGTGACTCAGAATGAAAAAAATGTTTGTCCAGATCCCTAAAGCCCTGTGGTGGGCTGGGGAAATGCTTACCAGCACACAATTACCACTGTGAATGTGTCCAGCCTGTGGTAGCAAGAGGACACTCCTATTCTCTGCCTGCCCTGCTGCTCCTCATGTGGTGGAACTCCTGATGTGCTGGGATGCATTTTCTGCCCCAGGGAGCTCCACAGATCTCTGACTATGCCTGCATGTCATGCTGCTCTTCAAGGACTGAAAGCAACCAAAGCCTCCAGCTGCTGAGGACGTTTTCAGATGATGCACTTAAGAAGCAGTATTATAGGACTGGTGGTCTGGAGGGATTTGCTTTGGCAAGTTGCATGAAATTAACTGTCTCCAACAAAGCAGTGGAATCAAAGATATGCCCAGTTGTCCACTTGAGAAATGCTGTTTTACAGGACCCCAGGAAAATTTTGTTTTCTCAGCACAAGAAGTGAAGGTGCAGATGCCTTTGCTGATTATCTTTGAGTAATTGTCTGCTTTGGATGGATGAGGAAACCTCTACATTAAAGCCACAGAGCTGCTGTTTTGACAGACCATCTGGAGGTCTTTGGTTCAGTCTCCCACTTCAAGCACATTTATTGCAGGTGTTGGTCCAATTAGTCACAGCTTTGGTGAGCCAAGCTTTTCAGATGGAGGCTCCACAAGCTCTATGGGTAACCTGTGCCATTTCTCCATTACTCAATAGTCAAGAGTTTTCCTATTGTCTAAGTGAGAATTTTCCTAATGTCTGAGAATTTTCCTAGTGTCTAAGTGGAGATTTTCAAGCAAAAATTTGTGTTTATTGCCCCTTGTTAAATTGACTGCTGCTCATGAAAAAAACTTGGCACACTGTCTTTTGTAGTTGCCCCTCATATACATTACCCTTTTTTCCCCTCAAACTAACCACACTCTCAAACTCTCTTCACAGCACAAGTTTTCCAGACCCTTGCTCATCTTGCCAGCCACCTGCGGGACTCTCCTTTTAGTTCACCTCCCTTTGCAAATGGGGAACCTAAAACTGGACAAATCATTTCAGACGAGTACTCAGCAGAGTCAAACAGAAGGGATGATAGCTTCCTACAATCCACTGGCCACGCTTCTAGCACCACGCAGTACTTGGTTCTCCCAGGTTTTGGTTAGAACATGGTGGTAATAATACAAAGGTAATTTTTGATCCCTATAAGGGCTATTCACTTAAGAACTGGATTCAGTGATCCTTGTGTGTCCCTTCCCACTCAGAATATTCTGTGACTGTTTGCAGTGAGAGCACTCATATTCATATCCACCAACATCCTTCCTCTTGGAGGGCCCTCTCTCCTAGTTAGGGGAGCATAAAGCAGAGGGCTTGAGAGTAGCTCCCATGATTAAAGATTTTGGATCAGCAAGAAAAGATTCCTTTTCCAACTGCAAAACCTCCTGCCATACAGGCACATTATTGTGTTTCCAGTTCATGAGCTTGATGACTCTGAATAGGCAGGAGAGGGAGGTTCCCATCAGACAACACACAGCATCTGCAGGCACTTCCCTCCCCCTGTCCGGCCTGGCTGCTGCCTACCTAAAAGTGCCTTCTCCCTGCCCGTCTCTCAGCCAACCGCTGGGACGGGGAGAAGAAAACTCATATCCCCAGGGCTGGCAGAGAGGGAGCAGCTGCCTGATAATTGTCTCAAGAAGGATCTATTTTCAGGATGACTTTGTCCTCCAGGGGAATGTGTGCCCTGCCGACACCACAGTCTGTGTCCAGAGATGGGTTTCATCCTGCTGCTTCCCTTTTATCTGTGCCATGGTTTGCTTCTGGTCCCAGTGAAGTCAAGGCCTGCAGAGATGGAAATAGGATTGACAGAAAATTAATGGCCCCCAAGGAAACACTGCATTCTTTTTTTTGCATTGAGGCACTTGCACTTCTTTCAACAGATTCCTTCCTGGACAGATTTCTCCCTGCTGTGCCAGAGTATAAGAAACACGGCAAAGTTTTTCCTGATGTAACTTTTGGGATCTACAGAGTTAAACTATAGTGAAATCTGGATCATCCATTTCAGATTAGAGACTCCTTTTTTTTGTAAAAATCACTATCCCAGTGTCACATAAATGATACCTGAGTGAGAAAGAGGAGCTGCGTAAATTAAACCAAATCCAAGGCAGATGCTCGGTAGCTTAGACTGCTCTCCAGAGTTGATCATGACAGCTGACCAAACACTTCACTTTTAGTGAGCTTTATGTCCCACTTTATGCCCTACACTACAATGCTGAATGCTGGGTCATCTGCCCAACCTTTTTTGCACTTTCTCCTGCCTCCTCTTCCAGCCTCCACAAACTTATTCCTGTGTGTTTCCTGTCTAAACATTCACTGAGAGTTCATGTACTATCTGTGTTCACAACACACGCTCTTACATCTGCCATTGTTTTAGCTCTGATTTCCTTCAAATAGATATTTTAAAACATCAACTGAAAACACTGAAAGAAAAGTTCTTGTTTTCTATGTTTTATTTAGTTAATGCCAATGAGGAAAAAAGAAAACGGCATCTGAATTTAGAGCTTTCAAGTGAAAGTAGTCAATGTTTTAACATTTTATCTTCTTTTTATAACTGTCTGAAAGATTGTCTAATGCTGTTTCTTCCAGAGGAGTTGCTAGAATAGCCTTGCTATTTAATTTGAATGTCACTGGACTATTTAACACTGAATTTTAACACTGAATTCAGTCAGGCCCCATCACCCCAGCTGGTCTCTGGCACCAGGATTGGTTTTGCATTGAAATACAACTGACAGACAGGGGAGCAACACACTTGGTGTCATCTAGCAATGCTGATGGTGGGTGAGGCAGTGCTATTTAATGTAAAGCATGTAATTTTAGCTGAACTTGGTATGCAAATTATTCTTTGCTACAGTTACATTTCCACATGCACCATTCTGGAGAATTTTGCTAAATTTCAGTAATCCTTCAATCCTCAAATGATTAATACCAAGCTCCTTGCAGGGATTTCACTCCTCGACACCAAGCAAAGCCAACATACCCAAAATCATATTCCATTAATGCTGGGATTTATACTGGTCCTGAGGTACTCCTACAGAGATACTAATGGAGACATAAGTCAATACCTGTGATGGGCACAGAAATTTCAGTCAGGGATCCACAGTAACAATGGTCTCTGAATTTCAGCCAGCATGCATAGTCACACTATTTGCACATGCCCACAGAAACCCTTGGCCAAAGTAGGACCTCCTGCCACATTTGATGCAGGGTTAGGTGGGACCAGGCAGAACAGATTGGCAGAGAGTTTCTTCCCTCTTGACTCTGGGGACAGGGAACCTGTTCCTTCCATTTCAGTGGATTAGATTAGGTTTACAGCTTTGTGCCAATTTGTGCTGATTCTTTCTGGTGATAGGAGAGCTGCCAGATTCACTCCCTTGAGATAATGGTTCTCCTACTGAATAGGGTCACAAGCTCCTATCCCTCAGCCCGCTGATTTCCACATAGCTGTTGTGGCACAATATTGAAAACAGCTTCCGTCAGTGGGCCAGAGCCACTGTTAGAACTGGGTCCTGCTAGGTTGTAGTCCTTACATCCAGATTCTTCTCCAAGGATCAAACAGAGACTGGTTTCCTGCCATTGGATAGTCCAGCATTTGAGACAGTGAAGGCCAAGTCTCTAAAGTAAGTGGCAAATGGTTTGGTCTCTAAAACATCGTATACATTCTTGTCTCCATGGATATTCTATTGAATGTACAGGCACCTCATCCTGTTTGTATGCAAAGTGTGGAGTTACTGAGGAATGGAGAGGCACCTGTGCACTTAGGTTGCTTTGCTTTAATGTCACAAAGAGTCTTTAGCTGGAAACCCACATATGATTTAGTTAACTCAGTTAGCAAGACAGGTAAACACAGCAGTAAACACTGGAGGTCTAGTGGGACATGAAGTTGAACATGAGCCACGTTCACGTCCTTCATGTTACCTGATGAAGGTGAACGGTGTTCTAGCTGCATCAGGAGTGTTGCCAGCAGATAGAGGGAGGTGATTCTTGCCCTTGATCAGCACTGAGGCCACACCTGGAGTGCTGTGTCCAGGGCTGGGCTCCCCAGTATAAGAGAGATACAGGGCTACTGGAGAGAGTCCAGCAAAGGGCCAGCAAGATGAATGAGTGACTGGAGCATCTCTCTCTTAAGGAAAGGCTGAGAGAGCTGAGACTGTTCAGTCTGTAGAAGAGAAGGATCAGGTGAATCTCATCCATGGATATAAATACCTGAGGAGAAGGTGCATAGAGGATGGAATAAGGCTCTTTTCAGTGGTGCCCAGTGACAAGACAAGAAGCAATGGGCCCCATCTGACACACAGGAGGTTCCCTATGAAAACTTGGAAACACTTTTCCTGTGTAGGTGACTGAGCCCTGGCACAGGTTTAGAGCTGTTGTGAAATCTCCATCTTTGGAGATATTCAAAAGCCATCTGGATTAAAGCATCTCCTTCATGTCCTGTTTCATAACCCTTTTTTGAGATTTGGACCACTTTCAAAAAAAGACTTTATGTTTCAACCACTGGCTTATGGGAACTCACTGGCACTAAATTCAATATCCAAAGAACTGCTGAGTGATTGTCAGCATCCGGAGACACCTCAGCTCACTGAGAGCTTCGCATTCAAACCAGACCTTCCCTCAGCCCGCCCAGAGCTGCCTGGCCATGTGCTGCACTCCTGTGAAAAGGATGGGTCCACGTCCTGCACAGCACCACAGCAAAACCCGGAAGTGCTCTCTGAGTACACGGCTTTGTCATCGTCCACTGGGAAGGCAACGATTTTCAGTCCCCAAAGTCAGGTGATCTAGCCCAGCACTCTCAGATGGACTGTCCATATAGAATAACAGAGTCATAGAATTTTTTATGTTGGAAAAGACCTTCAAGATCATCAAGTCCAACCTGTGACCAATCCCTATCTTGTCAACTAGACCAGAGCACTGAGTGCTGCATCCAGTGTTTCTTGAACACCTCCAGGGATGGGAACTCCACCACCTGTCTGGACAGCCTCTTCCAATGCCTGACAGCCCTTTCAGTGGAGAAATTCTTCCTGATGTCCAACCTAAACCTCCCCAAAACCTAAATGGCACAGCTTGGGGGCCATTTCCTCTTGTCTTGTCCCTCGTTCCCTGGGAGCAGAGCCTGACCCCTACCTGGCTCCAATATCCTGTCAGGGAGTTGCTGAGAGTGAGAGGATTCCCCCTGAGCCTCCTTTTCTCCAGGCTGAGTCCCACAGCTCCCTCAGCTGGTCCTGCTGATCCAAACCCTTCTCCAGCTCTGTTTCCTTCCCTGGACATGCTCCAGCCCCTCAATGTCTTTCTTGCCATGAGGGGCCCAGAAATGGATGCAGCATTGAGCTGTGGCCTCACCAGGGCCCAGCACTGTCACTTCCCTGCTCCTGCTGGCCACAGTATTTCTGATATAGGCCAGGATGACATTGGCCTTCTTGCCCACCTGGCACCTGCTGGCTTTTGTTCGGTGGCTGTTGAGCAGCACTCCCAGGTCCTTTCCTGCTGAGCAGATTTCCAGACTCTCTTTCCCAGCCTGGAGCGCTGTGAGGGGTCATTGTGGCCGAAATGCAGGACCTGGCACTTGACTTCACTGAACTTCACCCTTTGATCCAGCCTGTCCAGACCCCTCTGCAGGAGCCTTCCTGCCCTCCAGCAGATCAGCACTCCCACCTGGCTTGGTGTCATCAGAAAACTTGCTGAGGGTGCCCTTGTTCTACTTTTATCCAGATCAATGGTAAAGATACTAAACAGGACTGGCCAAATAATAAGCCCTGGGGAACCCCACTGGACTGGCCCCAGATGGATATAACTCCATCCACCACTCCCTGGGCTTGGCCATCAGCATGTTTTTAACCCAGGGAAAATTCCCCTGGCCAAGCCATGGCTGCCACCTTCTCCAGGTGACTGATGGGGAATATGGTGTCAAAGGCTTTACTGAAGTCCAGGAAGTCACATCCACACCCACCCAGCAGGTCACCTGGTTGTAGAAGGTTGGTCAGGCAGGATCTGCCTTTCCTAAACCTGTGCTGACTGGGCCTGGTCCCATAGTGGTCCTGTACATGCTGTGTGATCACACTCAAGATGATCTGTTCTACAACCTTCACCTGCACAGAGGTCAGGCTGAGAGGCCTGGAGTTCCCCACATCCTCCTTCCAACACTTCTCATGGATGGGTGTCACACTGGCACCTCCAGGCATCTGGGACCTCCCTGGTGAGCCAGGACTGATGATAAATGATGGAGAGTGGCTGGGCAAGCTCTTCCACCACCTCCCTCAGCGCCCTTGGGTGAATCTCATCTGGTTCTGTGGACTTGTCAAAGTGGGTCAGCAGGTCACTAATTGCTCCTGGGTCACAGGGAGTCCATTCTGCTCCCTGTCCCTGTCTAACAGCTCAGGTTGCCTTGAGGAAAATGGCTCTTTTTGTTGATGTCTGAGGCAAAGAAGGCATTAACTACCTCAGCCTAAATCTGACAGGATTTAAAACAGCTTACATGACTGTGCCCTATTCCTGAAACTACACCAGTGTCTCTCCAGCACTACCAGCAAATCCACTTCCCCCCAACATCCATCAGCATTGTACAGGCATGTCTGTCACCCCCAGTGGTCTGTTAAGGATATCACTGTGGTGTTTTGGACTGTTCAAATGTCTACGAGTGCAAGATATTTGTGATGAAATGGAAGAGCTGGGCTGGGGATATATTACGTAGAGAGCATCTGGGACTGCATGATGTGTTAGTGCACATGTCCAATTATTTGTAAAGGCATGACTGAATAGAGGATTTTTCTATCAGTTGTAGGCATTGTAGGCAGGGAAAAAACCTGTGGAAGGTATTCTGAATCAGAGTTACCCTTCCTAGGTTTACAGGCATGGAAATATCTGGATAAACTAATAAGTTGTCAGCAAAAGCAGGGAGTGTCCCTTGCTCACTGCCACTAACCTGCAGAGCAGAAGTCTCAGCGGATATAATCCCTCACAAGGTTCACAATAATATTTCTTAGAGAATCTCCTACTTATTTGCAATCTGAAGTGCGTGCAAAAAGGCACACATGTACATGCCTGTGTGTGTGTGTGCACACTTCCTGATATCCCCAAAGCTACCTCACATCTCTGTCAAAGGCATCAGTTTAAAAGCCCAGGTAGGACCCAGCCTCTCCTTGCTGCAGTGTTTAGCTGACCATCCTGCTGTGCCTGTTATCCTGCTCAGCTCTTCTACATCTGCACTTCTGCTTTCAGGATTTTACCAACAAAAACGCCAAAGGTTTTTATAATGCTAATTTATCTTTTAACATCCTTTTTTATCTATTGCACAGCTGGGATAGCTGGGACAGACATACCAAGCAATCCATCCTGGGTTCTGCAGTGAGTCGGTGGGAAAGCCAGCAATAGAATCCATAAGTCCTGAATCCAAGTTCTCTAAGTGCTTTGACTAGTCCAGATTCCCTCCTTAACACCCTTGTGAGATTGTTTATAGGAGCTGTATTCATATAGCCAGTAAGACATCAAAATTTTCTAATTATATCTAGTCATGTCAAATGACAATTATGCCCTTAGTTCAGTTTGCCAGACAATGCTTTACCAAAGAAGGTTTGCCAAAAATGTTTTGACCGAAGAAAGAGGAGGCATCTGTAGCATCTGCAGAGGAGATCGTATAAAACGTCCCCGCCACACGTCTGCCCTGGCTCCAGGGAAAGCTCCAAGGTAAGTGAGGGGGGTCTACAGGCTGGCAGGAAGGGATGGTGCCCTTGTGTGCCACAACATTCCTGCTGCCTCCAGTGCTCGTGTCCATTATAAACCTGCTCTCAAGGCATCTGCACATTTTCACTCTGGATTTCTGTGCACAGCAATGAGGGAACTGCCATTTCTGTTTTACAGCACTGACCAGCCTGCAAACCACCCATCTGGTGTCACAGGAGGTAAGAACCTGATTTACTGATTCTTAGAGGGCAGACACAGATCCCTTTAGGTGGGGTTTCTGGCAGGCTCACTGGTTCACCCAGTGTGCAAACCTGGTAGGATTGCAGTAGAAAGGGGGGTGCCCAAGGCTGCGTTTGAAGCCTCTGAATACTGATGAAAGAACAGAAAACCCTCACAGGGACATTCGTCACTTCTGCTTAATGGACCTTACAGAAATCAAGGTGTGCTGCTTTCCCATCTTTGCTATGGCATCAGGAGAATGGGACCAGATAAGTACAGCAGGAAAAGTGCAAAATCCTGTATTCTACCCAAGAATATATCAATTACTAAATCATCTGAGCAAACAGACCTTCTAACCACTTTTGCAAAGTGCCAGTACTCTCTTACCCATTTTCTTACTCCAAACAAAAAAAGTATTTATTACCTAATGAATAAAAAGTGAATAAATTTTGCAAATGTAGCTAGATAATTTTCAAATGCAGTTGGCTAAATTTAGGTACTTACATGTTTAATACATCATCTGAAAAAATACCCTTTTTATTCTGTTTAACATTTGAAAACTCATCTGCTCCTGGATTTTTTTTCAGTAAGTATTTATTTATTTATTATTAAAACCACCTTGGCAATTCCAATTTCAATACTTGAATTTTATTTCACACAAGTCAGAGCTTTGGGGCTGAAAATATTTAGGTATTGTAGTGAAGGACAACAAATGCCTATAGCAAAATAAATTGCAGCAGAATATTAAAAGGTCACAAAGCCTACCCTTCTTTTCTTTTTCAGTTGACAACTTCATTGGCAACATTCATTAATTTCCCACTACCTTTGCATTACCGTTACATTTAATAGGTAAATGTCCCAGAGATTCAATCTTTTCCAAGATTGTAGGTCACCTGCACTACAGTTTTCCAGTAGTTTTATTTCATTATTCATCCTTTTAATGAATTCACCTAGTAGTGATGTCTTAGTGAAACTTCCTCAACAAATTCACTCTTGTCTTACAGGCACAGTATTCTTAAAGCACCAAACCCACAGTTCTGGAAAGGTCATTAGGGAGTATTTGAAGACTACACCCATGAAAGCCTCTTTTTTTCTGAGTTGAAATAAAACTAAATTTCTAGTTATCTCATGTTAAAATACCCAGAGTATGAAGAGAAACCAAGGCACAGGATATAACATTTTTCCAAATCTTGAAAAATGTAAGTAATCAGTGCCACATTGTTTCTCCTCAGAGTCATCTGCTGACGTTTCCTCAGCAGGTGTGAAGAGCAGCCATGGCCTCTGGAGATGCTGAGATGGCCGTTTTTGGGGAGGCAGCTCCTTATCTCCGAAAGTCAGAGAAGGAGAGAATTGCGGCCCAGAACAAGCCTTTCGATGCCAAGTCATCTGTCTTTGTGGCTCATCCTAAAGAATCCTTTGTAAAAGGGACAATTCAGAGCAGGGAATCAGGGAAAGTCACTGTCAAGACTGAAGGGGGAGAGGTGAGTGAAAAATAAAATAAGATTGAAGGACAACATTGTCTTCCCACTCTAGATTCTTAGCTGACACCCATGCATGTCCTTCTTCCTCTGACAGACCCTGACTGTGAAGGAAGATCAAGTCTACTCCATGAACCCTCCCAAGTACGACAAAATCGAGGACATGGCCATGATGACCCACCTCCACGAACCCGCTGTGCTGTACAACCTCAAAGAGCGTTACGCAGCCTGGATGATCTACGTAAGTGGCAGCAGCAGCTTCCTTTGGGCAGCTGCAGGAACTGCTCTGCCAGGCCCAGGGGAAGCCAACGTGCTGTGTCCCTTCCTGGCAGACCTACTCGGGTCTCTTCTGCGTCACTGTCAACCCCTACAAGTGGCTGCCCGTGTACAACCCGGAGGTGGTGTTGGCCTACCGAGGCAAGAAGCGCCAGGAGGCCCCTCCACACATCTTCTCCATCTCTGACAACGCCTATCAGTTCATGCTGACTGGTGAGTGCTTGACCTCCCTCACAGCAATCTAACCAAAAAAGCCCTGCTGATCTCACTGGGGCACGTGACAAGCCAACCAAAACCACCTCAGAGCTGCATGACTGTGAACTTTAGCGAGTTATGTAGCAAATAATTTCAAGTGCAAGTGGCCCCAAAGCATGAAGTGATAAAGAATAGTACTTGACTCAGTTTTCTACATTTTTTCACTGGTAAGAAAGAAGTTATTATTCCACATAATCCAGTATTTTGAACATGGGTGGGCAATTTGTTTATATTTCCTGATGAGAACCATGTCAAGGGAAAGTTGATGCATAGCTTGCCTTAGGTCCAGATGCCCCTGACTGTTCAATATATCCATTTGGGCTTATTCTTAGTACTACTAGGACCTAGAAGGGAACTGGGTAGCCTTAGACTTTCAGAAGACCCCCCAGCTTCTATTTGCAGCTTTACTTCTCATTCAGATTAGGGTTACCCAGGTCAGTTGCTAACACAACTCTCATTGTGCCTCTTCCGCAGATCGGGAGAACCAGTCGATCCTGATCACGTACGTACACCCCCTGCTCGGGTCCCTGCGGGGCTGCCCAGGGCCAGGGCCCCTCCTGCCTGACCACACGCTCTCTGCTTCTCTCCTTGCTCTGCCAGCGGAGAATCCGGGGCCGGGAAGACTGTGAACACAAAGCGTGTCATCCAGTACTTTGCAACAATTGCAGCCAGCGGGGAGAAGAAAAAGGAGGAGCAGACGTCAGGCAAAATGCAGGTGAGTCAGGAAGAACAAACTGGACACTTGGCCTGTCATTGCCCTGTCAACTCAACACAGCCAGTGAATAATTTCCCCCCCGCAGGGAACGCTTGAGGATCAAATCATCAGCGCCAACCCACTGCTGGAGGCCTTTGGAAACGCCAAGACCGTGAGAAACGACAACTCCTCACGCTTTGTGAGTTGTTGACTTGGACAAAATCTTTCCCTCTCATGGCAAGACAAGTGATGCCTGAGCAGTTCTCCATGTAAAGGAGATGTCAGAGGAAACCATCCAGGCTGAACTGCTGCTGCTTCTCCTTCACAGGGCAAATTCATCAGAATCCATTTTGGTGCCACAGGCAAACTGGCTTCTGCTGACATTGAGACATGTAAGAGACTCTCCAGGACTGGTGCCATCCCTTCCCAAATTCCCACCTCCAGGTGCATTGCTGTGCCTGACTCTTTCTACCTTCCTGGGCAGATCTGCTGGAGAAGTCCAGAGTCACTTTCCAGCTCAAGGCGGAAAGAAGCTACCACATCTTCTATCAGATCATGTCCAACAAGAAGCCGGAGCTAATTGGTAGGAGACATCACCAACTTTTTTGGAGGAGGATGTCTCAGCAAGAGTAAACTACATTACAAAAAGTATTAAATTTAACCCATGTACACATTTGTTTTCAGAAATGCTCCTCATCACCACCAACCCTTATGATTTCCCTTTTGTGAGTCAAGGTGAGATCAGTGTTCCCAGCATTGATGACAAGGAGGAGTTGATGGCAACAGATGTGAGTAATGTACAAAACAGGTCAACAGGCATAGGTCATACATCACATAACACACAAATATTTTACATTGCTCATTGTATTACCAGAGTGCCATTGACATCCTGGGCTTCACTGCTGATGAGAGAACAGCCATCTACAAGCTGACAGGGGCAGTCATGCACTACGGGAACCTGAAGTTCAAGCAGAAACCAAGAGAGGAGCAGGCAGAGCCTGAAGGCACAGAAGGTATTATTAAGCTCAATAATTAGCCCTCCTCTAAGCCACAGGGGGAGACAGCAAAGGTTGTTAATTGTTGGACTTTAGGATCCCAAGAAAAATAGTCAGCCAGGAAAAAAACCCTGTCCCTTGCCCTTAGTACACCGAGTTCCCTTATTTCAGGATTTATGTGTCTTATGCTATGAACAGTTAGTAGTGTAAACTTCCGGGAAGTCGGGAGTGATGGATGTTCCTTTAGTCATGCCTTTGTTGGAATATGGCTTGCAACTGTGAAACAGCCCAGTGATTCAGTTCCACCATGAGAGGGGATCACGTTCCCATTTGTCTTCCCCTATCAAACACTAAGGGAAGGCAGCTGGGAGAGGTGTATTTGATTCCTTTCCTTTGTGGGCACAGTACCTACAAGCCCTGTCTCCAGTTCTGTGAGCAACATCTCCTCTTGTTAAAGGACAAGGCAGGAGGTGGGGAGCACCACAGGTAACAGGATGAAGCCCAATTAGTTTTACTGAACATCAGAAACAAAAGCTCAGAAAGGGTTCTGGATCTGAAAGAGAACAGAGATATTGTCTCTGTGTTCCACCCTAAATATTGTGTGGTCTAGATCACCTGAATGCAGATCAGTACCCGGTTGTTGTTACTTCAGCTTCTTAGCTGAGTGTGCACTACAAGCATTTAGATTAACAAGTTTCATTTTTCAGTTTAGTGCCAGGAGACTTTTGAAAATGTCATTACTTTCTACAGTGATTTTGAAAATAAATTGTTTTAGAAAAGCTCAATATGCATAATGACAAGAGTAATGTTACCAAGATTCCCTCTATGAGAGTCTATCAAAAGCTTTCAAAGAACAGAAATGTGAATCCTGCAACCTTTAGGCTGAATCCTGAGAAGGCTACTCCAGGATTCAAAGTCTACTGGATGTTAAATTCTTCCTTTTTCCTCTGCCTTTCCAGTTGCTGACAAGGCTGCCTATCTGATGGGCCTGAACTCAGCTGACATGCTCAAGGCTCTCTGCTACCCCCGAGTCAAGGTGGGGAATGAATATGTGACCAAGGGCCAAACAGCACAGCAGGTAAGAAACATGCTGTAGTCTCTAACCATGTTTAGAATTAATATCCTGTTGATTCTCCTCTGCCCTGTATCAGTAACACCAGGCATTTATTTTTTTCCTATAGGTGCATAATTCAGTGGGTGCCCTGGCAAAGGCTGTCTATGAGAAGATGTTCCTGTGGATGGTTGTTCGCATCAACCAACAGCTGGACACGAAGCAGCCCAGGCAGTACTTCATTGGTGTGCTGGACATTGCTGGCTTTGAGATCTTTGATGTAAGTCAGATTTGGTAAGAGCTACTTGGAAATGACAGCTGGATGTTATGATCAATTTGAGACACATTTTTAAAGAAGGTGTAATATCATCACATGATCAGTGTTATTTTTGTTTTTTGTTATTAATTAAAAAATGACTTTTCAAAGGACTTGTCTTATTTCGAGATGTGCAAACTCAGAAGTACATAATGGTCCAATCACAAAAATTCCTCAGTTATATAGTCGGGGATGAGACAGTATAAAAATATGTGCATCACGATGGTCCTAAGCTTGTGTTTCTTCTTCCTGTCATTTGGTATATATTACATCTTCAAAACTTTATTAATGAAACAAAATTACTTGTGGACAATTAATTGATGCCTTTCTCTTTTTCATTATGTAGTCGCAAAACAGACTGAAGAAATGCACAGGATGGACAATGAAGCCAAGATAACTGCATTCCTTATTTTTAAAAGATGAGGTTTCTCAATTATTGCTGCATCTTTAAATATGTATCCTTCTTATTTTATTTCCAGTTCAACAGCTTTGAGCAGCTGTGCATCAACTTCACCAATGAGAAGCTGCAACAGTTCTTCAACCACCACATGTTCGTGCTGGAGCAGGAGGAGTACAAGAAAGAGGGAATTGAGTGGACATTCATTGACTTTGGGATGGACCTGGCTGCCTGCATTGAGCTCATTGAGAAGGTATCCTACCTGTTCAAATGAGGTGTATGCACAGAAACTCTGTAATTACTTTGTCTCATTGTTCAAAGGGATCTTCTATGTTCCTGTCCAAGTATTCAGCATTTCTTATTCAAAATGCCTTTCCCCATAGTTTACTTTCTCTGTTAAGTGAGAAATGAAGGAGACTCTGGCAGGTGTGTGGCAGACTTGTGGCAGAAATATGTACTGATCTGTTTTGAAGCACAAAAAGTTTGTTTTACTCCTAATAAGAGTGTTCTTCCAAACCAGCTAGAGCCAATTTCCAGGTCAGTGTGTCCTCCTCACCTTTCAGCTCTGACACGAGTGCTTGTACAGCAGAGCAGCTGCATCTTCATGAAATGGACACAGAGGACGGACACACATAAATAACTGTCAGTACACTCACACTTGCAGGTGCCTCCTTCGACTGACTGTGTGAAGGCACTTGTACTGCATTGCCGGATGATAAGTTCAGTGGCTGGCAGATGACAAGCAGTTGGAATCACAGAATCACCTCTGGGCATCACTCAATCCAACCCACTTGCTCAAGGCAGAGTCAGAGTGGTTTACTCAGGACCATGTCCAGTTGGATTTTTAAAATCTTCAAGGGTGCTGATGCCACAGATACTTCAGGGAACTTGTTCTAACTCTGGACCAGCTTCACAGTAAAGAAGTTGTTCTGATCATTTAGATGTATTTGTGGCCTGTCACTGGGTTCACTCTACTATGTCCAAGAGTTGGAACAGCACTCTAGATGTTTCTCATCGGAGCTGATTAGAGAGGAAGGATGGACTCCCATGAGCCACAGAGTGTAGCTGAGGATGAGTTGGCTGCTTTTCCTGCAATGGTGTACTTCTGGCTCATGTTCAGTGTGTCTAACACATCTGTTTGTGCTCTCAGTTCCACTGCATAAGAAGGTAGTGCTCTGACTTTACAAAGCACATTCTCCAAACAAACTAAATTAATTTCTATTATTCTTTATAGTTAAGTTTGTATTAAAAATAAAAATAGCAATATATTCAATCCCACTTTCTAGAAGAAAATGTAAATAAATAGTAATTTTTTCTGATATGTATCTCAGTCTGTGTTCCATCACTGTGCCTACATGAAGGTCATTAATGCCCTGAAAGCTAAATTACAATCTGTCTCCCTTGTGATTTCTCCCAGCCCATGGGCATCTTCTCCATCCTGGAAGAGGAGTGCATGTTCCCCAAGGCAACTGACACCTCTTTCAAGAACAAGCTCTATGACCAGCACCTGGGCAAGTCCAGCAACTTCCAGAAGCCCAAACCTACCAAAGGCAAGGTTGAGGCCCACTTCTCCCTGGTGCACTACGCTGGCACAGTGGACTACAACATCACTGGGTGGCTGGAGAAGAACAAGGACCCCCTGAATGAAACTGTGATTGGGCTGTACCAGAAATCATCTGTGAAGACCCTGGCCTTACTCTTTGCCAACTATGGTGGAGCAGAAGCAGGTTGGTTCTATGAATCCCATATTTTCATTGATGTACAGCTTTCAAAAAGGGATAATAAAGGCAAAAAAAAAATTTAAAATCTGTTTTATTTATTTTCAATTTAGCTGAGGCCAGTGGTGCAGGCAAGAAAGGTGCCAAGAAGAAGGGTTCTTCTTTCCAGACTGTCTCAGCTCTTTTCCGGGTACAGTAGAGACTTCACTATTTCTTCCTAAGACAAGGAGTAAACCCACCAATCCCTATGGCTTGTCTTTTTTTGGCCTAGTTCTGTTAACAGATCCTGAAGTTCTTGGGCCACATTTTACTAGGAATAAATTCAGTGTGATTTACTCATACTCCATTCCACTCAATGCACAGCTTTTCTATTTGCCCACTTGTCCCAGGATGTTGCTTCAAGATGGAAGAATGTCATAGAAAAAAATGTTTAAAATATACTTAAAATAGACCAGATTTCCTCCAGATGCACACCTCTGGCTTCCGAAGCTGTTATTGCCCTTTTACAACATTCTGGCCACTCTTGACCTGTTTGCTCCATTTGTATCTATAGTTTTTCTCTCTGACCCAAGGATCAATTTCTTATACTTGAAATACCATCACTACTTGGGTTATGGATTTTTTTTACATGTCAATTCTTCACAGTCTTTTTTCATAACCAAGTCTTACTTCCTGACTGCTCCATACACCTCTTGCAGGTGAAATACCTCCTGTGTCCTGAGATATTACCTTTTTCATCCTTCACGTATGCCTCCCTTCTTGACATAGCTAATTTCTTCTACAGATCTGCTGTCATATGATTCTTCATCACCTGACAGCCTCTAGCCAGTGCTCTGAAACAGAACATGGGCATGTGTGCATATACCCCAAGAAAAATGATCATACAATTGTAAAATATGCTGAGTTGGAGAGGACCCATCAGGATCACCCAGTCCAACTCCTGACCCTGCCCAGGACACCTGAACTATCCCACCTTGTCCCTGAGAGCTTTGTCCAAACACTCCTTGAGCTCTGGCAGTCTTGGGGCCATGACCACTGCCCTGGGGAGGCTGTTCAATTCCCAACCACCCTCTGGAGCAATTGTCATAGCTGTACTGCCTGTATCATTTAAAAATAATGCAAAAAGTCTATGTGTAAAGATCTAAAGGACTTGAGGAGGTAATGTTGTAAAAGAAATAATGTTTGGTGCATTTGGGTTGCATTTCTCTTATGTTTTTAAATTTTCTTCCACTATCCCTCTTGTTTAGACATTTTAGTGTTTATGCATCCTAATGTTTTCTCTGTTTTATTTGCATGCTTTGAGATGTCCTCTAGAAGCACCTGCTTCCCTCCACTAGTTATAGACAATAATTTTTTATAAACAAGTATACAAATATCAATTACAAAACAAGGCTGGGATTCATCTCACCTTACTATATAAGATAAATGTATAATCTAGACATATAAAACTGGTTTTGTTCCTTTTGCTTTTAGTAGGGAAAACACGAAGGTTCTGTGTAGTGTGCTCCATATGACCCAGCTCTGATGCCTCCTGCAGAATGCTTCCCACTCATTGCCTCATAGGGTACTACTTTATCTCTCTGGGTACATCCTGTGGAAGATGGATGTAATTTCTGATAAAGGCATTCCACTAGAGTCAGTGAAAAGTATTACAATTTTATGTTTAAGAGTATGATATTTTCTACAGATTACTCAGAAGGACTTTATACACTGATAACAGAAAAGATCTGTAGAAAGTCAGAAAACCTGATGCAGAGGGCTTCAGTTCAGGGTTCTGCTCATTTGTGTACATCTCATTTCAGAGGACTTGATGCTTACAGCAGAAATTACATTTGCTTTTCTCAATGACTCTCACAGGAGAATTTAAACAAGCTGATGACAAACCTGAGGAGCACCCACCCCCATTTTGTGCGCTGCATCATCCCAAATGAAACGAAAACACCTGGTAGGAGACTTACATCTGCATTGCATGTTCCCAGTATGGTGTTATAGAATATGGTGTGTATTTGTGCTCTGCATTGCTCAGGTGCCATGGAGCATGAACTGGTGCTGCACCAGCTGCGCTGTAATGGCGTGTTGGAAGGGATCAGGATTTGCCGGAAAGGATTTCCCAACAGAGTCCTGTATGCAGATTTTAAACAGAGGTCAGACTTCATGCCCTTATTGGATCACTTCACCCATCCTGAGTAGCTTACGAAATTTAATTTTCCCCTCCTGTGCCTAAAGCTTTCTCTGTAGGTTCAGTTTAATAAGTGCTGTTACATTCTCAACTGTTCTTAGACTTTTCCTTTCCATATAGGAGCCAATTGGTCTCAACAACAGACCTTTTCATATTCATAGAATTATAGAATCATTTAGGTTGGAAAAGACCCTTAAGATCATAGAGTACAAAGCAAATCCTTCAATTTTCTTCCCAGATACAAAGTATTAAATGCCAGTGCTATCCCAGAGGGACAGTTCATTGACAGCAAGAAGGCTTGTGAGAAACTTCTTGGATCAATTGATATAGACCACACTCAATACAAATTTGGTCACACTAAGGTACAATATCTGCTTGCTTCAAGTACCATGTGTTTTTGATTTGCATGGCTTGAGACTGACACTCAATTACTTCAGATAGTATGTAAAATGATCCAACATTGTATATAAAAGAAATCAATCAATGTTTTTACTCGACATTTGAATAAACTGAAATTCATTGCCATAGCATGATTTGAGTTAATTAAGTGTTCCTAATTTAAGAAAATTTGTAAAATGAAAGAATCACGGGTTAATAAAAATAAAAGCAAAATGTCTGGCTATTATAGTTCCTCAACTGCAGGTAACCAGAAGCTTGGAGTTACAAAAGAGTCTGGCACTACAGATGTTCTTTGTGGTTTTCTCTTTCTCTTAACTTCCCATAGTGCCTGTCATGGGGGAAGGACACCAGGTTATCCTGAACAAGCACATAAACTGCACCTATTTTCATGTTCTTACCTAAGGTGTTCTTCAAAGCTGGGCTCGTAGGCCTCTTGGAGGAGATGAGGGATGAGAAGCTGGCACAGCTCATCACCCGCACACAGGCCAGGTGCAGGGGTTACCTGATGAGGGTGGAGTACCAGAGAATGGTGGAGAGAAGGTAAGATTTTCTTCAAATTAGGTTCACTCTACTTGGCTTATTGTGTCATCAGGGTATAAATACTGAATATTAATTTGACTTACCTTTCAGAGAGTCCATCTTCTGCATCCAGTACAACATTCGTGCATTCATGAACGTCAAACACTGGCCCTGGATGAAGCTGTTCTTCAAGATCAAGCCCTTGCTGAAGAGTGCAGAGTCTGAGAAGGAGATGGCCAACATGAAACAAGAGTTTGAGAAAACCAAGGAAGAGCTTGCAAAGTCTGAGGCAAAGCGGAAGGAACTGGAGGAGAAAATGGTGAAACTGGTGCAGGAGAAAAATGACCTGCAGCTCCAAGTGCAGGCTGTGAGTATCGCCAGCGTGCTTTACCCTAACTCTGCTGTGACTATCAAGTTGAGATTTACAACTACACTTTCAAAAGATACATAGAAACTACAATTTAGCTCAGTTCTAGTGGTGCTCTTGAAAGTATAACTAGCTTTAATAAGGACTGTCAGCATGTTACCTGGGTGAGACCTTCTATGGTGTATGCTGAGCTCTCTAGCATTTCTCAGAATTACAGACTATTCACGGCTGGAAGAGACCTTCAAGATCATCTGCTCCAACCATCAACCCAGCACCACCGTTATCACCCCTAAACCATATTCCCAAGTGCCACATCCAGACTCCTGTTGAACACTTCCAGAGATGGTGACTCTTCCATCTCCCTGGGCAACTTAGTCCAATGCCTGACCACTGTTTCAGTGAAAGTTTTTTTCTAATATCTAATCTGAACCTCCTCTGGCACAACTTAAGGCCATTGTCTCTCCTCATTTCACTTGAGACAGGGCACAAGAGACCAACCCTCACCTCACTACACCCTCCTTTCAGGCAGTTGTAGAGAGCAATGAAGTTCCCCCTGAGCTGCCTCTTCTCCAGACTAAACAAGCCCAGCTCCTTCAGCCACTCCTCACAGGACTTGTTTTTTAGCCCTTCCACTACCTTCATCGCCCTACTGCTTATATCAGAACAATCAAGAAACTTTTATTTCCAAAATGTTTGTTTTGCTAGTTCTTTTCCCCTGTGTCTCCAAAACCGAGTGTGCTTCTCCTTACACACACATAAATAAGAATTCTCACGGCAACTTTAGAGGACATTACTTTCCTCTCTTTATTCTTCAGTGAAACAAGATAACTTTTTATTTTTGATTTAGGTGGTGGCTTGAATAGTCTAGACAGTAACAGACTTTACTATGGTAGAATACTGAACAAACTAAGAGGAAAGAGAATTTAATATTCTCACTCGCTCTCCTACATCACTATGAATCATTACACAAAATCATGTGCTACATCTGCAGTGCTATAACACTGTGCTTTCTAAATTAAATCATTCACAGAATAGAAAAGACTGAGTCCTCCAAGTGATACTATGCAGCATATATGACTTATAGAAAAATCCAAATGCCCTCCTTTTTAAAGAGTCTTGATCTTTAAAAAGATGAAGGAATGCACACACTGCTGATATTATTATTTTTCTTTCATACTATTTCTGTTAGACTGAAACCTGAGACAACATATAACAAATACCATGGGACATCTGTTGCAAAAAAGGAGCCTGGTAGCAAATTTTCCAGCAGTTCTTTTTCTTCTTAGCTGGTGACAGTATCACAGAGACAAGTCTGACAGACACTGAGTATTTTGAGGCCAATGAGGTTGAAAATATAAATCAGAAACATTTACTCCAGAAAGAGAGTAAAGTGAAAAAAGGTAAATACAGGAATGTTGCCAGGATAATTGTGTCTTCCGTATTTATATGCATCTTGGCACATGATTACCACTCCGAACTTCACAAATATGAGAGATATTCCTATGATTAAACCTGAATATATGCACTTTGTTCCAATATTTGATATTGTGAGATAATACTGGATTCCGTACCCTGCACAAATATATAAATACTCCTGTCTTGAGGAAGATCGAAAAGGATTTCACGTGGTTTTAGATTTAAAACCAGTCTGTTTCAAAACTAAGAATACAAAATCAATTCTATGTTATATGTCATTCTATTGGAACATGTATCAAATTTTTAACTAGAAAACCAGGAGGACTCTGAATTATGAAGGTAAGTATCTCAATATTCCCTCAAAATGCGTATCCCTAACAATGGCATTTTCCCACCAGGAAGCTGATGCTTTGGCTGATGCTGAGGAAAGGTGTGACCAGCTCATCAAAACCAAAATCCAGCTGGAAGCCAAAGTTAAAGAAGTGACTGAAAGGGCTGAGGATGAGGAGGAAATCAATGCTGAGCTGACAGCCAAGAAAAGAAAACTGGAGGATGAATGCTCAGAGCTGAAGAAAGATATTGATGACCTTGAGCTGACACTGGCCAAGGTGGAGAAGGAAAAACACGCCACGGAAAACAAGGTATGAGGCAGAAAATCTCACTCACACTCCGGAAAAGAGCCCTGTGCTATTCCAGGACTTCTGTATCTACCTCCTTTCTTTACACTTGCTCCCTTCTTCCCAAAGGTGAAAAACCTCACCGAGGAGATGGCAGCCCTGGATGAGACCATTGTCAAGCTGACAAAAGAGAAGAAAGCCCTCCAAGAGGCCCATCAGCAGACTCTGGATGACCTGCAGGCAGAAGAGGACAAAGTCAATACACTGACCAAGGCCAAGATTAAGCTGGAGCAGCAAGTGGACGATGTAAGCACAGGCAGACTCAGCAGGAACAGACAGGTATGGAGCTGGAGGTGGCTGGTGGAGCACTGATGGCCTTGTTGTGTGCAGCTGGAAGGGTCCCTGGAGCAAGAGAAGAAACTGCGCATGGACCTGGAGAGAGCCAAGAGGAAACTGGAAGGAGACCTGAAGCTGGCCCAGGACAGCATCATGGATCTGGAGAATGATAAGCAGCAGCTGGATGAGAAACTGAAGAAGTAAGTGTGGCCCTGGGCCACCTCAGTGCTGGGCTGGAGCTCTTGGCTTTTTCCTTTCAGCTGTAACACACTTTGCTTTGCCCAAAGGAAAGACTTTGAAATCAGCCAGATCCAGAGCAAAATCGAGGATGAACAACTTCTGGGCATGCAACTGCAGAAGAAGATCAAGGAGCTGCAGGCAAGTGTCTGCTCCTTGCCCTTCCTGCCCCGGGCTCAGCTCAGGCAGGAGGAGGGCAGAGGTGAGAAGGGTCCCTGATGTTCTGCAGGCCCGCATCGAGGAGCTGGAGGAGGAAATCGAGGCCGAGCGAACCTCTCGCGCTAAAGCAGAGAAGCATCGGGCTGACCTGTCCAGGGAGCTGGAGGAGATCAGCGAGCGCCTGGAAGAAGCAGGAGGGGCGACGGCAGCTCAGGTGGAGATGAACAAGAAGCGGGAGGCAGAATTCCAGAAGATGCGCCGCGACCTCGAAGAGGCCACGCTGCAGCACGAAGCCACGGCTGCCGCCCTGCGCAAGAAGCACGCGGACAGCACAGCTGAGCTCGGGGAGCAGATCGACAACCTGCAACGCGTCAAGCAGAAGCTGGAGAAGGAGAAGAGTGAGATGAAGATGGAGATTGATGACTTGGCCAGTAACATAGAGTCTGTTTCCAAAGCCAAGGTACACAAATATTTTTATTAGGAATTTGAGAGCAATGTGATATTTTTGCTTAACCTTATATTATTTAACTAGTATCAGGTTAAAAGTGATTTTTCCAAATCTAATGCACAGAACTATGGGTGTATGTACAGACCTGTAAACTGCATCTTCTGGATACATTTTCCTCCTGTGAAGAAGAAAGGATCAAGACATTTACTCTATTTTCTTATGTGTGATTGATACCTAGGCGAACCTGGAGAAGATGTGCCGCACCCTGGAAGACCAGCTGAGTGAATATAAAACAAAGGAGGAGCAGAATCAGCGCATGATCAGTGATCTTAGTGCTCAAAGAGCACGTCTACAGACAGAATCTGGTACAGCACTTCTACCTCTAATTTGGAAATGGCAGAACTCCATAAATTACTTTCTTGCCTATTAAAATGTTTTCTCAACTACAAATTTTTCCAGGTGAATATGGACGCCAGGTGGAGGAAAAAGATGGTTTAATTTCTCAGCTGACTAGAGGGAAACAGGCTTTCACCCAGCAGATTGAAGAACTGAAGCGGCAACTAGAAGAAGAGATAAAGGTGAAGATATACAGATTACATATAAAATCTCTGACCTAATATTGATTCTCATGAAATGTCCAAGACTTCAAAGGGTGATCCAATAAAAGTTCAAATCATCTCCCCAGGTCATGCAATCTAGGCCCTGTCAGTGCAGGACTCTTAACTTCTTATCCTGCAGTCAGTTAACTGATATTTCTGTGGATATATATCAGTGTCTAGAGAAAATTTGCCGGGATACATCTACTTCTTATTGCAATATTTTCCCCACAGGCCAAGAACGCCCTGGCCCACGCCCTGCAGTCCGCTCGCCACGACTGTGACTTGCTGCGGGAACAATATGAGGAGGAGCAGGAAGCCAAGGGGGAGCTGCAGCGCGCCCTGTCCAAGGCCAACAGCGAAGTGGCCCAGTGGAGAACCAAATACGAGACGGACGCGATTCAGCGCACGGAGGAGCTCGAGGAGGCCAAGTACGTGGGGAGGGTGGGGAAGGTTGGCAAGGAATAAGAATGGAAATTTGAAGAAACCATTGAGATACTGAAAGGCAAAAGCCTAATAGTAGGTTGGGGAGATATATGAAACAGAAATATCTACTTTAAAGGGTGCAGTTCTGAAAAACACAATGAAAATAGGTTACATGACAAAAAAAGCAGGAGAAAGAACATCTGAGTACAGAGGGAGAGCAAAACTGGGAAGAAGCTAAAGCTGCCCCATCACTGGGAGTGTTCAAGGCCAGGTTGGAGCCTGGAGCAACCTGGTCTACTGGAAGGTATCTCTGCTCCTGGCACGGCACTACTTGATTTTAAATGTCCCTAACAAAACAAACCATTCTTTGTTCTATGATTGTATTAAGATCTTGGGGAAAGTAAACAGGAAAAAAATGACTAGTGGGCTTGGCTCTGCACCATGTGCATAGCACCGTGGTGAGTATGATAATCAACATCCATTTTCAACTCCAGCTAAGAGATGTCCTTACCTCCTTCCAGGAAGAAGCTGGCCCAGCGCCTGCAGGATGCAGAGGAACATGTGGAAGCTGTCAATGCCAAATGTGCCTCCCTGGAAAAGACAAAGCAGAGGCTGCAGAATGAAGTGGAGGACCTGATGATTGACGTGGAGCGATCCAATGCCGCCTGCGCTGCTCTGGACAAGAAGCAGAAGAACTTTGACAAGGTCTTTTGGGCTGCAGCCCTGGCACTCCTGGGCAGAGCATCCCCCGGCATGGCCACATCCCTCCTCACACCCCCTTTCTCCTCAGATCCTGGCAGAATGGAAGCAGAAGTATGAGGAAACGCAGGCTGAGCTGGAGGCCTCCCAGAAGGAGTCTCGCTCGCTCAGCACGGAGCTGTTCAAGATGAAGAATGCCTATGAGGAGTCCTTGGACCACCTGGAAACAATGAAGCGGGAGAACAAGAACTTGCAGCGTAAGTCCCTGGCCCTCTGCTCCGGGAGGGGCTTTCTCCCAAGCTGAGCATTGCTCAGGGGGCTGTGCCTGCAGGGCTGCAAAGGTGCCTGTCCCCCTGGTGGGACAGGGTCCTTCCCATTCTGCTCTGGGCCTGAGCAAGCCATTGGTCTTTGTTCCCACAGAGGAGATTTCCGACCTCACCGAGCAGATTGCGGAGGGAGGAAAGGCAATTCACGAGCTGGAGAAAGTCAAGAAGCAAGTTGAGCAGGAGAAATCTGAACTGCAAGCCTCCCTGGAGGAAGCTGAGGTACCCAGCCGTAATTATTGGTGTCTGCACTAAATGGAGGAGCAGTGAAGAAACAATGCTAAAAAGGCCTTGGTTCTGCTCTGTTCTGGTTGGGGAGAGCAGCCAGCTGAGATTTCCTGGAATATTCTCCAATTGCCTAGAAAGCAAGCAGGAGGTTTATCAGTGTTCCCCATGCTTGTGTCCACTTGTCCAGGCTTCTCTGGAACATGAAGAGGGGAAGATCCTGCGCCTGCAGCTTGAGCTCAACCAGGTGAAGTCTGAGATTGACAGGAAGATAGCAGAGAAAGATGAGGAGATCGACCAGATGAAGAGAAACCACCTCAGAATTGTAGAGTCCTTGCAGAGCAGCCTGGACGCTGAGATCAGGAGCAGGAATGAAGCCCTGAGGCTGAAGAAGAAGATGGAGGGAGACCTGAATGAAATGGAGATCCAGCTCAGCCATGCCAACCGTGTGGCTGCAGAGGCACAAAAGAACCTGAGAAACACCCAGGGAGTGCTCAAGGTCTGTTCAGCAAAGCTACAGAAAGAGAAATGAGATCCCTGACATTTTTGGCCCTCAAGCACACACTGACACCATATAATTCCTCGTCTCTCTTACAGGACACCCAGATCCATTTGGATGATGCTCTCAGGACCCAGGATGACCTGAAGGAGCAGGTGGCCATGGTGGAGCGCAGAGCAAACCTGCTGCAGGCTGAAATTGAGGAGCTACGGGCAGCCCTGGAGCAGACGGAACGGTCAAGGAAAGTGGCTGAGCAGGAGCTCCTGGATGCCACTGAACGTGTGCAGCTCCTCCACACTCAGGTCAGGGCAGGGAGGAAAGTAGACGTGTTGACACTGAACAAGCCCAGAGAGATGGAATATACCAGGGGACAGGCAGTACTAGAATGGCCTCTCTACTGCTGTCCACAATGAAAGGCGCATTCAGTGTCCATCACCCGAGCGCACCACTGGCGTTATGCAAGCAATCACTGTACAAATATTTCCACATTCACAATTGCAGATGGGATGGGAAAGACTTGGCTCGGGCAGTAGGTTTGTTACTGCAGATCTTAGAATAAAAATCTTGCCATGTCCTTCCTGTTGCACAGAACACCAGCTTGATCAACACCAAGAAGAAGCTGGAGACGGACATTTCTCAGATTCAGAGCGAAATGGAGGATACGATCCAGGAAGCCCGCAATGCTGAAGAGAAGGCCAAGAAGGCCATCACAGATGTGAGTCGGGGCTCCTTTCATTGCTGATGGTCAGTGTATTCTCCCCAAAATGTCTCCAGCCCCACAACTCACCTGTTCCTCTGCTCAGGCGGCCATGATGGCAGAAGAGCTGAAGAAGGAGCAGGACACCAGTGCCCACCTGGAGAGGATGAAGAAGAACCTGGACCAGACGGTGAAGGACCTGCAGCTTCGTCTGGAAGAGGCCGAGCAGTTGGCCCTGAAGGGAGGCAAGAAGCAAATCCAGAAGCTGGAGGCCAGGGTGAGCAGGGCTGTGCTGGTGCATGAGTGACCCTGTCCCTTGGAGAGACACCCCAGGGAAGCTGCAGGGATGGGCTCCTCATTGCAGGTGCGGGAGCTGGAAGGGGAGGTCGATGCTGAGCAGAAGCGCAGCGCTGAAGCCGTGAAGGGTGTGCGCAAGTACGAGAGGAGGGTGAAGGAACTCACCTACCAGGTAATGGCCCTGTGGGCATATGCAAAAAGTGTTTGCACCTGACTGCCAAGGGGCATTGCTACCTGCCATAGTGGGGGAACCAACTCACTCTCTTTCCTGTTTGCCAACTGCTTTAGTCTGAGGAAGACAGGAAGAATATTCTCAGGCTGCAGGATCTGGTGGACAAGCTGCAAATGAAGGTGAAATCCTACAAGAGACAATCTGAGGAGGCTGTAAGTATCACTCTGAGTGCTTGGCAAGAACTACTTTCCCAGACAGTAGCTTGGCCACTGAGGAGATGAATAGAAGAAAGTTGGAAGGTGCCACTGCTTGATAATGGAGTTCTTCAAGTTCTCTGAAAGGCTCCTAAGTCAGCCTTGCCTTGGAGAACAAAATCAGTGAGCCACTAACAAGACTAAGAAGAGAGCAAATGCACACAGCATTTGTTGCATTAGGACAACAAAGCGGCCTGTAAGAAGGAATCTTATTGAGGGTAAGGATAGTATAGCATACTAAGAAACTTTGAAAATAACTTCGTTTCAGATTTTTGATAGCAGACAGAGAAGGTGTTGGAAGTGTCCTCCCAAGCCACTTTGTGTTCAGCTCTTAGAACTGTGCAAGGACCCTTTGCCTGTTTCTGGGCGTGCAGCAGTCAGGGAGGAACTGAGGGAATCCTGCAGCCCCTGAATTTACTATTGTCTGAGCGTGGCTTCTTCACTGTGGCAAACAGTCCAGCCCAGACAAGGGCTTCTGGACTCAGTGAAGGGGACTGTGAGAGGGGCACTGAGGAGCTCTCAAGGACCTCACTTGTGAGACTCACCTATAAGCTGTGGTGGGTGGTGGATGGAGCTTTGTGCCCTCCCCTAGGCCAAGGCACAGGAGCAGCGACACCCCTGCCCTGAGCTCCTCACCACCAACTCCTTCTCTCTCCCAGGAGCAGCTCTCCAATGTCAACCTCTCCAAGTTCCGCAAGATCCAGCACGAGCTGGAGGAAGCCGAGGAACGGGCTGACATTGCAGAGTCCCAGGTCAACAAGCTCCGAGCCAAGAGTCGGGAGTTTCATAGGAGGATAGAAGAGGAAGAATGAGATTGTCATGAGGTACAAAGTGACCTGCGGGCTGCACAAAATGTGAACCCTCTGTCACTTCTGTCTGCAATGTCCTCACCTCAGTGTCTAGTGAATAAAGCGTAGATTCCTCTGCACACACCATGACCAGTGCCTTCTCTGGGTTTTGTTTTCTCAATTGTTCTTGGGATATTGCATTGCAGAGCAAGATTCCTTACTTGCTCCTGGTTAGGAGAGGGGACCTGATGCAAATGTGGGACTGAGGACCTGCCATTCCTGTGGAGACTCCTGATAATCCAGCCTGCGCTCTCTTTTGTCTCCAGCAGCTCCTTGTCTTGCTCCTGCCTTCACATGCTCCTAATGCTTCTCCTATTGTCCTTTCAGCACAACTTCCTTCCCAGGGGAGAGGCAAGAGAGGGTGATCCCTGTCCTTTTTCCTTTCCCTGCCCACGTTTCTGATGCTGGCACTCACAAACCCTAAACACCCATCCCTAAGTAAGCAGAAGTTACAGTGCACTGCACCGTCAAGGACTAACAGTTCCTTGCCAATTTGAGTCACTGGGAGCACGGTTACAGCACACTGACAGTGTCCCTACATTGTGCCATCTCCCTTACCCTGGATTCCCTCAGCTGCTGCCACCACCTGCTCCCAGTTTCCCTTTAGTGGGCAAACAGCTGAGTCCTGCCTGGGGCCCGTGTTGGAAGGACTCTCCCTTAGCACCCACCTCTCACACAGCACGTGCACCAACACACCTCCTCAGCCATCACCTCAGAGGTCAGCCTTGGCACCTCCTGCACAACAGGCTGTGGCACTGTCTCAGACAAGAGAAAAGAAGAAAATGGATGGGTGCAGCCCTCCATTCCTTCCTGCCATTACTGGCCCTTGAGAGCATTGGTGAGCAGAACCTCTGTCAGTGCTGTGTCTCTGCAGAGAGCAAGGGGAGATGGTTCTTTAGGGGCACACCTCAGCCTTCAAGCACAAAGACCTTAAGAAAGCCACCTAAGACTTGGCCAGACTAGTCCTCTATGACAATGTCTCATGAGCAGCCTGCATTGATCTGCCACCACAGGCAGGGCCTCTTGGCCTGAGCCTTTGCCTGCCTAAGCCCACCTGTGAGCTGACTGCTCCTCTTGGGTGGCAGTCCCACCTGCAGGCATCTCCAAAGCTTCAGGTGGGGCTGGGTAGAGTCTAGATGGCACACAATGTCCATGAGTGTCCCTGTTAGCTGGAAGGGCTGGTGCAAGCATTAACTTTGGAGACTCTCTGAAACTCTGCTCTACAGACCCTACACCATCCTTTGCCTCCCACTGCCTGCACTGAGGAAGCTTGAGGATGTGTCACCAGAACGAAGGAATGCAACCAGCAAAGCCAGGCAGAGGAAGAGAGGAGTGAGCCCTGGCCCTACTGGCAAGTGGAACACCTGGAGAGTTTCTTTGATAAGTTGTCCAAAAGCACTGTCTCAGAGGGCACCGGTGGGCAAAGACAGTCAAGTCACTGAAGAAGCAGGTCTCACATCAAGGGGTATAACTGTCTGTTCTGACTGACCACAGCCTTCTTTAGACTGTTTCTGCCTCCAGCCTCCTGCCCCTTTCCCTTGCCCCCAGTGACGTGCCCTCTGGTATCTCTCCAGCTCTCACGAGTGCGGCTGAAAATGAAGCAGGCAGCTACGTGAAGACATCAGGTGTCTCCTTCCCTCCGCAAGGACTCAAGCCCAAAATAGCCCTGCTCTCCTAAGACTCCTGCTCAGGGTCATGCCTGTCTGGGGGGATGATTCACTTCCACTAATAGTGCCTGAGACATTCCTGGGAGGGTAGGCTGCCTTCTGTGTCTCAGTGCCACATGCTGCCGTGGAGGAGCTGGACAACTGTGCTATTCTTACCCCAGGCAGACTTGCTCCAGCACAGCTCCATTCCCAGCTGAAAGGTTAAACGTCAGACTGGGGCCCGAGCGTGCTCTCCCTGGTCAGAGCTGAATGCAGAGTGGCCCCTTTGGAGGCTGTGCAAGGTGCTGTGCCGAGCCAGCACCTGGGCGCTCTCCATCCCTCCTGGGACGTGCTGTGCCCCATGAACACAACAGCTGCCCAGGTACTTCCACCACTCAGCTGGGGCTCAGTTGTGGTGGATAGGGCCATCTGCAGCCCTGCCGGCTGCGCTGCCCGGGCCATCACACACAGCACAGCCAGAGCGGGGCCATCACACACAGCACAGCCAGAGCGGGGCCATCACACACAGCACAGCCAGAGCGGGGCCATCACACACAGCACAGCCAGAGCGGGGCCATCACACACAGCACAGCCAGAGCGGGGCCATCACACACAGCACAGCCAGAGCGGGGCCATGAGCTGGGCCCGGGCTCTGCCTGTCGCCTCAGCCCTGGCGCTGCTGCTCTGACGGCGCCGGCCCCATCAGCTTCATCCTCGGCCTGGGCCTTGTCACCCGACACGGAAGGACAGAGAAGTTCCTTCAGGGATCTTTGGCAGAAAGACGGTGGAATTTTGCCGGGGGGAGCCGGGGGTGCCCGTCCCGGCCCCTTCAGTGCCAGGGAGCTGAGCGGGGCGGCCCCGATCGCCCCCTCTGCTCCAGGCCCCTCTGCCAGCGGATGGCAGCCTGGAGCCATCAGGGCCCGTCCCCTGGGAGCTGCTCCTCTGCACAGCAGCCACTCGGCCTCACTCAGCCGGGGGCTTGAAACCTGCGGCAGCTGCCGGGCCCACGCACTGCGAGCAAATCCCAGCACAAGGGCTCAAAGGCAACCAGGGCGCTCAGCCACGTCCATCTGCTCCCCCCGGGACAGGCCAAAGTCAGGTGGAATGGGCCAAAGAACATCTGGGAATGTTCCGGTCATCCATGCTGGAAGAACAGACCCTGAGGTGACAGAAGCAGACACTGCTGCTGCGTTTCTTGGGAGAAGGGGTTTCCAAGCAGTTTGGCAGGGTAGAATAGGACCAAACTCAAAGGGAGGTCTAGAAAATTGGAGAAAATATTTTTAATTTTCAGTGGGAAATTTAATGTAGAGGAAATACTGTGGGAGGATGAAATCAGGCAGAAATGAATGTGGTTTGTCCCTTGAGCCAGAGAGAAAAGCATTTGGGGTCACAAGTTTTTACACACTTAACAATGTCAAGCACTTGTGAAAATTACTTAATTATTCAATTAATTATAATAATTGAATCAAATTATTGCTAATATTAGTACAAGTATCCTTTATATGTTGCACTACTACTTTATGTTTGCTCCCTTTAGGCAGAGGGCCTTCTTAGAGATGGCCTAAAGTATTTTGAATGGAGCACATTTTGTAGCTCTCTTCTGAAAAAAGGAAAACATTCCTGTAAGGAAGAGTAAGGAGGAGAGGAGAATGACAAGTGTGAAGAATATAACTTAGGAAAAGGTATGGATAGAAAATAATTTTATAAGTCAAGAGATAAGCAAAGCAAAACCTGGGTGTGGATGTATGAAAGGATCTGTTCAAGACAAGCACCTCTCAAGGACTGTGTAGATATGGATGGTATCATATGATCTATAGGAATAACTTTCTTGCAACTGAAACTGTGATGAGCATCATGTCTATTTTAATGTTTACAGTTATAGTCAGTTACTGATTCTGCTATAAAGTCTGAGAAGGTTTTGCCTCATAATACCCAAGAAAATTGTGTAGACATGTTAATATAAAATCACAGAATTCCAGAGTGGTTTGGTTTGGAAGGGAACTTAAAGATCATCCAGTTTCACCCCCTTCCATGGGCAGGGACACCTTCCACTAGACCAAGTTGCTCCAAGCCCTGTCCAAGGGGCTTCTCTGGGCAACCTGTGCCAGGGCCTCACCACTCTCACAGGCAAGAATTTCTACTTGAAATATCCAATCTAAACCTACTCTCTGTCAGTTTGAAGCCATTCCCCCTTCTCCTATCACTACAATTTCTGATGAAGAATCTTGCTCTTGCTTCCTAGAAATCTTGATTTCTAATATCTGAAATATGACTTTTATCTGTTGAAATCTTTTTTTCCAGTTGTAAAAAGTTCTCATTTTAGAGTTCTGCTTATTTGCCTGAACATTACATTAGTTTGGGGAATTCATTTTAAGGAATATTAAAAATTATTTTTCCAAATTGATAAATAAATAATATGCCTTTAATTTAAGAAACACCGTAAACATCTTTGTAAAAAGAAAACTCTTGTATTTTTATTGGCCTATTATGATACTTCTTTCAGAATTCCTTAACTGGTAAAAAAAACCCTCTAATGGTACAGTATGAACTATAGTGATGTGCCATCTTAAGACACATCACAAGTAGCTAGAACATAGAGAAAAAACCAGCAATATCAGGTTTTCGTTCACGCTGAACAAACACTAATATTCACCTGGGGAGGCCATAAATTATGATAAATTTCTGAGATCCAAATAGCATTCCCAGGGGAGGGAAAGCAAAGATTCCTTCCTCTGGGATACCTGTTGCCATACCTAGAGGATGGCAGCCTTTGACACTGACACTGTCTGTGGGGTGGGGCTGCCTTGCAGCTGCTAAGTGCTGACTGACCCCAGGGGAAACACAGCCCAAAGTGGCCATGAAGGACCATCTCAGAGAGAAAGTTTAAAATAGATGCAGTGCCTGTGTCCAACAGAACACACGTCTCGGAGCTGTGAACTCCTGCACTAGAGGGGCATCTGCATCTCCTGAGCTGACCATTCCAGTTGCATAGTATTTTGAAAACATTTGTATTAAAGGAAAAAACTTTTTGACAAAGAGCTTGAGGAAGTAAAATGAAACTCACCAGTTGAATTCACCAAGAATTTACGAATGAACTTGTCATATAACCAGGAACAGGGCATACCCAGAGGTCCTTCATTTCTTTTTCCCATTTCCACATGTATTATTTCTCTTGAATTCAGAGTTTTTACACAGATAGGACTGAGAACACCATACACACACCAGGGGCACTAAGGGGTGAAACTCAGTCTTTGCAGTGCAGTCAAGACACAGCTCTGCTCTGAGACTTTGCACTCTGAGAGGTACTGGCTTCCTGGAGGCACTTCTCAGGGAGCAAGGGCACTTTGAGAGACCTGAGGGACTGATTTTGGAGGAATGCAATGCCTGTGTTGCTCAGCTAAGCAGTGATGAAGTGAAGTTGGCACTGCATCTTTGGCTGCAGCAGATTTGGAATACATTTTCCCAGGCCATGGTCCTGATGGAGATGTAAGAAATGTCCCCTCCTCCTTTGGACAAGGCATTCACTCTGTTTTGGGATAAACTCAAATATTTACAAGTACTTTGTGATAAGCCCATGGAGAGAAAGGTCTGTCCCAGGCAGACTTTAGTAGGGTGAGCAGGGAATCCCCTCAGGACAGGAGATGTAAGCACTGTCAGAATCCGCAGCTGCTGATCTCGTACATGGGCCACCACTCCTTGGCACCTTGGCTGTGGCTTGTCATGACAGTGTCATTGTCATTGTCTTCTGCTGGAGCTGTTCTGCTTTACACAACTGATTTGTCCTTCAGGAAAAGCAGGGATTTGAATCCTCCCCTTGGCATCTGGGATGGATGCAGAGAGCAATCAAAGAAATGTTTAGACTGACGACCAAGGAAATCTATCTGCTAATGTTACATGGGAAGCTGTGGTGGAGTCTCTGAAGGGGCAGAAGCCTTAGTGGTTGGAACGAAAATTCCCTTGAAAATACTATACTTGTAGTATAAATATGTCCTGCAGATTGCCTATAGCACCATCTGCCTTGGCACCTGGGAGATCTCTCTGCAGTTTAATCACTATTTTTACTTCCTCAAATATGCAGCTTCATATGCAAATTTGGCTGAAGTGCAAAAAAAATTTAAGTTTGTAACAGTCAGCCAAAGATAAGAACAAAGGGAATTGAACTGCATATGTGGATATTTGCTTTCTTTGTGTCAGTGGAGGATCACAGTAGTGTGCCATGTGTTCAGAGAACACTTCATGGGTTCAAAAAGTGCTTGGACAAATCAGCAGTTAAAAATTCACCATGAGCTGTTAAATACCCAGGCATTGCATTCTGCTCAGGAACTCCATAAATACAAATTACTGGGAGTTGGGAGAGTTTGGGAGAAGTGCCATTCTATCTGGATGCTCCTTCCTGGCCATCACTTTCATGGACAGAAAGTTTGACTATGTGGACCTTTGATCTCACAAGCACAGCCTATTTTAGATTATGATACAGTTTCCTGCAGAAGTTAATACTATGCTTCTTCCTTACTTTCTTTCCATTCCCCTTCCTTGCTCCACTTAGAGTTACTTGCTGCTTCAGTTACCTTTTTCTCCCCAGCTGTCTGCCAGCCTACCCATCCCTCTCACCTGCTCTGTAACAGAAGCCCCTCAGCTCCTTTGGTGGGGGACTGAAAGGGCATCCCAAGGGTCATCTCCTTGGACTGAATCTCCTGCCCCAACCCCTTCCGCTGGTGTTGGCTGTGGACACGGGAGGAGTGTGTAATGTGCACCTGTGGTTCACATTTGAAAGCTGCCAATCCTCTAATCCCACATTCTGGGGTTTATTTGCCTCTCGTGTTCAGTTAACTCTTTCTGAGGACTTCCAAGAATACCAGTCTGTGGAAAGCTCCTTGGAAACAAATTTAACATTAAAACTCTCCCTGGGACAGGAGCACTGACTTTCCTTGACTTGTAGTGAAAGTAAATCACAACTGCATTAAGATCTGCAAAAATTAATTCCTGAATAGAGCAGAAAGGGCAGGGGACAGCAAGGCCATTACAGCCCCTCCGTGGCCAGACTGTGACATCAGCGTGCTCACACTCAGACCCAAAAATTTTTGCTTACATTTGCCACGGTAAAGAATAAATGGTCCACACTGCTTTTTCAACCTGCAGCATTTGTCTCATTAGTTATGGTCCTCAGGAGTTTTTCCTAGGGAATCACGTATTGCTTCCAATATATTGGAATTTATAGAATATAAACATATGGAATTGCTGAGCAATTTTCTCAGCCCATTCCTTCAGCCACATTTATCAGAAATGTTAGTTCAGTGGCAAATTTCCCAACCAGATGTCACATCCAAAGTATGGACTGAGCACATTCTGCACATAATATTGAAAGCATGCACCTTAATGGAGCAACACTGAATTGATAAATAACCTTTTAACATGGAAAATGTGCTCTTACCATCTCCAGGGCTCAGTGTCCAGCCACATCCTAGCAGAAGTACAGGGATGAGCAGTGTTGCTACAGTGTGTTGTTCTGACCATTTCTGCTTGCCCTGTGCTAACATTCCTGGCAGCTCTCGTTTTACACAGAGGCAGCAGAAAAGCTGCTGCAGCAAGGGCTGAGTTCCCTGTCAGACTGTCCATCACAGGCTGTAGAGCAAACTGATCTCTCTAGGCAGGCCCTACCCTAACAACAGCATGGCCAACAACAGCACTTGAGAGCTGAAAGCCCTGCAAGGATTTGAGATCCTTTTTTTGGCAGTGGGTAAATCATGAGCAAGTCAGGAAACTTCAGACTCCTTCCTACATCACTACACGTTCTGGAAGTGTAGTTCTAACCTACATGATTTTTGTATTTCCCAGGAAAGGGTCTGTCACTAGCCCAGCCTCTGCTGTTTTGGGGTGATGGTGTTGGGTTTTTTTACCTCAAAAATGCTATATGTTAATGTCCTGACTCTGTAATTGAAATGTTGCTATTTATTTTGGGGAGATAACTACTCTACTCTGTATGACTTACAGAGTCTGGCAAGAAAAAGCATTAGATCAGAAAATGATTTTCAATAGCTAGTTCTCACATTGCCATACATGGTTTTTAAGGCAGAATCAAGGCACTGAACAAAATAATTTTTTTCTTTCCCTAAAATAAAAGGGCACTGATACTAAATACTAATTACCCAGTGGAAGAGAATTTAGGCAATCTTTCCTGAAACCACATCCTTTTCTGAAACATTCCTGCAAATACTAAGTGCTAAGTAGGAGAAGGACTTGGCAATGACTGCCCTTCACTATTCTGGACATAATGCCCAACAGTTTAGCAGATACAGGAAAAGTGAAAGAGATGATGGTGGTGTCTCAGCATCCTACAGAGAAAGAGCCTGCAGAAATAAAAGCAGCAAAAGAACAATTGCTTCTCCAGCTGAATAATTTTTCTGCTGCCTGTACTCTCAGAAATGTGAAGCTGCTGTGAGGTCTCCATGCGGGTTGGAAAAGATCTCTAGCATCATTCATCCAACCTTTACCCCAGCACTGCCAAGTCTGCCACTAAACCATGTCCCCACACATCTTTTAAATCCCTCCAGGATGGAAACTTCACCTCTGCTGCCCTGGGCAGCAGTACCAGGGCTGGACAACCCTTTCAAGTTAAGAAATTTTCCCAATATCCAACCTAACTCCCCCTGGCACAGCTGGAGGCCGTTCCCTCTCCTCCTGTCCCTTGTTCCCTGGGAGCAGATCCCAACCCCCCCCGCTCCCCCATCCTGTCAGGGAGTTACAGAGCCAGAAGGTCCCCCCTGAGCCTCCTTTTCTCCAGGCTGAGCCCCCCCAGCTCCCTCAACCACTCCTGGTGTGCCAGACCCTTCCCAGCTCCATTCCCTTCCCTGGACATGCCCCAGCCCCTCAATGTCTTTCTTGCAGTGAGGGGCCCAGAACTGCCCCCAGGATCTGAGGTGCAGCCAGAGAATTTTGCAATATTGCCTGTCTGAGTGTCCACATGACCAGGATTTTTAAATCTGTGGAAGCAAATTCCTTTAGTTAGTTTTTCTAGGAATATGAGGATGCCTTCTTGAACTTAGCAGATTGGTTCACACATTCTAACTGGGTTTGCTTTATTTGTTTCTCTCTGGGCAGAAAAGAAGACCAGTGAGCCTGAAGAAGAGCATGGAGACTTGCATTCATACTTCTTTTTCTGGCATTGCAACTGGACAGGAGGTCCTGGTCAGCTTGGTCCAGGGTGGAAGGAGGACCTAGCAGAAGGCCTGAAGGTGGTTGGTTCTGTGCCAATGACATGGAAATACTGGTCTTGGATTTTCTAACTAGACAAGTTAGAAGCTGCTGCTGCTCTAAGAAGCAGACCAGAGTGAGATTTCCATGGGGCCACAAACTCAAAAGCTTTGATAGTGCTCCACTTTCACGCTTCACCAGTGTTCATGAGTTCCCCTCTTCCTCCCATAGCTCCCCAGCTCATGCCCAATCATACAATGGTTTGGGTTGGAAGAGACCTTAAAGATCATCTCATTCAATCTCCCCCTGCCATGGGCAGGGACACCTTCCACTCTCCCAGGTTGCTCCAAGCCCCATCCAACCTGGCCTTGGACACTTCCAAGGATGGGGCAGCCACAGCTTCTCTGGGCAGCCTGTGCCAGGTCCTCCCCACCCTCACAGCCAAGAATTTCTTCACAATGTCTAATCTAAACCTACTCTCTGTCAGCATGAAGCCCCTTGTCCTATCACTCCCTTGTAAATAGTCTCTCTCCATCTTTCTTGCAGGTTGCCTTCAGGTACTGGAAGGCCACAGTGAGGTCACCCCAAAAGCTTCTCTTCTCCGGGCTGAACAATCCCAACTCTCTCCCCTTTCCTCCCAGCAGAGCTGCTCCATCCTCTGCTCATCTTGGAGCCTCCTCTGGACTCTCTGCAGCAGCTCCATGTCCTTGCTGTGCTGTTCCCAGGGCTGGAGCAGCTCTGCAGGGGGGTCTCTCCTGAGGGGGCAGAGGGGCAGAATCCCCCCCTGCCCTGCTGCCCACACTGGGGGATCAGCCCAGGGCATGGGAGGTTTCTGAGTCCCAGTACACATTTGTCCAGTGCACTCATCACTGCACTGTAGTTCCCTGGATTTCTCCATAAGCCCTGTCAGTACCAGGGCATTGCATTATTCACTGGGCTGTCCTGTGATATCCAAATGGATTTTAAAGTGGAGTTTCCACACTATGTTTGGAAACTATAAGTTCTGTAAGTTCCTCTAGATTTTTGGACATCTGTATTTGAGGACTAAGAAGGAAAGAAATCTTTGCAATGAGACTGCTAACCTGATGGCAAGGGTCTGAAATCAGGATTTTTTTATGGGAAAAGCACAAAAGCTCAGAAGTGACAGATGAAAAGCTGCAAATGTAGGAATTTTAAAAGGAAGAAGAGGAACATGAACAGAATTATGGAGATAATGTGTGATAGTGTGCACTACTGGAACACAGTCATGGGACTGTTTAGGATGAATAGACAGGGGAAATGAGAAGGATTTATGCTTTTATGTCAAAGTGCTTCTCCCTTGAGCAGTGCTCTAGTGTGAGGCTGAAGAACATTCTGTCAGAGGTGGGAGGAAAATGAGGGATGTTGTGATGGGGTCTGTCATGGACCACCTGACCAAGACAAAGTAGTGGAGGAGGATTTCTACAACTAGTGGAAAGTCACAAGTCTCCTCTGCCTTAGAGAGGTTTTCAGCCATGTGGACATCTGCTGTGAGGGCACCAGCACCAGGCAAGTTATGCCAGAAATTCTTACACAGTGCTAATGCCAACATCCCAGCGTAAATACTGGCCAGGCAATGCTGAGTGCTGGAAGCAAGGAGGAACTAGTGATAAATATGATCCCAAGTGGCAGCTCAGGCTGCAGCAAACACATGATGACTGGATGAGGGATCTAGTGGGAAGCTGGGGAGATAAGCAGCAGAATTAGCACTCTAGACTTCGTAAGACTGGAATTCATTGCATTCAGGGAACTGCCAGTTAGTACACACATGGCAGCAGCTGTGGAAGAGAATCTCAGGAAAGGAGGTTGGAGTTTAAAGGAAAATTATGAAGAGCATAGGAACAAACTACCTTGTTCTGCAGGAGGGTTGGGAATTGGATCTTAGCTAAGCAAACTTCTTGATGAATTAAAACACAAAAGTATACAAGAGGTGGAGGCAAGGACTAGCAACAAAACAGGACTATAAAACATTGCTTGGGTACTTCAAACATTGAGCATGACACTTCTGCATGGATGATGCAGAAGGGAGTTCAGAGAAAAATGTATGTTTGCTGTTGTGTATGGGCGACCACCTTGTGAGAGATAAATCAAAAAGCACTTGCATGCAGCACCTTTTCTGCATCAGTCTTCACTGGCAAAATTTATCCCTCAATGTCAGCATCTTCCAAGAGAGTTTGAGAAGGAAAGGGACAGTCAGCAGTGGGGAAGTCCTGACCTTGCTTCTTAATGAAGCTGAACTTTCTAAAAGAAACTGGATGTATTCATATCCATGGGGTTGGGCTGTGACTCGTCAAAGGCTGCTCAAGGAATTCACCCACGCAGTTGCAAGGCTTATGTTTACCATTGGTGAAAAATGATGACTCCCAGGGAAGGTCCCAGATGAGGGGAAAAAGGCTACTGTTATGCCAATCTTTAAGCAAGGCAGGGAGCTGTACCAGGGGAGCTGGAAGCTGCTCAGCTGCACTTTAGTTACTTGAAAGACAGTGTGTCCTCTTGGTATTTATCAGGTAAAGTAATCATGTTTGATCAACCTGTTTGGCTTCTATGATGAAGTGACTGCTACATTTTGTTGGTTCTTTTCTAATAATTGGCAGGCTTTTGCCCTGGTAATTTATAATGGTATCATTAAGTGGTCTTTAGTCTACTAAAACTGAACTGCTGTCCTTTGATGCCTTATTTCTACACAATCATATTGAATTTTTGGGGTTATTTTAACCTTCAAAGGATGCTGCATTATGTGTATTGTCATAGATCAATTCTTAAACAGCTTTATTTTCAGCTATATCCACAGCTGTATTCGAACCAGTAAGTCAACACTGCTTTTCTTTTACACCCTAATTAGTGATTTCATGCAGATCTCACTGACAGTGAGTTCTAGAACCGAAAATAACATTTGCCCGTTCTGTGTGAGTAGCTGGAGGCTGCTCTGCATGTTATATTAGTTGCTTTAGCAGTCTAGTAGCCCCTCTTATTTGCAGGTGTTATTTTTGTCCTGAGAGCTCAGCTGCTGAGAAAGGAGGAGACACTTGGTGCAGGACCTGAAGCAGGAAACTTGAGGAACCTGAATTCCCTGAACAGCATGAGCATGGAGAAATTTTTACACAAGACTTCAGTACTGGACATGGCAAGAAAGGAATTCAGCTCCACAATTTCCACCTCTCTTGAGTGCAGTCTGTTTGGTATGAGGCTACTGTTCAGCCAAAAAAGGAAGACAAAGCCATGGTCAGTATATGTTTCTGAGTGACTTGTCTTTCTCCAAGGATCTGTGAGTGGCAGCTGAAGATACAGGGAAATTTGGCAGGTCTCTTTTCCTGTATGAAGAATTATTTGTGAAGATTACATAATAAATCAGATGCTACATGCTCTCCACATTACTGTATTGACTAGACAAGAATTCAAAATTTCCACATCAGTCCTGTGGTAATAGGCAACTTTTCTTCCTAATCCATGTGAAAAGATGAGCCTTCTGAGATATTCAACTGTTCCCATAACTTGTGTAGTGTTATCAGGGGTGAGCTCTGGGTTTGGCTTCCAATCTGTGACCCACAATGTGCCAAAGCACCCTTGGAAGGGTCTCCTACAGCCCAGGAAATCACTTGATGCTGTATATTGCACTGGATCACTGACACTGGTTTTCTACCCTCTTCACTGTGATATTCACTGGGATATTTTAATGATTGAAATGCAAATGACCAGGAGAAGAGTGTGTTTAGATCTGGAGAATCTGAAGAAGTTGAAGTGATCAGTGTAGATCATGTGGCACCTGGGGACAAGGTTCGGGGTGGACTTGGCCATGCTGGGGTAATGATTGGACAGGTCTTTTCCAACCTAAACAATTCTTTGATTCTGTAATTCCATGATTACACTCTTTCCTAAAACTAGACCAGTACTAGATCAGTTAGTTGCTTGTGCTACGAACAGCTCTCTTTATCCCACATCATCAACATTACACAAGACTTCCTGCAGCTTCCTATTACCTCTACTGCTCTGGTACAGACAGTCCTGTGTTTTTGGGTGTTTCTGGGACTGTGAATGTGTAAATACACTTATTTTGATGGCATGGAACTGCAAGACTGAGGATTTATCAGAGCTGTATTATTAGTAGCTGAAACTGTATGCTGAGGTGATGAGTGTGGTTGTGTGCACAAGCATGGCAGGGAAAGGCAAGCTGGTTTTTGGGGAGTTGTAGGTAGAGAGGGGATATGGGAACTACTGGAACTTCATCTTTGACTAAGGAAACTTGTTATTTTTGCAGACAATAAAGGGAACAAGCAAGCAAACATCAATTTCAAGGAAAAATGAAAGACAGTCAACAGTGAGAGAGCAAAGTTTCTTGACAAATCACTTTGTAAATGAAATTTGCATAAATACGTATATTACCTATGCATGAACAAATATATATTTTATTTTGATGTGGTAGTGCATGCCCCCTTCCTTCTCAGGGCTGCTCTACAATCTCAGGGATTCTCATAAAGCCTTGACATTTGTGTACTGAGTGTCCCTTGACCCTACCAAGAACCCTTGCATGGCAAAGGTGGGAGCACCACTGTCCATATCAGGAATTCCTGTTGCCTGGCTAAGGTCCAGGATGAGAGAGGGAATAATCAGTCACATCCTAAAGCCTTGGGACTTTCCCTACCTGAACTGTAGCCCAAGTAGAATGGTACCTTTGTTGCTGGAGTTTTGGTAACTCCAGTGGAATTGTTACTAGAGTTTTGGAAGCTCCAGTAATTCGACCTGGATTGTGGTCAGGATAGAAATTTATGGATGACTAAACATCTTGAATCCCTTTAAACAGTGGTCACAACAGTCCTAAGTGAGGCCAAGGGCTCTCCTGGCTTGCAGCATTTCCCTCTTAGTGGGGCCTCTCAGAGCTCATGAACTCTCAAGTTTGTGAAAATTGGAGGACTGATTTTCAAAAATTTCACAGAAGCTGATGATGTGGCTTTCAGAGACTGAAACAGTTAATGACTTACACATTCTAAGATCACCAAAAGACTTTTGCAAACTGAAAAGAAGGAGCTTCTTACCCAGTAAAGCCCAACCCTCCCTGAATACTGCCAAGGGACCTTTAGATCGGATAAGTGGATGCCCTTGTCCAGCTATTCTGAGTGCAGATGCCTGCCTGAGGCTGCAAACTGTATTTCCAGATAAGGGAAGAGGTGGAGAAGAGGCAAGTTCTGCAAGGTGGAAGAATCCCTTTTATCATGCCAATGTCCTCCCTGCACATCTAGCCTGGACTGTGCATCTCAAATGTTGGACCATGATGAACAATAGGCAGCTGCAGCTCTCTTAGGAGATGTCAGAGACTCAGTGACATGTCCACGATACCATCCATCGTAAAATTCCCCACCGTGGGGAGTTACAAGGCCTTCCCACCTGAGCTAGAAGTGTATAATAACTCAGACATCTTTGAGGTTTTTTTGGGGGGGCTTCCTCCAGCCCCAGCAGAGACCACCACTTCAACCAACAGACATGGAAGCTGCAACTACTAAGTTGCATTGCTGGATCCAGTGGGTAGTGACTAAATATATCTTTCCACCTTTATCCTTTCTTTCCCTTTCTTTCCATTATGCATTTCCTTAAGTTTATGCTTTAATAGTGCTCCATTGCTATGCTCTAGTGTTGTTATATTGCTATAGATTATTGCTATAGGTGATAACACCCAGAGCAGCAAAATAGCTATTTACCTCTGAAACAAAACTGTTCTAAAATAAACCCTACATATATATGTTTACAAACACCAATTATTCAGTCTTATTACACTCTAATGTACCCCAAGGGATTTATTAACAAGAACCTGGGTTACCCTCCCCTTCTGGGGTGGGGTCGTAAAAGGGGCCCAGCCCAATATCCTCCACTCCTCAAGGTCAACCTTTGTGCAAGTGTAGTTTGAATGTTGCCATCTGGGATTAATAATGAAGTCACTATTGTAATGGTAGTAAATCCTATGTAATCACTTTATAAATGCTAAATTAGTCAGTGATTAAGTGCTGCTAAAACCCTCTAGACATAAACTCTTGACCGCATCTGGTATTAAGATTCGATTCAGCTGTACCTGGATTCCATCAGGCGTTTAGAAAGCAAGGGGGCCCTTTGTGAGCCTCATGACTCACTTGAAGGATCTTTCTTACCTTTTTTACCCTTATCCTTTGCATTTCCAGTTATTGTGTAAATCATTTGAAAGTGATTGTTCGATGATTTCCCTTGATCTTTGTAGGAAGTAACAGAGCGAACCTTGCCATTAAACTTTGCTGTGCTTTTGCAAATTTATATTGAACTCCCTTTTGGTAATGCCTTTGATGGTGATCCTTTAAGCCACCTTGGTTGGTGATTCTATAAGCAACCCTAACCACTCCTTTGCAACATTTGATTCCTCAAAATTCAGCTCAGGAATCTATTGAAGAGCTCCATTTCAAAGTAGAGTCTCCCATTACTTGGGTTCAGACTTCCAACTCTGTATTTCAAACCTTTTCAGCTAATACATTTATACTTCCTGCTTTTTAGAAAATACCACTGAAAAGTGCCTCCTAACACCAATTATTTGCTGGGTTTTGACATCCTTTCCCTGTTCCTCTCACTGCATGTGTTCCTAAAGCATCACAGACGTTCTCATCACCATTACATGACTGAAAAACATACCAAGGAAGCTACCATGGGTCAAGGAGCAAATCACTGAGAAAGGCAGCAATAGAACCATGCAAGTTCTCTAAGTGCCGTGAGTAGTCCAGATTCTCTCCTTAACACTCTTGATGAATTATTTATAGATGTATTCACGTAGTCAGTAAGATATAAAAATGTTCTAATTATATCATTCAAATCAAGGGACAATTATGCCCTTAGTTTGCCAGACAATGCTTTGCCAAAAAAGGTTTGCCAGAAATGTTTTGACCGAAAAAAGGGGGACCATCTAGAGCATCTGCAGACGAGACACTATAAAATCTCCAGAGACACGTCTAGCCTGTCTCCACAGAGGGCTTCAAGGTAAGTGCATGCATTTTGTGAGCTTGAAGAAAGAGGAAAATGTCCTTAAAATATTCTGCTCCATTTCTCCTCCCTCTGCCAACCATTTCCATGAGGGAGTGCCCATGTGAACAAAAATTTTCCATGTCCTTTCAATGCATGTCTGTATTTTCAACTACAGTTATTCTTTGGAATTCTGTTCAGCAGTAAGGAACAAACACCATTCCTATTTTACAGGGTTGGCCAGATTCCAGGACTTCTGCGAAGGTAACACACTGAGTAATGCATTCCTAATCTACAGGAGAGGACTTTTAAACAGCTGCATGAGTTCTCTTCGTAACTTCTGTTTTATTTCTGCTGAATTTGCTTAGGCTACATAATTGAAAAAAGGGAGGATCTAAAAAGTGAAGTAATTTTTCATTTTTAACACAAAAGGTAATTCTTTTTGCAAGAAAGTCCTCTCCTGAAGACTCTAATTAAGGACCAGATCAGAGAGGGATTTTCTCTGCCTGTAGATTCTTTTATGTGAAAAACTTCAATCTGGTCAGAATTCATCAAGGTGAGTTACCCAACTGTTCTCAATATTCAGATGTTCTATTTACTGTTACAAGACCTACATGTTGTAGAAGACAAAGTCTTACTTTTGGGTCAGACAAGGATATTTTTAACTTCAAGTCAAAGTGGATTTAATTGATTTTTTCTTAAGAGCTTATCTTGGAGACTAATTAGCAATTTATTCGCTAAAGAGCAAGGAGCTTTCTCACTGATCTAGACTATATTATTTTTCTCAGTGATCTACAATTCTTTTTCTCCCCCTAGACGTCTCTGCTGACAAACATTCAATAGAGTGCAGCCATGGCCTCTGGAGATGCTGAGATGGCCATTTTTGGGGAGGCAGCTCCTTATCTCCGAAAGTCAGAGAAGGAGAGAATTGCGGCCCAGAACAAGCCTTTCGATGCCAAGACATCTGTCTTTGTGGTACACGCAAAGGAATCCTTTGTGAAAGGGACAATTCAGAGCAGGGAATCAGGGAAAGTCACTGTCAAGACTGAAGGGGGAGAGGTGAGTGAAAAACAAGGCTGAAGGACAACATCTGATTCATATTCTGAGTTTTCAGTTGACATATGTAGATCTTTTGTTTCCTTGGCAGACCCTGACTGTGAAGGAAGATCAAATCTTCTCCATGAACCCTCCCAAGTACGACAAAATCGAGGACATGGCCATGATGACCCACCTCCACGAACCCGCTGTGCTGTACAACCTCAAAGAGCGTTACGCAGCCTGGATGATCTACGTAAGTGGCAGCAGCAGCTTCCTTTGGGCAGCTGCAGGAACTGCTCTGCCAGGCCCAGGGGAAGCCAACGTGCTGTGTCCCTTCCTGGCAGACCTACTCGGGTCTCTTCTGCGTCACTGTCAACCCCTACAAGTGGCTGCCCGTGTACAACCCGGAGGTGGTGTTGGCCTACCGAGGCAAGAAGCGCCAGGAGGCCCCTCCACACATCTTCTCCATCTCTGACAATGCCTATCAGTTCATGCTGACTGGTGAGTGCTTGATTTCCTTTGAGCTGCTCTTGCAATCATCTCTCTGTAGAGGGAAATGCAGGGCATTTTCTGAAAAGATGGTGCCCCACTTAAAAAGAACATGTATGTGTGAAATTAATGGAAGATTAATGCACTGAGCTTTAATGGTCTGTGTGAGCTGAGTGCTTGTATTCCCATTAGAATCACTAATGTAGAGGGACTAAAGTCACTGGGAAAAACACCTATTTTGTGATGTAGACTTTACTGACTGTAACGGAATCTCACATATGTGGATAGATTTATGTATCTTAACCACTAAATTAGTTTCAGACCGAGACTGCAGAGTGCAGCTAAATAACATGGCCCCTATAAATGATGTGCATTAAGTCAATTTAAATTTTCAAGCATCAGTGTTAACAAGTGAAACAGTATCTCTGCCTTGAACAGGTACATAGGCCTCACTTGAGTATTATGTAAATGGCTTGAATTATGTAAAAGATGTCTAAAGTACATATAGCCTTTAATGATGTCTGGCACTCCTACACTGATCTGTAACTGCAACTAAAAATCAACTGCAATAGTGAAAAGTAAACCTCAGAAAACAATGTGAAGGAAAAAAATTAAGCTTTTAGCATTTAAATTGAATGACTTTAAAAAATTTCTCTCTGCTCTTTCCTCTTTCTTCCACTTCTTGTTTTCTCTTCCCTATATGTGCATTGAAATCAAAGGTGTGTGGGAATTTAGAACTTCTCCTTTTCTTAGAAACTGGGAAGTACATTCAGAATGGAAAAATTAGAAATAAATGTTGTCATTAGATGATCTCAAGACTGAAAAATTTCTGTATTTGTAGGGATTATAAAGAAGAGGTGAAAAAGAGTGAAAGAGATTGGTCATGTGTTTCTGTCATTAATGTGATAGTTTGGATCAAAACCATTACAATTAATGATGCCTCCAAATTTCCCTAAGATTATGCAGGAAACTTTTAGGTTCAGAAGAATTTACATACTATCAAAGTATAACCTCAATATTTTCATTACATTTACTTGGCTAATAAGAGATAAGTAGCTTTATGAAGAAGAAGACAATGTGAGGAAAGGCATAAGACTACAAAATCTTCTCTGAAGTGATGTCTTTACTGAACCAGTTGCTAATAACTGAAGTATTGCTGGGAGCATCAAAAGTATCCACTAGAATTCCCAGAGCTTTTCTGTTCCTGGATTCTCTGGAAGCTTCAGTTCTTATTTTTCTCCTAGTTGTCAAATTCTTTGTTATTCATAAACACTAGGAAAATGTGTCTTTGTCTTTCCGCAGATCGGGAGAACCAGTCGATCCTGATCACGTACGTACACCCCCTGCTCGGGTCCCTGCGGGGCTGCCCAGGGCCAGGGCCCCTCCTGCCTGACCACACGCTCTCTGCTTCTCTCCTTGCTCTGCCAGCGGAGAATCCGGGGCCGGGAAGACTGTGAACACAAAGCGTGTCATCCAGTACTTTGCAACAATTGCAGCCAGTGGGGACAAGAAGAAGGAGGAGCAGACGTCAGGCAAAATGCAGGTAAGTCAGGAAGAACAAACTGGACACTTGGCCTGTCATTGCCCTGTCAACTCAACACAGCCAGTGAATAATTTCCCCCCCGCAGGGAACACTTGAGGATCAAATCATCAGCGCCAACCCACTGCTGGAGGCCTTTGGAAACGCCAAGACCGTGAGGAACGACAACTCCTCACGCTTTGTGAGTTGTTTCGAGCTTACACAAAAATCCCTTCTTGTTATAACAATAATGATGGGATAGTGGTATTCTCATGTGAGGACATGGCAATGAAATGCATTGGAGCTGAACTGCTGCTGCTTCTCCTTCACAGGGCAAATTCATCAGAATCCATTTTGGTGCCACAGGCAAACTGGCTTCTGCTGACATTGAGACATGTAAGAGCCCCTCCTGGCCTGATCCCTTTCCTTCCAGCCTTCCTCAGTTCTTGTGCTTAACTCTGTCCTGCTATCCTTGCCAGATCTGCTGGAGAAGTCCAGAGTCACTTTCCAGCTCAAGGCGGAAAGAAGCTACCACATCTTCTATCAGATCATGTCCAACAAGAAGCCAGAGCTAATTGGTAGGAAGGAGCCTCATGGCTTTTTGAGGAGGAACCCTGAGCAACAGTTCCCTCTGTCACTTGCTTGGCAAAACTAAGCCTGTGCCTTGCCTCTTCCTGTTTTCAGACATGCTCCTCATCACCACCAACCCTTATGATTTCCACTTTGTGAGTCAAGGTGAGATCACTGTTCCCAGCATTGACGACCAGGAGGAGCTGATGGCAACAGATGTGAGTAACTTTATCAAACAGGTTATCTAGTGGCTTGGTGCCCTGGTACATGCACATTTATTTTTCTGTTGCTAGAGTGCCATTGACATCCTGGGCTTCAGTGCTGATGAGAAAACAGCCATCTACAAGCTAACAGGGGCAGTCATGCACTATGGGAACCTGAAGTTCAAGCAGAAGCAGCGTGAGGAGCAGGCAGAGCCTGATGGCACAGAAGGTATCAGCAGAGTCAGCAAACTTTCCAAAAGAGATATTCTTTGTAACAAGAAGGACTTTGGTAGATTTCAGGCTTTAAATATGCAAATGTATAAACTAAAAAGAAGAGTAGTTGTTCCAGGACTAGATTACAGTTGAGACGTGTATCTCATCTAATGGTACCTGTACTTTTTGTCTATGACTACTTCATCAATAAGAGATCTGGTGTACACTGCCAGGAAACCTGAGCCATGGATGTCAATTCCTATGCCATTATTAGTCATGCTTAAGTTGAAATACACCTTGCAATCTCTGCTGTAGTGTGTAGTAGTGAAATGGTTCGGCCTTACCAGCATAGGAAGCTGCTCCTCTTTACTCTTCCCTATTGGAGTGAACTCTGATGTGAGATGTGTACTTGATTAGTCTCTCTCACAGCAGGAAGGACTGCTCATGCTTCCAGCTCTCTGAGTGATGAATCCTCTTGCTAGACATCTAGAAAGTACATGTCAAGTCCCATAGTTACACCTGAAAAAGGATAAAAGCAATGAGCTCTTTAGAAGAACAGTTGTAGCTCAGAAAGAGTTGCAGACTCTGAATCCTGCAGACAGGAGAGAAATTAGATTTATGGCTTTGAAGGATATTGTTGTGCAACCCTGTAACAGAGAATACTTTTGAACAGTCGATCAAGGACCAATTTTTTGGAATCGTCGAATATTTACTCTTCTCTCTTTCATGGTGTTCAGTTGCTGACAAGTCTGCCTACCTGATGGGTCTAAACTCAGCAGACCTGCTCAAGGCCCTCTGCTACCCCCGAGTCAAAGTGGGGAATGAATACGTGACCAAGGGCCAAACGGTGCAGCAGGTAGGAAAAATACAATAACCTGGAATATGCTTTGGTGGCTGGTGTTGATTCTCCTCTGCTGTGTGTAGTAACCTCCAAACCTTTCTCTGTGCTTTAGGTGAACAATTCAGTGGGTGCACTGGCAAAGGCTGTCTATGAGAAGATGTTCCTGTGGATGGTTGTTCGCATCAACCAACAGCTGGACACGAAGCAGCCCAGGCAGTACTTCATTGGTGTGCTGGACATTGCTGGCTTCGAGATCTTTGATGTAAGGAACACAAGTTTTTTAGTATTTCCATGGAACAACAATTGAAAATGTTGAGATGTTTAATAGAAGGGAGTATGTTACTACATTTTTTTGTAGGGCTTGTTGGAATCATCATTTTTAATCCTGAAAGAAAAAAAAAGAATTGAAAACTAATTGCTCTGAATTTGAAACCTCTCTTTTCTAAATACAAAGCCTATCCTATATATACAGCACAGGAAAACTACACAGGAAAATGACTTGTATTTATAGTATCACCCCTGGTGAATTTGGATTGCACAAGAAAACACCTTGCTATTACTGCTGATCCTTGAAAGCATTGTATGTCTTTTTATATCTGGCAGTTCAACAGCTTTGAGCAGCTGTGCATCAACTTCACCAATGAGAAGCTGCAACAGTTCTTCAACCACCACATGTTTGTGCTGGAGCAGGAGGAGTACAAGAAAGAGGGAATTGAGTGGACATTCATTGACTTTGGGATGGACCTGGCTGCCTGCATTGAGCTCATTGAGAAGGTATCCATTCTATACTTGCCAAAAGATTCAATTAAGAAGCATGTGAGAATATTCTGGCTTCTTCAAGTATATACCCTGTGGCAACAGGGTGGAAGTGTTTTTGGAGATCATACTCAGATAGCAGAACTTTTGGTGAGAGAATTCACTGCTAGATTACTAAAAGAAGTGATATAAAAGGCAGTCATGTTCTATAGGCATCTACCAGTAAGTAGGTTTCATGGAGAGGACAGTATTTCCATTACTTCAAATGAAACAGAGACACTGAAAAAAAGTTGAATCTTGGTAATTTTCTCTGACTTATTGTCATGAAATGTATGGGAACAGCGTTCTTTTGTGACTCTAGCAGCGTTTCAACCAAAAGATGTCTCTTTTCTAATCTGCTTTTCCTTCTTACCTATTACAATCTCTCCCAGCCCATGGGCATCTTCTCCATCCTGGAAGAGGAGTGCATGTTCCCCAAGGCAACTGACACCTCTTTCAAGAACAAGCTCTATGACCAGCACCTGGGCAAGTCCAACAACTTCCAGAAGCCCAAACCTGCCAAAGGCAAGGCTGAGGCCCACTTCTCCCTGGTGCACTACGCTGGCACAGTGGACTACAACATCACTGGGTGGCTGGAGAAGAACAAGGACCCCCTGAATGAAACTGTCATTGGGCTGTACCAGAAATCATCTGTGAAGACCCTGGCCTTACTCTTTGCCAACTATGGTGGAGCAGATGCAGGTCAGTTCAGTGAAAAATGTATTTCAGTGTGGGACAATGTTGACACAGAATTGGAACCATAAACACTAAACATTTAAAATTGTTTTGTGTTCAGTTTAATTTTTTCCCTTTAATTTGCAGAGGCTGGTGGTGGCAAGAAAGGAGGCAAGAAGAAGGGTTCTTCTTTCCAGACTGTCTCAGCTCTTTTCCGGGTACAGTACTGCACCTGCTACCTCTGAAATGGGAAGGAAGGGGGAGAGCTAATACTAAATTTGAAAGGACTATTTTACATTACTATAATGGTGCTAAATGTCTTTGGAAATTCCAAATCAGATTTTCCAGGATCAATTTTAATCTTGCTAATTTGTCATGTTCAAAAATAAGCATTCAAAATCATAAAAATCTAATAATTTGGGTGTATTTCCTTTTTTTTTTTTTTTTTTTTTTTTGAGCTGCTGTCATTGAGATCTTTGTATTTTTATGTCTTTGGGTCAGACCATCCCCATAATATGAGTATTCCTGCATTTCTGTTGAGGAATTGAAAATAATTTCCAAGCAGATATTTATCTTATTGGAAGTTTAAAAAACTTAAGGAGCCTGACTTTTGAAGGCAGAATGTGATTAATCTAGAAGTCAATTACTCTTTGTGAATGAGTAATAACAAAATTCATATTTATTTTCACTGGACCAATAGCAACACAGAAGTATTTCAGTCTTTAAAAATGGTATTCAGTATCTTCAAATAGAAGAAATATTTGGCTTCTCTGGCTTTATCTAAGTGTTCTGAAACCCAGCTTGAAGCATTGCGAAGTCATTACCTGGGCTTAATGCGTCAAACACTGGACATGGGAAACTCACATTGCTACCTGGTTCCTCTAGGAGAACTTAAACAAGCTGATGACCAACCTGCGGAGCACTCACCCCCATTTTGTGCGCTGCATCATCCCCAATGAGACTAAAACACCTGGTAAGATGCTCAAGTAGGATGAGAGTTTGCTCTGATACATCCATTCCTTCTGGACAAACTGTCCTGCCCACAGCTGGATAAACACATCATGTGGTTGAGGAGCAACTGGCTCATGGGTTGGGCACAGAGGGTGACAGGGACTGGGGTGACATCAGACTGGTGACCTGTCACTACTGGGGATCCACAGAGCTCCATCTTGGGCCCTGTGCTCTCCAACATCTTCATCAAGGACACCGGACTGGAAGGGGTACTCAGCACATTTGCAGATGACCCAAAAGTGGGATGAGCTGTTGAGTCCCTTAAAGGCAGGGAGGCCCTGCAGAGAGACCTCAGCAAATCAGAGAGCTGTGAAAAGGGGGAAGTGCCCGATTCTACACCTGAGATGAACAGATAGATGGGGAATGAGATGCTAGAGGGCAGTGCTGGGGAAGGACCCTGGGGGTGCTGGTGGTGCCAGTTGTCCCTGAGTCAGCAGTGCCCTGGCAGCCAGGAGGGACATCCCTGTCCTGGGGGCAGCAGGGAGGGGATTGTCCCACTCTGCTCTGCCCTGGGGCCTCACCTCAATGTTGGGGCAGTTTGGGGGGACACAATGAAAGGGAGAGATTGAGCCATTGGAGAGTGTCCAAAGGAGGGAACGAGGATGGGGAAGGGCCTGGATTTGAAGCCGTGTGAGGACACTGAGGGCACTTGGTGTGTTCAGCTGGAGCAGAGGAGACTGAGGGGAGACCTCCCTGCAGTTCCAACTGCCTGGGCAGGGGCAGAGGAGGGGCAGGACTGAGCTCTGCTCTGGGGGGAGGAGGGACAGCCCCCAGGGAATGGCTGGAGCTGTGTCAGGGCAGGCTCAGGGTGGATCTCAGCAAAAGGTTCTTCCCCCACAGGCTGGTTGGGCACTGAACAGGCTCCCCAGGGCAGTGGGCACAGCCCCAAGGCTGCCAGAGCTGCAGGAGGGTTTGGATGATCCTCTGGGGCACAGGGGGTGACTCTTGGGGATGGGGCTGTGTAGAGCTGAGAGTTGGACTCAATAATCCTTAAGGGTCCCTTCCAACTTGGCATATTCTGTGATTCTGTGATTCCCCTCTGCACTGGAATCTGTGCCATTCCTTTGTGCTCTGCTCTGCATTGCTCAGGTGCCATGGAGCACGAGCTGGTGCTGCACCAGCTGCGCTGTAACGGCGTGCTGGAAGGGATCAGGATTTGCAGGAAAGGGTTCCCCAGCAGAGTCCTCTACGCTGACTTCAAACAGAGGTAAGAGCACTGCACTTCTCAGCATCATTAAAAGTGCTGTTGGTCCATTTGGCTCTGTTGTCAAAAATAGCTTATGTGAGCTGGTGGGGCTAAGTGGCTACTATGTGTTGGTTGGGAAAAAATAGCCTTTTCTTCCTCTTCTCACAGATACAAGGTGCTTAATGCCAGTGCCATCCCAGAGGGACAGTTCATCGACAGCAAGAAGGCTTCTGAGAAGCTCCTTGGGTCAATCGATGTGGACCACACCCAGTACAAATTTGGACACACCAAGGTACAAACCCCCCACTCCCTCACTCCCTCTGGGTCTGTGCTTTGCCCTGCCTGACAGTGGTGTGCTGCAACATTCCCTCTCTAAGGTGTTCTTCAAAGCTGGGCTGCTGGGGCTCCTGGAGGAGATGAGGGATGAGAAGCTGGCACAGCTCATCACCCGCACACAGGCCGTGTGCAGGGGTTACCTGATGAGGGTGGAGTACCAGAGAATGGTGGAGAGAAGGTACACATTCCTCATCCTCAGTTAAACTCCCTGTGCTTGGGGGAAAGTGTTGGCACTTTTCAGACTGAAAATACTCATTGTACATTTGAACTGTGCTCCAGGGAGTCCATCTTCTGCATCCAGTACAACATTCGTTCCTTCATGAATGTCAAACACTGGCCCTGGATGAAGCTGTTCTTCAAGATCAAGCCCTTGCTGAAGAGTGCAGAGTCTGAGAAGGAGATGGCCAACATGAAACAAGAGTTTGAGAAAACCAAGGAAGAGCTTGCGAAGTCTGAGGCAAAGCGGAAGGAGCTGGAGGAGAAAATGGTTTCTTTACTGCAGGAGAAAAATGACCTGCAGCTCCAAGTGCAGGCTGTGAGTATCACCATTAATTTATCACTCAGAAAATGGATATTTACAATCAGACTGTTCTTATGAACAGAAGGTCAGACTATAGAAGACCAAAAGTCATATATTTGGGAAATTATCTGTCATATGTATGTGAAGGTAAGGAAACAAATGTCTGGCAGTGGCGTGGTGAGAGCACTGACAGCCAGGGCAAAGAAACAGGAGGAACTGGGAGTCAGTGCTCTTGTCTTCAGAGGAAAGGGGCAGATGTAGCTCACAAACATGACATACTCAGGGCAGAATGCACCCCCAATTCCCTCTGAGCAGGTGAGTGCTGCAGGAAGGACTTCCATCTCACTGGGATGGAGAACTATGAATTAATTTTGGAGCATAACTGCAAACTGGAGCTCAAAGTGGCACTCACTATGTTTTACGCTTAAATGGTATGAATCAAGGTCATAGATGAAATCTATAATTAAGCAGAAGTTCTTGGAGATTTTGAACATTGCAGGGCTTTTTTGCATTTCTAGTCTGGATTTCATGTTGTAGTTCCAGTATAAACAGCATCCTGTGGAAGTAAAATTATTATTATTTAAGACTGAGAGTTCCAGCTACGACATTGTCTTTATTAAAAGAATGCTCCTTTGCACTAAAAGCCATTTTTGCATAATATTTGTGTCAGTCCCCCAACATTCAGACACATCTCCCCCCTGCTCCCTTTTCTCTGCCAGCTAGTTGCAGAGACCCAATTCATACAGTGTATCAGAAAAAAAAAAGGGTGACAAAACCAACTCTCTCAGTGTTAACAAAGACAAGTATTTGGAGGGATGTTCTACTTAAGAGCTTGTTAACTGCAAAAATTCTAAGGAAATGAACAGTAAAGACTATGTGGAGAGACTGGTTCGTGGTGGAGTTTATGGGAATGGTACACCCAGTTTTGTCTTCATCTATTTGAGGAACTGGAAACAATCAAGGACAATTTAGCTTTTAGTTGAAAGAAATATTCTCTAAGTAAAGAACTTCATGGCCAGAACTCTCAATCTCAGATATTAATAATTTTGCCACCACAGTTCTATGAACCTTGTAGACACACAGGACTTCACAAAAATTGCTTAAAAATATAAACAAAAATATCCTTAAATATCAAAGTCATCTAAATCTACCCATTAAATAACCTATTTTGCCAACTAAAAACAGAACACTGTATTAATTAAATTTGAATATTTCCATAGAAAATAGGCACCCCAATGTTACCTGTTTTCTTCAGTAAAAGGAGAAGAATAAATATCCCATTGGATTTTCTTATATGTCATAAGATATTTGCCTTTCAAATTCCTTTGGGACAAAACAAATTCATGACAACAAAAGCCCATAAAGAGTAAGACAAGGCATTGATCAGCTGAATTCAGCACATGCCACCCCAAACACAGCATGGAAGGGACACACAGGGACCTGACTTACCCCACCCGACTAAGCACTAGAATTCCTACATTTATAGAGGGAGGATTCTTATTTCACTTCAGTTATTGTTGAGACTATCAGACCCTTTATTCCCAACTTCATAATGGGTTCAGAAGGATTCCGTTGCTGAAGGATAGATATTTAATTCAGTGATTATGAACAGAAATGTCTCCAAGCCCCCTCTCCTATAGGTACATGAGAAATTCTCACACCTACCAAAACTCTGAGACACTTTTATGAGAGAGGGAATAGATGAAAAATCAATATTGTTTCACCTCAAAAGCTCTATAATGCATCCCAGGGAAAGAAACAAGCCAACCACCAAAACCAAACAGACAAACAAACAAAAAAAACAAACATCAAAACCAATCCAAAAATGATCAACAAGATTAAAGTTGCTTCAACGCACATTTGCTTACATAGAAAAGTTCAGAAAACAAATCAAGAAAATCTGTGTCACCCCCACAGGAAGCAGATAGCCTGGCTGATGCTGAGGAAAGGTGTGACCAGCTCATCAAAACCAAAATCCAGCTGGAAGCCAAAGTTAAAGAAGTGACTGAAAGAGCTGAGGATGAGGAGGAAATCAATGCTGAGCTGACAGCCAAGAAAAGAAAACTGGAGGATGAATGCTCAGAGCTGAAGAAAGATATTGATGACCTTGAGCTGACACTGGCCAAGGTGGAGAAGGAAAAACACGCCACGGAAAACAAGGTATGAGGCAAAAAATCTCACTCAAACTCCAGAAAAGAACCCTGTGCTATTCCAGGACTTCTGTATCTACCTCCTTTCTTTACACTTGCTCCCTTCTTCCCAAAGGTGAAAAACCTCACCGAGGAGATGGCAGCCCTGGACGAGACCATCGCCAAGCTGACAAAAGAGAAGAAAGCCCTCCAAGAGGCCCATCAGCAGACCCTGGATGACCTGCAGGCAGAAGAGGACAAAGTCAATACACTGACCAAGGCCAAGACCAAGCTGGAGCAGCAAGTGGACGATGTAAGCACAGGCAGACACAGCAGGAACAGACAGGTATGGAGCTGGACGTGGCTGGTGGAGCACTGATGGCCTTGTTGTGTGCAGCTGGAAGGGTCCCTGGAGCAAGAGAAGAAACTGCGCATGGACCTGGAGAGAGCCAAGAGGAAACTGGAAGGAGACCTGAAGCTGGCCCAGGACAGCATCATGGATCTGGAGAATGATAAGCAGCAGCTGGATGAGAAACTGAAGAAGTAAGTGTGGCCCTGGGCCACCTCAGTGCTGGGCTGGAGCTCTTGGCTTTTTCCTTTCAGCTGTAACACACTTTGCTTTGCCCAAAGGAAAGACTTTGAAATCAGCCAGATCCAGAGCAAAATCGAGGATGAACAAGCCCTGGGCATGCAACTGCAGAAGAAGATCAAGGAGCTGCAGGCAAGTGTCTGCTCCTTGCCCTTCCTGCCCCGGGCTCAGCTCAGGCAGGAGGAGGGCAGAGGTGAGAAGGGTCCCTGATGTTCTGCAGGCCCGCATCGAGGAGCTGGAGGAGGAAATCGAGGCCGAGCGAACCTCTCGCGCTAAAGCAGAGAAGCATCGGGCTGACCTGTCCAGGGAGCTGGAGGAGATCAGCGAGCGCCTGGAAGAAGCAGGAGGGGCGACGGCAGCTCAGGTGGAGATGAACAAGAAGCGGGAGGCAGAATTCCAGAAGATGCGCCGCGACCTCGAAGAGGCCACGCTGCAGCACGAAGCCACGGCTGCCGCCCTGCGCAAGAAGCACGCGGACAGCACAGCTGAGCTCGGGGAGCAGATCGACAACCTGCAACGCGTCAAGCAGAAGCTGGAGAAGGAGAAGAGCGAGCTCAAGATGGAGATTGATGACCTGGCCAGTAACATGGAATCTGTCTCCAAAGCCAAGGTATTGAAAACTCTACTGAAAACCATGTGAAAATCAATTACATTGAAATATGTCTTTTCCATTTGTGGCCTCATTACCATCCAACTGCCTGTCTCTGTATGGAGCTGTGTTTCTTACCTTCTAACTCCGAGGAACAGTCCAGAGCTTGCAAGTCTGGTCATGTATTTCTGCTTAGAATCCTGCTGTTCAGAAGAAGCAGGTGACTAGATCCTAATCTTCTCTCACTCTCTGTGACTTCCCCAGGCAAATCTGGAGAAGATGTGCCGCACCCTGGAGGACCAGCTGAGTGAGATTAAGACAAAGGAAGAAGAGCATCAGCGCATGATCAATGACCTCAATGCTCAAAGAGCTCGTCTGCAGACAGAAGCAGGTAACACACCCTCACACCTCTCTGGAAAGGACAACCTGTAACTAATGATAACAAAAAAAAGTAATGAAGCTTCACTCAAATTGACCTAGTCTCTGTGATCTGTTATACAGTACTTAAAAGACACATTGACTTGATATTGATTATAAATTGCAGTTTGTCTGTAAACATTCTTAGGTGAATATTCACGCCAGGTGGAAGAAAAAGACGGTTTGATATCTCAGCTATGCAGAGGGAAACAGGCATTCACTCAACAGATCGAGGAACTAAAGAGACATTTAGAGGAAGAAATAAAGGTAAAGATACTTCCATAAGGGAAGTTGACTTTGGACTGAGATTGTGCTTTCTTTCAGGATATTTCCTACTCTCACATAAATCAGAATATTAGCCATATCAGTTTAATTTTCGAGCTATCAAACAAGATGGACAATTTTGCCTTCTTAATCTCTAGGGTGGGTAGGGGAGTTGAGGAAGACATCCTCTCCAATTTGGATACTAAGAGAAAGAAAAACTTTTTAGGTGTTTATGCAGATTATGATGGCATATAAAAAAGATTGAGATATATCTAAAAAAACTTGTGCATCTTCTAAGCTGAAAATTTAGAGTATATTTCAAGGGATTCAACAATTTCCTGATTTAAAGTTGTCACTTAGAATTTATCCATCATCTGTCCTGCATCCTGATGAATGAAGAGATAAGAAATTTCTCCAAACATGGAATCAATATGCCATTTTCCCTTGCATTGACATTAAATGTCAGATGGAAAGAATCTTTAACTACTTTCACTGTTAACATTCTGCTGTGTCACAGGAAATTGATTGCCCCAATCCAATTGTCTCCCAAGGCCAAGAACGCCCTGGCCCACGCCCTGCAGTCCGCTCGCCACGACTGTGACTTGCTGCGGGAACAATATGAGGAGGAGCAGGAAGCCAAGGGGGAGCTGCAGCGCGCCCTGTCCAAGGCCAACAGCGAAGTGGCCCAGTGGAGAACCAAATACGAGACGGACGCGATTCAGCGCACGGAGGAGCTCGAGGAGGCCAAGTACGTGGGCAGTGGGAGAAGAAATGACTGCAGAAGACTGAGACTGGGCAAGGGGAAGGGGAGTCTCTGAGTGGGGGGAGACAGGGTTGGAATGAAGGCAGGGATATACTGTCTTTGTGGCAAAGGGGAGAGAAGGGAGGAGAAAAAAAGTGTCTGTTGGAAGGGAAAGCATAAGCTTTAGGGCTAGAAGTGCTCAGACAGGCCTAATCCTCCCTAGGTGCTAGGACACAGAAAGGATAGATCCTTTAGGATTTGTGAAAAGTGCTCATCTCAAAAGCCCCAAAGTGGCCAACTGCCCTCTCCTGGCAGGGCAGAACTGAGTCCCTTCTAAGCTCTAAGCTGGCCCTGTGCTTCCCTCCTGCCAGGAAGAAGCTGGCCCAGCGCCTGCAGGATGCAGAGGAACATGTGGAAGCTGTCAATGCCAAATGTGCCTCCCTGGAAAAGACAAAGCAGAGGCTGCAGAATGAAGTAGAGGACCTGATGATTGACGTGGAGCGATCCAATGCCGCCTGCGCTGCTCTGGACAAGAAGCAGAAGAACTTTGACAAGGTCTTTTGGGCTGCAGCCCTGGCACTGCTGGGCAGAGCATCCCCCGGCATGGCCACATCCCTCCTCACACCCCCTTTCTCCTCAGATCCTGGCAGAATGGAAGCAGAAGTATGAGGAAACGCAGGCTGAGCTGGAGGCCTCCCAGAAGGAGTCTCGCTCGCTCAGCACGGAGCTGTTCAAGATGAAGAATGCCTATGAGGAGTCCTTGGACCACCTGGAAACAATGAAGCGGGAGAACAAGAACTTGCAGCGTAAGTCCCTGGCCCTCTGCTCCGGGAGGGGCTTTCTCCCAAGCTGAGCATTGCTCAGGGGGCTGTGCCTGCAGGGCTGCAAAGGTGCCTGTCCCCCTGGTGGGACAGGGCCCTTCCCATTCTGCTCTGGGCCTGAGCAAGACATTGGTCTTTGTTCCCACAGAGGAGATTTCCGACCTCACCGAGCAGATTGCGGAGGGAGGAAAGGCAATTCACGAGCTGGAGAAAGTCAAGAAGCAAATTGAGCAGGAGAAAGCTGAAATCCAGGCTGCTCTGGAGGAAGCTGAGGTACCCAGCCGTAATTATTGGTGTCTGCACTAAATGGAGGAGCAGTGAAGAAACAATGCTAAAAAGGCCTTGGTTCTGCTCTGTTCTGGTTGGGGAGAGCAGCCAGCTGAGATTTCCTGGAATATTCTCCAATTGCCTAGAAAGCAAGCAGGAGGTTTATCAGTGTTCCCCATGCTTGTGTCCACTTGTCCAGGCCTCTCTGGAACATGAAGAGGGGAAGATCCTGCGCCTGCAGCTTGAGCTCAACCAGGTGAAGTCTGAGATTGACAGGAAGATAGCAGAGAAAGATGAGGAGATCGACCAGATGAAGAGAAACCACCTCAGAATTGTAGAGTCTATGCAAAGCACCCTGGACGCTGAGATCAGGAGCAGGAATGAAGCCCTGAGGCTGAAGAAGAAGATGGAGGGAGACCTCAATGAAATGGAGATCCAGCTCAGCCATGCCAACCGTGTGGCTGCAGAGGCACAAAAGAACTTGAGAAACACCCAGGGAGTGCTCAAGGTCTGTTCAGCAAAGCTACAGGAAGAGAAATTGATCCCTGACAAGTGCATGCTGACACCATGTAATTCCTCATCTCTCTTACAGGACACCCAGCTTCACTTGGACGATGCTCTCAGGACCCAGGATGACCTGAAGGAGCAGGTGGCCATGGTGGAGCGCAGAGCAAACCTGCTGCAGGCTGAAGTGGAGGAGCTACGGGCAGCCCTGGAGCAGACGGAGCGGTCGAGGAAAGTGGCTGAGCAGGAGCTCCTGGATGCCACTGAACGTGTGCAGCTCCTCCACACTCAGGCAAGTTCTAGAGTTGAATACCTATAACACCTACAGTTCTTAGAGAATTGAAATGATCAGTAGCTTGGTTTTCCTTTTTTAATTGTATTATGTGAATTACTCTTCAGCAGTCTACCATTGTCATTTATTAGCAGTGTGTATTTTTCATATAAAACTGTATTAAAACCATAAATAAAAATAGGCAATTTGATTTCTCTAAATATGGTATAAAGTAACTGGATAAAATACCGTGTCTTTTTCTTCAACAGAACACCAGCTTGATCAACACCAAGAAGAAGCTGGAGACGGACATTTCTCAGATTCAGAGCGAAATGGAGGATACGATCCAGGAAGCCCGCAATGCTGAAGAGAAGGCCAAGAAGGCCATCACAGATGTGAGTCGGGGCTCCTTTCATTGCTGATGGTCAGTGTATTCTCCCCAAAATGTCTCCAGCCCCACAACTCACCTGTTGCTCTGCTCAGGCGGCCATGATGGCAGAAGAGCTGAAGAAGGAGCAGGACACCAGTGCCCACCTGGAGAGGATGAAGAAGAACCTGGACCAGACGGTGAAGGACCTGCAGCACCGTCTGGAAGAGGCCGAGCAGTTGGCCCTGAAGGGAGGCAAGAAGCAAATCCAGAAGCTGGAGGCCAGGGTGAGCAGGGCTGTGCTGGTGCATGAGTGACCCTGTCCCTTGGAGAGACACCCCAGGGAAGCTGCAGGGATGGGCTCCTCATTGCAGGTGCGGGAGCTGGAAGGGGAGGTCGATGCTGAGCAGAAGCGCAGCGCTGAAGCCGTGAAGGGTGTGCGCAAGTACGAGAGGAGGGTGAAGGAACTCACCTACCAGGTAATGGCCCTGTGGGCATATGCAAAAAGTGTTTGCACCTGACTGCCAAGGGGCATTGCTACCTGCCATAGTGGGGGAACCAACTCACTCTCTTTCCTGTTTGCCAACTGCTTTAGTCTGAGGAAGACAGGAAGAATATTCTCAGGCTGCAGGATCTGGTGGACAAGCTGCAAATGAAGGTGAAATCCTACAAGAGACAATCTGAGGAGGCTGTAAGTATCACTCTGAGTGCTTGGCAAGAACTACTTTCCCAGACAGTAGCTTGGCCACTGAGGAGATGAATAGAAGAAAGTTGGAAGGTGCCACTGCTTGATAATGGAGTTCTTCAAGTTCTCTGAAAGGCTCCTAAGTCAGCCTTGCCTTGGAGAACAAAATCAGTGAGCCACTAACAAGACTAAGAAGAGAGCAAATGCACACAGCATTTGTTGCATTAGGACAACAAAGCGGCCTGTAAGAAGGAATCTTATTGAGGGTAAGGATAGTATAGCATACTAAGAAACTTTGAAAATAACTTCGTTTCAGATTTTTGATAGCAGACAGAGAAGGTGTTGGAAGTGTCCTCCCAAGCCACTTTGTGTTCAGCTCTTAGAACTGTGCAAGGACCCTTTGCCTGTTTCTGGGCGTGCAGCAGTCAGGGAGGAACTGAGGGAATCCTGCAGCCCCTGAATTTACTATTGTCTGAGCGTGGCTTCTTCACTGTGGCAAACAGTCCAGCCCAGACAAGGGCTTCTGGACTCAGTGAAGGGGACTGTGAGAGGGGCACTGAGGAGCTCTCAAGGACCTCACTTGTGAGACTCACCTATAAGCTGTGGTGGGTGGTGGATGGAGCTTTGTGCCCTCCCCTAGGCCAAGGCACAGGAGCAGCGACACCCCTGCCCTGAGCTCCTCACCACCAACTCCTTCTCTCTCCCAGGAGCAGCTCTCCAATGTCAACCTCTCCAAGTTCCGCAAGATCCAGCACGAGCTGGAGGAAGCCGAGGAACGGGCTGACATTGCAGAGTCCCAGGTCAACAAGCTCCGAGCCAAGAGTCGGGAGTTTCATAGGAGGATAGAAGAGGAAGAATGAGATTGTCATGAGGTACAAAGTGACCTGCGGGCTGCACAAAATGTGAACCCTCTGTCACTTCTGTCTGCAATGTCCTCACCTCAGTGTCTAGTGAATAAAGCGTAGATTCCTCTGCACACACCATGACCAGTGCCTTCTCTGGGTTTTGTTTTCTCAATTGTTCTTGGGATATTGCATTGCAGAGCAAGATTCCTTACTTGCTCCTGGTTAGGAGAGGGGACCTGATGCAAATGTGGGACTGAGGACCTGCCATTCCTGTGGAGACTCCTGATAATCCAGCCTGCGCTCTCTTTTGTCTCCAGCAGCTCCTTGTCTTGCTCCTGCCTTCACATGCTCCTAATGCTTCTCCTATTGTCCTTTCAGCACAACTTCCTTCCCAGGGGAGAGGCAAGAGAGGGTGATCCCTGTCCTTTTTCCTTTCCCTGCCCACGTTTCTGATGCTGGCACTCACAAACCCTAAACACCCATCCCTAAGTAAGCAGAAGTTACAGTGCACTGCACCGTCAAGGACTAACAGTTCCTTGCCAATTTGAGTCACTGGGAGCACGGTTACAGCACACTGACAGTGTCCCTACATTGTGCCATCTCCCTTACCCTGGATTCCCTCAGCTGCTGCCACCACCTGCTCCCAGTTTCCCTTTAGTGGGCAAACAGCTGAGTCCTGCCTGGGGCCCGTGTTGGAAGGACTCTCCCTTAGCACCCACCTCTCACACAGCACGTGCACCAACACACCTCCTCAGCCATCACCTCAGAGGTCAGCCTTGGCACCTCCTGCACAACAGGCTGTGGCACTGTCTCAGACAAGAGAAAAGAAGAAAATGGATGGGTGCAGCCCTCCATTCCTTCCTGCCATTACTGGCCCTTGAGAGCATTGGTGAGCAGAACCTCTGTCAGTGCTGTGTCTCTGCAGAGAGCAAGGGGAGATGGTTCTTTAGGGGCACACCTCAGCCTTCAAGCACAAAGACCTTAAGAAAGCCACCTAAGACTTGGCCAGACTAGTCCTCTATGACAATGTCTCATGAGCAGCCTGCATTGATCTGCCACCACAGGCAGGGCCTCTTGGCCTGAGCCTTTGCCTGCCTAAGCCCACCTGTGAGCTGACTGCTCCTCTTGGGTGGCAGTCCCACCTGCAGGCATCTCCAAAGCTTCAGGTGGGGCTGGGTAGAGTCTAGATGGCACACAACGTCCCTGTTAGCTGGAAGGGCTGGTGCAAGCATTAACTTTGGAGACTCTCTGAAACTCTGCTCTACAGACCCTACACCATCCTTTGCCTCCCACTGCCTGCACTGAGGAAGCTTGAGGATGTGTCACCAGAACGAAGGAATGCAACCAGCAAAGCCAGGCAGAGGAAGAGAGGAGTGAGCCCTGGCCCTACTGGCAAGTGGAACACCTGGAGAGTTTCTTTGATAAGTTGTCCAAAAGCACTGTCTCAGAGGGCACCGGTGGGCAAAGACAGTCAAGTCACTGAAGAAGCAGGTCTCACATCAAGGAGTATAACTGTCTGTTCTGACTGACCACAGCCTTCTTTAGACTGTTTCTGCCTCCAGCCTCCTGCCCCTTTCCCTTGCCCCCAGTGACGTGCCCTCTGGTATCTCTCCAGCTCTCACGGGTGCGGCTGAAAATGAAGCAGGCAGCTACGTGAAGACATCAGGTGTCTCCTTCCCTCCGCAAGGACTCAAGCCCAAAATAGCCCTGCTCTCCTAAGACTCCTGCTCAGGGTCATGCCTGTCTGGGGGGATGATTCACTTCCACTAATAGTGCCTGAGACATTCCTGGGAGGGTAGGCTGCCTTCTGTGTCTCAGTGCCACATGCTGCCGTGGAGGAGCTGGACAACTGTGCTATTCTTACCCCAGGCAGACTTGCTCCAGCACAGCTCCATTCCCAGCTGAAAGGTTAAACGTCAGACTGGGGCCCGAGCGTGCTCTCCCTGGTCAGAGCTGAATGCAGAGTGGCCCCTTTGGAGGCTGTGCAAGGTGCTGTGCCGAGCCAGCACCTGGGCGCTCTCCATCCCTCCTGGGACGTGCTGTGCCCCATGAACACAACAGCTGCCCAGGTACTTCCACCACTCAGCTGGGGCTCAGTTGTGGTGGATAGGGCCATCTGCAGCCCTGCCGGCTGCGCTGCCCGGGCCATCACACACAGCACAGCCAGAGCGGGGCCATCACACACAGCACAGCCAGAGCGGGGCCATCACACACAGCACAGCCAGAGCGGGGCCATCACACACAGCACAGCCAGAGCGGGGCCATCACACACAGCACAGCCAGAGCGGGGCCATCACACACAGCACAGCCAGAGCGGGGCCATGAGCTGGGCCCGGGCTCTGCCTGTCGCCTCAGCCCTGGCGCTGCTGCTCTGACGGCGCCGGCCCCATCAGCTTCATCCTCGGCCTGGGCCTTGTCACCCGACACGGAAGGACAGAGAAGTTCCTTCAGGGATCTTTGGCAGAAAGACGGTGGAATTTTGCCGGGGGGAGCCGGGGGTGCCCGTCCCGGCCCCTTCAGTGCCAGGGAGCTGAGCGGGGCGGCCCCGATCGCCCCCTCTGCTCCAGGCCCCTCTGCCAGCGGATGGCAGCCTGGAGCCATCAGGGCCCGTCCCCTGGGAGCTGCTCCTCTGCACAGCAGCCACTCGGCCTCACTCAGCCGGGGGCTTGAAACCTGCGGCAGCTGCCGGGCCCACGCACTGCGAGCAAATCCCAGCACAAGGGCTCAAAGGCAACCAGGGCGCTCAGCCACGTCCATCTGCTCCCCCCGGGACAGGCCAAAGTCAGGTGGAATGGGCCAAAGAACATCTGGGAATGTTCCGGTCATCCATGCTGAAGAACAGACCCTGAGGTGACAGAAGCAGACACTGGTCAGTGTGCAGGGTCTCATCTGCACTGGGTGCTCTGCCCAGAAAGGAATCACGCTGGTGCTGGGAGTTTGTCAAAAGGGCAACACGCAACATCAAGGCCCTGCCACCTGTGCTGCAGGCACAGAAGTGCCCTCCAGCTCCCATGCCCGACAGTCACCTCCTTCCTCCTGCTGATCGAGGCAAAGCCTTTCCTCTCCTTCTGCCCTGGAACGTGGCAGTGAGTTACTCCCTGCTGCAGGAGGAAAGGCCTTCAGAAGGCCAAGAACACATACTTGCCTTAATTAGGTGATGTCCTTGGTTCTGCAGACCCCTTCTCCAAGGAGGAGTCTGTGCCCTTGGTGATGCAGCTACTGAGACAGTAAGAAGCTGTCCCAGCATGAGCCTGACAGAGACCTGGGTCTCGAGGGGCAGCAGACTCTGGGATAAAACACACAATGGCAGGTAAATAATATGTGAGCACCCTTTCCTGTGATTTCTGTTGCCTTTTAGAGCAGGACTATTCACTGCCACACTTGGTAACCACCACCATATTTCTGACAGAGGAACTGCCCTCTTGCCCCCACCATGACTATCAGAACTACCTCCTGTGATTATCCACATTGTTCTTACACAGCAGGTCATGAGAGCTTTTGGGACAGGTACATACAGACTCTTTGGCAGGGTGAAATGGCATCAGAATTAGAAGTAACTCTGGGAAACTGGAGCAGTTGTCTCAGATTTTTCAGAAGGAAACTGAATGAAGAGAAAGAAAGTACTTTTGGAAGATTAGACAAGATGGCTTATGGCTCTTGGATTAAGAAGGAAGTGGATGTTGTAACCCATGACAAATTAACACTGAAAATAAAAAAAAGTTATTTTGATATTTCAAGGGAATTGTTTGTTTTGTATTTGTGTTTGGATGTTATGCAGGCCTAGAATGTTTCTGTAGTAGGAAACAACTCACTGTATTGGATTGGATTGGTAATTAAGTGAATAAGAAAAACAGCATCTTTGCTTTGGATAATATATCTTGAACAAAATAAAGTTATTAAAATATCTACCATAAATTATAGACACCTTAAATATGTTACATGCCTTACTTGAAAATTATTATATTCCTTAGGATTTAAAACTTGTATCACACTTACTGGATGTTTTATTTTGCAGGTTTTTTTTTTAAGATTCTTACAACTTGCTGTAATTTTCAGTCTAAACTAATCATTTCAGAAAACTTGTGTTCTGCCTGAAGTCATATTTAGATAGATTATTCTAGTCCTACATGTTCTCCTGGGAATTACAGTGCAGTTTTATTAAGGATCAAATATATTACTTTATTAGGACACATGTAGAACACCAATGAAAAACTAAAGTTTTACTATTCTTGATTTGTGATTATCTGCTGTGTGTGGTGGGCTGGGGTGACTTTGCATTGAAGCACTAGTTTTAGAGTTGTCTGTCATGTGATCAGTACTAGTGCAAAGGCCCTGAAAAAAAATCTTGATCCATAATGGCCATAAAGAAAGACCTCTCAGAGAAAAGTTTACAATAGATGCGTAATGGGCTCAGACAGGGCAGACAAATGCTATGTTCCAGCACAAATGGCCATAAACATTTCAGACACACTTTGTCATTACAGGGAGATTCACCAGTTCCTCTGAGAGCTCCCCATCACACCCCAGGCAAGGAGGAACTCACCTGGCCCCTGAGCTTTGCTGGACAGCTCTCATGTTAGTGCTCTGACACCCCTCCAGCCCCACCATGGCAGAGACTGCTGGCAGGAGCACAGCCCAGCACACAGCAAGGCTTCGGAATCAGGGCCCAAAGGGGACAAGTCCAAGCTTAGCTACTGTGTGAGTGTGGGGTCATGGGATGGCTCTGGTCCCAGAGCCTACAAAGTTCACTGCTCCAGGAATACGTGGCAGGCTGGAAGGACTTGTCACTGAGCTGAGGAGACTGACCTGTGCCACCTGGCATGGCAGTGACCAATGAAGTGCTCATTGCACATTTAGCTGGTTAGGCTATTATTAAAATAGGGTAGTTTTGCTTAAATGCAAATTTATCCTGTCCTCCAGTGCGAGGTGTTATCTTATTCTTGAAAATGAAAATAATTTTGAGAATCCTGTTTTTTCAATGTAAATAATGAACATGGTAATTACCAGCGGAAAACGTGTTATCAAAACACTGCAAACTCTTTCTGCATTTGAGAATGTCTCGTATAATTTAGTTTTAATGTTCTGATTTGTTTTTGAAGAAAGGAGGTAAGCATTTTTTATATATATTTTTTATATAATTGCAACATTCACTTAGAGAAACAAAAGGTTAGTTGTGCAGATCTAAACAAGTCCATCTCCACGGTGTAGCCTCCCCCTGCTTCTCTTGCAATTGCAGTCAACAGAGAAACAAGACAAGTGTCTGCTAATTTTATTTCATGCTGCTGGTCTCATTTCTTCTCCTTCCATGCCACTCTCCAACTCCTTTTGCCTTTTCCTTCTCCTTCCATTGCCATCAGAGCCTATCCACCCCACTCACCTGTTCTGTAACTGAAGCTGTTCAGCTGCTTTGGCATGTGATGGAAAGGGCATCCTGAATGTCACCTCCTCGTCCAGAACCTACTGCTCACGTATCTTCCTCTGACATTTGCTGTCAAGATGGAAGGAATCTGAGTAACCATGGAAATCTCATGCACACTCAAAAGCTGTTCATCATTAAATCTAAAAGTGCTCTGAGTTAACTGTCACTAATCTCTAGCTAGTTTTCCCCTCCCTCTTCACTTTTCTTTGGCAGACTGTTACTTTTCCTCAGAGGGCAGATAGTTAGGTATCATCAGAGCAAAATAAATACATTCTTAAGTTTAAAAATATTGTTAAAACTTCAGAATGCACATCTGTTTTCCCTGTTGTGAAATCAAATAATGACTGTATCAAGCATTGCAGAAGTTAGTCTCTGAAGGACAGAACAGGATCCGAAGATCACAAGGCCTCGAGGCTCTGTCCATCCATAGCTACCCTAAGCCACAGGAGGTTCTGAACAGCCACAGGCTCAAAGGTCACTCATGTTCTGTCTCTGCAGTGGCTCAACCAGGTTAGTCAGTCTTTTATTTGTTAGGCTTAACACTGGCTTTTCCCTAGACTTAATCCTCAAATTTTTTCCTGTCCATCCTTTTTAGCACTCCTCATCCAGACTAATAGCTCAAGTCTCTGAAGGACACATCTTACCCAGATAAATCACAATTACCCAGACTAAATACGGTATGCCAGGAACAGAGAAAGTACTCATGGTATTTCATTTAATTCAACACGACATCTGCCTTTCAATAGAATTAAAAGAACTTTTTATGTGAAAATCATCCTTACCATCTCCAGGTTCCAGTGCCCAGGCACATCTTAGCAGAAGTGTCAGAATGAGAAGCTTTGCACCAGAGAATTAGTGTTCTGGCATTTCTCCTGGTCTCATGCCAGCATTCCTGAGAGGTCTTGTTCTACCCAGGGATCTTCAGTATGAGGCTACACATTCCTTATCGGTCCACAGGCACAAAGATCCCTCTTGGCATGTTTTATAAATATTAACAGCATAGCTGAGAATAGCATTTGCAAGCTGCAAATCCTACTGGGAATTGTTTTCAAGATTACTGTAAAACTAATATTAAGCAGTAAAAAGTGCTGAACATCTTTCTTTAAAAATAAACAAGAAACTTGGGTGCTTATCTTAGCATTTTCTGAGAAATTCAGCATATGAGACAACTCCTTCTGGTGTATGTTGATAATTTCATTACTACAGTTAAAGCCTTCCCTTATTCCTGCACTCTCATTCAGAAGATATGGGTAACCCTGTCCATTTTCCAAATATGTGATAATAACCTATTTTGGCAAAAATAAGAAATGTATATGTAGCATTTGGATTAGTTTTGTTCTATTGGTTCAGTTTATTAAAAGTGATCTGTTACTATAACCAGAAGGGAGAGAATGAATTAAAAGGGGCATGTCCAAGGAAGAGAATGGAGCTGGGAAGGGGCTGGAGCAGCAGGAGGGACTGAGGGAGCTGGGGGGGCTCAGCCTGGAGAAAAGGAGGCTCAGGGGGGACCTTCTGGCTCTGCAATCCCTGACAGGAGGGGGGAGCTGGGGGGGTCGGGCTCTGCTCCCAGGGAACAGGGACAGGAGGAGAGGGAACGGCCTCAGGCTGTGCCAGGGGAGGGGCAGGTGGGACATCAGGAGGAATTTCTCCACAGAAAGGGTGGTCAAGCATTGGGAAGAGATCTGGACATGGGGGCTTTCAGCAGACTGCTCAGAACAGCAGGGAGTACACACACAGCCAGGCCTCAAAAGCATCAGCTAGAAGGTTGTCCAACAGACTGGAAGGGTTTGCAGAGCTTGCTAAACCCAGACAACTAAAACTTCCACAGCTGAAACCAATACAAGAGAAAAGAACCTGGTCCAGAAGAACACAAAGGTCAAGGAGAATTTTTTATTGTATGCTTTTTCACTTGGATTTTTTTTAATTATTATTATTATTTTTTTTTTTTAGTGGCAGACATAGGCCTCTCATCTGTATCTGCTGGCCTAACTGGGTTTTTCTTCCAGATCCCCAGGTCCTTTCTGCTCTGTGGTTGGCAGAGGTTCTGGCAGAGGTGATCTGAAACATCAGAAAAAATTGAAAAGTTACTGTTTAATTATTTTGTTTCAGTACAAGGGGTAAGATACTAAACCCGTGGCATAAATTTATGTTGCCATACCTAGAGAGGAATTACAGTTAACCTGTGAAAAGAACATACAAACATGAAAAGCATCAGTAAAGATCATTTGTTGCAATATTTTGGTGATAAGCCCTCCATTGTTGTTTTCAATGATGTCTTTCAATTTTTAGGATTTTAAGCTTTTTGTAGATTTTAATGTAGCTGTATGGTCTGTCACACTTTAGAATTGTAATTAACGCTCACCAAACCCTATTCCCTGTTTCATATTGAATTTTCTAAATTCTTTAGGCTTGTTCAGGCTCCTCTCCAGGTAGAACTGTAGTAAACACCTTCTGTTTAAGAACATTTGCACCCCAGGCCTGAACAACAGGATACCATCATAGTCAAAGCAACTTTCAAGCCCGGAACCTTGGAGAGACTCCAAAGACACGCTATGAAGAGAAAGATGAGGAAGAAAGGGGTCTTAGGACCTTGGACTCAATTTCCAGGGAGGTGTGCCCAGGTGGCAGATCTGGGCCAGGGTAGTTCTCGGTTCGGACCATAAATCGTGGAACCTCTGGACATGAGCACACACGCCTTGTTTGTACTCCCAAGGCCTTCATTAAAGACCTGCTCTATTATCTCTACAAATTAGCCTGGTGAGGTTTTTTGGCTCCCCATCATTAGGCAACACAATAAGTTTATATTAGAACAGGTATATATTTCAAGCAGACTTAGCAAAGGAATTTAAAAGTATTAGACACAGAACTTACTGTGCATTTCTGCTATGGAAACCCAGCTGTTCCCTGCAGTAGGCGCTTCTGAATAATATGAGCCAATATAATAACAAGATGCGGTGTCCGGTGGTGTCATGGGCAATCCAGACACAGCTCTTTCTCCAGCAGAACTCTCCAGAGGAGTGGGAAGGGAATGAACTGTGAGCTGCCAATCGATGGTGCCCTGTATTGTTTGCAAGTCAGGGTTTATGTGCCATTGCTTCTCTCAGAGCTGCCATTCAAGTCCACCATGAGAAGATGAAGGGATGTAGGATTTCTGTTATGTGTCAGCAGAAACCAGGCTTAAATCAAACTGAGGTTGGGAGCTCCTTGGGAGCAGAGGGCTAGGAAGGCAAAATACCTTTTTTCCTTTCTTATGCTCTGCCACAGCTTTTCCATTTCTTCCTCTTGCTGGATCTGACACCTTCCTACCCAGCCAGGCAGGTTTGTTGTTCCTAGGAACAGCTATCACCTGCAAGGAACACCTTCAGGAGAGGTGTCAGGATATAGATGTCCAAACATCACACTTGAATCCATCTTGAAGCCCTAGAGCTGCACCTGAGTGGCTCAGTGGAGGAAGCACTTGCACCTTCAGCAGGCTTTTTTGGAAGTTGTGTTACTCTGTTGGTCGTATGAGATGTTTCTGAATGACTTGTGCTTGATGTTTTCAACCCCAAAAAGTGGACAACAGCCTTTCACACACACAGTCTGAACAGGATTCTGTTTGTATACATGTAGGACAATGAGTGTCTTTATATTCAGGTCAGAAATCACTGTTGGCTGTATTTGCTCTGGAGAAAGCCCTTGGGCCTCAGGCTCTCAGTGAGGGAGTCACAAAGAAACATCCAAATATGAAAATTATGCAGAAAGCCAGTACAAAATGACATTACATGGACAGACAGAGTTTTAGCAAGGTGTAGTGGGTTGACCCTGGCCAGATGCTAGGTACCCACTAAAGCCACTCTCTCACTCTCCCTCTGCAACTGGACAGCTAAGGATTCATGAGTGGAGATAAGAGCAGGGAGAGGTCAGTGACTGATCACCTGCACGGGCAAAACAGACTCAAACTGGGGATAGTATGATATTTATTACTGACAGGATAAAAGCCAAAGAGTGAGAAATAAAACAGTCTGAAAAACACCTTCCCCCCACCCCTCCTTCCATGTTCTCCCTCCTCCCCCCAGCAGTACAGGGGGACGGCAATGGGGGTTACAGTCAGTTGTTGTTTCTGTCACTGCTCAGGGAAAGGATTTGGATCCTTCCCTGCTCCCATGGGGTCCCTCCCAGGGAAGACAGTCCTGGATGGACCTCTGCAGTGAGTCCATCCCTCGGGCAGCAGCTCTTCCCACCCTGCTGTCCCGTGGGTCCCTCCTCCATGGGGTCAGTCCTTCAGGGATGAGCTGACCCGGCGTGGGTCCCCCACAGGGGCCACGAGTCCTGCCCGGGAAAAACCTGCTCCAGCCTGGGCTTCCCTCTGCACGGGCTGCAGGTCCCTGCCAGGACCTGCTCCATCCTGGGTCTGCCCCGGGGTCACAGCCTCCTTCCTGCATCCCCCTGCTCCAGCGTGGGAGCCTCCAGGGGCTGCAGGGGGGTCTCTGCACCCCGATGCTCCCCCAGGGGCTGCAGGGGGGTCTCTGCACCCCGATGCTCCCCCAGGGGCTGCAGGGGGGTCTCTGCACCCCGATGCTCCCCCAGGGGCTGCAGGGGGGTCTCTGAACCCCGGTGCTCCCCCAGGGGCTGCAGGGGGGTCTCTGCACCCCGGTGCTCCCCCAGGGGCTGCAGGGCCTGGAGCACCTCCTGCCCCTCCTTCTGCTCCGCCCTTGGGGTCTGCATTGCTGTTCCCACCTTCCCACTCCGCTCTTCCCTGGCTGCAATTCCTTCTGGCCCTAAATCTGTTATCCCAGAGCTGTTCCTGTTGCTCCTGATGGGCTCGGCCTTGGCCAGCGGTGGGGAGTCCATCCTGGAGCAGCTGGCATTGGCTCCATGGGAGCAGGGGAAGCTTCTGGCAGCTTCCAACAGAAGCCACCCCTATAGCCCCCACCCCCCGCTACCAAAACCCGACCACAGAAACCCACTACACAAGGATTTCTCATTGTCCTGAACTGCTTTTTTACTCTGTTGCAATGAAGTGTAGTGCCAGGACAAGTCTCACCAGGTGGGACTGCACAGCCTGCACTGCACTCCTCTGTCACTCACACAGAACACACTGCTCTCTGCAGTGTGGGACTGCAGCAGTCTTGCAAATCTGCATGGAAGAGGACAAGATTTCATCACAATTCTCAACTTTCATCTCCAAAATATGCAGCTTCTGTTGGGACTTTTTCTGAGACTGAAAAAGAAACGTTAAAAAGTATAGAGAAAAGTGTTAGTCAGAAATTAAAGAACTGTCCATTTTAAAATTAATGAGTTTGTCTCATGGATTCCTATAGGAGTGACAGCTGAGATTAGTTCAAGCCCTTTCCATTCAAGGAAATCTTTTGCTGCATCAGCTACTCATATACAATGCACCCACATTACTGCATCTTCTCTCTCCGCTGCCAGTCCTTACTCACTCATATATTTTTCTTCTCTTTACATCCCCTATCTCTAACCCTTCTCAGTTTCCCCACTGAGTGTGTTTCTCATCCTTCTCGCCCTCATCCATCATGATGTGTCCTTGGAGGTCCATGAGCCCTTTCTCAGCCCAGGCACGGGGTGGGACAGACTCACACACGCTGCTCCTCTGCCCTCCCATTGCATTTAGGCTTAGTCTATGCAGGCCCATGGTCTGTCAGAGGAGCAGGACATCTGTGCAGGTCCTGCACATTCCTGGTGCCTGCTGTGGCTTTGAGCGCCTCTCAGTTCCTGGTCAGGCCATCAGGGACCCCAATCACCTGAGGAGGAGCTGAAGTGGCCCCAGGCACAGGGGACACTGCAATCTGTGTAGGCACCTGAGCCTGCTCTCCAGAACATCGACCCACAGCAGGAGGTTTCCTGCTGGAGCAGAACTGAGCAGCTCTGAGCTCTCTCCAGCCTCCCAGGGCTCACTAGCAGGGGTTGTTTGCTTTATCCTGTGAGCTTTATGCTGTTAGGGAAATAAGGAAGTCACTTGGAGTCCCGCTTTTAATCTAGTGGCAGTAGTAATTTTCTTATTTGCACCCAATTTCAGTCTGCAATGCATGTTGTTATCCCCCTGAATCTCTTTCTAGCTGCATCTTTCCCATGCCATACCATTCTGAAGCAGTAAAATCTTGCAAGGCCTAAATCAGAGGACATGTTCATCATATAAGTATAATCAGTGTTATGTTGGAAACTACTGATGCTTATTGACTTAAATGAATTATCCCCAAAGATACAGTCAGTATGAAAGAAATGCCATAATAACCAATCTTCAGGAAAAGTTACAGAACTCAAAACTCAGGAGTCACAATTTCTCAACACAAGGCAGGATGTGAAAGTTCCCTTATGAATCTACAAGTTAGGACTTATTAATCTACTGCCCTCTGAGTGAATGCCCCAGTGGATTAACAAATATCCCCAAGACATGTCTGAAATTGTTAGGACTGTACTGGGAAATAAGTGAAAAATGGAAACTAATGAGACTGCCAAAGGCAGTTGATGAGCATATAAAAATCATAAATTGAACAGAATTTCACTGTTGCACCATATGAAAGAGGAAACAGGACCTCTCATTTTATATTCTACCATAGTGGAATTGCTGGCTGCCAGAGGGCAACCTGTTTATAGTAAGACAAGATGCAAAGGCCTTCTTAGCCAAATGTAAGAAGTCAGCAGTGTTCTGTTCCTGTTCAATCCTCTTTTTTCAAGTTGTAAAACAGAATGGATGAGTACTGTATGAAGATCTGGTCACTCTTTTCCTAGATTTATTTTTGGCCGTAGATTCTGTCACCTCAACAAGGATCATGGGGCTTCTTACACTAATGATCCCATTGAAACCCATGGATAAAAGTAACGAAGAAGGATGTGAAATTTATTCCATAGTGGAATGTTATAAACTCAAGTCTCCAGTACAAAATGCAAATCTAAAACCCAGTGTGAGATTTTGCCTGGCCATAGGCTGGAAATCTGTGTCTATGTCTGTACATATTTTCACTTAGAATGTGACATGTTGCTAAGTATTCTCTCTCTCTCTGCCTGTTAACACAGTTTCTGATGGAAGAGAAGTCATATCTTGAGAGCTGGCAGAGAGTGAGGCAGCTGCCTGATGTCTTTCTCAAGATGCTTTATTTTTAGCATGCTTGAGTCTCTTCTTCATGGGAAATGTCAGCATTGCAACACCTTGCCCAGGCCAGTTTCCTCTGTCATCTGGTTGGCAAAGCTAAGCCTGTGCCTTGACTCCTCCTCTTTCAGCCATGCCCTTCATCACCACCAACCCTTACGATTTCCACGCACCAGTCAAGGGGAGCTCATCACTGATGCCCAGGAGGAGCTGGTGCCTACAAATACTAGTGCTATACAGAGATTATTTTAAATGGGATTGTTAAGGTTTTTAGACAATGCTTTTACTTCATACCTTTGATAGCATTGAGTCATGACATCCTGGGTTTCACTGCTGATAGGAAAACAGCCACCTACAAGCTGACAGGGGCTGTTACACACTATGGGAACCTGAAGTTCAAGCAGAAACAATGGCAGGACCAGGCAGAGGTGCATGGCATAGAAAATCCTTAGCAACTAACCTTTTAATAAAGAAATCACTTTTGTGAAATACGTTTTTTTTTTTTCAGACAGGACAAAAGCTATTGCTTAATCATGTGAAAACTAAAGAATGTTTCTTTTAGTGTACATGAATCTGTGAACCTGATTCTCTGCTCCCTGGCATCTCTTACTAAATGGTGCTCCTTCAGTTTGTTTTTTGATGGGATATTTTCATGCATTTTACCATTTGGCATGCAGAGAGTTTTGACAAGGTTTTTAGAAAACAAAATGTCCCTAGTTTCATACATAGGCTCTAGACCTTGCTTTGTTATGTATATACTTCTCCTAATGGCAGTAAAGACCATGGGCTATCGAAATACAAGAGCTTTCTTAGACTGTGACTAAGAAGTCTGGTTGTAATCTTAATGACTTTTTAAAGTGAAAGTTATTAAAATAACTCATTTATAAATGCAGTTAAAATATCCAAGGAAGGTTTTCTTACTGATAACTGCATTCAGAAAAATAGCAATATTGGCTTTCATGGCGTTTCTGTATTCAGTGTTGATTTCGACACTAGATCAAAAGATTTGCAATCAAGAATTTTGAGCATTGATGGTATTTCTGACACACAGACACACAATGCTTGAGTTCCAGTCCATGTCCAAAGATCAATATTTTCTTTGTCTCTCTTGTCTTTCAATTGCTGACAAGGGTGATGGGTCTGTTCTAAGCCGAGATGCTCTGATCCTGTGTTATACTCAAATCAAAGTTGGGAATGAATTTGTGACCAAAGGTCAAACTATGGAGGAAGTAAAATACAGGAATACATAGTAAAATACTAGGAGTACATGGTTAGAATTTCTCTTCAGAAATCTATAATTTGTTAATATTTCTCTGTGCAGTGACTTTGTGTATTTTCCTTTTGTTTCAGTCACACCTTTGTCAAAGTCTGTTCCTGTGGATGGTTGTTCTCATCAGCCAACAGCTGGACACAAAGCAGCCCAGGCAGTACTTCATTGGTGTGCTGGACATTGCTGGCTTCAAGATCTTTGATGTAAGGAACAGAGGCTTCCCAACATCTTCATGGAAGGAAAAATGGTTGTGAAGAAAATTCTAAGACTCCTTTCATGAAGAGCCAATTGTGCCTGACTAATCTAGTGGCCTTCTACCATGGAGTGACTGCTTTAGTGGACAAGGGAAAGCAACTGAGGTCATCAGCCTGGACTTCTATGAGGCCTCTGATATGGTCCCTCACAACATCCTTGCCAGTAAATTGCAGAGCTGAGGTTCCAATAGATGGACTGTTAGATGGATAAGGAATTGGCTGTGTAGCTGCATCCAAGAAGTTATAGTTCAAGACTGAATTTCCAAGTGGAAATCAGTGGTGTCCCTCAGGGGTTCATACTGGAATCAATACTATTTGGTATCTTCATTAATGACATATTGAACTCTATTTAGCAAGGGAAGAGAAAAGAGTTGAAATCACTGGAGAAGAGCCAGGGGCTGCTGAGGCTTTACCCAGAGACAGGGAAACACCACTGTATTGTCTTAAAGGAATGAGGGCAAACTCCTCTAACAGGGGATGTGGCCCAGCTGAAGCACCTCTCAACCAGTGTCACAGTGTGGGAAACCAACAGAAGGAACTGGTTGCCACTGCCCAGGTGGGCACTATGGCCTGATTGCTACCACAGAAACTTGTTGGGATGGATTGTGTGATTGGAATGCTGTGACTGAAAGCTATAACTGCTCAGAATGGACAGTCAAGGAAGGAGAGGTGAGAGATTGCCCTGATGAGATGCATCCCCACATCCTGAGGGAACTGGCAGATGAAGAGGCTAAGCCACTATCCATCACACTTGAGAAGTCATGGCTGTCTGATAAAGTTCCCACTGATTGAAAAAAGGAAAACATAACCCTCACTTTTAAAAAGGGGCAAAAGGAAGACCAAGGGAATTACAGGTCAGTGAATCTCACCTTTGTGCATGGCAAGATTGTGGAGCAGATCCTCCTGGAAAATGTGCTATGGTACATTGTCTGGATGATCACATTCAAAGAGCTGTGACTTGAATTTAATGTGGAGATGAGTGACAAGTGGTGTCCCCCAGGGCTTTGTTTTGAGATCTGCATTATTTAACATCTTTGTCAGGGGCATGCACACTGATGTGCCCTATCAGCAAGTCTGCTGGTGACACCAAGCCATGTGTTGAGGTCAACACATTGGAGAGAAAGTAGATTCTGGTTTGATATAGGAGTGACATTTGTTAAGACAAGGCCTGTGAGACACTGGAACAGACTGGCCCCAGATTGCAGGAATGCCCCATCACTGGAAGTGTGCAAGCTCAAGCTGAATGGGGCTTTTGAGCAACCTCACCCGGTCGGAGATCCCCCTGCCCAGCAGCAGTCTTGCACTAGATTGATTATTCTTTTAACGCCCCTTCCAACCCAAACCATTCTGTGGTGCTGTCCTCTAAGGTCTGTATGTCCAAGGGAGTCTGAGAGACAGTCAGTCCATTGCCCAGAGAGACAGGGCTTCTGCTGTGCCCCTGCACTCGCTGTTTTACACAGGTTGTTTCTGGGCTCCTCCTGGGCAGGACAAAGGGTGTTTCCCTCAGCCTCCCCCCAGCACTGCCCAGGGAGCCCACAGGGAGCCCCAGTTTTGAACTTCAAGGAAGTGTGTGCTTCTCCTTGGAACAAGCTGTTCATGCCCAGGCCACTGCTTGGTGCTGGATCTCCTTGGATCACAGGCACCATTTTTTCTGACCTTGCCCCTGTGCTCTTCACTGATCTTGATCCTCTGAGCTCTTTTAGCAATCAAAATGCCAATGATGAGAGGAAGAGCGTGTTTAGAACTGACACTGTTTAAAGCAGTTCAAGTGACAGTACAAGATATTTGTGATGTGTAAGTGCTGGACTGAGGATATATCAGAATTGCACGACAGTTATGCAGCAAAAGTCTGCCTTGAGTCCAGGAGGAAATCACTGGAAATGCAGCAGTATAATCTATTGGTCCTACATCCAAGTTCTCCAAGTGCTGTGACTAATTGAGATTCTGTCCTTATGTTTCTAGACAAATTATTTATAGTGAATACATTCACAGCATTGGTAAGATACAAAACATTTCTAATTATATCTCGTCAAATCAAATGATAATTATGCCCTTAGTTCAGTTTGCCAGACAATGCTTTGCCAAAGAATGTTTGGCAAAAAATGTTTTGACCGAAGAAAGAGGAAGAATCCAGAGCATCTGCCAACCAGACTCTATAAAAGTGTCTTTGCAGTGCTCTGCCCTGTCTCCTAGAACAGTTTCAAGGTAAGTGCACTGTGTCTAGTGATTTGCTGAAATCAGGTATCCCCTGTTATTGCATATTATGCAATATATTTTTCCCTTTGAAACTGGTCTTGAACTAAGTTTTTCCATCTGCTTTCAAGGCAGTCATATATTTTCTATCTATACTCGTATTTTTTTTTAATTTCATATTAGAATAACAGCGTTCATTAAATGTATTTAATATTCTCAAATAAGACAGTACAACCCATAAAGCCAAAGTACAGTGTCATAAGAATCAAATAACAGGAATTTAAAAAGGGTTATCTATATTAATCAAAGATGAAACAATATTTTTCTCTTCTGGGTTTAAATCATTAAATACAAGGAAGACAAATTTTGCCAGTTTTAGTAATTCTAGTATGTGCTTAATTTGAAAGCATTGGAAAAGATGTCCTTGCAAGCAAAATACATTAATGATCTATGGATATTACATTTGTATTGTCCCTCAGGGTTCTCTGCTGACGTGCCTTCAACAAAGTGCAGACATGGCGTCTGCAGATGCTGAGTTGGCCATCTTTGGGGAGGCAGCTCCTTACCTCCGAAAATCAGAAAAGGAGAGAATCGAGGCCCAGAACAAGCCTTTCGATGCCAAGACATCTGTCTTTGTGGTTCATCCTAAAGAATCCTTTGTAAAAGGGAAAATTGAGAGCAGGGAATCAGGGAAAGTCACTGTCAAGACTGAAGGGGGAGAGGTGAGTAAAATGCAAGATTTACAAATACAATTTAATTCCCACTCTCAATTCTTAAATAACATACATGAACCTCTCTATTCTTTGGCAGACCCTGACTGTGAAGGAAGATCAAATCTTCTCCATGAACCCTCCCAAGTACGACAAAATCGAGGACATGGCCATGATGACCCACCTCCACGAACCCGCTGTGCTGTACAACCTCAAAGAGCGTTACGCAGCCTGGATGATCTACGTAAGTGGCAGCAGCAGCTTCCTTTGGGCAGCTGCAGGAACTGCTCTGCCAGGCCCAGGGGAAGCCAACGTGCTGTGTCCCTTCCTGGCAGACCTACTCGGGTCTCTTCTGCGTCACTGTCAACCCCTACAAGTGGCTGCCCGTGTACAACCCGGAGGTGGTGTTGGCCTACCGAGGCAAGAAGCGCCAGGAGGCCCCTCCACACATCTTCTCCATCTCTGACAACGCCTATCAGTTCATGCTGACTGGTGAGTTACTCGGTTTTCTTTACAATTACTTGGCTGTGAACACTTGCAGAAAGGAAAAAGAAGTCTTTTCACTGCATCGTTTAGTTTAATTTCATTGTGAGGGTGATGTTCTCTAATCATCGAAAATGGTGAGATTTTCCCTTGCTTGAGAAGGATTGGGTTAGAGACTATTTAGTCAAACCTCATGTCCACAAATCCTTGGGCCCTGATGGGAACTGAAGGACACCACATCTTGGCCTCTCTCATTCATCTTTGAATGGTCATGGCAGTCAGGAGAGGATTGTGAGGATCAGGAAAAAGCAAATGTCACAAGAGTCTTCAAAAAAGGCAAGAGGGAAGATCCAACGAACTGCAGGCATGTCAGCCTCACCTTAATTCCTGGAAAGGTGTTAGAACTGCTCATCCTGGAGGCCATCTCTAAGAATAAGGAATACGATAAGATGGTCAGGAGTAGTAAGCGTGGATTCACCAAATGGAAATCATGCTTACCTGACCTGATTGCCTTCTACACTGGGATGGCTGCACGCAGGGGTGAGGGTGAGCAGTAGATGTTGTGCACCTGGACTTCTGCAAGGGTTTTGACACTGTTGCCAATGATACCCTCATAGGCAAGCTCAGGAAGAGCAGGCTGGACAAGTGGATGGTGGATTGAGTACTGTGAGAATGGCAAGTCTCAGAGGGCTGCAATAGTGGCTCAGAGTCTAGTTGGAGGTCTGTCAATTGTGGTGTCCCCCATGGGACAATACTGGGCCCAGCACTGTTTAACTAATTCATCAATGACTTGGATGAGGGGGTAGATGCCTTCTCTACAAGTTAGCTGATGACACAAAGCTGGGAGTAGTGACTGATTCCCCCGAGGGCTGTGTATGTTGTAGAGATGGGCAGAGAGGACCTGTCAGAAATTCAACACAATGGGTTCAGGGCCCTGCACCTGTGAAGCAACAACCCCATACACCAGCACAGGCTGGGGGCTGATCTGGTGAAAGCAGCTCTGCGAGGGACCTGGGGCTCATGCTGGAAAACAAGCTGTCCATGAGCCAGCAGTGCACCCAGTAAGATTCACTTCTGTAGAAGTCAAACCACCAGCAGTTTCTAAATCAACTACTGGACATGTCAATTTATGTGACTTATGAAGACACAGAAAAAAAGATGCACTCTTTCAAAAGACAAGTCTTGCCTTACAAAACTGCTGATTATTTTAACAAAGGAGAGCTGGTCGAGGTCATCTGAACTCAATGAAATACTTCAGTACAGCTGTAAAGCAGCTATTCTTAACATTTTTTTAATACTTACATTCACTAATTGTTATAGTATTGAGAAGATTCAGAAAGAACTGGTTAAGAATATGGAAGACATGGTAAAAACATTTTTTAAAGTTTTTAATAGTACAAAGATTTAATCAATGAAATTGCACAGGAATCTGTCCTGGGCCTTCAGCTGTTCAACATTTTTTAAAATGATCTGGAAATTATGACAATATTTCTGATTTGACTAAGTCCTTCAGGTCAGTAAAGATGCAGTCTTAACAGTGAAGAATTTCAAGTGGAGTTTATGACACTCAGTGATGGTGCAACAAATTTTTGTGAACAAGAGTGTAAAACAATTGACACTGGGGAAAAAAAGCCTCATTGATGAGAACTGCTGCTTCTGTTGTAAGTATCATTTAATACTGCTTCAAAAGTTTTGTCTTGATAATAATTCTACAAAAAAAAAGGCTGAAAGTTGGAGATCACTGAGCAAGAAGTAGAGACCAGAACAGAAAGCGTCATTACATCATGGTTGTTACAAAGGAGTACCTGCACCTTGTGTGTATTTCCAGCCTTCCTTCTTCACAAAAGAATGTTGTCAAATGGAAGAGATCAAGATGAAGATGAAAAAGCTTCTCTAAGGTAGGATAGGATATCTACACTGGTAAATGTAGAAAAAAGATTTTTACTACTTTATAAAGTTATGAATGGTGTGGAGAAGATGAATAGACAAGACAGAGTACAGGAAAAAACAATCTCCACACAAGGAACATTTTTTTCCTTTGTCATTGAGTAGTTAAAAAAATGCAGCAGATTGAATGATAAAATTTGAAGCAGCACAAAAAGAGGTGAGCATGGGTTAAAAAAAACAACCAGAAAAAATTATGGAGAGCAAACTCAGCCCAATCCATTTGTCGTGGTCTGATCCAGCTCCTGCCTCTCATGGCAGTCTCTTGCCCACATTATCCACCAAAAAATGTCATGGGTTTGCTCTGGGCTAATTTCTCTCACACCCCACGCAATTTCTAGAAGTTGAGAGAAGGTTTATGCAGACAAAAGAGATCTGATTGGGGAGAATAATATTATGATTTATTACTAGTAAGATAAAAACTAAACAACTATATCTACAACAATTCTAATAAGGCAAAAATACTTTGTATTTACAAAAATACCCCTTTCCCTTCTGTATAAGTTCAGGAGGAGAAGCAGTCTCTGTTTCATTTCCAGAGCTCCAGGTCTTTTAGATAATTTTGCAGCACTCTAAAGTTCTTCTTCTGTTATCTCTAGGACGACATCTCCGATTTGTCGCAGCTGGAACTGTTTATCTCTCTCTCTTCTGTGTCAGCCTCAGGGCTGGGCCTACCCCCCTCCTGGGCTAGGAACAGAGGCTGGGGGGTTACCCAGGGCCTGTGGAGTCTTCCACGGACTGCAAGGAGACACTTGCCTACCATAGACCTTCACCACAGAGTCACAGGGCATAATGGCTTTTGAGTCCACCCCTGTTCCCTGTGGGGTCCCTCCTCACGAGAGACAGTCTTTGATAGACGTCTCTAACTGAGTCTACTTTCAGACAATAGGTCTTCTATTCTCTGCTGTCCCTCAGGGTAACAAAATTCAGCTGCACCAGCATGGATCCCTCACTGGGATCACCAGATCCTACCCCAGCCGGCTCGCTCCAGTGTAGGTCTCTCTCTCTGTGGGCCACAGGTCTCCTGCAGGACTCTGTTTCACCTCAGCTTCCCACAAAGTCACATCTACTTCATGCACTCTTCTTCAGCGTGGGCTCCTTCATGAGCTGCAGAGGGTCTCTTCTCTCCAACAATCTTCCACAGATGGCAGGGATTTTTAGTTTTCAGTCTCTTCCCTGCTGAAGGGAGAGGGAGAGAGATGGGGAGAGAAGGAATTCTCCTCCTTTGCAGCTTGTCTCTTCTCTGGCTGCCAGCTTTGACCTTGGAGGTTCTGTTATCTCTCTTTCTGCCTGAAATTCCTTCTGCAGTATGTCTTGTCCAGGCAGTTTTTCTTTAAAGTTTGTTTTTTTTTTCTTCTCTACTCTGTTACAGGAGAGAAGGGGGGCCTGGCCCCCCTTGGCAGGACCAGGCTTAGCCCGGGGTGGAGGGCGCACGCCCGGGCCCAGCAGGGCCAGCTTCTACACTGGCCCTTCCATTTTCTGTGGCACAACCTTCTCTTCCTTTTTCTAAAATATGTAATTGGCAGAGGTGTTACTAAAACTTTTTATTGGCTTTTTCTCCAGAAATCCACCTGGAAAAAATTTTTTTCAGCCCCAGGGGGAGCTGGTTAGTTGGCAAACCCATGACACTATTGCACACACAAACATCGAATTGAAGTCTGGAAGTAAAAAAATTTCAATATCCTAGAGCGAGAAAAACTGTTCTGGTAAAGGTTTATGAAGCTTCCATGGTTTTCTTTACGCAAAAAATGAACTGGCCACTGACATAAAAACCATCTAGGGAGCTTATGGACTGATCAGGAGTTATAAAGTTTATGAGAAGCACATGCCCCAGTTTACTTCAGCTGAACATTAGATCATTTAATCACCAACTCTACAAAATTGTCCCTTAGTTGAAATCATTTTCATAAGAAAATGAGCAGGTTGACAAGAAAAGAATATCCAGAAAAAGAAGCACACTTGCTCTAACTGCCAAGCATATCAGGGCTGACATACCAGCTTCCCAGCTGCAGCTGGGGACATTAAGATGTTTGAAAGTGGTTACCATCATGATAGAGAGGTTTATGAAAGGAATTAGATGCCTCTTTCCAGTGCACTAATAATCTCTTTATTTCTGCCTCTTCCGCAGATCGGGAGAACCAGTCGATCCTGATCACGTACGTACACCCCCTGCTCGGGTCCCTGCGGGGCTGCCCAGGGCCAGGGCCCCTCCTGCCTGACCACACGCTCTCTGCTTCTCTCCTTGCTCTGCCAGCGGAGAATCCGGGGCCGGGAAGACTGTGAACACAAAGCGTGTCATCCAGTACTTTGCAACAATTGCAGCCAGCGGGGAGAAGAAGAAGGAGGAGCAGTCGTCAGGCAAAATGCAGGTGAGTCAGGAAGAACAGGCTGGACACTTGGCCTGTCATTGCCCTGTCAACTCAACACAGCCAGTGAATAATTTCCCCCCCGCAGGGAACGCTTGAGGATCAAATCATCAGCGCCAACCCACTGCTGGAGGCCTTTGGAAACGCCAAGACCGTGAGAAACGACAACTCCTCACGCTTTGTGAGTTGTTTCAAGCTTACACAAAAATCCCTTCTTGTTATAACAATAATGATGGGATAGTGGTATTCTCATGTGAGGACATGGCAATGAAATGCATTGGAGCTGAACTGCTGCTGCTTCTCCTTCACAGGGCAAATTCATCAGAATCCATTTTGGTGCCACAGGCAAACTGGCTTCTGCTGACATTGAGACATGTAAGAGACTCTCCTGGACTGATCCCTTTCCTTCCAGCCTTCCTCAGTTCTTGTGCTTAACTCTGTCCTGCCATTCTTGCCAGATCTGCTGGAGAAGTCCAGAGTCACTTTCCAGCTCAAGGCGGAAAGAAGCTACCACATCTTCTATCAGATCATGTCCAACAAGAAGCCAGAGCTAATTGGTAGGAAGGAGCCTCATGGCTTTTTGAGGAGGAACCCTGAGCAACAGTTCCCTCTGTCACTTGCTTGGCAAAACTAAGCCTGTGCCTTGCCTCTTCCTGTTTTCAGACATGCTCCTCATCACCACCAACCCTTATGATTTCCACTATGTGAGTCAAGGGGAGGTCACTGTCCCCAGCATTGACGACCAGGAGGAGCTGATGGCAACAGATGTGAGTACAGTCTCTACTGTGCATGTCTCGAGGGTGACATCGCTGACCCACTAAGGACATGTATTTGAATTCATGGTTTTTTTTCACTGCAGAGTGCCATTGACATCCTGGGCTTTACTCCTGATGAGAAAACAGCCATCTACAAGCTGACAGGGGCAGTCATGCACTATGGGAACCTGAAGTTCAAGCAGAAACAACGAGAGGAGCAGGCAGAGCCTGATGGCACAGAAGGTATCAGCAAATTCACTGACTGATTTGTTCAAAGCACTTGTCCATCTCCTGACCTCTGTTGGGCTGAGTCTCCACACACAACACTGAGAAACCCATCTTTGTATATAGTTCATCTAAATGCAGAGGTGTTTTCTTAGCCATGGGAAGTTCCGTAATTCTATCCAGTGGTTCCTCCTGAAACAAATAGAAGATGAGAGCAGAAACTTCAACACAGGATATGTCACTCTCCCTTTTTGAAAACCTTCAACCTTTAAGACACCATGATATCCAATTGTATTTTTGGTGAAATAATACTTGCTACCCTGAAATCTACTTACCACAATAAAAGAATGTGGCTCATGCTCACCTCATGCATTACTAGAGGCTTTTAGGGTTCTTCTGGGAAATTTCAAGTTTAAGCTATTCCTTTCTAAGCCATACGTGTTCTTACCTTCAAAGAAGGCCATCATTAGCTTGATCAATTCACATTCCTTCCCAGGCCTTCTGAATGGGATCAGATAAATGCTCTCCCATTCCTAAAATATAAACACCATCCATGAAATGCTTCTCTCTCCCTTTCCCCTTCTCTAGTGGCTGACAAGGCTGCCTACTTGATGGGTCTTAACTCAGCTGAATTGCTCAAGGCCTTGTGTTATCCCCGAGTCAAGGTTGGGAATGAGTATGTGACCAAAGGTCAAAATGTGACACAGGTAAAATCTGGAGGTTGAAAATGCATGGCTTGAGGGAGTACATGAGCATTCTTCTGTGACCCTGGGGGGAAACTCGGATCCTGTTTCCTCTCCTTTAGGTGAACAATGCAGTGGGTGCCCTGGCAAAGGCTGTGTTTGAGAAGATGTTCCTGTGGATGGTTATTCGCATCAACCAACAGCTGGACACGAAGCAGCCCAGGCAGTACTTCATTGGTGTGCTGGACATTGCTGGCTTCGAGATCTTTGATGTAAGGAACAAGGATTTGACACCCTAGTCAAGCGAGGAGCGAGGAGGGGTCATGAGGACTCAGATACACAGTTCTTTTTGAGAGGATTCAGAAGTTTATCCTTCTCATCTGATGTTTTCTAGGAACCCCTCCCTCTTCTCTGTCACTGTAGCCCCCTCAAATGGCTTTGCTGACAAACACCAATTCTAACATTGCCCCTCGGGCAAACAGCTCGCAAAGGTCTCAGGCTTTGCAAACAGAGAGGGCTCGGGCCAAAGGGATGGATGCTCTTGGACAACCAAGGAAAGGCTGTGCCACTGGGCAAGTTCCCAGCATGTTTCCTGAGCACAGATTATTGATGTGAAGCCAGAGAAATCCTTGGGAGGGACACTGAGGAAGTTTCCACAGTCCAGGAGGTCAGAGACCTGCAACCCCTACCCGATGGAGCAGCTGAGGTTACCAAAGGATTTGATGGGAAAAAGTAGAAGCCCTGCTAAGGGAACATAGGCTGGGACAGTCAGGTTGGGGATGGTGTTTCAGCTGGGGAACTTCAAACAGCCTTAGGAGAGGGCCAGCAAAGGCCTGTGGTGTTTGGCTCACTTTGAGAACCTGTGCACCTTTCCTTGCTTTGGGCAGTTCAACAGCTTTGAGCAGCTGTGCATCAACTTCACCAATGAGAAGCTGCAACAGTTCTTCAACCACCACATGTTCGTGCTGGAGCAGGAGGAGTACAAGAAGGAGGGAATTGAGTGGGAGTTCATTGACTTTGGGATGGACCTGGCTGCCTGCATTGAGCTCATTGAGAAGGTACCTCTCCCATACAGGTGTATGATGAATGCTGGAATTATGGGATGTTCCTCAGGCAGGTTCAGCTCAGAGCCAGACATGCAGCATCAGTTAAGCAAAGTATTTTGCACTGAAATTTAGTTTAGTCTGGGGAAGAGAAATGGGGAAATGCACCTCTGTGTCATCAGTCCTGCATTTTCTGGTCTTCAAGCATGGAAAAGTAGCCTGGACTCCCACCAAGAGGGGGAGTGCTTTTAAAACAGAGCAGAGTCAGTCGCCTTCTCTTTTTCCTTCGAAGGCTCAAATCTAAAGTCCACAGACAAATCTGGGCAATAGGTATCATCTCACTGGACCTCCCTCAACAACAGGGCCTCTTGTGGCTCTTTTCCCAATCATCTTTCTGTTTAGCACTGCTCCCTCTAATTCTGCACCCAATTCTAATGTGCACTGGACAGACATCCTTACGAGTTCCTTGAAGATTGGCTGCAGGGAGGCAAAGGGAAGGCAGAAATCTTCCTGCCTGAGAACAACTCCTGACAAACCCAGGCCCTCATCCAGGCTGAGATGCTAAAACACCCCAGAAGTACCTTTGATGTTCATAGCACAGGCTTCTTGTCACTGTCATAGAATCACAGAGTGGTTTGGGTTGGAAGGGAAGCTAAAGAACATCTCATTCCAACCCCCTGCCAGGGACAGGGACGCTTTGCCCTAGACCGGGTTGGTCAGTGTCCCATCCAGTGTGGCCTTGGACATTTCCATTATCATCTTTATTTGTCATTTCCTGTGGTACCTTCCAGCCCATGGGCATCTTCTCCATCCTGGAAGAGGAGTGCATGTTCCCCAAGGCAACTGACACCTCTTTCAAGAACAAGCTCTATGACCAGCACCTGGGCAAGTCCAACAACTTCCAGAAGCCCAAACCTGCCAAAGGCAAGGTTGAGGCCCACTTCTCCCTGGTGCACTACGCTGGCACAGTGGACTACAACATCACTGGGTGGCTGGAGAAGAACAAGGACCCCCTGAATGAAACTGTCATTGGGCTGTACCAGAAATCATCTGTGAAGACCCTGGCCTTACTCTTTGCCAACTATGGTGGAGCAGATGCAGGTCAGTTCAGTGAAAAATGTATTTTCAGTGTGGGACAATGTTGACACAGAATTGAAGCCATAAACACTAAATATTTAAAATTGTTTTGTGTAATGTAGTTTCCAGTGTATAATGTATATAGTTAATTACCTTTTTTTCTTTTGTTTGTTTTTCAGAGGCCAGTGGTGGTGGCAAGAAAGGAGGCAAGAAGAAGGGTTCTTCTTTCCAGACTGTCTCAGCTCTTTTCAGGGTAAGAGCAGAATCCATTGCCTCAATAAAACATCCTCTCAAATAACACAGGAATTGAGTGGAATTGACGTGAGAGGAGACCCCTGTAATTCCTGAGGAAGGCCCAGATTCATAGAAATTTTTCACCAAAATTATTGTGCATTTCTTATATATGAAGACACAGAAAGAAACACTCAGTTTTTACATGAACATCGTAGTAAGCAGGAGATTCTAACTCAATTTAATCTAAACTTCACATTGTAATCTCACAGGAGAATTTAAACAAGCTGATGGCCAACCTGAGGAGCACCCACCCTCACTTTGTACGGTGCATCATCCCAAATGAAACGAAAACACCTGGTAAGGACATCCAAGAGGAGGAAAACTTGAGCAGCACATGCTCCTTTCCTGAGTGTCAAAGAGCTGGGCAGTCACTAATGCTGGTGTTTGTCAGGTGCCATGGAGCACGAGCTGGTGCTGCACCAGCTGCGCTGTAACGGCGTGCTGGAAGGGATCAGGATTTGCAGGAAAGGGTTCCCCAGCAGAGTCCTCTACGCTGATTTCAAACAGAGGTAAGAGCACTTCACCTTTCTGCACATTCAGACCAAGCCTGATCATGTTAACAATCTTGAAACATTTTACACTGACATGTTTAACTGTGAAGTTATGATTTATTTTATGTCGATTGTAGGATTCTCTTGGATTCTGAGATAATGGTTCACTTTCTCTGTCTTGAGAGGATGCTCTCTCTAAAAGATGACATTACTCAGCTGTTGCTGAGTAGGTTGTGAGCTTCAGTCACCATTTCAGAAATGTTTCTTCATGTTCTGCTTTCTTCCACAGATACAGAGTGCTTAATGCCAGTGCTATCCCAGAGGGTCAGTTCATGGATAGCAAGAAAGCTTCAGAGAAGCTTCTTGGGTCCATTGATGTTGACCACACCCAGTACAGATTTGGTCACACCAAGGTAGAATGAAGTCCTGTATTGAAATACTGTGTCCCCCAGTCATGCATTACCCAAGACTGATGTACTACCATCTTGCCTTTTTTCAAGGTGTTCTTCAAAGCTGGGCTGATAGGTGTGCTGGAGGAGATGAGAGATGAGAAACTAGCAGAGATTATGACCATGATACAAGCCAGGTGCAGAGGTTTCTTGATGAGAGTGGAGTATAGGAAAATGGTGGAAAGGAGGTAGATACTTCTTTTTTATTTGTTGTGTTCTACTGGTATTTGGCTAATTGAGTCAAATTCCACCATACATAAAATATTCAATAACCATATGAATTCTCTTTCAGAGAGTCCATCTTCTGCATCCAGTACAATGTTCGTGCCTTCATGAACGTCAAACACTGGCCCTGGATGAAGCTGTTCTTCAAGATCAAGCCCTTGCTGAAGAGTGCAGAGTCTGAGAAGGAGATGGCCAACATGAAACAAGAGTTTGAGAAAACCAAGGAAGATCTTGCAAAGTCTGAGGCAAAGCGGAAGGAGCTGGAGGAGAAAATGGTGGCCCTGCTGCAGGAGAAAAATGACCTGCAGCTCCAAGTGCAGGCTGTGAGTATCACAGTTTGTTTTTCCCTGGAAAAAGAATGCTAAACTGTCAGAAGGTGTCTTATCCTATGTAGTAACTCACAGGAACTGATGGGTAGTAGAAAACAGTCTAAATCACACACTCTAAAGCACTGCAACATTGAGGAAACAGGCACTGGTGTGGGCATGGTGAGACCTATGGCAGCCCCATACGACACTCACACTCCTGCTGTCTGAGGAAAGAGCCATGAAACACCAGCCAACATGTGCTGCACATCTGAGAGCTCTGAACTGGACGGGAAACATCTCAGCTTTCAAAGAAGTGCTTCTGTCTAATGCAGTAAAGCAAACCAGGGAAGCACACGCTTTTCCTAAAAACTCAGTTAAGAAAAGGCAGTTTCACCAAAGGAAACAAAACTTTCCCCAGTAAATTATTCTCATGAGGCTTTTATTGCCCAAATGAGGGCAATTTTACAAGGTTCACAATGAGTCAGTTAAACAGAAGCAGATAATGTATATTTTTTCTGTCAGGAAAAAAGACTCAAAGCCCTTGTTTCTCTGTAAATTAGAAATTGAAGTAACCACTCTTCTATTGGGCTTGTGGGTGCATGAAGCATTCTCATAGCTAAATACCATGGGAGGCATATTAAGGAGACACAGAAAATATAGAATAAATATTGATTCCAAATGTCAAGGTTTACAGTAAACACCAGTCAAGACCTTCCAGTTGCTGGACTTGAAAGTCAGGTTCAGCTCCCAGTTTAACACAAGCCTGCTCAGTGATACAAAAGACAGAGCACAGAAAGTTCAAAATATTACAACCCAAAAATTTCTGTCTCCCCACAGGAAGCAGATAGCCTGGCTGATGCTGAGGAAAGGTGTGACCAGCTCATCAAAACCAAAATCCAGCTGGAAGCCAAAATTAAGGAGGTGACTGAAAGGGCTGAAGAGGAAGAGGAAATCAATGCTGAGCTGACAGCCAAGAAAAGAAAACTGGAGGATGAATGTTCAGAGCTGAAGAAAGATATTGATGACCTTGAGCTGACACTGGCCAAGGTGGAGAAGGAAAAACACGCCACGGAAAACAAGGTACACACAGAGGGACTCACATTAAGGGGTCAAAAAATTATTGTTTCCAGGAGCAAAGGAGCAACCTAAGGACGTGTTGGCTTTTGAGCACATGAGCTGGGCCTGACCTAAGCAGTGAAAAGAAAAGCACAACTTCTAGCCAAGCACAGCAGAGGGAGAATTTCCCTGAATCACCAAGCAAGTTTTCAGATGAATTTTGATAATTGTTCGTATTTGTAGGTGAAAAACCTCACCGAGGAGATGGCAGCCCTGGACGAGACCATCGCCAAGCTGACAAAAGAGAAGAAAGCCCTCCAAGAGGCCCATCAGCAGACCCTGGATGACCTGCAGGTAGAAGAGGACAAAGTCAATACACTGACCAAGGCCAAGACCAAGCTGGAGCAGCAAGTGGATGATGTAAGCACAGGCAGACACAACAGCAACAGACAGGTATGGAGCTGGATGTGGCTGGTGGAGCACTGATGGCCTTGTTGTGTGCAGCTGGAAGGGTCCCTGGAGCAAGAGAAGAAACTGCGCATGGACCTGGAGAGAGCCAAGAGGAAACTGGAAGGAGACCTGAAGCTGGCCCAGGACAGCATCATGGATCTGGAGAATGATAAGCAGCAGCTGGATGAGAAACTGAAGAAGTAAGTGTGGCCCTGGGCCACCTCAGTGCTGGGCTGGAGCTCTTGGCTTTTTCCTTTCAGCTGTAACACACTTTGCTTTGCCCAAAGGAAAGACTTTGAAATCAGCCAGATCCAGAGCAAAATCGAGGATGAACAAGCCCTGGGCATGCAACTGCAGAAGAAGATCAAGGAGCTGCAGGCAAGTGTCTGCTCCTTGCCCTGCCTGCCCCGGGCTCAGCTCAGGCAGGAGGAGGGCAGAGGTGAGAAGGGTCCCTGATGTTCTGCAGGCCCGCATCGAGGAGCTGGAGGAGGAAATCGAGGCCGAGCGAACCTCTCGCGCTAAAGCAGAGAAGCATCGGGCTGACCTGTCCAGGGAGCTGGAGGAGATCAGCGAGCGCCTGGAAGAAGCAGGAGGGGCGACGGCAGCTCAGGTGGAGATGAACAAGAAGCGGGAGGCAGAATTCCAGAAGATGCGCCGCGACCTCGAAGAGGCCACGCTGCAGCACGAAGCCACGGCTGCCGCCCTGCGCAAGAAGCACGCGGACAGCACAGCTGAGCTCGGGGAGCAGATCGACAACCTGCAACGCGTCAAGCAGAAGCTGGAGAAGGAGAAGAGCGAGCTCAAGATGGAGATTGATGACCTGGCCAGTAACATGGAGTCTGTCTCCAAAGCCAAGGTACGGAATTGCAGTAGAACGTGCTCACAGGGCCAAGGTGTGGCACAAAGGCCGCATGTGCCAAGCACATTCGCACAGACAATATCCCTGCTGTGAGAATGAGGCAGAGTGCAGGCGTTCATCTCCTTCCCTTCCCTGTGGCTGCTCCCCAGGCAAACCTGGAGAAGATGTGCCGCACCCTGGAAGACCAGCTGAGTGAGTTAAAAACGAAGGAGGAGCAGAATCAGCGCATGATCAATGACCTCAATACCCAAAGAGCTCGACTGCAGACAGAGTCAGGTGAGATATCCTCGTTCCTCAAGTGCAATGGGAGGACCTGCCCGCCATGAGCACACCTTTGGGTGCAAGGTGACAGCTGGTATAAGCTCTCAGGCCGCTCCTGGTTACATGGCTTTACAGGCAGAAAGGGTCATAGGATTAATAGTCTGGTTCCCTTTTTCCCTTTATCCTTCCCAGGTGAATATTCCCGCCAGGTGGAGGAAAAGGATGCTCTGATTTCTCAGCTGTCTAGGGGTAAGCAAGGATTTACCCAACAGATTGAGGAACTCAAGAGGCATCTAGAGGAAGAGATCAAGGTATGGAAGCACCTTAGCGTCCACAGCCTGTATCACCCCTGCATATAGGATCAGGAGAATCCTATAGTCTGACCCAAGACTGGTTGGTTCAATGTTCTTACCCCAAACACCTCTAGGATTGGAGGGAACACTGATAACACACAGACCTCTACTTGTGAGCTGGAGAGGAAAGGATGTGTGATGCTTTAGATGCTGGAGGAAGTCCTCCACAAGGCTTTCTTGCGATTCTGAGGATCCTCTCTAAGACAGGATTCAGCCACACATGCCAAAACATCTACACACACAGCTGCTTACTGTCCCCAGAGCACCTGTCACTAACATGTCCTGATCCTCCAGACACATCAGTAATGAGATCCCAGTTCTGTATTTGCCTGATTAGACCTAGTTCATTCTACTTTCACTGCCTGCCAATTTCAGTGTCAAGAGGCATCTCAAGACAGGTCTTGGAGTTACCCACCCCCATGTCCCCACAGGCCAAGAACGCCCTGGCCCACGCCCTGCAGTCCGCTCGCCACGACTGTGACTTGCTGCGGGAACAATATGAGGAGGAGCAGGAAGCCAAGGGGGAGCTGCAGCGCGCCCTGTCCAAGGCCAACAGCGAAGTGGCCCAGTGGAGAACCAAATACGAGACGGACGCGATTCAGCGCACGGAGGAGCTCGAGGAGGCCAAGTATGTGGGGAGGGTGGGGAAGGCTGGCAGAGTCTAAAACCAGAAAATTGAGGAGACCACTGTGATATTCAGGAAGAAGTCAGTGTTCGGGTTTGTGGTTGGGTACAAGGAGAATAGCAAATAAATTCTGTAATGCACGTAGCTTGGGAAAAACCTCACAGGTAAGCCTTTAGGAGGCAGGGAATCACAGAGAGAAATGATGTAGTATGTAGACAAATAGAAAAGGAACATGGACAACAGACTGTAAAGTGGCTAACACACTGTTGAGAAAAGTACTACAGAATCGAATTTCTCCTTTATTGATGGCTGTGAGCTCTAGGTTATGACTGAAGTGGTAAAACATCTTGTGAAAAGCCCATTAACCACCCACAACAACCTCACTTTTGCTCTCATAACACGAGATCTGCTTAACGCAGGAAGAAGCTGGCCCAGCGCCTGCAGGATGCAGAGGAACATGTGGAAGCTGTCAATGCCAAATGTGCCTCCCTGGAAAAGACAAAGCAGAGGCTGCAGAATGAAGTGGAGGACCTGATGATTGACGTGGAGCGATCCAATGCCGCCTGCGCTGCTCTGGACAAGAAGCAGAAGAACTTTGACAAGGTCTTTTGGGCTGCAGCCCTGGCACTCCTGGGCAGAGCATCCCCCGGCATGGCCACATCCCTCCTCACACCCCCTTTCTCCTCAGATCCTGGCAGAATGGAAGCAGAAGTATGAGGAAACGCAGGCTGAGCTGGAGGCCTCCCAGAAGGAGTCTCGCTCGCTCAGCACGGAGCTGTTCAAGATGAAGAATGCCTATGAGGAGTCCTTGGACCACCTGGAAACAATGAAGCGGGAGAACAAGAACTTGCAGCGTAAGTCCCTGGCCCTCTGCTCCGGGAGGGGCTTTCTCCCAAGCTGAGCATTGCTCAGGGGGCTGTGCCTGCAGGGCTGCAAAGGTGCCTGTCCCCCTGGTGGGACAGGGCCCTTCCCATTCTGCTCTGGGCCTGAGCAAGACATTGGTCTTTGTTCCCACAGAGGAGATTTCCGACCTCACCGAGCAGATTGCGGAGGGAGGAAAGGCAATTCACGAGCTGGAGAAAGTCAAGAAGCAAGTTGAGCAGGAGAAATCTGAACTGCAAGCCTCCCTGGAGGAAGCTGAGGTACACACAGTGCTCATAATTATTATGAATTTCTTGGAGATGTGGCAGAAAAAGAAGCCTAGGTTTCATTAAGACCCCCCTCAAAGATTGCTTAGAAAGTACGTGGTTGTCTAAGTCACTGTTGCTGCTGAATATCCAGGCCTCTCTGGAACATGAAGAGGGGAAGATCCTGCGCCTGCAGCTTGAGCTCAACCAGGTGAAGTCTGAGATTGACAGGAAGATAGCAGAGAAAGATGAGGAGATCGACCAGCTGAAGAGAAACCACCTCAGAATTGTGGACTCCATGCAAAGCACCCTGGACGCTGAGATCAGGAGCAGGAATGAAGCCCTGAGGCTGAAGAAGAAGATGGAGGGAGACCTGAATGAAATGGAGATCCAGCTCAGCCATGCCAACCGCCAGGCTGCCGAGGCACAAAAGAACCTGAGAAACACCCAGGCTGTGCTCAAGGTCTGTTCAGCAAAGCTACTGAGAGAGAAATCTCTGATATTTTTGGCCCTCAAACACACACCGATGCCTTGTAACTCCTCTCGTCTCTCTTACAGGACACCCAGCTGCACTTGGACGATGCTCTCAGGACCCAGGATGACCTGAAGGAGCAGGTGGCCATGGTGGAGCGCAGAGCAAACCTGCTGCAGGCTGAAGTGGAGGAGCTACGGGCAGCCCTGGAGCAGACGGAGCGGTCGAGGAAATTGGCTGAGCAGGAGCTCCTGGATGCCACTGAACGTGCGCAGCTCCTCCATACCCAGGTCAGGCACTGCTGGAAATTAATCTCGTCCATAAGGGATAAAATGTTCTGTCCCCTCCAGCCAGCACCCCCCAATGCCTGGTATAATGCAAGTCTCTTGCATTAAAGACTTTCCTAAACTCTACTTGCACTTTCAGGCTTTGATGTGCAGGCATTTGTACTGACAGCACAATTCATGTCTTTCCTGTTGCACAGAACACCAGCTTGATCAACACCAAGAAGAAGCTGGAGACGGACATTTCTCAGATTCAGAGCGAAATGGAGGATACGATCCAGGAAGCCCGCAATGCTGAAGAGAAGGCCAAGAAGGCCATCACAGATGTGAGTCGGGGCTCCTTTCATTGCTGATGGTCAGTGAATTCTCCCCAAAATGTCTCCAGCCCCACAACTCACCTGTTGCTCTGCTCAGGCGGCCATGATGGCAGAAGAGCTGAAGAAGGAGCAGGACACCAGTGCCCACCTGGAGAGGATGAAGAAGAACCTGGACCAGACGGTGAAGGACCTGCAGCACCGTCTGGAAGAGGCTGAGCAGTTGGCCCTGAAGGGAGGCAAGAAGCAAATCCAGAAGCTGGAGGCCAGGGTGAGCAGGGCTGTGCTGGTGCATGAGTGACCCTGTCCCTTGGAGAGACACCCCAGGGAAGCTGCAGGGATGGGCTCCTCATTGCAGGTGCGGGAGCTGGAAGGGGAGGTCGATGCTGAGCAGAAGCGCAGCGCTGAAGCCGTGAAGGGTGTGCGCAAGTACGAGAGGAGGGTGAAGGAACTCACCTACCAGGTAAGGCTGGAGGCCTCCTTGGGCTGACTGAGTTTTCTCACAGCAAGTCTCATTTTGCACACACCATCCCCAAGCGCATTTGTTAACCCTGTGGGATGCAGAACCAAGAATTCATTCTCCTTCCTCCTTACCATCCCCTCTAGTCCGAGGAAGACAGGAAGAATGTTCTCAGGCTGCAGGATCTGGTGGACAAGCTGCAAATGAAAGTGAAATCCTACAAGAGACAGGCTGAGGAAGCTGTAAGTATTGCTGGAAGAGTGGGCAAGGGCCACCTTCCATTGGGGCAGCACATGCACTGAATGAGGCTGAACACCAGGAAAGGGCTTGAAAGAAACTCCCGAGGCACAACAGCCTTGGCCTCACTGTTCTGCTGCCGTGTCGTCAGGCCTCGGTGAGCTCTGGGCACTTTGCAGTCTGGGATGAACTGAGGGAAGTTCCACAGCCTGTTTCATATGGGAGCTCAGAGCAAACAAACCCAGGGGCCACATCCGCTCACTGAGCAGTTCCTGAATCTCTGCTAATAATCAGCAGCCAAAGAATTCAGGGTCTTTCTCAGCCTGATAAGTGACACTGATAATCAGGCAGCAAGCAGTGGGAGAATAAGAGCACAAGTGACAAATCCAAGTGACAAAGCTGATCCTCACGGATGACACAGTCCTGGGGATGCTTTTCCCAGAGGGGTCCTGGGAAGGGCAGGATGAGGAGGTTGGGGTGAGCTGACGTGTGAGCAGTGGTGGGAGGGCGATGGAGGTTTGTGCCTCCCCCAGGAAAGAGCTGCAGCCCCACAAGGCCGAGGTGCAGGAGGAGTGAAATCCCTGCCCTGGTCTCCTCACCACCAACTCCTTCTCCCCACACAGGAGGAGCTCTCCAATGTCAACCTCTCCAAGTTCCGCAAGATCCAGCACGAGCTGGAGGAAGCCGAGGAACGGGCTGACATTGCAGAGTCCCAGGTCAACAAGCTCCGAGTGAAGAGCCGGGAGTTTCATGGGAAGAAGATAGAAGAGGAAGAGTGAGGATGCCATGAGGCAGCAAAGTGACCTGAGGGCTGCACAAAATGTGAACCCTTTGTCACTTCCTTCAATCATTAGTCTTTGTAGGCATATCAATGTGTAGATGATAAAACCTGTAGATTCCTTTCTGTGAACACCATGAGCAGCGTTTTCATTTGTTTCTTGTTTTAAAGGTTACATCTGTATCACCATTAGTGTTTATTCACTGTCTTGCCTGATAATACCTCTGTTCACCCGTGTCACGATAATAGCTTTTAGTCATCTAGTTCCTTATTACTTGTCCCTTCTTTATTTCTTAGGAGCTGAGGGATGAATAGAAATTTAACATCACATGAAGAGAAATCAAGGACAAGAATTCTTGACTGTGACTCGAATTAGTTCAGTCTTCCTACTGTTGTATCCCAGACAACGTCTTATATCCACCCATACAGCACCTCAGCACCTTCCAGCTTTGCAACTGTCAGGTGTGAGCTGCTCCTCTTGCTGGCCTCTATCCAAGACAGAATTTTGGAGGGCTGATAACCACAAGAGTCTGTGTGTTTTTGTGAAGCTGACAGAAAGTGTTCTTTACTCTCCACTATTTTTGCTTGAATTTAATTAGAAGACCACACAGAGTATCACATCCCCTTGGACTAAAACTGGAGAAAGTTGGTGACAGTTCTATGATAATTCCTTTAATTCCTATAAATCAAATCAGTGTCTATAAAAGCTGAGTTTCTAGCACACTACTCTGAAACTCCTCCTTGCCCAGGGAAATCTTTCTTTCCTGGTGAGAAATCCCAGCTGTTCAACAGGGTCCTTTTCCCTACTGAAAATGTAAAACCCACGGCCTTCATCAGAGTTTTTCTCACTTGCCTATGGCAGGAGATGTCAGATCAGAAAGTAAGCAGAGACAGCTTGCAGTATCCCATTAGAGGAAGGGAAACACAGTTCATTAGTAGCTGTCATTTCCCGCCTACTCTACTGATTTTCCATTCATTTGGCAGAAGCTGTTAACAAAGAGGCTGGGCCGAGACATGGCAGCTCTGGGCCTGAGCAGAGATCCAAATAAACTTACAAGAGGACTTGAGAGCAGCAGCAGAAAGCCCTCATGTTCAGTGTCAGTCACTGTTGGAGCAGAGCTCTAGGGCTGGAGTTCAATGCCACAGCCACAGCTTGGGAATTCCCAGTGAGCACTGGCCCAAGCATATGTAACACCTCACGGAGAGAATTGGTACGGGGAACTGCGGACAGATAGTTTATGTCCTTCCAAAGGGATTATTCTGTTAAATTCAAATCAGTCTTATATGTGAAACAACCCAGAAACCTTTGAGATGATAGATGAGCATGTGGACAGAGAAATCCAGCTGATATAATCGACTGGGATTTCCAAAACCTTTCAGCAAGGTATCCCAACAAAGGCCCTTCCAGAAGGAATGAAGCTATGGGATAAGAAGGAAGCTTCTCACTCAGAATCCTGAAAATACACAGAATGAAAGAGTTATTTATGCCCAGGGCCTGTGTTATTCAAGTTATTGATAAAACAAGGAAAAGCAGGGAAAAGGAAGGAACACAATGTTTCCCAATGGCATGACTCTCTTCCAGGAACCAAGGGCACCCAGGACAGCACTTGAGGGTAATAAGCCTGCTACCATTTGGGAGATTGGATTTCAGCCTCTACTTCTGTTATGGCCTGCCCCATAAGGCAGAAGTAACTTGGTTTTCTGCTAATAAATCCCCTGGGTGAATTGAAGCATGTCAATACTATATGATCAGTGTTTACATGTATATATATACACACATACACATATAGACGCTTCTCACAGATGAAGTTTCCATTTTGAATCGATGGTCTGAACACTTTCAGACTCTCTTCAGTACTAGCCATGTAGTTCAGGACTCAGCAATGCAGTACATTTCACAACAACCCGTGAAAACTGAATTGGATACTGCCCCTACCATAGGAGAAACTCTTAAAGCAACACAGCAGGTGAAAATTGGCAAGGCATCTGGGGTTGATGGAATCCCACCTGAAATCTGGAAGCACGGTGGCCAAGCACTCCATGCTAAGTTTCACGAATTTGTGGTGCTCTGTTGGGAGCGAGGTGAACTGCCTTCAGACCTTCATGATGCTGTCATCATCACCTTGTACAAGAGGAAAGGAGATAAATCAGACTGCTCAAATTACTGAGATATTACTCTGCTCTCCATTGCTGGTAAAATCCTTGCAAGAATTCTTTTGAACAGATTAATACCCACCATAGCAGAAGATCTTCTACCTGAAAGCCAATGTGGTTTCTGAGCCAACAGAGGTACCACAGACATGGTATTTATTCTCAGACAACTGCAAGGGAAGTGTCGGGAACAGAACAAAGGACTCTATGTTACCTTTGTTGATCTCACCAAGGCTTTCGATACTGTGAGCAGAAAAGGTCTGTGGCAGATTTTGGAATGTTTAGGATGTCCTCCCAAGTTCCTCAAAATGATCATCTCACTTCATGAGAACCAGCACGGTCAAGTCAGATATGGTGATGCACTTTCTGATCCGTTTCCCATAGCCAATGGTGTGAAGCAAGGCTGCGTTCTCACACCAACTCTATTCACAATCTTTTTCAGCACGATGCTCCAAAGGGCCACGGCAGACCTCGATGATGAAAACGGTTTCTACATTTGATATCGTACCTATGGGAGCCTATACAACCTAAGGCAACTTAAGGCCCACACTAAGACCTTAAATCATCTTGTCCGTGAGCTGCTTTACGCTGATGATGCCGCCCTCATGGCCCACACAAAAGTAGCTCTGCAGCGTTTAACATCCTGCTTTGCAGAGGCTGCTGAGCTTTTTGGGCTGGAAGTCAGCTTGAAGAAGTCAGAAGTTTTATATCAGCCTGCACCTCAGGAAGGCTCCCATCATCTCCATATCACCATTGGCAAAACAGAGCTCAAATCAGTCCAGCAGTTTAATTACCTGGGAAGCATCATCTCCTCAGATGGTAAGATTGATGTAGAAATAGACAACAGGTTAGCAAAGACATACAGAGCTTTTGGTAAACTCCATAAAAGAGTGTGGCAAAACAAACACCTGAAGAAAAGTACTAAGATCAGTGTTTACAGAGCCATTGTACTGTCTCCTCTTTTATATGGCTCTGAATCGTGGGTCATTTACCGGCACCACTTGCGTCTCTTAGAACGCTTCCATCAGCGCTGCCTCCGCACAATCCTAAACATCCACTGGACGGATTGTGTGACCAACACGTCTGTCCCTGAACAGGCAGCAGTCACGAGCATTGAGGCCATGCTGCTGAGAACACAGCTGCGCTGGGCAGGGCACGTCTCCAGGATGCAGGACCACTGCCTCCCTAAGATCGTGCTCTGTGGGGAACTTGCCACTGACTGCTGCAAGAGAGGAGCCCCGAAGAGGAGATACAAGGACTGCCTGAAACAATCCCTCAGCCTTGGCCATATTGATCACCACCATTGGTCTACTCTGGCCTCCAGTCGGGAGGCCTGGAGACACAGCATCTATAACGCTGCTGCTGCTTTTGAGAACACACGCAGGGTCACTCTGGAGGAGAAAAGACAACGCAGAAAGAATCGCGTCTCATTGATGTCACCTGGGGAGTCTTTCTGCTGTGCCTTCTGCAACCGGACTTGTCTATCTCGCATTGGCCTTTTTACCCATCAGGGCGCTTGTAGCAAGTGTGGGTAGAGCCCTTCTCAAATCTTCGTTCGCGAAGCCTAGCCATGATGATGATGATGACATGTATATATATACACATACATATAGAGAGAGAGTTTACTTTAGTACAATTTGGTTGCAAAGGAAAAGAAATGTGTAACCATTTTGGTTATTATGGCAATATGGCAAGTTATATGGCAATATAAAGGCATAAAGATATCACCCAAGAAAATGGGTATGGGAAAAGAGAGAAAGAGAGAATAAGAGTTAAAAGGTGTAAGGGAAAAGACAAAAAGAAGGAGAAAAAATAATAGTTTATATTTACCACCCAGAGGTCTCTGATGAAGTTAGTTATTGTCCCTGGTGTCGTGGTCTGTGGGGGAGCGATGGGGGAAAGAAGCCCACAAAACGTAAGAGTCCAATGGGTTTATATACCCTCAGACCCCTCCTGGTATAGGGGTGCTGTTTTTGCAGAGTTGTGCTGTTTTTGCAGAGTTGTGCTGTTTTTGCAGAGTTATGCTGGTTTTACAGAGGCTAGAGGTGCTGGAGTTTGCACAGTCATTAAAGGGCTTGGATGGGAGGTGTTCGAGGCCCCCCTGCTAAGAGGCCTTCTCTAGGGAACTGATGGGTGTGTGCACACCCATGGCCTGGCTCACAGGGGGTAAATATACCACACCCACAGACCCTCCCCTGTGCCTCCACAAATCTCCAAATCCATCCAAAAGGAGGCTGCCAGTCATAACACAGCTACCAAACGAGGTAGCCCAAGGAGACACAGGTATATATACACAGTTGTTGAATCCCATTGTTTTCAGGCAAGAGATGTTTGGGTTGCCCAAGTAACAGCACTACTGGACTTCCCTAGGAAAGCTGGGAGAAACACATGAAAAGTTTGGAATTGGAGACCAAAGGAGTAAAGTTAAGCTTAGCTAATGTGTGAGGCCAAGAACTGTGTGGTGTGGTTGATGTGCTGGAGGGAGGAGTTCTTGAGACAGGGACCTTGATAGGCTTGAGAGGAGAGCACATGTGAACCTCATGAAGTTCAACAAGGCCAAATGCAAGGTTCTGCAGGTGTGATGGGGCAATCACAAATACAGGCTAGACATAGAATGGAATGACAGCAGCCCTGAGGAGAAGGGCTTGGAGTCACTCTTATGGTCTACCTTTAACCTCACTCAGAACACACCAGGAATCACAGTATTTGCCCTCCTGAAGTGGCTGTGAAAATGGAACTTTGAACTCAATCAAAGCCCACCTGGACACACACAGAAGCAGGGATAAGGGACATTCTGCCACTCACCTCTGTGCAGTCTGGAAACTTGTAAACTCATCAGCGCCATTTTCTGAGGAATGCAGCTCATTTGGAAAACCCAGCATTTCTAGTTATTTTTAGGGAACACATTCAATCTTGCTATGCTTCACGTTTAAAGATCTGAAGAAACTTCTAAGGGGCGGTGAGTATTCTGCTCACTCAGAATACTGACAGTCATCAACCAGCAGCCAAAATACTGACAGGTACAAGTGTGAAGAAGAGCTGCCCAGCAAAATCTGCTTTGGAACGCTGAGCCTCTGTGACTGGGGTAAAGCAGCAAACACAAGGACATCAGTCCTTCTGCTGTTGAGCTGCCAGGTCACTCACTGCCTGTTTGCACAGCTTGATGATGACCACAGTCACATGATACTATGATTGCACTTACTGAAAATAGCACAGGGCCAAGGAACCAGTAGAGGAAAAGGCAACTAAGAAATTTCAGAGGCATTATCAGGATGAAAAATAAAATGTGAGAAAAGGAAATGACAAATTGGAGAAAAACATCCAACAGTTAATCTCACAGTGAAATGCTCTGAAAATACTCCTGGAACCCTTCAGTGCACTTATGTGACACATTCTGAGGAATGTTTTATCAACATAACCATGTAGTTCCTTAAATTTACACAATAAATCCCAAGGTGTGTTACTTATAACACCTTTGTCAGTGAATCCTGACATCTGTCCCATGTACTAACGCTCTGCTGATGAGTCTGAGACGGAGAATGTCCACTGAGCATAGCAGATAATCAGCACCTGAGTACAACACCATTGAATGAGACACTGAAGATATCATTCATGGAGAAGAGGAGCCATTTTCTTTTGACATGCTATTTTTTGAACCAGACTGCTGTCACCTGCTAAATGCTGATGTAAATTGAGGAAATAAGTGCTTTATAAGAGCCCATAAAGAATGATCTCCCAGAGAAAGTTTTAAATAAGTGCAACTGGTGTGTTCCCCATATGGATTGCAGAGGACTGTGGATCTCTGATAATCTGAGAAAGAAATATCACACTGTTTCTCCCCAGCACAAAAGCAACATTCCAGGAATAGTATCAGCAAAAGAACCAGTAACAGGATTTGGAAATCTATTACATTGACAGTTTTGTCAGAGAATCTCAATACAGCTGCTCTGTTCTATGAATCCCTCTGGAACTCCAGGAATATGCTGAGGATGCCCTTGATCCCTTTGTCTATGTCATTAATGAAGATATTCAGTAACAGTGGTCCCAGTGTGGCCCCTTAGAGACACCACTGGTCACTGATGTCCATCAGTACTTTGAGCCATTGACCATGACCCTCTGGATATGACTGTCCAACCAATTCCTAATCCACTTCAAATCCACTCATCAAATCCATCTCTCTGGTGTGGGGAACTGTGTGAAAGGCTTTACAGAAGTCCAGATAAATTATATCTTCCCTTATCCACTGCTGTAGTTAGTCCATCATAGAAAGCTACTAGTTTGGTCAGGCAGGATGTTCCCCTGGTGAAGCTGTGCTGGCTGTCCTGAATCCCCTCCCTGTCCTCTATGTGCCTTAGCAGAGATTCTTGGAGGATATGTTCCAGGATCTTCCCAGGCACAGAGGTGAGGATGACAGGTTGCCAGTGTCCTCCTTTCTACCGTTTTAAAGATGGGGACAATATTTCTTTTTTTCCAGTCACCTGGGACCTCACCTGACTGTGATGGCTTTGCAAATATCATGGAGAGTGGCTTGGCAACTACATCAGCCAGTTCCCTCAGGACTCTGGGAAACATCTTGTCAGGTCCCAGAGACTTATGCAGGTTCAGGTTGCTCACACGGTCACAAACTTGATCTTCGTGGGAGGACTTTGCTCCCCCAGTCCCCATCCTGCCATCCATCCCCCTAAGAGGGATGGGGAGAGAGTTTGCCAGTGAAGACTGAGGCAAAATAGTTGTTGATTACCTCAGCCATCTCCTCATCTGTTATTACCCGCTTTTCCACATTGTTTATTGGGGGGGTAAGACCTACTTTAACCTTGTTTAGAGCTCAAATAATGTCCTGCCCCTTGGGTTAATTTCAGACCTTGAGCTACAAACCTCATGGAGAGGTGTGTTCCCAGCAGTCTTTAGTGAGGTGAGCAGGGAATCTCCTCAGGACAGGGATGCAAGCACTGCTAGAGCACCTCAACACTAAGGCTGCTCTGCTACCTGGTAACGTCACCATCACTGCTTCATTTCTGACCCATTTCCTTCCCTGTTCTTACTCAAGAGGCCTGTTCTGCTCCTCACCCACCCTGTAGCAGGAGCTGTCCAGTTGCTTTCCTGTCCAATGGAAAGTGCATTCAGTGTTGCCTTCTCAGCCAAGACCCATCGCCCAGCAGCAGCAATTGCTTCCAGAGAAGTCAGATGAGAACATAAGAGGTGTCTGAGGAACTGGGAGACTTGGGCACCCGCTCAGGTGCAGCCCACCTACAAATTAAGGGTCTGTCCTCCATCCACTCCACTTACCTTTCCAGTTAGATTGATCCCTCTTCACTGAGATGCTGTCTTATTCAGGCTGCAGGAAGCCATGTAAGAATGTCATCACTGGACAGAGAAAATATGACCAACAGGAAAAGCTGCTAATCAAATTCCCTAAAGGAAAAAATAATTCACTTTCATTTTTCCTGCTGTGAGGTCAGGGAAGACCTGCAGAAACTGGTCCATGAGTGGAGAAGCAGCATGAGGAGATAGCAAAGGGCCATTTAGATCTCTTCATGGTTGTGCTGAGACAGGGTATATCTTAACCAAATAACCCAAAAACACCTATATGGAGTAGAAATGGTATGCTAGGTGTGGGGAAAGCACCCTTCATATTTAAGTCCACATGAGTGTTGCCCATCAGCAAAACAAACAGGCTCCAGCACTCAGCCATGTCTTAGCAGAAGGGCAGGGAAGAGCTCTCCTCTAAGGGACTTTGGTGCTGGCACTTCTGTTCAACTGGGCCAGTATTCCTAGGAGTTCTTCATTTACACAGAAATGGCTGTCTGAACAAACACTGCTCAAGTGGAGGATGGGCATTCCCTGTCACACTGCCCACGGGGTCAGGTGGCACATCTCACAATGCCTATCAAATAGGAATGCATGCACATAGCTGGTAATGTGAACCTAACTGACTGTGAGTAGCCTCAGGGAGAGGTAATGAGCCGACTTCCATTCAGATTTAGATGGAAAAATGTTGCAAGACACCATTTGTAGGTGGAAAGGAGGTTAGGAGATCTCTAAAGGAGAACTCAGAAAGCTGCAGACAGCAGGTTCCAGAAAGGAAATGGCCTTAAGCTGACACAGGGGAGATTTAGATTAGATATTGGAGAAAAAGAATTCACTGTTAGGGTGGTCAGACATTGGAACAGGCTGCCCAGGGAGCTGGTGGAGTCACTACCCCCAAAACATTCCCGAGGCATCTGAATCTGGAGCTGGGTGGTGTGGTTTAGTGGTTTATGAATTACAGCGGTGGTGCTGGGTGTGGACAGTTGGACTGGGTGATCTTGAACGTGTCTTCCAAGCTTGATGATTCTATGATTCTTTGATTCTTCAATTCTATGATATATATCCATATATATATGTATTTAAATTAAGCTCTTAGAGACCATCCAAAGGAAGGCATCAAAGATGGGGAAGGGCCTTGATTTGAAGGCGTGTGAGGACACTGAGGGCACTTGGTGTGTTCAGCTGGAGCAGAGGAGACTGAGGGGAGACCTCCCTGCAGTTCCAACTGCCTGGGCAGGGGCAGAGGAGGGGCAGGACTGAGCTCTGCTCTGGGGGGAGCAGGGACAGCCCCCAGGGAATGGCTGGAGCTGTGTCAGGGCAGGCTCAGGGTGGATCTCAGCAAAAGGTTCTTCCCCCACAGGCTGGTTGGGCACTGAACAGGCTCCCCAGGGCAGTGGGCACAGCCCCAAGGCTGCCAGAGCTGCAGGAGGGTTTGGATGATCCTCTGGGGCACAGGGGGTGACTCTTGGGGATGGGCCTGGGCAGGCTTTGTGGGTTCATTCCAACTCAGCATATTCTGTGATCCTGTGATCCTGTATTCCATACACATGCAGCATAACTGACAACACCACTGGAAAGCTGCACTTCTTGCAGTGGATGTTTTCCATGCAAGAGACATGTTTGTCTCTGTTCATGCTGGAAATGCTTGAGTTCAGTGCTGGGCAAATCTCATCTCTACCTGTTACTGGAGAGAAGTTTACATTGTTTTTTTTCACTGAAGAAGTGCCATACAAAATCCCCCATGAGAGACACCATCCCATTTAGCCTCTGAGTAGGAAATAAGGGAGGGGAGGGGAGAGGGGAGGGAGGGAGGGAGGGAGGAAGGGAGGGAGGAAGGAAGGAAGGAAGGAAGGAAGGAAGGAAGGAAGGAAGGAAGGAAGGAAGGAAGGAAGGAAGGAAGGAAGGAAGGAAGGAAGGAAGGAAGGAAGGAAGGAAGGAAGGAAGGAAGGAAGGAAGGAAGGAAGGAAGGAAGGAAGGAAGGAAGGAAGGAAGGAAGGAAGGAAGGAAGGAAGGAAGGAAGGAAGGAAGGAAGGAAGGAAGGAAGGAAGGAAGGAAGGAAGGAAGGAAGGAAGGAAGGAAGGAAGGAAGGAAGGAAGGAAGGAAGGAAGGAAGGAAGGAAGGAAGGAAGGAAGGAAGGAAGGAAGGAAGGAAGGAAGGAAGGAAGGAAGGAAGGAAGGAAGGAAGGAAGGAAGGAAGGAAGGAAGGAAGGAAGGAAGGAAGGAAGGAAGGAAGGAAGGAAGGAAGGAAGGAAGGAAGGAAGGAAGGAAGGAAGGAAGGAAGGAAGGAAGGAAGGAAGGAAGGAAGGAAGGAAGGAAGGAAGGAAGGAAGGAAGGAAGGAAGGAAGGAAGGAAGGAAGGAAGGAAGGAAGGAAGGAAGGAAGGAAGGAAGGAAGGAAGGAAGGAAGGAAGGAAGGAAGGAAGGAAGGAAGGAAGGAAGGAAGGAAGGAAGGAAGGAATTGTTGATGCTTTGGGGACACACTACATCCCATCTCTGTTATAGTTGCCAATCCAGCATCCAGTGCTCTCTGTCAAGTCCACCTTACTACACAGTAGTCTGGAGCTAGATTTTCTATGTCAGGTGGTCCACTGCTGGTTCACTGATATACTGATCCCTACAGGTATGCTCTGCTAATCCTGTCAGCATGTCTGACAGCAACAGCAGCATCCTACAAATCCCACAGGAACTACTATTTCAATGTCATCTTTGCTTGCTTTCAATAATCTTCCCAATTATTACTTGATTAGTTCCAGTCTTCTTTCAAGGATCATTTTGTTCCACCACACCAAGCACAGCCCACACAGCTGTAACTGCTTTATGTTGACTTCCACTGCATGAACCAGGGGATTGAGGTATCAGTGTAGAGCTCTGAGCATGCAGAGACCAACTTCCATGCTCAGCACAGAAATTCCAGATAGAGCTGCACTGCAACTGCAGTTTCTTCACAGGGTAGACAGCCCATACATTCGTGCTGTGGAGTTGTATCTGCTGCTAACATTTGACCAAAGAAACATTCTGCCAAAGGACAACCTCCTCCACACCTTCCAGGTACGTGCAGGATTGGGTGGGACAATGTGTCGTGTGCTACAGCTCCTCTGCACCCTGAGCAGTTCAGCAGCCTTTGCACCTTTCTTTCTGGAACCTTCCATCTGCAGATTTCTAGATTCTCCTCTACAGATCTCCTGGCCTCCTTCCTACCAAAAAAAATGTTCTGTGATTCTGTTTTATGGTTCTATATGTTTTAGGACTGAGTGAACCCTCAGCAAGTTTGCAGACAACACCAAGGTGAGTGACTGAGTTGATAAACAGTGGGATTTCATCCAGAGGGACCTTGACAGGCTTAAAGAGTTGAGATTCCACCCACAGTGTTGTATCCAGCTCTGGGATCCCTAGCAAAAGAAGGATACGGACCAGGTTGAGCAGATGCAGAGCAGAGCCACGGAAAAAGATCTGAGGCCTGGAATGCCTCTCCTATGAAGAAAGGCTTAGTGAGTTGGGCCTGCTCAGCCTGGAGACGAGAAGACTCTGAAGAGACCATATAGCAGCTTTCAATATGTAAAGGCAGCCTAGAAGATGAGGGAAGACTTTTACCAAGGCCTGCGGCAATACAAGGGGAGAAGGTTTTGCATTGAAAAGGGGACATTCTGGTTTGATATAGGAGTGACATTTGTTAAGACAAGGCCTGTGAGACACTGGAACAGACTGGCCCCAGATTGCAGGAATGCCCCATCACTGGAAGTGTGCAAGCTCAAGCTGAATGGGGCTTTGAGCAACCTCACCCGGTCGGAGATCCCCCTGCCCAGCAGCAGTCTTGCACTAGATTGATTATTCTTTTAACGCCCCTTCCAACCCAAACCATTCTGTGGTGCTGTCCTCTAAGGTCTGTATGTCCAAGGGAGTCTGAGAGACAGTCAGTCCATTGCCCAGAGAGACAGGGCTTCTGCTGTGCCCCTGCACTCGCTGTTTTACACAGGTTGTTTCTGGGCTCCTCCTGGGCAGGACAAAGGGTGTTTCCCTCAGCCTCCCCCCAGCACTGCCCAGGGAGCCCACAGGGAGCCCCAGTTTTGAACTTCAAGGAAGTGTGTGCTTCTCCTTGGAACAAGCTGTTCATGCCCAGGCCACTGCTTGGTGCTGGATCTCCTTGGATCACAGGCACCATTTTTTCTGACCTTGCCCCTGTGCTCTTCACTGATCTTGATCCTCTGAGCTCTTTTAGCAATCAAAATGCCAATGATGAGAGGAAGAGCGTGTTTAGAACTGACACTGTGTAAAGCAGCTCAAGTGACAGTGCCCTTTTTCCTAGAACTTGACCAGTCACTCTCTGGAACTACTGGCAAATTCCCCCTTTCTCAGAGTGCAGCATTGTACAGGATCTGCTTGTAGCTCTCCTGCTACAGTACAGGCAGCATGGTGTTGAGAGCTCTTGTTGCTGGAACTGTCTGAATGTGGAAGAGGGCAAGATCTCTGTGATGGGGTGGGAGTGCTGGACTGAGGATGGATCAGAGTGCAGAGGATCTGAGATTGTGTGCTTGTGGGTAGATTGTGGGTAGAGTTTTCTTTGGCTGCAAGGGTTGGGTATTTCTGGAGTTGTAGGTAGTGAAGGGCTAACGGTTGAGGGCATTGCTTGGTATGTGTTAAAAATGGGCACATGAATATTGGCTCATTAAAGGTTTAAGCCCTTTAAGGGATGTTAGCACTTCATGTTTGTGTGAGAGGAAATGGGAATTATCACGGTATATTTATTGAGTATACATCTCAAAGGTATTTCCTGGTCTAGTTTACTTTTGCCTGTTTGTCTGTCTTAACCCTTAGAGTATCTTTATTAAAGTTTGAGAAACAGAAATAATTTTTCCTATGATTCATTTCCCTGTTAACAAAAGTGCTAGTCATCAAACATTACACATTTCTTCTGTATCAGCTCTGTAATGAAGCATCAACTTTTCACAATCCAAAATTACTTGCAAAAAAGCAATAGAATTTTATGTTTTGCATGTATGAGACAGTATGAACAAGTTATTTTGAAACTAGAAAGATTTTTCTCATGTATCACTTATGACTGACACTGATGACATATATCACTTATTACAAGGAAATTAAATCATGATTTGTCTTTTGTAGAACTTCCCTTTCTAATGTTGCAAAGGCAACCCTAAATTCACAGGACCATGTGTACAAGATATATTGTATTATTACGCTTTTACATCTGGAATAGTAATAGTACAGAAATGCCAAAGAATCTCATCTGGATCAAGGATTAAGTTACCTGTAGAGACAGTAGAAGAAGCAATAAATCCAACATCCAAGTTCTTTAAGTGCCTTGACTAGTCCAGACCCCAATATTAATAGCCCTGTCAGACTATTTATAGGAAATGTATCCACAGGAATGGTAAGATGCAAAACATTTCTAAATATATCAGGTCAAATCAAATGACAATTATGCCATTAGTTAAGTTTGCCAGACAATATTTTGCCAAAGATGGTTTGCCAAAATACATTTTGACAGAAGGAAAAGGAAACATCCAAAGCATTTGCATGCCAGAGTCTATAAAAGACTCTTTGGAGTGCTGTGCCCAGTCTTGACAGAAAATTTCGAGGTAAGTGTATGGCTCTTGTGAACTTCTGGGCAAAACATACCTTTTTATTCCGTTTACCTTCCTCTAAGAGTTGGATATCCATTTCTATCATGGTCTGTCTCTATCACCAGTAATTTTATTGTAGATTTGAAGGCAGCATGTTTTCCTTCAACTTCTATATTACCTCTGGGTATCTCTGCAACACAGTTATGTTTTCAAACAGCAGTGACTGACTTTAGCCTCTGCCATCAGAATTAATACCAAAATTTAACAACTTTTAAGGAACAGGATGAAATCCAAGAGTTTAAAATTTCTGGAAATGACAACAGGCACTAGTGGCATTTGTATCTGTGATAATGCAAGATGAATTGTCCATAGCAAGTAAATTTTAGAAAACCACTGTTTGCTATCAGACAAGGAAGTATTTCAGACACTTTTGGTAGCATTAAAAAAAACCCAAACAAATCCCAAGACATTTAAAATGAAGTGTCTTTTATGGAAACATATAAATATGCTAGAGTTTGCAAAGTTGGGAGAATGCTGCTGAATTTCACAGCATACTGCACACCAAACTGCTCTTTTGGATTTTATTGCTTAGGTAAGTGCCTAAGGATTAATTTTGGAGAAGTACAGAAGTGCTTTCAGCCAAGACTGGGAAGTTTAAATACAACTTTTGACTTGTTTGTACCTACATCAATATTTGAAGAGATCAAAGTGCGAGATCTCTCTTCCACATAAAGCTGTTCGCTCCCTGAGACAATATGTCTCCTTTCCTACAAGGACCCTGCCGACGGTGCCTCCTGTCACAGGGCAGCGATGTCGACTCCAGACGCGGACATGGCCGCCTTCGGCGAGGCCGCTCCTTACCTCCGAAAATCGGAGAAGGAGAGAATCGAGGCCCAGAACAAGCCTTTCGATGCCAAGACATCTGTCTTTGTGGTACACGCAAAGGAATCCTATGTGAAAGGGAAAATTGAGAGTAAGGATGCAGGCAAGGTCACTGTCAAGACTGAAGGGGGAGAGGTGAGTAAAATGCAAGATTTACAAACAGCATTTCCTTCCCACTGTGGATTCTTAACTGACATCCATTCATGTCCCTTCCTGCCCTCCGACAGACCCTGACTGTGAAGGAAGATCAAATCTTCTCCATGAACCCTCCCAAGTACGACAAAATCGAGGACATGGCCATGATGACCCACCTCCACGAACCCGCTGTGCTGTACAACCTCAAAGAGCGTTACGCAGCCTGGATGATCTACGTAAGTGGCAGCAGCAGCTTCCTTTGGGCAGCTGCAGGAACTGCTCTGCCAGGCCCAGGGGAAGCCAACGTGCTGTGTCCCTTCCTGGCAGACCTACTCGGGTCTCTTCTGCGTCACTGTCAACCCCTACAAGTGGCTGCCCGTGTACAACCCGGAGGTGGTGTTGGCCTACCGAGGCAAGAAGCGCCAGGAGGCCCCTCCACACATCTTCTCCATCTCTGACAACGCCTATCAGTTCATGCTGACTGGTGAGTTACTCGGTTTTCTTTAAAATTACTTGGTTGTGAACACTTGCAGAGGTGAAAAGAAACATTTTCACTGCAAAGTAGTTCAGTTTAATAGTGCTGTGAGGGTGATGTTCTCTCATCACTGAAACAATACTTTCTTTACTGAAATATGTCATTTAGATCATGTTTATAACAGTCCATGTTAGAATTTAATGTCCAAGATATTTGGGAGGATTTGATTTAGCATTGGATACATTGTGAGATTTTCCTTTGAAGAAATTCGGATATACATTTAAAGTTCTGCTTTTTCTCTGAGATGAAAGAATTGTTCTTTGAATGAACTTCTTCTTCTTCCCTCTTCTATCCCCAATTAGTGTATTTAATCCTGCAGTATTCAGAGAATTAGTAGAAAGGAATAGGCTGCCTACTGCCAGTGCATCTTCTAAAAGTTATAGGAATATTTTTATCAAGGATATTAATTACATTTTTATAATATTTTCTCTGTCTTTCCACAGATCGGGAGAACCAGTCGATCCTGATCACGTACGTACACCCCCTGCTCGAGTCCCTGCGGGGCTGCCCAGGGCCAGGGCCCCTCCTGCCTGACCACACGCTCTCTGCTTCTCTCCTTGCTCTGCCAGCGGAGAATCCGGGGCCGGGAAGACTGTGAACACAAAGCGTGTCATCCAATACTTTGCAACAATTGCAGCCAGCGGGGACAAGAAAAAGGAGGAGCAGACATCAGGCAAAATGCAGGTGAGTCAGGAAGAACAAACTGGACACTTGGCCTGTCATTGCCCTGTCAACTCAACACAGCCAGTGAATAATTTCCCCCCCGCAGGGAACGCTTGAGGATCAAATCATCAGCGCCAACCCACTGCTGGAGGCCTTTGGAAACGCCAAGACCGTGAGGAACGACAACTCCTCACGCTTTGTGAGTTGTTTCAAGCTTACACAAAAATCCCTTCTTGTTATAACAATAATGATGGGATAGTGGTATTCTCATGTGAGGACATGGCAATGAAATGCATTGGAGCTGAACTGCTGCTGCTTCTCCTTCACAGGGCAAATTCATCAGAATCCATTTTGGTGCCACAGGCAAACTGGCTTCTGCTGACATTGAGACATGTAAGAGACTCTCCTGGACTGATCCCTTTCCTTCCAGCCTTCCTCAGTTCTTGTGCTTAACTCTGTCCTGCCATTCTTGCCAGATCTGCTGGAGAAGTCCAGAGTCACTTTCCAGCTCAAGGCGGAAAGAAGCTACCACATCTTCTATCAGATCATGTCCAACAAGAAGCCAGAGCTAATTGGTAGGAAGGAGCCTCATGGCTTTTTGAGGAGGAACCCTGAGCAACAGTTCCCTCTGTCACTTGCTTGGCAAAACTAAGCCTGTGCCTTGCCTCTTCCTGCTTTCAGACATGCTCCTCATCACCACCAACCCTTATGATTTCCACTATGTGAGTCAAGGGGAGGTCACTGTCCCCAGCATTGACGACCAGGAGGAGCTGATGGCAACAGATGTGAGTACAGTCTCTACTGTGCATGTCTCGAGGGTGACATCGCTGACCCACTAAGGACATGTATTTGAATTCATGGTTTTTTTTCACTGCAGAGTGCCATTGACATCCTGGGCTTTACTCCTGATGAGAAAACAGCCATCTACAAGCTGACAGGGGCAGTCATGCACTATGGGAACCTGAAGTTCAAGCAGAAACAACGAGAGGAGCAGGCAGAGCCTGATGGCACAGAAGGTATCAGCAAATTCACTGACTGATTTGTTCAAAGCACTTGTCCATCTCCTGACCTCTGTTGGGCTGAGTCTCCACACACAACACTGAGAAACCCATGTCCAATTGTATTTTTGGTGAAATAACTCCCCTAAGCTTTGTTACCCAGAAATCCACTTACCACAGCATGATCACCTGATGCACTAGAGGCTTTTAGGGTTCTTCTGGGAAATTTCAAGTTTAAGCTATTCCTTTCTAAGCCATACGTGTTCTTACCTTCAAAGAAGGCCATCATTAGCTTGATCAATTCACATTCCTTCCCAGGCCTTCTGAATGGGATCAGATAAATGCTCTCCCATTCCTAAAATATGAACACCATCCATGAAATGCTTTTCTCTCCCTTTCCCCTTCTCTAGTGGCTGACAAGGCTGCCTACTTGATGGGTCTTAACTCAGCTGAATTTCTCAAGGCCTTGTGTTATCCCCGAGTCAAGGTTGGGAATGAGTATGTGACCAAAGGTCAAAATGTGACACAGGTAAAATCTGGAGGTTGAAAATGCATGGCTTGAGGGAGTACATGAGCATTCTTCTGTGACCCTGGGGGGAAACTCGGATCCTGTTTCCTCTCCTTTAGGTGAACAATGCAGTGGGTGCCCTGGCAAAGGCTGTGTTTGAGAAGATGTTCCTGTGGATGGTTATTCGCATCAACCAACAGCTGGACACGAAGCAGCCCAGGCAGTACTTCATTGGTGTGCTGGACATTGCTGGCTTCGAGATCTTTGATGTAAGGAACAAGGATTTGACACCCTAGTCAAGCGAGGAGCGAGGAGGGGTCATGAGGACTCAGATACACAGTTCTTTTTGAGAGGATTCAGAAGTTTATCCTTCTCATCTGATGTTTTCTAGGAACCCCTCCCTCTTCTCTGTCACTGTAGCCCCCTCAAATGGCTTTGCTGACAAACACCAATTCTAACATTGCCCCTCGGGCAAACAGCTCGCAAAGGTCTCAGGCTTTGCAAACAGAGAGGGCTCGGGCCAAAGGGATGGATGCTCTTGGACAACCAAGGAAAGGCTGTGCCACTGGGCAAGTTCCCAGCATGTTTCCTGAGCACAGATTATTGATGTGAAGCCAGAGAAATCCTTGGGTGGGACACTGAGGAAGTTTCCACAGTCCAGGAGGTCAGAGACCTGCAACCCCTACCCGATGGAGCAGCTGAGGTTACCAAAGGATTTGATGGGAAAAAGTAGAAGCCCTGCTAAGGGAACATAGGCTGGGACAGTCAGGTTGGGGATGGTGTTTCAGCTGGGGAACTTCAAACAGCCTTAGGAGAGGGCCAGCAAAGGCCTGTGGTGTTTGGCTCACTTTGAGAACCTGTGCACCTTTCCTTGCTTTGGGCAGTTCAACAGCTTTGAGCAGCTGTGCATCAACTTCACCAATGAGAAGCTGCAACAGTTCTTCAACCACCACATGTTCGTGCTGGAGCAGGAGGAGTACAAGAAGGAGGGAATTGAGTGGGAGTTCATTGACTTTGGGATGGACCTGGCTGCCTGCATTGAGCTCATTGAGAAGGTACCTCTCCCATACAGGTGTATGATGAATGCTGGAATTATGGGATGTTCCTCAGGCAGGTTCAGCTCAGAGCCAGACATGCAGCATCAGTTAAGCAAAGTATTTTGCACTGAAATTTAGTTTAGTCTGGGGAAGAGAAATGGGGAAATGCACCTCTGTGTCATCAGTCCTGCATTTTCTGGTCTTCAAGCATGGAAAAGTAGCCTGGACTCCCACCAAGAGGGGGAGTGCTTTTAAAACAGAGCAGAGTCAGTCGCCTTCTCTTTTTCCTTCGAAGGCTCAAATCTAAAGTCCACAGACAAATCTGGGCAATAGGTATCATCTCACTGGACCTCCCTCAACAACAGGGCCTCTTGTGGCTCTTTTCCCAATCATCTTTCTGTTTAGCACTGCTCCCTCTAATTCTGCACCCAATTCTAACGTGCACTGGACAGACATCCTTACGAGTTCCATGAAGATTGGCTGCAGGGAGGCAAAGGGAAGGCAGAAATCTTCCTGCCTGAGAACAACTCCTGACAAACCCAGGCCCTCATCCAGGCTGAGATGCTAAAACACCCCAGAAGTACCTTTGATGTTCATAGCACAGGCTTCTTGTCACTGTCATAGAATCACAGAGTGGTTTGGGTTGGAAGGGAAGCTAAAGAACATCTCATTCCAACCCCCTGCCAGGGACAGGGACGCTTTGCCCTAGACCGGGTTGGTCAGTGTCCCATCCAGTGTGGCCTTGGACATTTCCATTATCATCTTTATTTGTCATTTCCTGTGGTACCTTCCAGCCCATGGGCATCTTCTCCATCCTGGAAGAGGAGTGCATGTTCCCCAAGGCAACTGACACCTCTTTCAAGAACAAGCTCTATGACCAGCACCTGGGCAAGTCCAACAACTTCCAGAAGCCCAAACCTGCCAAAGGCAAGGCTGAGGCCCACTTCTCCCTGGTGCACTACGCTGGCACAGTGGACTACAACATCACTGGGTGGCTGGAGAAGAACAAGGACCCCCTGAATGAAACTGTGATTGGGCTGTACCAGAAATCATCTGTGAAGACCCTGGCCTTACTCTTTGCCAACTATGGTGGAGCAGATGCAGGTCAGTTCAGTGAAAAATGTATTTTCAGTGTGGGACAAATTTTCTCAGATTTAAAGGCCCAATCACTAAAATGGTAAAGTTACTTTGTTTGGTGGTGTTTTTTTTGTTTGTTTGTGTTTGTTTCGTTTTTTGTTTGTTTGTTTGTTTGTTTGTTTGTTTTTGTTTTTCTTTTTTGTTTTTGTTTTGTTTTGTTGGGTTTTTTTTACATCGGTACACAGACAGTGGTGGTGGCAAGAAAGGAGGCAAGAAGAAGGGTTCTTCTTTCCAGACTGTCTCTGCTCTTTTTAGGGTAAGTTTAGTATTCATTTAGTCTTTGAAGATGGAAAGAATTTTATGCTGAATCTCAAAGGTCTGTTTGCATTTTGGACATAACTCTTGTCATCCTTTAAAATTCTTCCATTTCCATCCTTGTAAATTACAGACTTTTCCTTTGCAAATCCACATCCATCTTTGAAAATTCTATGAAAATATTCGAAGGGCTAAATTCACCTACATATATGGAAGTGAAAAACATATCAGCGAAATTCCTTAAAATCCTCTCCACAGAATTCAGATGTATTTCCTTGACGTGTTTTGTGTATCTATGCAGATTTTCAGTTTTGACTCATTGTAAAATTTGAAAGTAGTAAATCTAACATCAAATCAAAGACAAAATTACCCAGAGATTATAAGGCAATTATTTGATTTCAGTGTGGAAAGAAAGTGAGGGTTAAATTACATTTAATAATGACTTGTGAGGTCAATTTTCAGTTACGTTTTAAAGGTTTAAGACTGAATTACTACTAAAAGAGTCACTTTGCATGGCCTGCAGAAAAATTCCATCCAGTTAAAAAGAACTTACTTAGCTGCCAAATCATGCTTAACCAAGACTTCATGTGATTTACTTTAAATGCCCAAATATATACCACAGGAATTACCAGCTCAAAGGAAAACTGTGAAATGGCAGCTCTATGTTTGGATGAGGAGGTCAAAGAAAAGTAATATTAATCATTATTCTATCAAAAAATTTCAAAACCAAAGATTTGTGATCCTTCTATTTCCAGTTTTCTCTTTGGGAGTTCTGGGAGTTGTTTCAGAGAAGACAGGTCTACAACCTGAAACACCCAGTTTGATGCATCCACTGTTAAGATTCCAGTGCTTACACTTAATAATATAAACTTTGTTTGTTAATCTCACAGGAGAATTTAAACAAGCTGATGGCCAACCTGAGGAGCACCCACCCTCACTTTGTACGGTGCATCATCCCAAATGAAACGAAAACACCTGGTAAGGACATCCAAGAGGAGGAAAACTTGAGCAGCACATGCTCCTTTCCTGAGTGTCAAAGAGCTGGGCAGTCACTAATGCTGGTGTTTGTCAGGTGCCATGGAGCACGAGCTGGTGCTGCACCAGCTGCGCTGTAACGGCGTGCTGGAAGGGATCAGGATTTGCAGGAAAGGGTTCCCCAGCAGAGTCCTCTACGCTGACTTCAAACAGAGGTAAGAGCACTGCACCTTTCTGCCCATTCAGACCAAGCTGAAGAGCCTGAGTATTGTGATATACTTTAAACTTCATACTTCAAATTGGTAGTGAGCAGTAATACAGAAATGTTTCACCATCAATTAATGATGGCAGGACATTTCGGAGATCAGGATTCTCTTCTACTTAGAATTAATATTAAAAACAATCTCCATGTCCTGAATTGAACTGACTCCAGGCATAAGATTTGTTCAATGGGACAGTCTTAGAAGGCTGGGGGTTCAATCACAGTGGTGGTTTTGACGATTTCTTCATGTTTTCTTCTGCAGATACAGAGTACTCAATGCCAGTGCTATCCCAGAGGGACAGTTCATGGACAACAAGAAGGCTTCAGAGAAGCTCCTTGGGTCCATTGATGTGGACCACACCCAGTACAAATTTGGTCATACCAAAGTAAGAACAAGACCTGTGTTAAAAGTTTGTCAAAAGCAGTGAGGGTGGGCTGCTCTGCCAGGGAGATAGGGCACAGCACAGTGACATACGAGAGCTGGCGGGGTGGGGGCCTCAATCAGGAAGTGCCCAGCACCACTGTACTTGATCAAGGCAAGTGAGGATGACCTGGAAGTGGTAGTCAAATTCAACCAGGAGTCCAGGCCATCAGGAAGGTTTGTTATAATAATGAAGGTCTGAGATGAAGCCATAAAGCCTTGGTTTTCAAGATTTGGCAGAGTCAGGTATAAGTAGGCTAAGAAGGCAAGGCCTTGTTCTTTAATTCATGGACATAAACACAGCAATGACATTGGTTTAACATCAAGCTAGGACGTAAGTGAGCAGGTTATGGTAGAGCTCACTGGGTCCATGATCAGGCAGGGGAATGGCTGAGGCTGTGGCTGAACTGGAAACAGTACTCATGACACATAGACAGGGACTGAATGCTTAGGCCTGAGACTATGGGAAGCTCCAAGCCCTTGAACAGAGGGTTTGGGAGAAGGCCCAAGGGTTGCTGGTCATGGCTGTTAAAGTCTGTCAGGTACTGAAAGATGCTGTGTGTTTAGTCTGTACTACCACACAGTGACATGCTGCACCATTTCCTCTCTCAAGGTGTTCTTCAAAGCTGGGCTGCTGGGACTCCTGGAGGAGATGAGAGACGACAAGTTGGCAGAAATCATCACTCGCACACAGGCCAGGTGCAGGGGCTTCCTGATGAGAGTGGAGTATAGGAAAATGGTGGAAAGGAGGTAAACTGTTCTAAAATTTAGTTAATTCTCATGGTATTTGGCTAATGAAGTTTAAGTTAATCAAAGCAGAGCTGTGTAATAGTCACGTCAATTTCATTTCAGAGAGTCCATCTTCTGCATCCAGTACAATGTTCGTTCATTCATGAACGTCAAACACTGGCCCTGGATGAAGCTGTTCTTCAAGATCAAGCCCTTGCTGAAGAGTGCAGAGTCTGAGAAGGAGATGGCCAACATGAAACAAGAGTTTGAGAAAACCAAGGAAGATCTTGCAAAGTCTGAGGCAAAGCGGAAGGAGCTGGAGGAGAAAATGGTGGCCCTGCTGCAGGAGAAAAATGACCTGCAGCTCCAAGTGCAGGCTGTGAGTATCACAGTTTGTTTTTCCCTGGAAAAAGAATGCTAAACTGTCAGAAGGTGTCTTATCCTATGTAGTAACTCACAGGAACTGATGGGTAGTAGAAAACAGTCTAAATCACACACTCTAAAGCACTGCAACACTGAGGAAACAGGCACTGGTGTGGGCATGGTGAGACCTATGGCAGCCCCATACGACACTCACACTCCTGCTGTCTGAGGAAAGAGCCATGAAACACCAGCCAACATGTGCTGCACATCTGAGAGCTCTGAACTGGACGGGAAACATCTCAGCTTTCAAAGAAGTGCTTCTGTCTAATGCAGTAAAGCAAACCAGGGAAGCACACGCTTTTCCTAAAAACTCAGTTAAGAAAAGGCAGTTTCACCAAAGGAAACAAAACTTTCCCCAGTAAATTATTCTCATGAGGCTTTTATTGCCCAAATGAGGGCAATTTTACAAGGTTCACAATGAGTCAGTTAAACAGAAGCAGATAATGCATATTTTTTCTGTCAGGAAAAAAGACTCAAAGCCCTTGTTTCTCTGTAAATTAGAAATTGAAGTAACCACTCTTCTATTGGGCTTGTGGGTGCATGAAGCGTTCTCATAGCTAAATACCATGGGAGGCATATTAAGGAGACACAAGGCATATTAAGGAAGGGAAACATCTTGGCTTTCAAAGAAGTGCTTCTGTCTAATGCAGTAAAGCAAACCAGGGAAGCACAGGCTTTTCCCATCTACAGCTACAATAGAAGGCCTTGATTACTTTCAGAAACACATATACTTCCTATTCAAACTCATTTAGGAAAAGGCAGTTTCTTAACACCAAATGAAGCCATCCACTAGTTAAGGAAATGCTTGATATGGTATTTAAAGACATTACAGAGGTAGAGGGGGGCTAGAACTTTATTGATCTTGCAGCAATTTTAATGCCTGTAGGAGAATGATAAATACCTTTCTCAACTAAATTATTTTCAGAAATGTAAAAGCCATTACATCCCAAAAATTATAAGTCTCTCTTTGAGACAATTAAAAAGAAAAAGCTGGTAGATGCATTTTCCATTAGAAAAAAGAAAATCCACTAAGCCCTTGCTCCTGATAAAATTAGTAATTGAACTAACCACTTCAATTGTTGTGCTTTTGTGTTTGTGCTATGAAGCATTGTCATGGGCACCAAAGCAGCATGGAATGTTTAGGAGACACAAAAAATGTAGAATAAATATTGATTCCAAATGTCAAAGGTGTACAGTAAACACCAGTCAAGACCTTCCAGTTGCTGGACTTGAAAGTCAGGTTCAGCTCCCAGTTTAACACAAGTCTGCTCAGTGATACAAAAGACAGAGTACAGAAAGTTCAAAATATTACAACCCAAAAATTTCTGTCTCCCCACAGGAAGCAGATAGCCTGGCTGATGCTGAGGAAAGGTGTGACCAGCTCATCAAAACCAAAATCCAGCTGGAAGCCAAAATTAAGGAGGTGACTGAAAGGGCTGAGGATGAAGAGGAAATCAATGCTGAGCTGACAGCCAAGAAAAGAAAACTAGAGGATGAATGCTCAGAGCTGAAGAAAGATATTGATGACCTTGAGCTGACACTGGCCAAGGTGGAGAAGGAAAAACACGCCACGGAAAACAAGGTACACACAGAGGGACTCACATTAAGGGGTCAAAAAATTATTGTTTCCAGGAGCAAAGGAGCAACCTAAGGACATGTTGGCTTTTGAGCACATGAGCTGGGCCTGACCTAAGCAGTGAAAAGAAAAGCACAACTTCTAGCCAAGCACAGCAGAGGGAGAATTTCCCTGAATCACCAAGCAAGTTTTCAGATGAATTTTGATAATTGTTCGTATTTGTAGGTGAAAAACCTCACCGAGGAGATGGCAGCCCTGGACGAGACCATCGCCAAGCTGACAAAAGAGAAGAAAGCCCTCCAAGAGGCCCATCAGCAGACCCTGGATGACCTGCAGGTAGAAGAGGACAAAGTCAATACACTGACCAAGGCCAAGACCAAGCTGGAGCAGCAAGTGGACGATGTAAGCACAGGCAGACACAGCAGGAACAGACAGGTATGGAGCTGGAGGTGGCTGGTGGAGCACTGATGGCCTTGTTGTGTGCAGCTGGAAGGGTCCCTGGAGCAAGAGAAGAAACTGCGCATGGACCTGGAGAGAGCCAAGAGGAAACTGGAAGGAGACCTGAAGCTGGCCCAGGACAGCATCATGGATCTGGAGAATGATAAGCAGCAGCTGGATGAGAAACTGAAGAAGTAAGTGTGGCCCTGGGCCACCTCAGTGCTGGGCTGGAGCTCTTGGCTTTTTCCTTTCAGCTGTAACACACTTTGCTTTGCCCAAAGGAAAGACTTTGAAATCAGCCAGATCCAGAGCAAAATCGAGGATGAACAAGCCCTGGGCATGCAACTGCAGAAGAAGATCAAGGAGCTGCAGGCAAGTGTCTGCTCCTTGCCCTGCCTGCCCCAGGCTCAGCTCAGGCAGGAGGAGGGCAGAGGTGAGAAGGGTCCCTGATGTTCTGCAGGCCCGCATCGAGGAGCTGGAGGAGGAAATCGAGGCCGAGCGAACCTCTCGCGCTAAAGCAGAGAAGCATCGGGCTGACCTGTCCAGGGAGCTGGAGGAGATCAGCGAGCGCCTGGAAGAAGCAGGAGGGGCGACGGCAGCTCAGGTGGAGATGAACAAGAAGCGGGAGGCAGAATTCCAGAAGATGCGCCGCGACCTCGAAGAGGCCACGCTGCAGCACGAAGCCACGGCTGCCGCCCTGCGCAAGAAGCACGCGGACAGCACAGCTGAGCTCGGGGAGCAGATCGACAACCTGCAACGCGTCAAGCAGAAGCTGGAGAAGGAGAAGAGCGAGCTCAAGATGGAGATTGATGACCTGGCCAGTAACATGGAGTCTGTCTCCAAAGCCAAGGTACGGAATTGCAGTAGAACGTGCTCACAGGGCCAAGGTGTGGCACAAAGGCCGCATGTGCCAAGCACATTCGCACAGACAATATCCCTGCTGTGAGAATGAGGCAGAGTGCAGGCGTTCATCTCCTTCCCTTCCCTGTGGCTGCTCCCCAGGCAAACCTGGAGAAGATGTGCCGCACCCTGGAAGACCAGCTGAGTGAGTTAAAAACGAAGGAGGAGCAGAATCAGCGCATGATCAATGACCTCAATACCCAAAGAGCTCGACTGCAGACAGAGTCAGGTGAGATATCCTCGTTCCTCAAGTGCAATGGGAGGACCTGCCCGCCATGAGCACACCTTTGGGTGCAAGGTGACAGCTGGTATAAGCTCTCAGGCCGCTCCTGGTTACATGGCTTTACAGGCAGAAAGGGTCATAGGATTAATAGTCTGGTTCCCTTTTTCCCTTTATCCTTCCCAGGTGAATATTCCCGCCAGGTGGAGGAAAAGGATGCTCTGATTTCTCAGCTGTCTAGGGGTAAGCAAGGATTTACCCAACAGATTGAGGAACTCAAGAGGCATCTAGAGGAAGAGATCAAGGTATGGAAGCACCTTAGCGTCCACAGCCTGTATCACCCCTGCATATAGGATCAGGAGAATCCTATAGTCTGACCCAAGACTGGTTGGTTCAATGTTCTTACCCCAAACACCTCTAGGATTGGAGGGAACACTGATAACACACAGACCTCTACTTGTGAGCTGGAGAGGAAAGGATGTGTGATGCTTTAGATGCTGGAGGAAGTCCTCCACAAGGCTTTCTTGCGATTCTGAGGATCCTCTCTAAGACAGGATTCAGCCACACATGCCAAAACATCTACACACACAGCTGCTTACTGTCCCCAGAGCACCTGTCACTAACATGTCCTGATCCTCCAGACACATCAGTAATGAGATCCCAGTTCTGTATTTGCCTGATTAGACCTAGTTCATTCTACTTTCACTGCCTGCCAATTTCAGTGTCAAGAGGCATCTCAAGACAGGTCTTGGAGTTACCCACCCCCATGTCCCCACAGGCCAAGAACGCCCTGGCCCACGCCCTGCAGTCCGCTCGCCACGACTGTGACCTGCTGCGGGAACAATATGAGGAGGAGCAGGAAGCCAAGGGGGAGCTGCAGCGCGCCCTGTCCAAGGCCAACAGCGAAGTGGCCCAGTGGAGAACCAAATACGAGACGGACGCGATTCAGCGCACGGAGGAGCTCGAGGAGGCCAAGTACGTGGGGAGGGTGGGGAAGGCTGGCAGAGTCTAAAACCAGAAAATTGAGGAGACCACTGTGATATTCAGGAAGAAGTCAGTGTTCGGGTTTGTGGTTGGGTACAAGGAGAATAGCAAATAAATTCTGTAATGCACGTAGCTTGGGAAAAACCTCACAGGTAAGCCTTTAGGAGGCAGGGAATCACAGAGAGAAATGATGTAGTATGTAGACAAATAGAAAAGGAACATGGACAACAGACTGTAAAGTGGCTAACACACTGTTGAGAAAAGTACTACAGAATCGAATTTCTCCTTTATTGATGGCTGTGAGCTCTAGGTTATGACTGAAGTGGTAAAACATCTTGTGAAAAGCCCATTAACCACCCACAACAACCTCACTTTTGCTCTCATAACACGAGATCTGCTTAACGCAGGAAGAAGCTGGCCCAGCGCCTGCAGGATGCAGAGGAACATGTGGAAGCTGTCAATGCCAAATGTGCCTCCCTGGAAAAGACAAAGCAGAGGCTGCAGAATGAAGTGGAGGACCTGATGATTGACGTGGAGCGATCCAATGCCGCCTGCGCTGCTCTGGACAAGAAGCAGAAGAACTTTGACAAGGTCTTTTGGGCTGCAGCCCTGGCACTCCTGGGCAGAGCATCCCCCGGCATGGCCACATCCCTCCTCACACCCCCTTTCTCCTCAGATCCTGGCAGAATGGAAGCAGAAGTATGAGGAAACGCAGGCTGAGCTGGAGGCCTCCCAGAAGGAGTCTCGCTCGCTCAGCACGGAGCTGTTCAAGATGAAGAATGCCTATGAGGAGTCCTTGGACCACCTGGAAACAATGAAGCGGGAGAACAAGAACTTGCAGCGTAAGTCCCTGGCCCTCTGCTCCGGGAGGGGCTTTCTCCCAAGCTGAGCATTGCTCAGGGGGCTGTGCCTGCAGGGCTGCAAAGGTGCCTGTCCCCCTGGTGGGACAGGGTCCTTCCCATTCTGCTCTGGGCCTGAGCAAGCCATTGGTCTTTGTTCCCACAGAGGAGATTTCCGACCTCACCGAGCAGATTGCGGAGGGAGGAAAGGCAATTCACGAGCTGGAGAAAGTCAAGAAGCAAGTTGAGCAGGAGAAATCTGAACTGCAAGCCTCCCTGGAGGAAGCTGAGGTACACACAGTGCTCATAATTATTATGAATTTCTTGGAGATGTGGCAGAAAAAGAAGCCTAGGTTTCATTAAGACCCCCCTCAAAGATTGCTTAGAAAGTACGTGGTTGTCTAAGTCACTGTTGCTGCTGAATATCCAGGCCTCTCTGGAACATGAAGAGGGGAAGATCCTGCGCCTGCAGCTTGAGCTCAACCAGGTGAAGTCTGAGATTGACAGGAAGATAGCAGAGAAAGATGAGGAGATTGACCAGCTGAAGAGAAACCACCTCAGAATTGTGGACTCCATGCAAAGCACCCTGGACGCTGAGATCAGGAGCAGGAATGAAGCCCTGAGGCTGAAGAAGAAGATGGAGGGAGACCTGAATGAAATGGAGATCCAGCTCAGCCATGCCAACCGCCAGGCTGCCGAGGCACAAAAGAACCTGAGAAACACCCAGGCTGTGCTCAAGGTCTGTTCAGCAAAGCTACTGAGAGAGAAATCTCTGATATTTTTGGCCCTCAAACACACACCGATGCCTTGTAACTCCTCTCGTCTCTCTTACAGGACACCCAGCTGCACTTGGACGATGCTCTCAGGACCCAGGATGACCTGAAGGAGCAGGTGGCCATGGTGGAGCGCAGAGCAAACCTGCTGCAGGCTGAAGTGGAGGAGCTACGGGCAGCCCTGGAGCAGACGGAGCGGTCGAGGAAATTGGCTGAGCAGGAGCTCCTGGATGCCACTGAACGTGCGCAGCTCCTCCATACCCAGGTCAGGCACTGCTGGAAATTAATCTCGTCCATAAGGGATAAAAAGGAGGGAGATTGTCGCCCACCTTGTAAGTGACTACTGTGTAAACATTTGCTGAAATGTTCTGTCCCCTCCAGCCAGCACCTCCCAATGCCTGGTATAATGCAAGTCTCTTGCATTAAAGACTTTCCTAAACTCTACTTGCACTTTCAGGCTTTGATGTGCAGGCATTTGTACTGACAGCACAATTCATGTCTTTCCTGTTGCACAGAACACCAGCTTGATCAACACCAAGAAGAAGCTGGAGACGGACATTTCTCAGATTCAGAGCGAAATGGAGGATACGATCCAGGAAGCCCGCAATGCTGAAGAGAAGGCCAAGAAGGCCATCACAGATGTGAGTCGGGGCTCCTTTCATTGCTGATGGTCAGTGTATTCTCCCCAAAATGTCTCCAGCCCCACAACTCACCTGTTGCTCTGCTCAGGCGGCCATGATGGCAGAAGAGCTGAAGAAGGAGCAGGACACCAGTGCCCACCTGGAGAGGATGAAGAAGAACCTGGACCAGACGGTGAAGGACCTGCAGCACCGTCTGGAAGAGGCCGAGCAGTTGGCCCTGAAGGGAGGCAAGAAGCAACTCCAGAAGCTGGAGGCCAGGGTGAGCAAGGCCGTGCTGGTGCATGAGTGACCCTGTCCCTTGGAGAGACACCCCAGGGAAGCTGCAGGGATGGGCTCCTCATTGCAGGTGCGGGAGCTGGAAGGGGAGGTCGATGCTGAGCAGAAGCGCAGCGCTGAAGCCGTGAAGGGTGTGCGCAAGTACGAGAGGAGGGTGAAGGAACTCACCTACCAGGTAAGGCTGGAGGCCTCCTTGGGCTGACTGAGTTTTCTCACAGCAAGTCTCATTTTGCACACACCATCCCCAAGCGCATTTGTTAACCCTGTGGGATGCAGAACCAAGAATTCATTCTCCTTCCTCCTTACCGTCCCCTCTAGTCCGAGGAAGACAGGAAGAATGTTCTCAGGCTGCAGGATCTGGTGGACAAGCTGCAAATGAAAGTGAAATCCTACAAGAGACAGGCTGAGGAAGCTGTAAGTATTGCTGGAAGAGTGGGCAAGGGCCACCTTCCATTGGGGCAGCACATGCACTGAATGAGGCTGAACACCAGGAAAGGGCTTGAAAGAAACTCCCGAGGCACAACAGCCTTGGCCTCACTGTTCTGCTGCCGTGTCGTCAGGCCTCGGTGAGCTCTGGGCACTTTGCAGTCTGGGATGAACTGAGGGAAGTTCCACAGCCTGTTTCATATGGGAGCTCAGAGCAAACAAACCCAGGGGCCACATCCGCTCACTGAGCAGTTCCTGAATCTCTGCTAATAATCAGCAGCCAAAGAATTCAGGGTCTTTCTCAGCCTGATAAGTGACACTGATAATCAGGCAGCAAGCAGTGGGAGAATAAGAGCACAAGTGACAAATCCAAGTGACAAAGCTGATCCTCACGGATGACACAGTCCTGGGGATGCTTTTCCCAGAGGGGTCCTGGGAAGGGCAGGATGAGGAGGTTGGGGTGAGCTGACGTGTGAGCAGTGGTGGGAGGGCGATGGAGGTTTGTGCCTCCCCCAGGAAAGAGCTGCAGCCCCACAAGGCCGAGGTGCAGGAGGAGTGAAATCCCTGCCCTGGTCTCCTCACCACCAACTCCTTCTCCCCACACAGGAGGAGCTCTCCAATGTCAACCTCTCCAAGTTCCGCAAGATCCAGCACGAGCTGGAGGAAGCCGAGGAACGGGCTGACATTGCAGAGTCCCAGGTCAACAAGCTCCGAGTGAAGAGCCGGGACATGCATGGGAAGAAGATAGAAGAGGAAGAGTGAGGATTTCATGAGGAGGCAAAATGACCTGAGGGCTGCACAAAATGTGAACCCTTTGTCACTTTCTTCCATATTTGCAAACCCCTCAATAGTTAGGAATAAAGAGTAGATTCATCTGGATGCACATCATGAGCTGTAGTTTTCATTCACTTCCCTTTTTACTGGTGAGGGCTGTGTCACCATTAGTCTTTAGACAGAGTGTTGCTTTAAAAAATCTTTGTATACTTGTGCCAGGGTACATCTTTCTGTCATCTTGTTTCTAACTGCTTATCCCTTCTATAACACTTTAGCCAGTGATGAAAAGAAAGCTTCTCACTCACATAAATTATCCTGAAAGACATAAAATGAAAGAGAAAAGTTTTTTGTTTTGGGGCCTATGTTGTTCCAGCAGGAAGTAAATCAGAGCAGTGCTTAACAGGAAGGAATGCAACATTTTCAATGAAATTATGCGATTCCAGGCGGTAAGGACAATGACTGATAGGTTAGAATTGCAGAAGGCTTCCATGACACCCAGCAAATAGTGCCATTACATAGCACACAAAACTCAATACAGTTAAAAACACAGATGGGGAAACACAATGAGGTGTCACTTGTGAAGAGATGGAGTCTGAGCTGACAATTGCCCATCAGGAGGAAGGTCTGCCACATGTGCTGCATAACGGTGCGAAAAAAACAACTCGTTTTTCAGCAGTGGTAAAAAAAAAAAAAAAAAAAGAAAAGTAAAGAAAAGAAAAAGAAACAAGATCAAGGAAGACCAATTGCACACACCCAGAGACTTTAGATTGTTGGGGTTAAATTCACTACAGGAAAAAGACCAAAAGGAATTTTGGAAGTGTAGTCCTCAGGTACTCTTTTGAGCATGCTCACTGGAGTGCTGGAATGTGATTGGTCACATGTCGTGACGTGTGACTGTTGGAATTGAGTTTATAAGACCTTGTTGTTCCCAATAAATTTGATTTGGCAGTTTGCAACCGAAGCTGCTTGGTCCGTGAACTCAATGCTTCAAATGGCACCCTGTATCACGGACATTCAGAGGGACATCAGGGACCAGTGCTATGACAGCTACTGATGGATGTCCACCGGCAGCATCCCTGGCTGAACTTAGAGGGAAGAAAGGGCTCCTTGGAAGAATCGCATGCGCACATTACCTGCAGCCAGTAGGAAGAAATCCCACCAGAAGAGAATCAGGATTATAAAGAAAAGAAAAAGAAGTAAATTCAGCATTTGGTTCACAGGTAAACAACCACGATGGGGAAAAGTAACTCCTGAGAATTAAAAAAGAATGCTGAAGCATTAAGCCTATTACTCACAAGGCACTCAAGAGAAATCAAGGGAACCAAGCTAGTCAACTTTTTAAAATGGATGAATGCAGTCGTACCAGGATTTCCACTGGCTGACACCCTTAATATGACTGCTTGGCAAAAAATTGGAAGGACTATGGGAGAAAGAGCAGTGTTGGGGGATGTGGAAGCCTTTAGAAATTTAGCTATATGGACAGAAGTAATGGATGCCCTAAAGATCATGCAAAAGAAATCAAAACTATTTGCACAGTCAGACTCCACGCATGGTGGTTATGGAGGGACGGTTAGTAGATTCCCTCTGTGAGATGGGGGAAGAGGTATGGGATGGCCCCTACCATATAACTCTGTAGAGTTGTGGCCACATGGCGACTGCACCACGGCGTGGGCGCTGCCATCTGACCCACGCCGAGAACAGGAAATGGAGCCTTCTATTCTACTCCCACAGCCGTCTTGTCCAAACCACGTGGTGGGAGGGAAATCTTCTCTTCTGTTTTTGTGGCCATTTTGTCATAACGGTGTGGCGGGGAAAGAGACCTCTCTTCTGGTCATGGGGCCATTTTCTCATGTGCCCCTACTGGAGGAAGCTTATGCAGAATGTGTCAGTTTGGTGGGCGATGAGATAATGGAGGGCGTGGGAGAGGTCTGTCATAGCCCCTCCAAATGAGGACAGAGGCTTAAGCACAGGTGTTTCTGTAAGCAGGTGGGAAAGGTGCCGGGAGGAGGCATTGCCTGTGGGTGATTCGGAAGTGATAAATGCATGTCCTGTGATTTATCGTCCACAGCAAAACCTTCCGTGCCAAAGTTTGCCGTATGAAGTGACTGAGGAACTGAGGCAAATAGTTAAAGAGAGCAGTGTTTCTTCACCCCATATGTTCTCTTACCTGGAGACCCTGAGTAACACATTGTCCAAGTTTAAATGAGACAAGGGTCTTTTAGTGGCAGTGAGTTAGGAGAAAAAGACCCAAACTTTTCTTTCTAAGCAATTATAAATCCAAAATACAAAGGCTCCGATTGAAGGAGAAGAACAAATTATGGAAAAGGAAAAATAAGAGCCCTTTATTAAAAGTATGTATTAACAAAAACACCAAAAAAAAAAAAAAGAGCAAGTAAAACAACCAAACAACACTCCTATACCCACAAATAACCCCTTCAAAACCAAACCGATAAACCAGCAAAAGGAAGAGTAAACAGTTCAATTTTTGCATCCCTTGGTGCAATTTCAACCACAGTCAATAGGAGGCGCTGTTGGGTCACTGGAGATGCAAAACAGGTAATGTCCTGTACCATTCACCAGGTGGCGCTGTTGGGTCACTGGAGGTGCAGAACTTGTAATGTCCAGCACCCGTCACCAGGCGCCGCTGTGGGATCCCTGGTTGCCACCACATGGGATGGGGGAAAAAACAACACCCTCCAGGGTATGTCGGAGAAAAAAAACAACAACAACAACAAAAAAACCTTGGTTCCCCTTCCCTGGGAAAGGAGAGAAGGAGGGGGGGAGGGGAGGGGGGGAAAGGGAAAGGAAGATAAAAAACTGCAATCAAACAGAAAGTTCTCCCAATGGAAGAAAACTCACGATCTTCAGCTGGTTAGAGTTCGCTTTAAGCAGGGCCTGCAGCCAGCAACAGCTGAGCAGAGAGTAGCAGCAAACTCCCCTCCAACAGGAAAAAAAAACCCAGGCAGCGTCTGCAGCTCGCAACAGGTCCCGAGCCCACTGGCACACCAGCCTCTCCTCCCGATCTGCGTGCAAGCCGCACACCCAACCCACCAAAATTCCTTCTCCCCCCCGTTGCCCCGGAGACGAGAGAAAAAAGTAGAGCTTAGCTCCTCCATCTGCCCGTTTCTTAGGAGACTAATCTCTGGGCAATTAGTGGACCGGCCGATTCTTTTGTTCACCTGATAGCTTCCTGATGGCCTATACACAGGGCGCACAGGGCAGGGAGAAGGGAAAGAAAAATTCCTTGCTAAAATCAGAACTATGACACACGTATGTGTTTATGCCCCACGACTGGAAACCACTGTTGAAAGTGGTATTAACAATGATCCAATACAACGTTTGGTTTATGGACTTTCGGGAAAGCTGTGCGGCTTATGCAAAGTATCAGAACGGTGTGCAGGTAGGAATTACTTGTGCTCATCTAGTGGGGAAGGGGTCCTACATGGTGCCTGGATCCCAGGTAGACTATCTGTGGGAGATTTATGAAGTTATGGAAAAGCTGGTATTAAGAGTGGTGCGGAGGCTTCCTAGTATGGGCAAAGACAGTAATCTGTGTTTTGCTAAGGTCCTGCAAGGATCTACCAAACCCTTTACATAATTTCTTGACCAGTTGCAAGCTTCTCTAAGCAGACAAATTGAAAATGAGGATGCAAGAGAGTTGCTTTTTTAGGCAACTTGCTTATGAAAATCTAATAGTGATTGTCAACAGGCTTTACAATCTATCCCCCAAATGAGAGAGTTGTATGGTGGCCGAGATGGTGCAGGCTTGTCAAAATGTGGGGTCTATTGATCACCACACAGCTTCACTGGCAATGGCTTTAGCTGCCCAGCTACGGGTATATGAAGGGGTAAAGGGGAAAAGCATCTGCTTCTGATGTGAACCGGCCAACCACCTTGTTAAAAACTGTCCCAGAAAATTCCCTCTGGCTACATGCCATAAGTACAGCAGAAGGAGGCATTGGATGAGTGAATGTTGATCCCAGGTTGTCAACAGAAAGGAGCCTCCACTGCAGGGAAACTGGAGGCAGGGCACGTGGCCACACACCCCTGCCAATCAAATAAGTTCGGCCCCAAACAATCAGTTCATGCCGCCAGCACAGGCAGCACTGGCCTGGACCTGGCCTCCAGATGGCCAATAACTATAACCTCTACAGCTGTGGTTTTAATATCCCCTGAGGTGTGGGGGCCCCTAAGAGCAGGGGTCCACAGCCTCTTAGTCGGCTGTTTCTTGACCACAAAGATGGGTCTATTTGTCCTACTCGGAGTAGTTGATTCTGATTCTCAAAGCAAGAGTCAAATTATGGGTTGGATACCTGTACCATGCTGTTGTATCCCTGAAGGGCAGCAGCTTGCTCAACTAACTTCTTTTTTACTGTGCGTCACCCCCTGGGAAGGGAAAGAGGGGCTCCGGGGCTTTTGGGAGCACAGGTGAGCCACAAATCTTTTGGGCAAAAACTATCTCTGCCTCTCAGCCTCTGTTGACTTGTCACATAGATGGGTGCAGATTTAAAGTCTTGGCAGACACTGGTGAAGATGTTTCCATTATAAAAAACACAGAGTAGCCTCCTGACTGGCCCACAATCTTCCCTGCTTTGACCATTTTGGGAGTAGGTGGTATGCAGAGGCCTGGTATTTGCTCCTTTCATAGCTCCTATTCCATGTACCCTGTGGGAGAGAGATGTCTTGGGTCAGTTTGGTACAGTTACGCAGATTATGACAAAAAATGCTCGGTTTTTCAATAGGAGTCATTTATCAGCCATTCCATGGACTTATCAAATTAAAACGGAAAACAAATGACCCCATTTGGGTTGATCAATGGCCCCCAAAGAGGCAATGGCTAGTTGTCATGGGTTTGTTTAGCTAAATAACATTTCCTGGGAGGGAACCTAGGCTAGTCAGTTTTTTTCTCTGTGTGTATGTAGTGCTTTCAGTATTAGTTTTTTTTTCCTTCTCTGTGTAAATGCAAACTGCCTTTTCTTAGTAAATCTCAGATTTACATTTTTTTCCTTCCCTTTCCCTCTGGAAAAAAAAAAAAAAAAAAAGGTGTGTGTGGGGGTAACACAGTTTAGGTGGACACCTAGCATTCAGCCAAGATCTAACCACCACTCTAGTCCACCTGCAAGACTTGGTGCAGGAACAGCTGAATACTGGGCATACAGTACTGACTTCTAGCCCGTGGAATACCCCTGTGTTCTGTATCCCTAACGAGAGTGGCAAGTGGCGTATGTTACATGACCTCAGGGCAGTTAATACAGTCTGAGCCAATGGGAGTGTTGCAGCCTGGACTCCCCTCACCTGCCATGCTTCCTGCAGGGCGGCCCTGATAGTAATTGACCTGAAGGACTGTTTTTTCACTATCTTTCTGCATATAGATGATGCTCCTCATTTCACCTTCTCCATTCCTGCCTTAAATCATGTGGAGCCCATGCAGAGATATCACTGGGTTGTTTTGCCACAAGGCACATGTAACAGTCCAACTATTTGCCAGACAATGGTAGCTAATGCTATACACCCTGTCCAGAAGCTCCACCCTTCAGCCATCATTTACCACCACATGGTTGACGTTAGTGGCTGCTGCCCAAGAGACTGAATTACAGTCAGTTAAAGCTGAGAAGCAGGGTTGCAGGTCGGTCCAGAAAAGATCCAAGAAACTCAGCCCTGGGCCTACCTCAGATGGAAAATCATGCAGCAGGAGATCGTACCACAGCCACTGACTCTTAAGGTAACAGACACTATGACACACATTTACAGCAACTATTAGCAGCCATTTACTGGCTTCGACCGATTCTAGGCATTACCACAGAGGAACTGCACCCCCTTTTTGATTTACTTAAAGATGACCCGACTCTAACCTCTCTACAGAAGCAAAACAGGTGCTAAAGGTATGCTCTCAGGCTATTGAAAACAGGCAGGGGAAAAAACGACACCTAGATCTACACATTCTCCTGACCCTTATCTCTAGCAAGTTTCAACCCTTTGCCATCCTTTTCCAGTGGGATCAGACAGAATCTGACCACCTCAGGATTCTGGAATGGGAGTTTCTTCTCCATTCTCCACCTGTTTGGACTATTAATGACATGTTTGCTCAGTTTGTTGTTAAAGGTAGAGGACAACTGCAGGAGATGGATGGATGGGACCTGGAGACTATCTACATTCCAGCAACCAAAGACAACTTGGACTGGCTTCTCACAGCAGACTCTGGATTTCAGGCTGTGTTGGCAGACTACAGAGCTGACCTTGCCATTCACTCTCCTAAACGCAGACTCTGGGCAGATATGGGGAATTTACCTTTAATGGCTATGCATCGCTACTGACCACAACCTCTATCAGGCGTTACTGTTTTACTGGCGCGTCTGGACGGTCAAAAAAGGCTGCAGTGACATGGATAAATCCTGTCACAGGTCACGGGGGCAATCAAGTACAGAGCATAGACCACATAGCTCTGTACAGGTGTTAGAGCTTGCTGCTATCCACACAGCCTTTGAGTTGTTTTGTGATGAGCCACTGAATATCATTACTGATTCGTGTTATGCTGCAGGGCTAGTCTCATGTCTCGAAGCCTCTTTTGAGATGTCACTAATCCTTATCTGTTTGCAGAAATACACACTATATGGTTTCTTGTTACCCATAGAAAATTTGACTTTTATATAATGCATGTCCTTTCCCACGCAGAACTGCAGGACCCATAGTGGAGGGCAATCAAAGAGCAGATGATGCCACTGAGATTGCTACAGTTCCCAAAACTCTCAAGCAGGCCAAACTGTCTCACCTCTTCTTTCATCAGAACACATGCTCTTTAAAGAGGCAGTTCCAACTCACAATGAATCAAGCCAATATTATCATGTCATGTCCTGGCTGTCAACAATTTGCCCCAATGCCATCTAAAGAAGGGGTTAATCCTCAAGGCATAACGGTCAATGAGATATGGCAAAGGGACGTGACTCATATAGCTGAATTTGGTCGGCTAAAGTATGTCCATGCGACTGTAGACACACACTCTAAATACATTAATGCCACTGCATATGCTGGGGAAAAGGCAAGAGATGTTATTAGACACTGGCTTAGCTGTTTCGCAACTTTGGGAATTCCTAAAACTATAAAGACAGCTAATGGTCCTGCATATTGTTCCTCAAAAGTTAAAACATTTCTCACGGATTGAAGGGTATCCCATTTTACCACACTCACCCATGGGACAAACTATCACAGAGAGAGCACGCTGCACATTGAAAGAAATGCTACAAAAACAAAAAAGGGGGGAAATCTATCTATAGTCCACAGAAACCCACATGATGTGGAAAGCATCATGTGTGTTAAACATTTTAAGTTGTGATAACACAGACCATAGCAGATAGGAACATCAACACGAATCTCAGGTGTTTTCTTCTCCCAAACCACTGGTCATGATAATAGATTTAGTATCAGGACAGTGGTCAGGACCGGTGAACTTCGTGACATGGTACACTTGTGTATCCACAGGTACTAAGCTAAGATGGATTCCTTCTAGATGTGTCAGGCCTTATATTAACCCTCCTTCAGAGCAAAAACAATCATCAGGGGTGACAAATGAAGAAACTGGAGTCGAAGAAACACACAACTGATGATTACTACTAAATCTAAACTATGTAGCTGAAATGCAGAGGCATAATAAAAATCTTAAGTATGCATGAGTGAAGAATGGCTGAGGCAGCCGCCTGAATGCATGTGAAAAGTTGTGTGGACAAATGTATGTGTGTGAACTCAAAGGCACTTTATATCAAATATGTCTTAAGTAAAATACACTCAGTAATACTACCTCAGCCACATTAACTCCTCAGGGGGACAGCTGAACACACTACTTATCCCCTAAAAACCTTTTCCCCTTGAAATAAAGTTGATGTTTCTGCCCGGTTACACACAGACCCTCAGAGAATTAAAGTTGACAATTCCTATCAAGTTCACACAAATCCTTAGATAAAAAGTCCTAAATGAATCTACCTGGATTTATGAAGGTTAAATGGTTGGTGAAGTTAGTGTGTTAAAATGAGGATTGTTCATGTTAAGAAAGATTTAAGAAAAAGCTTTAAAAATTATACTGTTCTGTAATTTGTTATAATAATAAGAAAAAAGGGGGGATATGTTGGGGTTAAATTCATTACAGGAAAAAGACCAAAAGGAATTTTGGAATTGTAGTCCTCAAGTATTCTTTGGTGCATGCTCACTGGAGTGCTCGAATGTGATTGGTCGAGAAGGTCACATGTCGTGACGTGTGACTGTTGGAATTGAGTTTATAAGACCTTGTTGTTCCCAATAAATTTGATTTGGCAGTTTGCAGCCCAAGCTGCTTGGTCCATGAAATCAATGCTGCATAAGATAGGAAGGGAGACAACTGAATGAGCATTTAAAGCAGAACTCTAAAATCAGCACAGTGTGGGGAGGCTTGAGAGAGATCAGTGTTCTCATTTGCTCTGACATGAAAAGAAACGGGAGAGTGCAGAGGGCAGAAGGTGGAGGACAGGGGGGTATGGAGGAACTTGAGGGGTGTTGGGAGTGTGTGTGTGTAAATCAAATGGAGGGGAATTTCTCATCTGATTACTCAGCCATGGCATGCAGACCATGGATATGTTTTCTGATACTGTCTTTGACATCAATTTGTCTCTTTTTAGGCTTGCTTCTGAATACCTGACCATTCTCTTTCTTTGCTAAGATGTTTCAGTTCCTTCAAATCTTCACTATTGTGGATGAATAAGTGTGATTTTTTTTTTTTTTTTTTAATAGCAAAAACCTTGAGGGTTTGTATTGACCTGACAATGCATGATCTTAGTGTTTCTCTAAGCCTGAAGTGATTTTAGCTTGTTTTGATAACTGTGTAATAGTCACACAACTATTATTCGACCTATTTCAGGTTAAGCTTGTGAACACCATAAATATGGCAAAGGTCTGACAAGCCTTGGGGGTTCACTGCATAATAAAGTACTGCTTTTTGTGGTAACTGAGTCAGCAGAAGCTCCTCTGCACCTTTTAAACTTTGGTTGGGAGCGTGTGAAGGGAAGCAGACTGTCATAAGCAAATAGACAACAATAAAGCTGAGTAAACCTGGAACAAGTAGAAAGAAATCCTCCTCCACCATACTCCTCCTGGCAAATACAGGAAGATTTGGTTTACTAGCAAAAGACAATTTGAGCAAATGGCATTCCATAAGAAAGATCATATCTTTGTGGGTTTTATAAACAACAATAAAAGGCCACTGTAAACATCTTGGATAAAGAAAAATGCCTATGAAGAAAAATAAGGACAGTTAAGTTTTCTCTTGTTGAAAAAACTTTTCTGGACTTTTTTGTACGCTATCAGTTTTAAAGTTGTAAAGAAAAATCTGTTTATAGTTAGTGTCATTTGGGGTGAAACTATGTGCCTATGTCAGTCAACATTATTTTTTTACGATCTAAGCTAAAACATTTGTATCTGGTTTTGCTCCAGAAGTATTTATTTTCCTTCTACTTTCCATTTTTAAAGTGACCAGAAAAATTATCTTGATAGAATCCAATCAGCAGACCTTGGACATTCATGCATAGTCCTATTAGAATTTTACAAAAACTTGACATGTTTCATCAGATTATTTACTTGGATAGAAGATGATTACTCTAGAATTAAAATATAGAAGTTTTCTTATTATTTACCAAAAAAGTAACATGTGAAACTACATTAATGATTAATATGCTGAACATTTATGGTGGTGATGGTACTTAATATCAAGAATTCAACCTACATATACCAATATTATACCTTAAATCATTGTTTAGTTCTTGTGAATCTGGAAATATTCCTTATTTATATTGGGAAATATTTTTCATTCACTCATATAAATTATATTTCATTTATCATATATTTATAGTTTGATGGCATATGCTGAAGATTAGGATCAGCTTGTACAAACACCCTGTGTAGTCAGACTGACTACTAGATGGTAAGTAATGCAAAGTCATTGGAAAAAAGCATTGTCCATAATTACCACAACGGAACATGTCTGAGAGAAAGTTTAAAATAGATACAACTGGTGAACTCCCACAGAGCTGCCCTAGAGCTCCACGGAGCTGTCTTAGAGCTACAATAATGTGGCCACCAGTGATGTGCCCCCTAAGTAAATAAGCACAGTTTCATTGACAGAATAACGTTAACTGAAAGTATTCCTGTGGTGCAGAGAGAAGCTTCTGCTCCATGAATTCTGACAAACCACATTTATCAGTTCATGTCTTCATGACCTACAATTCTATTCAAACCCCAGGAGAAACTCCTAACTGGAAAAGATCCTGTCTTTCTTATGGAAGAGAGAAAAGAAGAAATCTGTACAAGTGTCCAGTTCTACTTACCTGGGTATCCCTCTAGAAGACAAGAGCATATTGCTGGGAGTATATGATTCACCATACAGAAAGACCTCAGATGAGAGCACTAATAGGCAAAGTCTAAGGTTTGCAAATGTGCAGGGCAGGGCACTAGCTCATTGTGTGCCAGCTCTGCCCAGAGGCCTCTAGAGGTCACCCTGCTTCAGGGGAATACCCAAGAGTTGGAGAAATCCGAGGGAGCATCAGGGAGTTGGCAACATGGATGCAGAAGTTAATCCTGCATGCCCGAGGAAGCAGTGATGAGTGAAACAGTGAACAGCTTAAGATGTATAAAAAATATTTTCACAAAGTTCAGGCAAAATATAATTTAGTTGTACTTTCCACTTATAGAGTCTGAGAGCCCCACCTCAGTTATGCTCTGACACCTCTCCAATGTGACAGATGGGGGTCAGATAAGGAGCCTGTCACCTGACTTCTTTTCCTGAGTCATTTGCATCCTAATACTAATGTCAAGCTAGCAGCTGTAATTTCCCTTCCATGCACCTCTCTGTCCTTCTCTGACTCTTTTTGCCACCTGTTGTCCCTCTGCTTTCTGCACTTTACTCAGATACTTCTAAGCCTTTTTCCTTCACTGAGCTGTTCTGAAACTGGAGTCACTCAGCTGCTCCGATGTGTGAAGGAAATGGCATCCTGCATGTCACCAAGTTACCTATGATTTGCTGTGCAAGTAGGAGGTGTGTGCATTGCTCACCTTGGCTGCATCTGCAGTGCTGCCCATTTTCAGTCACATTAACCCACCTTTCTACTCTCACTTGTCCGTTTCAGAACCTCTTCAAGGGACTAAGTGGCTTTAGTCTATGCATGAAACAGTGTTACTGCTGGAAAGAGAAGACTTCCTGTGTATGAAGGTCCATTTTCCAAATTCCCTGCATGAAGACAAGGAATTTTTGCTTCCTTTTTTATATAGAGAGGCTAACTTATAAACACACAAGGAATTGCATATATTAGTTCTTGAAGGCAAGTGCAAGATTAGGAAAGAGTTTGGGCATCTCTGCTACTGCCTTGCATGAACTGTAGCACAAGCTGGTCTTTATCAATAATATTCTTGGGAGATTTACATTTAGTCCCAGTCACTGCCTTTTACACAAGTATATAAATTACTGGTCTCAACTGCCTTTCTTCTTAGAGAATGACTCTACAACTTCCATTAGTAATGGTAATTACTGGGTTATCTCAAGAAATTAATTCAAAATTCCATCTCTTTCCTCCCCAGCACACCAAGTCTTTATCAGGAACATTCAAATAGATTCTTAGAGGCCAATTAAGAAGGTAGCACAGCATGTTAAGCTCTATATTTAACAAATGAGTTTAATAAAAAAGTTGTCTCCAGGTGAGTTCACAGCAACATGTTAGTTGAAGTACAGCAATGACAAGATTTTCTCTGAAGGATTAGTGTTCTGGCACTTCTGCCAACACTCCTGGAAGATCTCCTTTTACCCAGGGAGCAGCAGAAGGAGGTTTCCAGGCCATACTGATCTTTCCAAGCCTTCTCTTTCAGTTCTGATAGCAGAGCTGACAGCAGTCTTTGCAAGCTGAGGATCAAAGATCATGGGGGTTTGTGTTTGTTGTTGTTTTGTTTTTGTTTTTGTTTTTTTTTTTAATGGGATTTATCAATAGACTTAAATGCTGCATGGAGAAGTGTTCTGTTCTGTCTGAAGTGATAAATGAGTCTATGTTATATGTGGGATATTAGATGGCAGTTCTCTGCAATCTGCTCAAAATCTTAGTATCTCATTTTTCTATATACCATAATTAACAAGGGAGCATGAAGGAAGTAGATATAATCTCTAGTTCCAACATTTGTTATAGAGCTCCTCTCAAAATCACCTCAACTTAAATGTCTATTGGCTGTTTCCCACGAGAATAACATGAACCTCTGATCCTAACCTGTCAGGAAACAACGTCTTCTGACTCGTTGTTTCTCTTCCTATTTAATTCCTCCTCAAATTGCTAGTTTATGACAATTTTTCCTGAACTGTCAGTACAGAGATCTAGCAGTGCTGATAGCCTCCTTACTGCTTACTCTCTCCACCCCTGCTGCAGTCAGGTGTTAACCTACACGTACAGAAAAGCTGATGACTGAATTCCAAGGATTTTTAGTATCATAGGCAATTTTATTGTCTATTTCAAGCTGTCCATCTCTTAAACCTTCAAATATTCCATTGAAGTTAATGCATTAACATCTTGATAATATTTTTGTATTTTTATCATATAGTGCTTTTTTGAAATTTACATTATTTTAAATAATTAAATAACATTTGAACATATGTAATGACTTGAACCACATGAGTACTTAGGACTGCCTTCCCATAACCTGCCAGTGAGATCTGTGGATGCCTCTGACCTTGCACCTTTTTGATCATGTGACTGATCTGAAACTTTCTGTAACAGAGACTCACTGGGGAGTGAATAAAGGGATCAAACTCATCCCCATTGTTTGTCTCCTTAGCTACAGGGCAGCTTATTGGATTGACTATTTGGGAAGAATAATATATTCCCCATCAGTAACTGAATACTCTCCTCCAAAAGGAGTGCTCCAACTTTAGTACTGCTAGAGCCACAATTAATGGCATTTTAAACTTTTTTTTTTCCTTTTCGCAGTGCCGATCACAGCAGGTTTTTGAGAGAATATCCTACTTTCAGACCTGCCCTTCTCTCTATGCCAAGACAGCTATGCTCAATGCTCCTGAGCCCTTTGCTAACAAAGCATCCTGACATTCACCTGGCTTTCCTGTGGAATTTAGGTCATTCTGCAGAAGGATACATTGGATGTTTTAAGAACCCCTCTTTACCAGCAGGCCAGCTATGTTATATTACAGTCAAAGACACAGATATGTGGTCCATGAGCTTGCTTCAAAAACTGGTACAGAGCCGTTCTTCCTGTTCTTTGAAGAAGTCTCTGGGCATAATGGGCTTTAATTCTTACTTCAGAGACTGAGGTCTCCTTTGATAATCTGTAAGCAGCCTCCCCAGATCTTCACATAATTCTGGTTCCATCTTTTACTTTTCTGGCTTTATCTTGTCTTTTCAACTATAGTTTTTGGTATTCTGGATTTATTCTAAAAATTTTGTTTGCAGTGTGAGCTGGGCTGAAAGCTTTCAGCTACATGGACTGCCAGTGACTGGTTTATATGACCTGGGTTTATCTGATTTGAACTGGAAGTACTTAACAATTCCAATCTTTCCATGCTCCATGCTGTGTTAACATTGATCTGGTCAGTATTGATTCTTTCAGAATTTTTCATCATGATGCCTTTTTTTCTGTATGTACTACAGGTGCAAGGCATTTGCTGGGCATTCTTAGTGTTCAGGTCTCCTTCACAGTACCTTGCATCTTAGCAGGAAAGTGAGCTCAGGAAAGTCAGCTTTGCTGACTGCAAACCCAGGTCTGCTGACTGTATTCTCTTGTCTGCTTCTCTCCTGGTCAACAAATCTTGAAAACTGAATACTGTTCTATGTGAAGCTGGCTATATCCTAATGATTAGAGCATTGCCACTGCATTTTATTTGATGGTCACTTGTGCTAGTCAGAGCCCTCAGAAAAGCTAGTTCCCTGTTTCAGCATGTGCTGTAACCACCAGGCATTCCTGCACCACACATTTGATCACAAGTCCTGGAACTGCAGAGATTTTTAGCTAACATTCTGTCTCACCTAGATCCCAAAAGATTTAGGCAGCAGAAAGGCACATCTCCCCAGACTGAGACTGCTGCTGAGTGAACGAACCACTAACACTGACCCTCTAAGAACAGCTACAGCTTGCACTTATTTAGGCAATAAGAAGTTTAGCTATAGCTATACATAAGGCAATTAGGGTTGCATTTAAAAGAACTTAAAAAGTTTCAGCATTTCCCTCTGTTTGCAATGTTGAGGTTTACAGTGGAAGAGGGCAAGACTTCCTGCAGGTTCAGTGTTCCTATGCCACTCTTCTGCTAGTCTTGTTTCATTATTATAAATCTAACCTTTTAGCTGACTTTAACTGGACTGGCAGACATGCAATAACAACTACTGAATATATTTTGGCAGGGTCTCAGGTACCTACTGAATGACAAGCATGTTTGAAAAGCTACACACTCTGACTGGCTTGTAAGACACAAATCTTAGCATTTCTCATCTATTTTAAGCCCACTCATTAACCAGTCAGTGTTGACAGGTAGGAAGCTTGCTGGACAGTAAATCAAAGAAGAAAAAGAACCACCCAAAATAGATAGGACTCAGGAAGGCAAGTTGTCCTACTTTTAAGTTCAGTGTCTTCTTTTTGAATAAAATCAGAGTTACTAAGCCAAATTCAGACGTGTTTAGAAACTACTCCCTCAGGCATCATTGCAGGTGGAGATGGCATCTAAAGAGCATTTGGCTTATAAAAGATACATATATAGTCAAAAAGAGCTCTTTTCTATTCAACAGTAATTTTGTGTTACAGAAAAAACTCAAGAAAAAAGCCTTTATTAAATTCTCAAGCACCTTTGTCTTTAAGACATTCTAAAACATTTTATCTTGTTCATTTGTTTTAAATTTACCCTTCCTCAAATAGGGTGAACTAAAACAGGTTGCTCAAGACTTGGCCATGTCTTTGAACGGGTCCAAGGATGGAGATTAAACCATCTGACCACCCAACTCCAATGTTCAACCACCCTCACAGCAAAAAGTCCTTTCTAATGTGTGAAGGAATTTCCTGTGTTCAGTTGTTGCCCACGGCCTCTTACCTTCTCACTAGACACAACCGAGAAAATTCTGGCACTTTGTGGGTTATAACTGAGGAGACACAGGCCTAGGCCTGTGATTCAGCAACAATTTCTCAGAATTGCCATAAAGAGGTGATGTTTTAGCCCCATGCTCCCCAGGGTAGCCACGGTGTACATACCGAAAATGAGAAAGCACAAGGCAATGTGTAGTGTTAGAATTTCAGCTGGAAGGGATTTTTAAAGGTCACCTATCCCTCTACAAGAAGCAGGGACATCTTCAATCAGATCAGGTTGCTCAGTCCCATCCAACCCGACTCCAGGAATGGGGCACACACCACATCTCCAGTGTTTCACCACCCTCATCATAATAAATGTCTTCCTTGTATCTGAACTGAATCTATCCTCTCGAATTTAAATTCATTACCCCTTGTGCTGTCACTACAGGCCTTGTGGTGGGATTTGTTTTGGCTTGAACCATCAATACAGATCGAGGCAGTATTTCCTAACAAATATGCTGATGGAGAAGAACTTTTTTTGCTGGAGGTATAAGCAGTTCTAGGGTGGACTCTACACAGCATTTGGGAAGCAAAAAATTGCAGTTTAGCAGCAGGTTTGAGTGCTCACAATCTGTTTGCATACGCACACAAGTGAGCCAGAGTCCCTTTTCTGAACAGCCCCTGCTTATCCTTCTTCAGAACCCTCATGGCAAGTTATTATCCCTGATGCCTTTAGCCTTGACAGTCTGTGTCCTCCCAAGGCAGGCATGGACAGGGACATGCCCTTCCAGTCAAATGTCCTGCATGTCATTGGTTGTCTCTTGGTGGTATAAATATTGTGTAATACTTTTTTATCTCTCTGCTGTTTCCTCTGAAGAATTATGTAGCTCTTTGATATTCTTTCCTTCTGCTGGGTTACTGCTGTGTGGACAAGGGGATGGCACAAAATTGTGTTTTGTGCCAGACATCAGGTGTGGAATGGAGAGCATGAGAGCAGCACAGAGACACCAGCCTGTAGATGTTTGCTATGCTGCTCTCCCTATCTGATGAGTGAAAAAAAGACTCAGAGTGGGAAGAAAATTGTCTCTTTGTTCCATATTGGAGAGAGATCTCTCTCACTCTCACTGGGCACTGCTGGGTAAATAACAGTCTGTACATCTTTCTCTTGTCCTGGGATGGAGTTATCTTTGCCTTTCTGTGTAGACAGTCTTGTCTGAAATCACAGCTTTGTCTGTAGTTATTGGTGTTTGATTATAACTACATAATTCATGGTAAAAGTAGATATGCAGTGTTCTCCACAATTCTGGTTCTCATGAATTTGAAGAGTTAAGTATCTCCTGAGGGTAGAAAGTACCAGCTTCCCTGATCAGAAAAACAGCGTCTTTGTGGGCAAATGCTGGGAACTCAGCAAAGCCAGCTGTTCAGACATCCATAATATTCCTGCTATGGACAATGAGAAAAGGTTTTTGTTCCTCCCCTAATGGGGATAAACCCCCTTCCATAGGGATGAGTAACCAAAACTACAAATGATCAAGATGCTCTAATGGGTGGATAGCAAAGCACTTCTCAGAATGATGATAAGTGATGTCTTGCATCGTAGAATTCAGTAACATTTCCCACACAGTTTTGCCAAGCTAAGGCTTGCAAGGCCTTTGGCAATAGAGACTGAGGGACAAAGAAACTGTTGCAGCCATTTATCAGTGCTACCTGTGCCCTGCCTACCATGTGATGCCACTGCTTTCCTGCATAACACTGATGCCATGTGTGAGACCTCCCTCCAGTGGTATTCAAGAAAGGACAGGGTGTGTGTGGAGAACATATCTACAACCTCAATCCCACTGCAAGGGAAGGAAATCCACATCTCAGAGCAAAACAAGTGCTGCAGAAATTCTCTTCCTGGCTGTTTTTTATCAGAGAAGCTGAGAAAAGTTTTCAGTTTCCTATACCAAGGAAGTTTTTTGTCTTATCAAAGACAGATGGTGATGTAACGAAACAGGGCAGATGAGGGTGATTATGATGGTCATGTTCAGAAAAGCTTGTGGAAAAAGTAGTCCCTCTGTCCATCATGTAGAGATTTCTTCTCAGGAAGGACTTCAGGCTCTACACAGCTGTAGAGACCAATCCCAAGAAAAATGTCAGAGCACACACTGAATGGTGTGTGGGCACATGAAGGTGTGAGTATATGTGTGTGCATGTGTGCAGAGAGAACGATTTCTTAAAATTAACTGAGAATGTCTGAAGCAAATGTATAAATCCCTCAGTTCTTATATTTGGCTCATATCATATTCCCTGTGCAGCTGGTACAGAGAAATGTTTCACTCACTCCTCAGAGAGCTCAAAGCTCTCCTTCATAAGATGTCAGTGAAACACTAGCTCCTTTCTGCTGAAACCCTACTCCAAGGAGCAGTGACACCAGCATCTGTAAAAATAACTGTCTGGGCTGGGATTCTTAAAGAAGCGTTTGGATTCTTAAAGAAGCGTTTGGATTCTTGAGCCCAGTATAGAACAGGCATTTTCATAACAAGTTGAAGGGGCTCTGTGAGGCCTCTTTTTCAGGTTGGTACATTTTAAGAAGTCCTTGCTCACTTCACATGTGATAGGGAAAGAAGCACCTTTATCTTGTGTCCCTGTGTGATCCCAACTCAGAATTACTGATTTCACTCTATTCCAGTGGACCAGAAGGTCCTTCCCACCTTCTGCCTACAGCAAACTCGTGACATGAACCTCTGAGAGCCTATTTTCTTTGAAAATGACTGTTGCCATTATCATACTGACCAATGGCTGTGGGTCCCACTTGGGATCAGGCAAGAAGAGGCTGTGCCACAGAAAGCTTGGAGTCCATATGCTGATACTGTGGTGCATGGGCAGGGTCTGCTCCAGGGAGGGAGGACACCCCCCTGTTTGCTTGGGCAGGCTGAGCACAGGCAGTTCAGATGCAGCTACTGCACATCACACTCTGTGCATCCATTCCACAGCTGCCCAGCCATGGCCTCTATATAGATATTTTACGGGCATTTTGTGGACATTTTACAAGAGTGGCCTCTAGACCACCTCTGTCACAGGAAGTGTATGTGTATAAAATGGGGAGGGGTTTAGTGGTTAATAAGGATATTGTGAGACCAGTGCATACCTAAAAGTGTTGAATGAGGAGTGGAGATGGCACTGCTTTTGTCTGGGATGGTGATAATGGAAGCTCTGATATCAATATTCTTTTTGCATTCACCAGCACTTGATCTAGAAAATATCATGAAGAAAAGTCTCATTGTGTTAACAAATTCCATTTTGACAAACCACTACTGTAATTCCAGTGTGGAGCAGAGGCAGTCCCTTGAGTATCAACTAAGAAATGTTATTTGATTGAAATCAGTAAACACTAAATAAGCATGATGTTTCATGCCATAATTATGACTACAGCTTCCTGTGAACTCCAGAAAGTATTATCCTACTACATCTGTGCCTATGAATCCATGTTTACTCTCTGAAAGAGACACTGGATATAGAATGTGGGCTTGTCTAAATAAACTAGCCAAAAATTCTGGGTTTAAAGAGAGGGCTACTTTAAGACACAGTAATTCTCTGAGCTAAATGAGAGAAATTGAACAAAAGAGTTCTGGATCAGAATAGAATTACCAAAAAGGTAATTTTACACGAGTTGTAGTTCATCATGGGCTCCAGCAGCTGTGCTGAAAGCCCTACTGGTGCATTCCCATTGCCTTTAGGACCCCATGAGCAGGATTTGATGGGTGAGGCACTTGGTGGATAAGAAATTGACTGGACAGTGGCACTAAAAGAGTTGCCCACAACATTTCAGTGTCCAAGTGGATATAATTATTTTTTCCCAAGTCTGTAGTTCTAGTTATCCAATGAGCACTTAGATCTTTAATATATAGGGTTTAATTTCCTCATACAGTCTTGGCTAAAGCTAATAACAATTTGGACAGTTGTACTATTGGGAAACTCGCTGCTTCAGCTAAACAAACCTAAATAGGCTCGAGACTCAAGTGCAGTCAAGCTCTGATGAGCCCTTGTATTGCTAAGCTGATTCAGGTTGTCTGAGAAAAATTGCAACAGGAAATGGAATATGCTATAGGATGACATTAGCAAATGGCTGTAGACTCCTTTTGGCTTGATGTTTGGTCTGGCAAAGAATGGTCATTCTCATGGTTCAAGCTGTTCATTTTGAGTAGAAAAAAAGAAAGTCACTCTGAAAGGCACTTCTTTCCATGACCTTGACATTTTTCGTAGAGAAGGTTTTATCACTTTCATGGATTCCTATTTCTTTCCATAGGAAGACAACTCCAGAAATAAGGTTAGACCAGAAATTGAATTTTTAGACAGTGATACTTAGACATGAAAATGTCTGAGTCTACACAGGCAAGCATGATGGTCTTTTCCAGTTGAAGATGAGCAGATAATGGCAATTGTTTTTCATGTCAAATGGAGATGTTGTGAGTGTATTATATTACATATATATTGAAATCCAGTCAGTTAAAGATCTTATGAAACTCTCTGTCACTGATAAGAGAGAGATAAGATCTGTATGTGTTTGCATTTGTCATAAAGTTCTTGATCCTTCATTCTCCTGTGAGACAATATTATCTAATACTATCCTGCCAGTGTATTCATTTTTCTAAGCATTGTTCAGAAACCTGTCATCTAAACTGAGCTAATTTTATGCCATTTTACCACATTTCTGCTTCACTTTAGTTCAGTATGATCACTAAAGATTTTGTACTAATTTCTTTGATTATGTTCAGTGCCAAAATCTTTTTTGAGCTTTTGAAATCCCTGCTATGAGATAAACCTTTTTATGCAGGAGAGTAATTTCAACATTACTTTGAGGGCAGGAGCAGCACAACCACAAATGTCAAAACAAGATCCTACTGAAGAGAAATTTTTTCCACCATCTAGTCACTGGATTTCTATGGAGTCTTGACAGCAGGTGGATCTTGTAGCTTCTTTTTTTTTTGTTGTTGTTGTTCTTGCAGTAACGCAGAAAGAGCCTTTAACTCTTTTGAACTTTCATTTCAAGGCTATGGATGGAAGGTGGAACAGTTTTGTCATATACTTCTGGAAAAGGCAAAGTAAAATATCTTCTTTTATGAGGACTCTTGTATTTTTAGCTGAGCTCAGTGTCATTAAATGTTGAAGTAGCAGTGCATAGGCAGCAACTATGTTTATCCTTACTTTTGGCTTAAAAAGTAGTTAAATTTGACACCATGCCTTTGTGCAAATTCAGATTTTTATGTTTAAATATTGTTTTCTTTAAATCCTTTTGATTGTAAATGTAGCAAATTTTGAAGGATTGTGAAGAATTTGCAACCTCCTCGATATTTTTCTAATTTTGAATATTTTTTTTATCATAGATCATGAACTTTCCTTCACATTGTAGAAAATTTTGTTTAGTTTTGAATTGTTGTAAGTCTGAACAGATAAAAGGGTTTAAAGCAGTAGATTACAGAAAAAAGCTCAGTCCTGCCCCTCCTCTGCCCCTGCCCAGGCAGTTGGAACTGCAGGGAGGTCTCCCCTCAGTCTCCTCTGCTCCAGCTGAACACACCAAGTGCCCTCAGTGTCCTCACACGGCTTCAAATCAAGGCCCTTCCCATCCTCGTTCCCTCCTTTGGACACTCTCCAATGGCTCAATCTCTCCTTCCATTGTGTCCCCCCAAACTGCCCCAAGATTGAGGTGAGGCCCCAGGGCAGAGCAGAGCGGGACAATCCCCCCCGGCCTGGCCTGATGCCCCCAGCACTCTGTGGTCCCCAGAGAGGCAGGACTCAGGTGTTCCCCTGTGCTCTCTGCTTTGCACTAGCAGATTCTGGGCTCCTCCTGTACAAATTGTATCCATCAGCCTTGCCGTGCCCTGCAGGGGATCCAGGGCTGAGGTCTGGGTTTGGGATCCAGGCTATGGCCTAGACACCCAAAATGAGGGTGCTGCAGTGGAATGATCTCTTCATGCTCATACCAGTGCCTACTGTTGGATATTACCTTGGTACACAGGCATCATTTCTCTAGCTTTGCCACTGTGTTATTGACTGAGCTTTATCCACTGGGCTATTTTCATAAAGAAAATGACAATGACTGGGAGAAGAGTGTGTTTAGGTCTGCTGTAATTTAAAGCTGCTAATGTAAAATCCAATAGGTAAGCTATGTTGGATCTATCTGCAACAATTTAGGAATGCTATTCCCAGGAGTCTCACAGGTCCCAGTAGCAGAGAAGAATTGACAGATGGGAATGAGTGCCCACACCTCTCGACTGATTATCTCATCTTGCATCTTAACCTCTGATGAAATGGGTTCAGGGCTGGCACAGTAGCCAATGTCTGGGCACCTGTGCAGATAAGAACTGCTCTTTCACTGAGCAGCATTGTGCATGTGTGATACCTCAGCATAAGTGTGTCTACAGCTGTCAAAAGGAACATCTTTCTCTGTGTTTGTGGAATAGACCCTGTGTCAGAGCCTGTGAATGTCATGCTCTGCCTTCTGACACAGCACAGGTCTAAACACTCTCCTGCAGGAGACAGAGCAGCATTTCTACAGCATTTTCCATTTTTATGAGGAACACGAAGGCTGAGTGTGTGTGTGTGTGCACATGTGCAAATGGATGTGCGCACTCATGGATATACTGAACTACTTATCTCAGAGTTCGCCCAATGGGGCTCCAGTTCAGGACATGTTCATGGACTCAGAGAGTGAGGGATCCACAGCTCTATCACAGCAAGGAGCCTGGGCTGTAGCACATCTTGACTCTTCTGTTTTAGGTGTTTTCCTATTGCAGTTGGTAAGTAATTTTAAAAAAAATTCTTTGTTCCTTTATGGTAAATTTTATTTAAAACATGTAGCAGATTTCTTCATAAACCTTAGACTGTGTTGTTCTCTGTGAGGAGAAATACAAACAAATGATTAAGCACTGAGAAATGTGTCCAAAGAGATTGTGGCAATATCCTCTTTGGAGATTTCCAAAATTCACCTTGTATGTGGTCCTGAGCAGCCTGACCTAGCTCTGCTTTGAGAATTGTATGAAGCACTTCCAGGAACTTTCTGACCAAAAGCTTTGCAGGATGCCACGATTGTGTACTTGCTGTCCATCAAGAGCAAGGCCTCTGAGTTCTCAAACCTGTACTCTGGATTATTTTCAGTGTTCAACTCACCAAGCCTACTGTCTCTGCTCAACTTGTCCAAATCCTTCTTTCAAATCCTTCTCATATTATTTATAGGGGATTTATTCAGTCTGTGAGATATCAATAATTTCTAATTATATCTGGTCACATGACCTGAGAGTTTTCTCTTCAGTTCACTTTGCCAAACAATGCTTTGCCAAAAATGTTATGACTGAAGAAAGAAAGGGTATCTGCCATGGGGAGGCAAGTATAAAATGCCTTGAGACAAGACAGCTCTGCCTTTAAAGAAAACTTCAAGGTAAGTGTAGGATGCCTTGTCCAGCAAAGAGGGCACGGAGCCTTGCACTGTCTGCAGTCCTGCTCCTTCAGGCCCTCGTTTTCAGGGGATATTTTTTTCAGCTCATATTTTAAATGTGCTTTCAAAGCAACTGTAAATATTTATTCTGCAACTTCACTCTGAATTTCTTCACAGCAATAAGAAGGGAAATTATTTTCCATTTTTCAGTGCTACCAGTCTATGAGTCACCAAGTCTGCAAGTAATTAGTCCTATCCAACAACAGGTAAGACACTTTTCCCCATTCCTTGTATATTATAAGGATGTATAAAAGACTTGGTCTTGTGTAACAGTTCTTTTTTGAAATACATATTTACTGGAGGGAGGCAGGAGGAGAGAGGGAAATTAGGCTTGGAGTTCATTTGCCATCCAAAGAATGTGTCTAGAAAGTACCATGTAGTGACAGGTACGAAAATAACACGTGTCTTGGAAGCAGGATGTCTGTATCAGTTCATGCTGCCCTTTTGCTCATAAGTCCTGCTCTCCTGTAACTTGGGTGGAGAGAAGGCCACTGATGCTGTTAAGCTGTTTCCAGTACTAGATTTTGCAGAGCTGACAGTGGACATTCTGTGCACAGAACACTACAAAGTGCCTGGTGCTTTTTAACACACTGTGAACCTATCACAGGTCATGTAAGGTAGAATTTCTTTCCTGCTGACAAGCTGTTTTCTGTCTGTGTTATGTAAAATCCAATTAGGATTCCATTGACCTGGACTTAAACTCACTACCAGACGATGCCTCATATTTAATTGTGAGACAAAGCATAGTACAGTTATTTTTTCCCCAAATCTTTAACTTGCAGTATCCTAAGTGATCAGGTTACATCAGAAGAAAATACTTGTATATTTTATTCATTACTGAAAACATGTCTATCACTTTTTTCTTACAAATTATTTTCATGTACAAAACACTAAAAATGCCATTTAACTGAAACTGTGATAAACATTAAATAATCATTTTTTATGTGCAATTATGTCACTTATAAGTTATTTGCAGTAAGCGCTATCATTCACCAAGTTTGTGCTATGGATTAAAGTTCAGATAGTCACAATAAGTTAAGTGTCAAAAGGGAAGTTTTTATAAAAATCTAAAAAGTGCAGTATATGTGTCTCAGACCAGCAGTCTGATTTCGGAATAAAAGTATCGAAAAAAGGTGAAGAAAACTCCTGGAAATGCCTTTTTCTTTTTCATTAGAAACTGTTGAGACTCCCTGGAACTTCATATTAAACTGTCAAATTAAAGACAAACAAACAAACCTTATTCAAACCAAGACCAAAAAACAGAATACTTTTGATAAATCAATTTTTCAGGAGAGAAGAAAGGCACATTGATCAGAAATGCAGACTGAGATAATGTGCTGCCCTCACAGGAGTTTGAAGGTGCTGGAAATGAGAGGATCATTCACCTCAGCAGTGTAAGACTGGTGAGGACATATCAGCGGGGGCTTTGTTTAGTTTCTCTTTCTTAGCTTCTCCACCCACATTTCATTTAGTTTCACATTCTTGTCAAAGAACTTGTTTTATAATTTCTTTTCTCCACTTTGAATTCAGAATAGTATTAGTGTGTTTTTTATGGATTTTGATAAATGTAAGTACGTTTGTTTGGATAGGAGCTGGGGACTGCATTTTGAGAAACAGCAATTAAACCAGCTCTTTCCCCATTAGCAAGTTTTCAAAACCAGAAAATGAAGAATATAGAGTGTGTGTCTTTCTGAAGTGGAAAAAGTGCAGGGGCAAAGCAAGCCAAGGAAAACTATTTATCATTCTTGAAAGGTGACTTTTGACAAAGACTCAGAAGTATCTGTGGGAAGACATGAAAACAGAGATGTTTTTTGAACCTGTACAACTTTTAGATGTCTAAAGCCAGATGAGAGTGTAAGGAATAGCTCTCTCCATCATTCTGATGGATACCTCTGAAAATTTATCTTCACTCCAAAACACACCACTAGGCCTGAAGTTAATGCTTCTGCTCGTTAGTAAGACCCTTTTCTAAACTGTATGCCAATTTAGAATAACCTGTATCCAGCTAGGACTGGGTGATAGAAAAAAAAATATATTTCTTTTATTTTCTAAAGGTGGATACAGTTAGTGTTTATCAAAAGAATATTTGTGCTAACACAGCTGAGGGAGTAGCACACGATGGCACAACAGAGCAGGAGTAATTTAAATTGCTGTTGCAACCAGACAAATCATGAAGCAAACTTCTGATGGGAGAGATTGAATCCCCTTGGAGACAATACTGTCATGAAATAACATTTTGTCCATTAGTTCTCTAGAGGTGTAACCCAAATAAACTGCAGCCATGTCTGTGGATGCTGAGATGGCCATTTTTGGGGAGGCAGCTGTGTATCTCTGAAAGTCAGAGAAGGAGAGAATTGCGGCCCAGAACAAGCCTTTCGATGCCAAGACATCCGTCTTTGTGGCTCATCCTAAAGAATCCTTTGTAAAAGGGACAATTCAGAGCAGGGAATCAGGGAAGGTCACTGTCAAGACTGAAGGGGGAGAGGTGAGTGGAAAAAAAGGCTGAAGGACAACATCTGATTCATATTCTGAGTTTTCAGTTGACATATGTAGATCTTTTGTTTCCTTGGCAGACCCTGACTGTGAAGGAAGATCAAATCTTCTCCATGAACCCTCCCAAGTACGACAAAATCGAGGACATGGCCATGATGACCCACCTCCACGAACCCGCTGTGCTGTACAACCTCAAAGAGCGTTACGCAGCCTGGATGATCTACGTAAGTGGCAGCAGCAGCTTCCTTTGGGCAGCTGCAGGAACTGCTCTGCCAGGCCCAGGGGAAGCCAACGTGCTGTGTCCCTTCCTGGCAGACCTACTCGGGTCTCTTCTGCGTCACTGTCAACCCCTACAAGTGGCTGCCCGTGTACAACCCGGAGGTGGTGACTGGCTATCGAGGCAAGAAGCGCCAGGAGGCCCCTCCACACATCTTCTCCATCTCTGACAACGCCTATCAGTTCATGCTGACTGGTGAGTGACTGTAAATCTCTTAAAGCAATTATACTGTGAACACCTTTCAGGTAAATAACAAGTTGTGTCCAAACTCTCAGTTTGAATTTCTTGTTTCCGGAATCATGTCCCAGATTACCCATGTTGTGTTACCATGATGATTGTAGATGTACCTTTAAACCAAACTTGAGAGGAGCTATTTTCACCTCTAAGGACTATTACAATAAGCAGTGTGGAGTGAATCCTTGCAGATGGTTTTTTTCCTTGTCAATTCCCCAATCATATCACAGCAGATTTAGCACCTTATTTCAGGGTTTCACAGTGCTCATCCGAGCTTTGTGTAAACACCTTATTTTAGTGGCTAATAAAGAATTTTTCTTCTTCTTTTGTTCATATTATAAAAAGATTTTAATTCCTAAAGAACAGTAAGAAAATAATTAGAATGTTTCAACCCTAAAAAGTGACTTCTTCTTGTTGCAGTGTTCTGTAGTTGCATCAGCTTACCAAACATCTGAACTGTTCCTTAGTGTAGAAGTCTCTGTGGTTGGGACAAAGTGGGATGAATTCCATGAATAGAACTCAGAGCAGTTTTCCAGGTGAAATAAAAACTAAAAATTACCAGTATTCTGACTTGCATGTACCTGCCTAGTCATGTAGTAAAATTGGAGTGCACAAGGCGGTGTGATCTGCATAATATGTTGGAAAGAAGAAGTTGGGCATGTTTAAGGAATAGTGTTGTGGATTTGATTCTTGTAGCATTGACTGGCCATGAATCCTATGGATTTGTGTGTCCCTGGACTAAAGGCTTTAGTGAGTAGGATTCATTCCCTGGATTACCTACCAAAGTTAGTTTTGTTATACCTGTGGATCCTTTTCCTGGTAAGATTGCTTTAATCTTCTGCAGTCAGAATATACATGCTTGAAAAAATAATGCCCAAATATAGGAAGAGAGAATATGTTTTCAATGGGATGTTGGCTCCTCTGACAGGCCTAGAAGCAGATGGGGAAGGATATTATTTGAAATCCCAGACTTGCCATTGACTCTTTGTGCTAACATGAACATATATTTTTAATTTCATTTGAATATTTGCAACCTTATTTTCTTTTTATTTTTTATTCTGACTTTGAAAACATACTCAACTCTGAAGATGTGTAAGAAAACCAGCAAAAAATCAAGATGGTGGAAAAAACAACATTATAAATTTTTTCTGTATTTGATAAAGAAATTGATGATGGAAGAAAAGGCGGGGGGGGGGGGGGGGAAGTTTCCCCGAACAGTTACACATTTTATAGAATCTAAAATAATTTCTAAGGCAGAGTATTACTCAAGGGAGTTACTTAACTACCAAGAAAATATTTTTGTCACACAGCTATCATGATACTTTTAGACTACTTCTAGTATTTTCTGTTGCTCATTGACACTAAAGTTTCCTTATTTCTGCCTCTTCCGCAGATCGGGAGAACCAGTCGATCCTGATCACGTACGTACACCCCCTGCTCGGGTCCCTGCGGGGCTGCCCAGGGCCAGGGCCCCTCCTGCCTGACCACACGCTCTCTGCTTCTCTCCTTGCTCTGCCAGCGGAGAATCCGGGGCCGGGAAGACTGTGAACACAAAGCGTGTCATCCAGTACTTTGCAACAATTGCAGCCAGCGGGGACAAGAAGAAGGAGGAGCAGTCGTCAGGCAAAATGCAGGTGAGTCAGGAAGAACAGGCTGGACACTTGGCCTGTCATTGCCCTGTCAACTCAACACAGTCAGTGAGTAATTTCCCCCCTCAGGGAACGCTTGAGGATCAAATCATCAGCGCCAACCCACTGCTGGAGGCCTTTGGAAACGCCAAGACCGTGAGGAACGACAACTCCTCACGCTTTGTGAGTTTTCAGTCAAAGCCAGCTTTGCTTTCCCAGCAGGAAGAAGAAGTGTATTGCTATTGATTGCTTCATGGAATTAAACAATAAGAAATTATATTCATGTTTCCTCAAATATTTACTTGTTTTATATCTGTGCATTGAAACAAAAGATGGAATAATAGATAAAAAATGACAGAAATAAAACTTAAAAGCTAAACTAAGTATACATTGAATAAAAACATATTCTGAAACTGGTAGAATGATACATACATCTTTTTTTCACAGTATAAAATGTTCACTTTCTAGTCTAGCCCTCAAAAGGACTTACTTCAAATCCAAATCAGATTGTTCCAGGTCTGATACAGGCAAGTTTTGAAAATCTCCAAGACTAGAGATTCCACAGCCTGTGTGTACCTCTCCTAAAACCACAGTGCACTTATTATAAATCTGCCAGGGTTCACTACCAGGTGTAATCAGAATTTATCTTGCTGCCATGTGTGATGCTGCCATTTGTGCTTTCATAGTAAACCTTTGAGAAAAGTATCTCCCTTTCAGAAGTAGAGCTTCCTTCCCTTCTTCCACCTTGGTTTACTTATGCTTCAGTGCTGATGAGAAAACAGTCATCTACAAGCTGGCAGGGGCAGTCATGCACTACGGGAACCTGAAGTTCAAGCAGAAGCAGTTTGAGGAGCAGGCAGAGCCTGAGGGCACTGAAGGTATTAGGATAATTTGTTATTGGTGTCTCTGTATTTTCATGAAATTATGTATTGTAATAGTGACAGAATATGTAGAAAAGATGTTTTTAGAAAATTACAGGATTTTTTCCTTCTAACAAGAACTTTTCAATTTTTTTAAAGAAACTGAGTTCATCATTCCAAGGACAAAAAGATTGCTTAAATGTCTTCTTCTCATTATCTTTAAGCCTGAATTCCAATTTTTTAGTTTTGTTAGCTCTGAAATCTCCTCCATTGTGTCATTGTGTGTTTTCCACTTCTGGGGAATGACATTGAGACAGGCAGACATGTTTTATCAAAACCTGACTTCAAAGATAGTATTAGGATTTTGTGTTTTTCAGTCACTCCTGTAACTGAAGTGCTGTGATTGATAGCTAGTTATGGGCTCCTCAGGAGTGAGGGGCAGGACAGGCAAGGGAGAGAGACAGCACTGTACATGAAGGAAGGTTTAGACTGTACAGGACACGATCAAAAGCCTCTGTGTAAGGATTGGGGAAAAGCAGATGTTTTGGAAGTCTACTGTAGGTCACCTGGCCAGGATGACAGGATGATACCACTGGAGTCATTCCATTCTATATGGAATTCAGGGAAATCTCTAGATCTGATGCCCTTGTCTTTATGGCTGACTTCAGCTTCCTAGATGTTAGCTGTGGCTACCCCACAACAAACACTAAGAGGTTCAGAAGATTGTTGAAACACATTGAAGGTAGTTTCTTAATATACATACTAAGTAAGCCAACTAGGAAAGGTGTCTCCTGGATCTGTTGCTTGAGTGTAGGTAATGTGATGATCGGTGCCTGTCTTGGCCACAGTGTTCATGAAAAGATTGCATTTAAAATCTTCAGTGATATGTGAAAAACTGTCAGCGGTGCTACTACCCTGGATTTTGGAAAAGCAAGCTCTAGGATGCTCAAAGAACTATTTAGTAAGGCTCCCTGGAAATCTGTTTTCAAGAGTATTGAGACCAATAAATATTAGTCATTTTTTGAAAGATGTCTTGTAAGAGCAGAAGATTAGGCAATTTGAATATATCTGACTTGTCAGAAGTCAAACAATCGGGGCAGAAGGTGACTTGACTGAACATGGACCTCTTTCTGGAATTTAGGAAGAAGAAGAAAGGTCAGGCTACGTAGGAGAATTTCAGAGATGCTGTTCCCCACTGCAGGGAGAAAATTCATACAAACTTTAGTTGAAGCTGCCCAGTGCTCTGCCGGATAACAACAAAAAAAGGCTTTTAAAAGTGTTTTATGAGACTCCAGGAACCCAGAGCTGCAGGACCACAACTTGGGGAGGGATTCCCAGGCTAGAGGTGGGGGAAATGGAAGTTTCAGCCTTTTTATCTTCACGGCTCTCTCTCCCCACACAGGAGCAGCTCTCCAATGCCAATCTCATCAAGTTCCGCCAGGTCCATGTTGAGCTGGAGGAAGCCGAGGAACGGGCTGACATTGCAGAGTCCCAGGTCAACAAGCTGCAAGTGAAGAGCCGGGAGATTTATAGGAAAAATTGAGGAGAAGAATGAGGATCTAGACAGCTGAAAAGGGAGTTAGGAATGCACAGAATGTGAAGCTCCCTCACTGGTTTCCAAAACTGAAGTTTGTTCCTTTAGAAATTTGTAGATAATAAAGATTTTAGAGATCTTGGCATAATAAGTGTTTCAAGTTACTTCTCTTTTTTATTCTGCACTCTCAGTAATATTTTCTAAATCCTTAACTTTCTCTGTTATCTCTTGTATACTTGCATTATTATCTACTCTTATATATAATAATGGAAAATTATGAAATATATGGGTACATAGATATGTTTTTATAAATTCTATACACATTCATATGTATACTCCATATAATACACTACATGGCTGAAAATGGATAGTAGTGATAATGAAACATCAAATGAGGTAGTTATTTTTGACACTTAGTGTATAAAAGTGCCTTGCCATGTCCTAATCAGGTTTTCTGCAGTATGGTTTTTATGCTGACCTAATTTCTCAATTTCATTCAGGGCCACAATAAATGGGTTTGAAGGTTTTCATTTTGTTGAAGATTTCCTCAGTGGTAGGAAGGTGGGGTTTTATTAGATTATTTTGATTTCATTGTATTTATATCAAGCTAAGCAATGAAGACTAAAGTTTTCTGTGCTAGTAATCTAACAAAGTATGTTTTATAGAAATAGTAACAGCCTTTTCTGATATCAGCTGACATATCTAGGAAACATGAATATCATATACTGAACAGCCTTACCTTAGCCTGGCTTCAGGATCCTGAAGAAAGCTTTATGTAATCTATGTTGGACCTCAGCTTTAAATCCAGACCTTTGTTTTATTCCACTGAGGATCTTCAAAGGAAAGATTAATGCACACCTGTTTGTTGCTGAGAAAATCATCCTTTAGCAGAAAGCAATTCACACCCAGTTAGCATTGAGTTAAGGCAGGAAAAGTGGGGAAAAGCATACTGAAACCCTCTGAGACTGAGGAAATGGCAGCTACATCGATTTTGGCAGGTAAACCTCTATAAGCTGGTTACAAAGGGATGTCTGTCTTTACAATGAGTGTTTTTCTGTATGTGTGTGATAGATTAATCAACCGTATTCCAGACCCGTTGAGACAGTTTTACAGTGTGACCAGATAGTGGGATACTAATAAATGTCATTTACAATGGGCCGTGGTTTGACCAAAGCAAGTGGACAGTTTAATGACACTCTGTGTGTTTACATGGGGCTAAAGGAGGTGTGTTGATTATAAGGTTTAATTTATGTATGCATGATTTGGACTTCCATTGAGATAATCTGCCCACATAGCTCCTTAAGTAGAGAATACTTATCAGGTGTATTTTTCAGTCAGGAGACAAAATAATTTTGCTACCTTAGTTACTTACAGTTGTAGAATAAAGGGGATCTGAGAACAGGATCTAGTGGAACTGAGAGCAGGATCTGGAGGTATGTGTGCTCTTTGTCTTCCCTGCGTTTCCCCTGGAGCTGGGGCTGCTTTAGAGTGTGTCCATGGCAGCTCTCTCAGGCAGACCAGCACATCATGTTTGGCAGCACTGACACTGTGGAGGAGTGTGAGAATGGATGTTTCTGCATCTATCTCCTGGCAGCAGGGCACCATCCATCAGTGCCACTAAGGAGCAGTTTTCACCCCACCAGCCAGACTGTCCTGGTTTTAGAATAATGACCTTGGGTCAAATAGCTTTTGGCCTTCTCTACCTTCTCAAAGTCAGCACTGGGAAGTTTGATAGTATATAGCAATTGGCTAGAGCAGTATTTCCTTTGAGGATCTGAAGTTGCCTCCTATTGAAATGCTGGAGTATACTCTCCTCATATCACTGGGTTTTGTGGTTAAAGAAAAAAGTAAAATATTGCGCAGAGAACAGGAGACTGGGGTAAAGGACTTTCATTTGCAGATGTCAAATGAGACAGAAAAGCAGAGCACAGTAAAACGGCAACTTTTCCATAATTTCTTCTTCAATATCAACTGATACTGATGTTGTAATGACTCTCTCATTGGCTTTTGGCAATTTATTGGGAGTGGGCTACAAAATGTGGCAGATTATTTGATCAGACATCCTTGTCTCAGGATTTCTCTGCTTTGACTGTGCAAGAAGGCCAAAATGACAGACTCAGAAATGTGAATTTTAGATATTGGAAGTTCAAACAGGATCCAATCACTAATCTCTTCCAGGGGCATGCAAAGAGGAATTTTGGAACCCAATAATTTGCCAAGACCTGAGTTCATTGACTTTGAAAGATGGTTTCTCAGAAGAGCTGATGGCTACAAAACTAGTCTGTTGAATAACATTTCATTTTGCTTCAATACATAAAGTACAGAAAAAGACATGCCAGTATTTTGATAGGTTTCAAGAATGATTTCAAGGAACCAAGATCTGGATAAACTAAAGCCAAGAATTCAGTTATTGAACACATAGTAAAATGTCCATCCGATGTTTTTGGAGGCACAAGGAAGGACATAGTCATTCTCACTGTAGTATTACTATTCACTCCCAGGTGATTTGTGTTATTAACATAAGACAAATGGGTCAGTGGTGAATTGGCCACCTGTCTGAGGGAATGTCTGGCCTGAGAGATTCTGCCCATGGAGCTGAATCAACAGGGATCGAAAACTGTGCAGGGAAATGCAGAGGCCAATTGCCTTCCCACAAAAGGTCAGGGTTTAAGGTAGGTGCAAAGACTCCTGTTTGAGGTCCTGTGACATCCAGCTACTTCCTCCTGGCATCTTCAGCAATTTGGCATTCTGAGGAAAGGGTACATTTCCAAGTGGCTCAGCCCCTCACTGCTCCAGAGCAGTTAGGTCCAGTTAGGAGAAAGTGGCAGCTAAATTAGAGCTAAATCCTGAATTAGCTGTTAGAAAACATTCCTGCAAGCTGTTCTCTATTCAGGCCTGTTCTTTGAGAGCTCTCACCCCCATTGTTACCCAGAAGCTGATCCTTCAGCTTTTCTCCACACACAGATTCCTTCCTACTCTTTCACAGGAGACTTTTACAGGCCCACAAGGTTTGTTTCTCTGCTGAACTCTACATTCAGACTCTTCAAGATTGTTCTCACTCCTCTGGGGTTTTTTGTATGCCCTTTGTATGCCTTTGTTTGTAGGCCCTTCCTAAATCAGTATCTATCCTGAGTAAGAATTTTGTGATGGCAGAGAATAATCTTTCCTCCATAAACATGCCAACTTGTGCCAAAAATCTTTGGGTTCCCAGTGGGGTCTTGCCTGGATATGTCTCTCTGTGGCATGAGAACAGATTACATAGGTTTATGCATCACTTTTTTGTTCAAGACTGAAATGAAGAAGAATTTTCAGATGACAATGGCTTGGGTACTTTGCCAGCTGCTTTGTTCTATTGCTTATGTTTGTAATCCAATTCTGAAACTATTAGCATGAGTAACTGTGTAACTATAGAGGTAAAATTTGTTAAAAGAAACTTCTTAAAGGAACACCGAGCTACTGGACAGTCTGAAAATGCTCAGCTTTGTTTTGCATCTTCTGAAACGAAATTAAACACTCCAGAAGGTTTGCCAAAGCCTAGAGACATTAGTGTATACACCTGTTTCTGTCAAATATGGGATTGAATTTCTTCTGTGATTTACTAACTTGTCATGACTAATGGACTGCTGCACAAACTCCAGCTACAGAGCATGAACTGTGCCTTTAAGCACTGCTGTTTGTAGGTAGTCCTTCTCTGGTGGGCTCCTCTGCATACACTTTGAATGTACCAATTTTAGAACTCCTTTTCTCCAGAGTCTTTTTCTTTCCTTTCATTTCATATTTGATTGAGATGGATAATTTTAACTCTTCTAATATCTTCTGATTATGCAAAGGGTAGAGATAATGTTTTGGAGCACATGTGTGTTCAAGGGCAATGGCTGGGACACTCAGCTGTGGCAGAGAATCCCATGGCCAAAGGAAGAACTGTGTACAGGAAAACATGGCAGGCACTTAGTGTTTTCCTGTGGATTGTTGCTCAGAGTTACAACAATTTCCAGTGTCACAAAGTGGACAAAGGTTTGTACCACTGTGTACATCAAAGTGGGACCTTGCAAAGGGGTAAGGTATGCTGTGCTGGGAAACCAGCCTGTTTGTGGTTACTCTGTTGGTGTATTGATTATTACAGAACTATTTTCTCCATGTTAGCATCAATGACAACAGCAAAAAAATTCCTGAAAAGATATTTTTGTTAGAACATTGAAATAGTCGGACTCCATGGAACTTTGAAGAACAGTTTAAATACTTACTCAAGCAGACAGAGAGTGCAATGCTGTGATTTGTGTGCTGAACTGTTGGATGCTTCCAGGACAGGGCTCACCTATCCTGAAATATAGTGCTCTTTTTGAATATCTTGGCAGTCATGATAGCCAGTAATTTACACCTGCAGCTAAAAGATATGGAATCCAGCTTGCATGAGCCTGGGAGCTGGTTATCAAACATCCTCTCTTGAGGATAATGTCCTGTAAGGGTGTCAGTGCCTGTCAAATAAGGCATGAGGAGGCTGTCCTTCCAGCAACATAGAACACCCTCACAAAGTGTCAGATTGATCTAGGTATTAAACCCTCCAGGTCTCAAACCCTTCAGATAAAAATCCAGCTTTAAATGTTTATTTCAGTCTTTCTGCAGGAAAACTGAATTATGCAAGGGTGTGCAGTCCCCAGCATAACAGCAGAACCAGACATACAGTTTTGCCTTCCTGAATCAGCAATTGATAGTTTAAAATCTCTGGAAAAACAGTTTGTCACACTTTTGTAGTCCCTCACAGGTGATTTGTATTAATGTTCTTTCTGTGTTGATTTTCTTGTTGGAGGAAAAGTTTAACAGAAAAACAGTGTTATGCCCCAGTGGTCAAAACAAATACCCATATTCTTTAACATCTTCTTGAACATTCTAGATGCTGGAACAGAGTGAGCCTCAGCAAATTTATGGATGATGCAGAACTGGGAGGTGTGGTTGGTGTACAACAGGGCTGTGTTGCTATTCAGGGGGATCTTGACAAGCTGGAGAAACAGGCTGACATAAGTTCAGCAAATGGAAATGAAAATCCTACATGTGAGGAGCAATATTGCCATGTACCAGCAGAGGTGTGGGGATGATTGGCCAGAAAGCAGGAAGAGACCTGGTAGACACAAGGCCAGCAGGATCCTGGGCTTCACTGTGACAAGTGTTTCAAGGGGGTTGAGTGTGGTGCTCCTCCTCCTCTGTACAGCCCTGGCGAAGCAATGTCTGGAGCTCTTTGTCCAGTTCTAGGCTCCCCAGTGCAAGAAAGGGATGGAGATTCTTGAGCAATTCCAGTGAAGGGTGACAAAGTTGTTCAAGGAATTGAGGCATCTATAGAGAGAGGCTGGGACTGTTTAGCCTTGAACAAAAAGAAGCCTCTAGGGAATGATGTCAGTATGTGTAAATATTTGATTGGCAGCAGAAGACAAAGCCAGACTCTTCTCTATGCTATGTAGTGACAGAACAAGAGGCAATGAATATGAATTGAAATGTAAGAAATTCCGCTTAAACATAAGAAAGAAGATTTTAGACTGTGAGAGTGTTTTCCAGTGTAACTGGAAAACATTACCCAAAGTGTTTCAGTAGTGTCTATCCTTGGAGATATTTCAAACCCTACCAAACATCTTTTTTCTGGTTGACCGTGCTTTGAGCAAGATGGTTGGACTATCTAATCCCCTGAGGGCCCTCATGACCTCATAATTCTGTGACTCCATGACTTCATATGATTGGTTTTACATAAAGCCCTCTGTAAAGGGCTTTTGGGCACTAGTGATAGTATTTGGTGTCTGGATACCAGTCTGGGGCACACCAGACAGACTGAAAATGATTGGAGTCATCTCACAGTCTTCCATGACACAGAATAGAAGGACAGAAAGTGAAACCTTTAGTTTACATTCTGCTCTTGTGAATCCATTAAACAATTATATTGGAAGTGTAGAAAAGATTGAAGTCTATGTCTATTTGCTGAAGAGCAAATGGACAACAAGTCATAATCTATTCTGTTTGCTTTGGATGATGTCACAAAGAATATGGAATGGATGATACATATTTATTTTAAAGCAATTACAACATATTTTAAATAAAATATCTTTATTTATTAGTAAGTCATTATCTTACAATGCTCTGCACAAACTATTGATTTTGTGGAATTTTTTTGATAGAAAGTTCTGCAAATTTTGAAATTTAGAAGTATCTGTTGGGGTTTCTGTTATAAATGGGACATTTGGGAAACACAGATTTCCCACACATTGCACTGTGCAGAACTCCACTACACACCCTATAAATTACAGAGGATTACCAGGATCAAAATGGAATATTAATAGAGGTGTAATGGAAAATCAGTTTCTCCTCAGTTTGTGATTTGTTGCCATACATGGAGGATGGGCATCACTTTGCAGTGACACACTATTCCTGCAGTCAGGCTGCCTGTCAGCTGGGAAGTGCTGATGCAAAGGTAACTGATCTTGGGAAAAACAAGGATCCATAATAGGCTCAAATGTACACCTCTGAGAGTAAGTTTAAAATAGATGCATCTGATACCTTGTTTTTATTGCATAGACTTCCAAGTCTGTAATAATCTTGATCTGAAAGAGTGGCAGCTATTTCTTAGAACGTAAGAGCTCCACCACATTTTCTATCATCAGAGCTCAATCACCACGTCTCAGTCCCACAGAAAGTATTTTTCTTGAGGGACTTTAATTCTGAAAGACTTAACTAGTGAAGCTGCTTTACCCTGAGTAATTCAATGCCCAGGAAGAAACAGTATCTGACTCCTGATATGTAATTTGATGCTTGATATTGGCAGGTGTTCTCACTGTGGGTGATGTTCACCACTTGCATGTGTTGCTGGGCTCTTTCAAAATAAAGAGGAACTATGAATAAATATTTTTTAAGCAGTGATGAGGGGTGGTTTGCAATCTTGAAAGGCAAATGTATAATTTCAGAAGAAAGATCAGAGGTCAATTGCTGGGAAATGTCTGAAGATCTACCAGCTTTGGGTATATTCTGTGTTTTTCCACCCAATTTCATGCCCATTGCCCAAGTACCTGAATGGCTGTCTCTCTGGGTACTGAATGAGTGCCCTAGCAGATCCATCTGCCAAATCTCTGCTTTGTCCTGGCACTTCAGGAGGGGCAGGCAGGTTGTGTCTAGTGCCTCCTCACACCTCAAGTCCTTGTGAGCAAGGGTGCCAAAAGAAATGGCTGAAAATGAGAAAGGAAGGGGAAGGAGAGGTGTTGGTGGGGACTGGGAGGACAGAAAGTGTTCAGGACACTCCTGGGAGACCTGAGAGAGGATGAGCACACTGGGCACTGCATGACAGGCTATTTTACAAGCAGGGAACTCTCTGAGACACAGATTGAGTGTGACCTTCATGCAAACAACTGTGAGGCAGTGAGATCCTGGTCCTTCTCACAATGCCAGCCCAACTCCTGAAGGGACATATCCTGTGCAGAAACAGTTTTGGGGTCTTGGGTGGGCTGGAAAACACTGTCAATCAGTTACTGTCATGTGACTAAAGGATTGGTTTGGGAAGAAAGAAATACTTCTCTCTGAACAAGGTGGTCATTTGAGTTACTGCTGAGCAGTAAATGGTTTCTCACACTGCTCCAAACCACCTTTCCTTTTACTCACCTCCCTATTGCTTTTTGGTTTCTCCTGCCTCCTAGTCCCTACTGCACATCTCTCTTTCTCCCTGTCTCTCCTATTCCACCCCATCAGAATTATTAAAGTGGTGATGAGAATGGATGAGCTCCTTTATGACTCGAAAAGAATGGCTTAAATGATGATGGTTCACACTTATGAGTAATTGAAAAGATTATCCAGTGAGCTGAAGCTGATACAAGATGGATTTATTTGTATAACTCAACTGAGAAGAAAAAAAAAAGAAGGAGGAAAAAGATCTCTTTAGGCTGAAGGAAAATATTAGGAGTTAAATGAATAAATGTAAAGAGTCCTTTTGCTAAATAATTTTTTAGAATTAAAGGTACATTTCAATCCTGAAACATCTATATGTTAGATCCAGCTTTTGAAAATTTTAAAGGTAAACAAATAAATTTTATTGAAATTGAGACCTGGAAAGATGCCATCAAATTCTGGTGAAATTCTGGTCACTGCAGTTGTGAGCACCATATCATAAATTTTTCTTCATCCCTGTTTTGTTCTTCATTATAACTGGTTATAATCTGGGACCTGATGAGATCACAGAATTGACTTTAAGGTATGATTGTTACAGACAGACTGGGCAAGGATCTAGTTCTGTGTTCCTATGCTTCTGTTTTCCATGTGACAGCACTCTTGCTTTTAATGTAAGCCCAACCTTCTTTTTGGTCCCAGCCGGACTGTCAGGAGAATGATGTTCTTCTGCTAAAGGCTGTGCCATGGATAACAAATGAATGACAGGGGTATTTATCCAGTTTCTCTATCTGGACAGATGTGGAGAGCACAAACTATATTCTTGGCTGGACAAATGATATGCCAGAATACCCACTCATGAATAGTAGTCTGTAAATCGCAAAAATCATTTAACAAAAACCTTCATGACATGCCAAACATTTCTCACCTTTAGGGAGTGAATTGCTGGAGGAAGAACCTCGTGCCTTGTAAATCCTGAATTTATAAGAAGGAGTGGAAATATTGTGTTGACTTGTGACTTTACATCTGTTCTGAAATGACTGATGAGATGGCCTCTTCAGTATTACTGTGACACGTCATTACTTTAAAAAAAAAAAAAAAAAAGCCTCTCTTTGTTTATGTTATTAGCAGGAGATTAGTGCTCCCTGTGCTCTCTGGCACCCACCTGCCTTCTCTTCTGGGTAAGCTGCTTGCTGGAGGTCATACAATACCATGCTAGAGAGGGGTTCATTCATGCCACATTGTACTACTGACACTAGAAGGGGAATCACATTCTTCCTGCACATGCCAAACACTTTGTTGGCCTCCATCAGAAGAGCCCTGGATGCTCTGCATAAAGCAAAATCCAAACTTCCTTGTTATGTAGATAATCCACTGTTTAGTAGATGCCATGCCAGAGGCTCTTCCCAAACAATCCAAGAAGCCATTGCATGTATGGATTGTCTCCTGGGCATGTTAACAAGCTCTTTGCCAGGACTGCCTCTGTCGGGACTGCCACATGGACATCTCAGCTCATGGGGGATCAGCCACTCTGGCAGGAGTGAACTGCTGGAAGCCCAGCACCTTCCCCTGAGCTAAATGCAGTCAGCATCCTCAGCCCTGTTTCCCTAAGCTTTGGGAGACTCTTTGGGAGACTCACAACAGGGTTGTTCTGTCATGGCAGGGGACCAGAGATTTCCTCTGGGAGAGAAAAACTGTCAGATTGGTACGGGGCCAGTGATGCTTTCCTAGTCTGGAGGGAGTGTGTTATCTCAGCTGCACTGCACCACAGCACCTCCAAGACTCCTCTCTGGCCCAGTTTTCCCTTCCTTCTCTCCCTGTCCCTCAGGAGATGACAATGCTATTCTGACCCAGGGCTGACTGAGCCGTGATGAGTGTGCTGGGGAAGTTCCCAGCTTTCCCACTCCTCCCTGTTCTGTGAGTCGGGAATGACAGCAGAAGGTTTATTTGTGCTGCAGTTGAGGGAGGGCAGGACATGTGCAAGCTCAGAGCATATTGCTGTGTGGAACCTTCTGTGGTGAAATTCAGGAAATTCCCTGCAAATTTTGCTGCGTTAGTGCTGCAATCTTTGACACTGAGATGGGACAGGGGCGGGGGGGTAGCACAGAGAAGCTGCTGCAGACATTTCTCAGGGGTACCTGTGATGTGACCAGTATGATGATCCTGTTTCCCTAAGGAACTATCTTTCCACATAGGAGACCTCTCTAGGTGAATTTTATGGAAATCAGAGCAGGGGGACGTTTCTACAACCGCAGTGCTGCTGCCAAAGCAGAAAAGGAGTCCTCTCACCTCCATGAAAAACCAGCAGTGGAGAAGCCTCTTCTGTGGGAAGCTTTTCAACAGCCTAGGAAGGTTTTCACCCCTTGACGCAAAGAAACCTATTTTCTTACCCACCAGCCCTCAAAAAAAAAAAAAAAAAAAAAAAAAAAAAAAAGTGAGAAATGTATTTGCATGAATTTACTTGTCAATAAGGAAAGGGATGACTGGGAAGATGAAACAAGGTGGAATAGTGAAAGTTGTGGTTAGAAACATTCATGAGTTCCTAAGGAAAAAGGCACTCTTCTATGCATTCATGCAGAGGTTTCTTCCCAAGAAGAGTCCAGGCTCTGCACAGCCACTGCAGAATCAACACAAAAACAAAGTATTAGAGTAACATAAATAGTATGTGGGCAAATGTGGGTGTACTTTCATTTCTATGAATTTTTATTTCAATTTCCTGAATGCAGAAAGAAATAGTTATTTTACCGTAATTTAGGATGTCTTGAATTGTGTAAATCCCTGTGCTCTTATTATAGGAACAGATCATATACTCTGTGCAGCTGACAGAGTCAAATGCTTCTCTCAGTCCCTGGAGAGTTCTAATCTCCCCCTCAAATTTTAAGATGTCAGTGAAAAACAATCTTCATGTTTCTGAAACCCAACCCCAAGGAGCAGTGATACTAACAGCCATAAAAATAACTGTTCTGGGATCCTTAGGAATGCATCACTGACAGAATTGTTCAGGCAAGAGCAGTGCAGATATCCATATCATAAATTTGAAGAGGTTACTTGCATAATTCATGTGTGGCAGAATAGGAACAACTCTGTCTCATTTCAGCAGAGACAAAAACCCACATGCTCTGGAGAGAACATTCACAGCCCCAGAGAGTGCCTCCACTATGAGAGGAACCATCCTTTAGAGACCATTTGGTGTCACATATTCCTCAAAACACTGGTAATTAACCTGCACAGCTCCTCACCACAATCAGTGGCTCCTGAATGTTTCTATTCATTCAAAAATCTGCTACAAAAATTCGTGGGAGGCGAACCAGGCTCCTGATGCCACACACAAAAAAGACTTTAGGATCAGGATGTGCCAGCCAGAAGCACCTGGGGTATGGAGCAGAGTTCAGGGAAAGCCTCCACACATCTTCCTGTCTCATCATTCTTGTACTTTTTCAGCCTCAGACACCAAGACGACCCACAAGCTACTGCCAAGGTACACTGCTCTGGGCTGGCCTTTGGGTCGACACAGAGCAGCTGCCATGTCCTGGCATGTCTGTCACAACAAGCCAAAGGGCAGCACCAAGGCAGGGAGGTCCCCCTTGCAAAGAGGACTTGGAAAGCCTGAAGCCCGGGGGCTGCTGCTCTGGAGCCAGGGCACCCCTCTGTTTGCACTGGCAGGAGCCAAAAACAGGCAGTGCCAGTCCCAGCCACTGCTTGTGGCTCTGGGCAGAGCACACACCTGGGAGGCAAAGTATTCATGGAGTGGATGGAAAGCTGCTGGAGCCAGGGCTGGCTGGGGCCTCTCCTTGTCTGGGCAAAGCAGCTCAGGCTGGGCTCAGTGACTGGCTCCAGGTGAGACTGGCTCCAGGTAATGCTGGCTCCAGGTAATGCTGGCTCCAGGTAATGTTGGCTCCAGGTGAGACTGGCTCCAGGTAATGCTGGCTCCAGGTAATGCTGGCTCCAGGTAATGTTGGCTCCAGGTGAGACTGGCTCCAGGTAATGCTGGCTCCAGGTAATGCTGGCTCCAGGTAATGCTGGCTTCAGATAATCCTGGCTCCAGGTGGGATTGGCTCCAGGCTGACGTTGGTTTCAAATTTGGGAAGTCATCCATGTGAAGTGCCTGAGACAGAGCCTGGGGAGGCAATACCCAATAGGATGGATTTGCAGGGATCTGTTCCACCCAAAAGCAAATGTGTGGCTCACCAGTGCCCCTGGGCTGCTGCCCAAGGCCCAAGAGCCACAAGCTGAACTCTTCCAGGCTCTGCCATCAAGGGAGCTTCTTTGTTCCCCTATGGTCTCACAAATTCTGTCTTTACCTTGTATGCCTTGAGTCAGTAATTTCTGAGTGTGTAGTGCTGAGACAGCACAGAATATTTTAGCAGAGGTGCCACTGGGGCTTTATGCAGAGCCATCAGTGCTCTCCTAACAGTTTCCAAAGAACCACAGCTGGGGCACTCCACATCATTGTGCCTATTTGGGAAACCCACTGAACATGTGACTTTTGCTAATGCTCTCACCTCTTATTTTCAGTCACCCTTTGCTGTTGTGCTCTCATCTTACCTCTGAGCTAATGGGGGAGTGTTGTATTTACTGCAGTGTCACACAGCCCATGTGGATCAAATATTAAGTTACCATCTTGGTTGTTAAGGCAGCAACAAACTCAATCCAAATTTTCTTGTTACAGTGCAGATTGTCCAACAATCACAGCTATCTTGGTACATCTGTGTCTGGCTTTAGATGCAAGGGATTTAATGAGTAATAGAGGCTTCTCCCATAAGGCTCGTAGGTATTTCACCTTTCCCAGAACATGGCAAGAACTCTGCCAATTTAAAAAGCCACATCATACCCTTTGTTGCTCTTTCATCCTGGGATTTCCTATTAGTTTCTTTAATTAGCTCTTTTTGCTGGCCATCAGTGACACTGATTGAATGCTGATGCCTATGATGTGTTTTAAGGCTGAAGGACTGACAAGGTGCCCTGCCAGTCCAGTAAAAGCACAGGTATTATTCTCTATTCTCCCTCTACATTACCTTTTTCATCCTCTTATATTGCAGACCAGGAAAGATACCTTGACCTGAAATTTTCTCATCAGGGCAGGATTACACCTACAACAAGCCTTCAGCACCTACAGCCCAGATAACCACAGTGTAACTGAGCCAGCAATGGGCAGCAATAGGGCTGCTCACACCAGCATCCCTGGCAGGGACTCACACCCTCATCCTGGAGGGGTCCTCAGGGGCCCCTTTATCTACCAGCAGCCAGTTTGCAAACTCTGCCTGCCCTTCGCCACTGTGACTTCTCTCACTCAGGAGAGCAGTGGCTGGCTAAGGCCAGGACACTAATAACTTCAACAGTTATGGAAGCACTGTGCCCGTGGGTATGCAGGGAGAGCAAGCTCATCACATGGGAAAAAAGATATTTCTTCTTGGTTCCTTTTCCCTGCCAACCCCATGAGACAAGTTTGTGGGTTGTAGCTCTGACTTGCAGTTCACATGCCCTGCTTATGACATCATCAAAAGCTTTGCCTCTTTGTGTGTGATATTCTTTTGCTTAAGGTAAAAAGCAGCCAGCAGCTGACAGGAAAGGCTCCAACAGGTAGCCTTATATCCTCATATTTGCTCTGCAGGAAGTTTTTGCTTAGAAATGGAAGCCCATTTAAGTAAGAAAACATGCAAAAGGTCCATGGAGAAAAGACATTATAACAGAGAGAGACAGTCTGAGTTTTGAGGCCAAACCATTGTGTCCCTGAATCCAGTCACCAGTGGTGTCCCCCAGGGATCAGTGCTGGGCCCAGTCCTGTTAAACATCTTCATGGATGATTTAGATGAGGCGATTGAGTCCATCATTAGCAAATTTGCAGACGACACCAAGTTGGGAGGGAGTGTCAATCTGCTGGAAGGCAGGAGGGCTCTGCAGAGGGACCTGGATTGTCTGGAGAGTTGGGCTGATTCCAACAGGATGAGGTTCAACAAGGCCAAGTGCCGGGTCCTGCACTTTGGCCACAACAACCCCTGCAGCGCTACAGGCTGGGCACAGAGTGGCTGGAGAGCAGCCAGGTGGAAAGGGATCTGGGGGTGCTGATTGACAAGAGGCTGAACATGAGCCAGAGTGTGCCCAGGTGGCCAGGAGGGCCAATGGATCCTGGCCTGTATCAGGAACACTGTGGCAGCAGGAGCAGGGAAATGATCCTTCCCCTGTACTCAGCGCTGGTGAGGCCACACCTTGAGTGTTGTGTTCAGCTCTGGGCCCCTCAGTTAAGGAAGGACATTGAGGGGCTGGAGCAGGTCCAGAGAAGAGCAGCGAGGCTGGTGAAGGGACTTAAACACAAGTCCTATGAGGAGAGGCTGAGGGATCTGGGGTTGTTTAGTCTGGAGAAGAGGAGGCTCAGGGGTGGCCTCATCACTCTCTACAGCTCCCTGAGAGGAGGTTGTAGCCAGGTGGGGATCGGTCTCTTCTCCCAGGTAATCAGCAATAGGACAAGAGGGCAGGGGCTTAAGCTCTGCCAGGGGAGGTTTAGGTTGGATATTAGAAAGAAGTTCTTTACAGAGAAAGTGATCAGGCATTGGAATGGCCTGCCCAGAGAGGTGGGGGATTCACCATCCCTGGAGGTTTTTAAGACGAGGCTGGATGTGGCACTGAGTGCCATGATCTGGTAATCACAGTGGGGTTGCATCAAGGGTTGGACTTGATGATCTCAGAGGTCTCTTCCAACCCAGTTAATTCTATGATTCTATGATACTTTTTTATTTTTGTGCCACTAAGTCAGGTGCCAGCACAAGCCCCTACCCTCTGGGATTGCACTGCACTCCAAGGATCCTTTCTGTGCCAGAAGCATTCTGCAGCATTCTGATGATCCTCACATGAAAGAGCATGGGAACTTGTCATGAGTTCCAACTTTCAACTCCAAAGGACACACCCAAAGGTTTAACTTGAGATGCATCCTCACTCACAGGCAGCACGGGTTAATGAGCTCAGCCTTGTCTCCCTGTTCAACTGCAACAAATCAGCAGCAAGCTGCCATTCTGTGTTCTTGTGAACTCTGAACTTGTAAAGCTGTATCTTGTTCTGAATTCAGCAGTGTCTGCCTGCTGTGTTTAGTAGGTTCTGGATTTTGAGGCTTCTTTTTTTTTTTTTTTTTCCCCCATAGTGGAAAAAAATCTGGTACCAGGACCTTCCTGTAGCCAAGAAGGGAATGGTTTAAATTGTTCTGCTGACTAGAACTGGAATAAAGTTAACGTGCAGACACACCACCTCTGGAGCTCATCCATGGACAAAGGGCAAGAGGCTGCATTCACACAGGCCGAAGAGATATTTCTTGTAATTTATTGTGATTTGACAAAAGAAATATTGTCAGAAAAAGATGCAATGGGAAACCTGGGTGAAAGAAACAGACAGGCCACAAAGTCCCCAACAGGTGAGAAAGTTTCAGCTCACCTATTGCACTGAGTAAAGTTAATTCTTGTCATTAGTTTAAACAAGGAAAAGCCACTAATTTCATAGTAGTTAGGAACTACTGACAACATAATCCTCAGGCATCAGGTTGGACTACAGTCAGTTCAGCTGGGGAGACTGACAGTGGTACCTGCTGAGCCTGGAAAAGGTGTGTTTACAGGGGAGGCTTGGATATACTGCAGCAGCACTTTAAAAAAGGAAATGAGACATCACTGGCATCTCTTTTCTGCACCAAAAGTTATGGACTGGTTTTAGCTGTGATAGAGTTAAATTTCTTCATAGTAGTTTGTATGGGGCTGTGTTTTGGATTTGTGATTAAACCAGTGTTGGTGATAGCAGGCATGACTGCATTACTGCTCGGTTGGAGGGGGCTCGAGAAGCTGGGAGAGGACACAGCTGGGACAGACAACCCCAGCTAACCAAAGGGGTATTTCGTACCATATAATGTATGTAATATAATGTTCAGCAATTAAGTTTGAGGGAAGAAGATTGGGGGACATTTGGAATTATGGTATTTGTCTTCCCAAGTCACCATTACTTGTGATGGAGCTGCTTTCCTGGAAATACCTAAACATTTGCCTACCCACAGGACGTTGTGAATGAATCCAGTCACTCTTGCAAGAATAAACCATTGAGTTACAGACTCACCTCTGACTTCATGCTGCTTTTCACTCCTTTATGGGCAGACACATTCTGACCAAAGGACCATGTGGCCTGAGGGAAGTGTAGATAGGAAATGGTGGAATATGTAAAGGTAGGTCATTGTCCTCTACTTGTTGTGAGCTAGTAGCCCAGGTAATATGCTCTAGGTCATGTACCATTTTGGTAGCCCTTCACTGGACCCCCTCCACATCTGGCTTGAACTGCAGAGCCCAAAATGCAGTACTGTATTCCAGGTGTGACTGCAACAGCCCCAGGTACAGGAGGGTAACTGCTTTCAGTCTGTTAGACACAATGTTCCTAATGCAGCCCACTCGGGGATTTGCTTTCCTCAGGCTGAGAAAGCACTGCTGGCTTAGAGTCAAACTGTCTCTCACAAACCCTCCCATCCTCCCTGGCAGGGCTGCTGCTGAGACACTTCACTGTCCACACAGCGTTGATTCTGCCCCAGCTGGAAAATTGCACTGCTTTATGAACTTCAAGAGGTTTCTGTTGGCCTCATCCTGAGGTTTATCAAGATCCCCCTGGACTGACTCTTGTCCATCTGTGATACTCAGCCACTCCCATGGATTAGTGTTCCTGCAAGTTTGCCAAAGGTGCAACCTGTGACTCACTCACAGGGTACTGATGAAGATTTTTAAAGATGAGTACCTTGTTATGAACCGCAGGGTACTGTTCTCATTAACAACTGCCAGCCAGATACTAATTAGCTGCTGATTTCTAGCCCTTGAACAGTCAGATAATTTTCAAAGGTAACAACCACCCATTTGTCCAGCCCATCCTCAGCTTCCAAATGAGATAAGAGATATTATGAAAACACTTACAGCTTTACAGAGACCAAAGATGTTTAGCAGCATATTTTAAAATGTGTGTTATTTCCACCACTATCTCTTCATCCACACACTAAGGGAAACCTTCCAGTTCAAGAGATGAACAGCACCAAGAAAAAACATGGATGAGGGCTGCAGGAAGGGATGTCCTAATGGGATACAGACCAGTAGTCTTGAGATGCCTCCACTTTCCCACCCAACCTGTGCTGCCTTGCTGGCATGTGATTCTTGCTCCTGAATTCACAGTCACAGAACATGGGGGAGGGGGAGTGTCGTGGTTTTGCCTTGGGTTAATTTGCTTTTGACCCCCCACACAATTATTACTAGTTGAGAGAAGGTTTTTGCAGACAAAAGAGAGACAGGATTTGGGGAAAATAGTATAAACGTTTATTACTAGTAAAACAAGAATTACTGATAAATTAAAAACTAAAGAATTATATCTACAATAATTTCTATTCAAGTTAAAGTGTTATACATTTACAGAAATACTCCCCCCCCCCCCTTTATACCAGTCCAAGGAGGAGAAGTGGTTTTAATCTTCATTTTCGGAGTCTCAGCTCACTCTCTTCAGTAACAAATCTTTAGTAGCAGTAGCATTCTTGTTGCAGCTGGAACTTTTTCTCTCTCTCTCTTGCTCTGTGTCGGCCTCCAGGGCTGGGCTTACCCCCCTCCTGGGTTAAGACCGAAGGCTGGGGGTTACCCAGGTCCTGAAGGGTCTTCCTTCCATAGGCTTGCAAGGGGACACTTGCTTACTATGGATCTTCACCACAAGGTTACAGGGGATAATGGTTTAAGAGTTCACCCCTGTTTTCCTATGGAGGTCCTTCCCCATGAGAGAAACAGTCCTTGATAGACTTCTTTGGCATGGGTCTAGCACGGATCCACACACACACAGATCCCAACATCTCATCTTGCTCCAGCATGAGATTTTCCCTCTCTTTTAAAGTTATAAATCTTCAACAGCAGTATGGATCCCACACACACGGATCTTAAGCTTATCTGAGCCGTCTTCGCTCCGGCATAAGCATCATCCCTTTCAAAGGTCAAAGTCTTCAACAGGACTCTGCCTCACCTCAGTCCTCATGAAGTCTCGGTTCTCTGGTACATCCACAGGCTCCTCTGTCAGCCACATGGGGGGTCTCCTTACCCCAACAAATTTTACAAGTAGCAGGGATTACTTTTCAGTCTTTTCCCTGCTGAAGAGAGAGAGAGCAAAAAGGGAAGAAGCAGCTCTCCCTCCTTCGAATTTTCTTCTCTCTCCTCCGGCTGCCAGCTTCGACCTTGGAAGCTCCGTTATCTCTCGGCTGGAATTTCTCTGCAGCGGTTTCTGTCCAAACAGTTCGTTTTTTAAACCTTTTTTTCTTCACTCTCTTATTAGAGAGAAAGGGAGGGCTTCAGTGCTACACCTGCTTCCCCACCCCCTGGCCCAAGCGGGGGGAGGAAAGGGCCTTGGCCCTCTTCGGGCCTGCCGCTTCTCTACATGACTACTACTCCTAATTTCAACTGCGCAACAAGTCTTCTCTTCCATTTTCTTAAAGATGTAATTAGCAAAGGCGTCACTGGACTTTTGATTGGCCTTTTTGTCCGGAAATTACCTGGACAAAACCATCCTCAGCCCCAGGGATGGGCTGGTGGGCAAAACCACGACAGGGAGCCATGGCTAAGGTGTGGCAGAGAGTGAGGCAGCTGCCCCTCCAGCTCAAGAAGGATTTATTTTCAGCCCAACAAAATCCTCCCTCTTCCTTGGGAATGTCAGCACCACAGAGCCTTGCCCACTCCTCACTGCTGTGCCTGTAGCCAGAGTCTACCCTCATTCTACCTCTTCTCTTCTGACTCTGCTCTGCTTTGCATTCATCTGTAGTGGAGTCCAGATCTGAAGAGATGGAAACACTGGCAGAAAGTTAACAGAGGCACAATCAATTTTAATTCCCTTTTTCCATCAAGGTATTGTTGCTTCTCCCAGCAGGTCCTTCCTTTCCCAAGGACAGATTTCACTGTTGCTCCTCCAAACCTTTCCAGAGGAACACTACAGCTACACTAGTAAATTAAACATGCCCAGGAACTTAGGCCAACTGGCACAGGACTGTTTATACTTACAGAAGTAAACTATTTCTGTATCAAGAATGGTGAGGCTGAATGCAGGCTCTATTGGGAATGGTCCCAGAAAATGCCAGCTGTCCAGTTATGCCTTCAAATCTGTTTAGGAGAAGTGTAGCTGGCACAGGTTAAATGCTTGACAAGAAATCAGCTAATGGTTTATCAGAAAAAGTGATTGGCTTCCCCTGTGTGCAGCCATCCCCTGGCACAGTGCAGTGTACTGCACAGACATTACAAACTGGACTTTTCTTCAGTGTAATTCACTAATATCTGTTCAATTAGAGCAGACAACCAACAGAATTCAGGACTTCGGATTCTTTGCAAGAAGCTTATAGGCCATTATGCCAGTAAATATAAATTAGTCATCAGAGGCAGAAAAGTCAGCTTTGTGAAAGAAGATAAAGCTGCCAGAAAGGATGAATTGCTCAGATTATTCAGGGTATGTTCTTGTGAGTGGACAAGTGACTGAACATGAGTCTGGGCAATTTTTGCTTCTTACAGAAGAACACTCAAGAATAGGCTGGTCACAAACTTTCTTTGATTTCACCATGCCAAGTGGCAGGACAAGGGGTAAAGGTTTTAAACTGAGAGAGAAGAGTTTTCGATTAAATATCAGAAAAAAATTCTCCCCTGTGAGGGTGGGCAGGCCCTGGCACAGGTTGCCCAGAGAAGCTGTGGCTGCCCCATCCTTGGAAGTGTCCAAGGACAGGTTGGATGGGGCTTGGAGCAACCTGGGATAGTGGAAGGTGTCCTAAACCACTGTATGATTGATTCTCTGATTCAGCTGCAGGAAATAAAGAAATGCTCTCTGTATTGAGTTTCAATGTCACAAAAGCCCTGGATATCCAGTGATTTTCCATAATGTTCTTTTGATGCTTATCTCCATCTTTGACCTCTATAATCCAAATTACTTTTCCCTGCCCACTTTGCCTTGAAACTTGAATGTACTGTTTAGTTTCTTTTGTCTATTTTATTTAATATTATTCATTGAGCTTACTTCTGGAAATCCTCATCCTATGAACAAGAAGCAGAGATGCAAAAAAAAAAAGAAGCCCCACTGATATTTTGTCAAAGATTACCTAAGAATTTTCAGGTTATTGTTTCCACATGCTTTAGTTCGACTTCTTCTGCTAAATTACTCTTCAGTATTTCTTACTTGTGTTTCTATTGTCTTTGTGAGTCCTCTCAGTTCAAAGCACTCATGACAGCATATGTCCCTGAAAAGCTCTTGCTAATGTATAAATCTTCTCTTGGAAGATTTATGCAACACTGTGCTAATGTCATGGGTTGTATCATCTGCCAAACTTATGACATACATCTAAGTCATTCATGAAACCATGTTGATTTGGAATGATTTAACCAATGCACTTTCAAGCAAGATATGTAAATCATCTACATTTTTCATCTAAATTCTCTTCCTTTATACTTTTTGTTTTGTTTAGTCAAAATGTCAAAAGCTGATAACATTTTTTGTAGTCTATAGCTCTTTCTTTTAATGAACAAGGTATTGTACATCTGAGTACTAAAATAGCAGCTGAAGAATTATCCCTTTTTGTGTATTCATATTTAGGTCAAGGTAGAAGACAGCTAGAAAATTAAAAAATAAAAATTTTAACATGATTCTTTTTATTTTTACATAGCCTCAAGTTTAATGTTAACAAAGGAGTTCCTCTAGAACAGGAAATATACTGTGAGATGTCACCAAGAGCAGTCAGCTGGGATTTGTGAAACCAAGACCAGATTTGCAAGGACTGGTGACAGTCCACTGAAACAACTAAGACTTTCAAATGTCTTTTCTATTGAAAGTTTTCCTAGTAGCTTGGGATGCAATTATGTGGCAGTAAAAAACACAGCAATGCCTTTTTCCTTTATCATGCTCACAGTGGAAGAATATTTATGCTGCTGCACATGCCTTTTGTCTCCCTGGTCTGTTGGACCCTATAGATGATGATGAGTTTAGCACCTGTCAACCACACAATGTTGAATAAGATAAACCTGGACCATTGAACTCAGCTTTGCATTCTAGCTCTTTTATTATGTTGTTTCTTTGTTCTGACATTGGAGCCACAATTATTTAAACCTCATTCCATAAGGAAGTTCTTGCAGCTCTAGGGCTTTGGAGTTTAATCAGTCCTTGTGTTTATCAGATACATATCACCCTGCAAGTGGTGGCAAAAAGCATTAATATCAGAGAAAACACACAAAAAGGAATTCCTTTCTCCAGCCATTGCCTGCTGAGTTTCCACTACGTCCTGGCAGCAGTGGGAATCTGTAACTTGTCTTCTCAGCTGTTGATGTAACCTGAAAAGAGCCCTGAAAGGCTCCCTGGAGGGTCACATTGAGAAGACAGGTCAGTGCTGCACTAGACCATGTGGCTTCTCGAAAAGGCAACAGCCAGTTTGTTTTCAGATTTGAGATGACCTCAGTACATAGGCATTTTCCTCAACCTCTCTGGCAGAGCACAAGTAATTGTGTTCTTCTCTCTGTACATTGAAAATTACCTGAATTTGACATTGTGCCTGAGAGCATATACACATCATCAAGTTGAAATTGTCATTATTTCCTCCAAATCCATTTTAATCAATGTGTAGAAATTGTGTGAGGCTCTATAAGCTAACCTAAACTTCTTTGTACCTTTAAATTTTTTTTGCATTGTTTTTGGACAATGTAGGACGATCACAGCAGGGAAAGCTGCCTGTCGCCTGAATCTGAGAACACAATTCAGGAGAATACAATCAATGTATTCAAGAGTATTTGAAAAGACAGAAAACCACTGTAACTTTATTTCTAACAATAGAAGGTGTCACCAGAGTTTAGGACTGTGAAATATATCAGGAAATAGCATGTTGCTCAGGTACAGAAAAGTTGTAAAGCAATGTGAGAATTAAAACCCGAATATATCCATATATTTATATATGGATATAGTAGGACTGTTGCATACTGCTCTTAAGGACATAATATTTTCACTGTTTTCTCAGAATTCTATGAATATCGTTTCAATTATCTTCCCTGACATTCATGATGTATTACACAGAAATGTACACAATACTGTAATTTTTCCTTAAGTAAAATTGGGAATTGGACATATCTTTCAAGTACCTTTACTGCAATAACTTCACAAACTCCATATATATATATATATATATATTCTGCTATATAACTGTGGAAAGCACAGAGGGTACAATTATATTCTCCTAGGAACACTGGCCAAACCCACTTAACCTTCAACTAAATAAAGCTGGAATGATCTGCAGCTGGAAGAAATGTCATCTGAGTACTGAGAGGACATTAAGGAGCAAGGAAGAAATTCTTTCCCACAGCCTGGCTCGCATGTGAGAGGCTACCTTGGGTTTGTGACCAATTCCATAGAAGGTTCTTGGTTTCTAATCTCTTTTCCAAACAGACCTGATGCTTCACTTAAGATGACCAACCTGAAAGCACTGCTGAGTGACCATCAACCCCTAGAGAACCCTCAACTCACTGAGCGCTTCCTGTTCAAACCAGACCTTCCCTCAGCCCGCCCAGAGCTGCCTGGCCATGTGCTGCACTCCTGTGACAAGGATGGGTCCACATCCTGCACAGCACCACAGCAAAACCCAGAAGTGCTCTCTGAGTACATGGCTTTGTCATCGTCCACTGGGAAGGCAACGATTTTCAGTCCCCAAAGTCACACTTAGAGACTCCCAATGCCCTGGTGATCCAGGCACATCCTGAGGGCTCTTTGTCCCTGACAACTCTGTACAAGACAGACTTGCTATGTGCCACTGAGAGCAGGACCTAACAGAAGGCAACAGCAGCTACTCAGGGAACTTGGGGATACTGGTGGATGGAAAATTGGGCATGAGCCAACATGATGTGCTTGCAGCCCAGAAAGCCAACAATATCCATCAAAAGAAGCGTGACCACCAGGTGATGGGAGGTGATTCTTTCCATCTGCGAGATACCACCTGCAGTGTTGCATTGTTGCATCCAGCTCTGGAGTCCCCAGCACAAGAAGGACCTGGACCAGAGTGATTTTAGAGGAGGGCCAAGAGCTCCTGTGAAGAAAAGCTGACATACTTCATAGAATCATACAATCATTAGGTTGGAAAAGGCTTCCAAGATCACAGAGTCCAACCTTTGACCAAACACCACCATGCTCCTAAGCCATAGTTCTAAGTGCTACGTTTGGTCATTGGGATTGTTCAGCCTGGAGGTGACAGAGGTTCCAAAGATACTTTCTTTGAGGCCTTTCAGTACTTAAAGCAGGCTTATCAGAAAGCAATGGGTTTACTCTGAAAAATTGTAGATTTCAAATAGATCTAAGGAAGAAATATTTCATGATGAATGTGGTGAGACACTTCCCAGAGAAGCTACAGATGCACCACTACTGGAAGTGTTCAAGATTGGGTTCAACGAGACTTTGAGCAACCTAATCTAGCGAAAGATGTCCTTGCCCAGAGCAGGGATGTTGGACTAGACAATCTTTGAAGGCCCCTTCCAATGCAAGCCATTCTGTCATTCCACATAATACTTAACCTGTTGCAGACAGAGCATGATCCCTTTCCAGTGCCAGTAAGAGGTGCCCAGAGCATGGATACGGATTGCAGGTCAGCAGATTGCAGGTCAGGAGAGCATCTGAAGAGCAGCACAAGGGCATTGTAGCCACTATAGTTTGCTTCATCAAGGGCCCATCTGTGCAAATGCATCAAGCATAGGCAATAAACAAGAAGAGTTAGAGATGTGCACCTGCAGGGCTCTGATCTTACTGGCATCATGGAGACGTGGTGGGAAGGCTCCTATTACTGGAGTCTTGGAATGGGAAGGTGCAGACTCTTTAGGAAGGACAGGAAGGGGGCTGAGGAGGGGGAGGTGCCCTCCATGCCAGTGACTAACCAGATGCATGGAGCTCTGTCTGGGAATTGGATGACGAGCTGACTGAGGGATTGAACGGAGGGCAGGAATAGGTGACATTATAGTGGGGGTTTGCTATGGACCATTCAGCCACGAAGACTTGAGTGTATGAGACCCTCTGCAGACAGATAGGAATGGCCTAATATTCATACAAGCCTTGGTCCTCATGGGGGACTTCAAACACCCTGATATCTATTAGAGGGAAAACACAGCACGGCGCAAGCTCTCCAGGATGTTCCTGGAATGTGTTCACAATAAATTCCTTCTTCAAGTGATATTGGAGACAATAGAGAGGTGTTGTGCTGGACCTTGTTCTCACCAACAAGGAGAGGCTGGTGGGGAATGTGAAGCTCCAGGTCAGCTTTGACTGCAGTGACCATGAAATGGTGGAGTTAGAGATCCTTGGAGCAGCAAGGAGGGTGCACAGCAAGCTCACTACCCTGGACTTCAGGAGAGCAGGCTTTGGACTCTTCAGGGATAACTCAGGAGTGATGTGTCCCAACACAGAGCAAGTCAGTCAAAAATGCCAGGAGGTGTGCATGGATGAACAAGGAACTCCTGAACAAACTAAAACATAAAAGGGAAGCCTACAGAGTGTGAAAGCAGGAACAGGGAGCTTTGGGAGGAATATAAAGAAATTGTCCAAGCAGCCATGGATAAGGTGAGGAAAGCTAAAACCATGATAGGATTAAACTTGGCCAGGAAGAGCAAGGGCACAGAGAAAAGTTTGGAGTGTTAGTGATATAAAGAAGATAGGAAAATGTGGGCCCTCCCTGGAAGGAATTGGGTGACCTCGTTACCTGGGATATAGAGAAAGCTGAGATAAGTTTTGCCCCTGTATTAACCAGCAAGTGCTCCAGCCAAACCATCTAAGTTGCAGAACACAAGGTCAGGAAGCGGGAGAATAGAAAGCCACCTTGTAGGTGAAGATCTGGTTTGAGACCATTTAAGGAACTTTAAAATGCACAAGTCCATAGGACCTGATGAGATCCATCCACAGGTCCCAAAGGAACTGTCAGAGGAAATGGCTAAACCACTACCCATTACACCCAAGTCATAGCTGCCCACTGACTGTGAAAGGGGAAACATAATCCCCATTTTTAAAAAGGGAATTAAGGAAGACCTGAGAAACTACAGTTCACTCAGTGTCACCCCTGTGCCTGGCAGATCATGGAGCAGCTCATCCTGGAAACTAAGCTAAGGCACACAGAAAATAAGGAAGTGATTGCTGACAGCCAACATGGCTTTGGTAAGGGCAAATCATGCCAGTCAATGGGGTAGCCTTCTATGATGGGGTTAGAGGTTTGGTTGATCAGGGGACTGATGTCATCTACCTGGACTTGTGCACAGCATTTGACACTTTCCCAAATGACATCTTTGTCTCTAAACTGAAGAGACATGGATTTGAAGGATGGACTGCTTGGTGGATAAGCTATGGTCACACTCAAAGATTTGCTGTCAACAGGTCTGTGTCCAAGTGGAAATCAGAGAGGAGTGGCATTCCTCAGGGGTCAGTACTGGGAACAGAGCTGTTTAATAACTCTGTAGGCAACAGGAATAGTGGGATCAAGGGCACCCTCAGCAAGTGTGCCAATGACACCAAACCTCATGGTGTGGTCGCTATGCTGGAGGGAAGGGATGTCACCCAGAGGGACCTGGACAGACTGACGAGGTGGGCCCATGTGAACTCTATAAAGACCAATATGGCCAAGTCCTGCATGTGGGTTGGGGCATTCCCAAGCAGAGGTACAGGCTGGGTGTAGAATGGATTGAGAGCAGCCCTGAGGAGAAGGACTTGGGAGTGTTACTGGATGAGAAGCTCAAAATGCTCTAGCTGTGTGTGCTGGCAGGGGAGGGGTGGATTCTGGCCCTCTGCCCCCTCCTGGAACACTGCATTCAGTTCTGAGGCCCCCAGGATAAGAACAATGTGGACATGCATGAGTGTGTCTGGAGGAGGCCATAAAGGTGCTCTGATATCTGGAACCCCTCTACTACGAAGACATGCTGAGAGAGCTGGGACTGTTCAGCCTGGAGAAGAGAAGGCTCCAGGGAGAACTTAGAGCCCCTTCCAGTGCCAAAAGGGGCTCCAAGAGAGCTGGAGAGGGACTTTGGCCAAGGGCCTGGAGTGACAGGACAAGGGGGAGTGGTTTAAAGTGATAGAAGGCAGGGTTAGATGGCATTTGGGGAAGAAATTCCTCCCTGTGAGGGTGGTCAGGCATTGGCACAGGTTTCCCAGAGAAGCTGTGGCAGCTGCATCCCTGAAGGTGTCCAAGGCCAGTTTGGATGAAGCTTGGAGCAAGACTGTATAGAAGGTGTTCCTGCCAGTCTCATGGAAGAGAAGGAGAAGTTGGAAAGGGATGATCTTTGGGGTCTCTTCCAATCCAAACCATTCTGTGACTCTTTGATTCTGTATTACACCTTCTCTGGGAATGGGAGTTCAGAGCTCCCTCCCCAACCTCTGCTCTCACACCCTGGAGAGGTCATGGCCATCCCTGGTCATCCAATGGCCTTCTTAAAGCCATGCTCTGATATGACAAGGTGCTCTCGTCCCCTTCTCAGCCAGGACCAATAATATTCTGGGGCGCTGGACCACATGGAATATGTTCAAAACAGACTCGGGTTCTGAGTTGGGGCCCACTACCCAAAATGTGTGTGCTGTGATGTCAGAGCCCTTCTTGGAGCAGGTTCCTCATGCACAGGGAAGTGCCTGATGCTCTGTATTACCTTGTATGTCATGCATTCTTTTTCTAACTTGGGCCCTGTGTTGCTGGCCTCTTTCAATATGCAAAATGCCAGCCTGCAAAATATTGGTTTCTGGGAGTTGAGGGTAGGGAAGGGCTGAAGGGGTCTTTGTTTTCTTCCTGTTTAGTGAGTTTGAGAGTGGGGACACACAGATGGAAGACAGGCTTTTAGCTGAGACCATGATTTGTTTGTATTAGCAGAACTGGAGTCAAGTGCCATGTATTGAAGGATAAATTGAGGACTGCAAGCCTCTACCTAGGTTGCTCTCTGCATGTGTGATCTGAGCTCTGGGATAGTGAAAAGGCTCTTGAATTCTGCAGGAGCAGAAATTCCTGCAGGAAAAAGGATAAATTTATTGTTTCTTGATTCTGTAATGTGCTGTAACCATTCCTTGTCAAAAGGGGTATTAACATTCCAATGGCATAGATTTCTACAAGCCCAAATATTTACCTCAAGGATTTCTTTTACTTATGGTACAGATTAAAGGCATAAGAAACAACTTTCCTGAGCTGCCAATAGGGGTATTGTTGAATTAGAACATCATTAAGAGAAGAGGAACATGCGTTGTTCAGCTGCACTGATATGCATAGCAGAGATCACACCACATCTTCTGACAGTCCCCTTAGCACAAATTCATGCACAGGTTTGTAACAACCCTTCTTGGAGAATCTCCCACTTCTTTTCCAATTTGAAGTGCACAGATGGGCATATCTGCCCGAGTGTGCACAAAAGCTCTTTGTCATGTATCACAAGTGACCTCATATCTCTCTCTGAGATACACCCCACCTTCCTGTTTCTGTGACCAAATCTTTGTCCCTTGTCCCATCTTGTCATGCATGTGACTCTCAGTCACCAGCACTATCACACTGCAGGACCCAGATTTCTCCCTTACTTTCAGGATCTTACCAGCACATCCGCCAAATGCTTTTAGTAATACTTCCCTCTTAGCCTGCCTAATATATTGCTCTTAGGCATTTCTTACAAGCTTCACACCATCAAAAGGGGAAGATAAAAGCTGACATTCCTATTGTACAGCTGGGATAGCTGAGGCACAGACATACCAAGCAATCCACCCGAGGTCATACAGTGAGTCGGTGGGAAAGCCAGCAATAGAATCCATAAGTCCTGAATCCAAGTTCTCTAAGTGCTTTGACTAGTCCAGATTCCCTCCTTAACACCCTTGTCACATTATTTATAGGAGCTGTATTCATATAGCCAGTAAGACATCAAAATTTTCTAATTATATCTAGTCATGTCAAATGACAATTATGCCCTTAGTTCAGTTTGCCAGACAATGCTTAGCCAAAGAATGTTTGCCAAAAATGTTTTGACCGAAGAAAGAGGAGGCATCTGTAGCATCTGCAGAGGAGATCGTATAAAACGTCCCCGCCACACGTCTGCCCTGGCTCCAGGGAAAGCTCCAAGGTAAGTGAGGGGGGTCTACAGGCTGGCAGGAAGGGATGGTGCCCTTGTGTGCCACAACATTCCTGCTGCCTCCAGTGCTCGTGTCCATTATAAACCTGCTCTCAAGGCATCTGCACATTTTCACTCTGGATTTCTGTGCACAGCAATGAGGGAACTGCCATTTCTGTTTTACAGCACTGACCAGCCTGCAAACCACCCATCTGGTGTCACAGGAGGTAAGAACCTGATTTACTGATTCTTAGAGGGCAGACACAAATCCCTTTGGGTGGGGTTTCTGTTTGGCTGAGTGAATGGTCATTATTTCACCCTATATTTTCAAATCCACTGTAGTAGAGGATGGTGGGTGCCTAAGACTGGTAAGGTTTTCAGGGGAATCACTGAATCATAGAACAGCCCAGGTTGTAACAGACCTCAGATCACCTGGTCCATTCTTAAGGTGGCTGAGTTTGAAGTCTGTGACTACTCATGGCAGACCAGGAAATCCCCATGGAGACATGCTTTACTTCTGCCTATCTCCCCTAGCAGGGAGTGAGGTGCACTGCCTTCCCATCATTGCTGGTGCAGCAGTAGAACTGGACCAAGAAGAATACAGTAGGAAAAGTGCACAATATTCAACATTTTGCCTCAGAACATGTGAATTAATATGATCTTTTGTCCAAAATTTGCCATGGAGTCACTAAAGCAGTAAGAGTAGAAAGAGCTGTAATATGAGCAACCAAGATCTGATCATCACCTCTGTAAAACACAGCACTGCTGTTTGTCTCCTGTGCTGCTCTGTCTGGTCTCTGCCTCAAAAATGGAAGCTGCAACTTTCCTCATTGGGAAGTCACAACCTGTTTCTCCAGACACAAATAAAGAAATATCCTGTTATTCTCTCATTTTAGTACAAATGTAGCACAGTATAACTGGGTAAATATCAGGTACCTAACTCTATACAGAAAGAGATATGTAAATGTTTTCTTAAGCTGCCCACCATTTGTTTGTTTGTTTTTTTTCCTCAGAGTGAGAGGGAAGGACAAGGGGAAGAAAGAAATAGTTCAGAGAAGTTATTACTGCCTTTAAAATACCTTATTTTTAAATTCCTGATTTGAGCTTTGAAACTTTGCTTTGTAAACTTTGTGTTTTAAAAAGCAAAAGGAAGTACTAGAAAAGGAGGTATCTCAGTGTGTTCTGAAAAGGTATTACTCTTCTTTTGACAGACAGTGTTGCAATTTATGCCTGGATTAAAGAACTCAATAAAATTAACAAAGAACTGTATTATTAATACAATTATACAAATATTTTAAATACTGAAACTAAGCCACTAAGATTCTTGAGTTTTCAGTATGCTGACAGTGGAGAATAAGCAATCTAAGCTTTGTGAATTAGTATCACTTGGGACAAAATATCGTTACAATAATTTCAAATTAATTTTAGGGGTGCCTAAGCAGTTGAAAGGATTTTTGAGATTCTTTATTCCACACTTAGAGTTCCTGAATACAAATACTAAGTTATGGGTTATTTTAAATGTGATTTCAGCACAAGCCAGATAATCTCCCAAAATATAATTTTCACATTTTCCATAACTATTGAAACCCACCAATGCAAAAAATATGCAATTCCTTCCAAAAGACTATTAAGACTATCAATGTAGTTTCTTTTCCCCTACTAAAAACTGCTTATTTTTGACAAAATTGAGCAATATATCTGCTCTTCCACAGTGTTCTCTGCTGACGAGCCTCTCCTCAAAGTGCAGCCATGTCTTCAGATTCTGAGATGGCCATTTTTGGGGAGGCAGCTCCTTACCTGCGGAAGTCAGAGAAGGAGAGAATCGAGGCCCAGAACAAGCCTTTCGATGCCAAGTCATCCGTCTTTGTGGTACATGCAAAGGAATCCTTTGTGAAAGGGACAATTCAGAGCAGGGAATCAGGGAAAGTCACTGTCAAGACTGAAGGGGGAGAGGTGAGTGAAAAACAAGGCTGAAGGAAACCATTTTCTTCCCACTCTGGGTTCTTAGCTGACACCCATGCATGTCCTTCTTCCTCTGACAGACCCTGACCGTGAAGGATGATCAGATCTACTCCATGAACCCTCCCAAGTACGACAAAATCGAGGACATGGCCATGATGACCCACCTCCACGAACCCGCTGTGCTGTACAACCTCAAAGAGCGTTACGCAGCCTGGATGATCTACGTAAGTGGCAGCAGCAGCTTCCTTTGGGCAGCTGCAGGAACTGCTCTGCCAGGCCCAGGGGAAGCCAACGTGCTGTGTCCCTTCCTGGCAGACCTACTCGGGTCTCTTCTGCGTCACTGTCAACCCCTACAAGTGGCTGCCCGTGTACAACCCGGAGGTGGTGTTGGCCTACCGAGGCAAGAAGCGCCAGGAGGCCCCTCCACACATCTTCTCCATCTCTGACAACGCCTATCAGTTCATGCTGACTGGTGAGTTGCTCTGTCTGTCTCAGAGGGATTGGATCATTAAATTTTCTGAAGGGATACTCTGTCTTAGCAATATGAAGGGACTTTTTCAAAGCTTTTGTGGTTCTAAACCACAATTACTATTGTGGGGCTTACAATCTTCATAACATTGTCTCTACTCTTTTAATGAAAGGACACCTCTGCACACAGTGATGTGTTTTGGATGTTCATTTCTTTGTTTAAGTCAATCTGACTTGAGACCAAACATTTAACTTACCTATGTTTCATTCTTTCTCTGTTGTTCATTGAGTTTTAAGTACTGTATTTCTGCCTCTTCCGCAGATCGGGAGAACCAGTCGATCCTGATCACGTACGTACACCCCCTGCTCGGGTCCCTGCGGGGCTGCCCAGGGCCAGGGCCCCTCCTGCCTGACCACACGCTCTCTGCTTCTCTCCTTGCTCTGCCAGCGGAGAATCCGGGGCCGGGAAGACTGTGAACACAAAGCGTGTCATCCAGTACTTTGCAACAATTGCAGCCAGCGGGGACAAGAAGAAGGAGGAGCAGACGTCAGGCAAAATGCAGGTAAATGAACAGACACATGCTGACACCAATGCTTTCCTCTGTTCCTGACAAGGTTTCTGGAAAGGATAACCAACAATAATTTCCCCCCCGCAGGGAACGCTTGAGGATCAAATCATCAGCGCCAACCCACTGCTGGAGGCCTTTGGAAACGCCAAGACCGTGAGGAACGACAACTCCTCACGCTTCGTGAGTTGCTTAACAAAATGATTCCTCAAACATAGGAAATGGACGTTTATATCAGTCATCCTTTTCTGTTGGTCAGGAAGGAAGGAAAGAAGGAAGGAAGAAAGGAAGAAAGGAAGGGGAGAGAGTTTCTAATTGGATAATATATTTGCTTTATCTCAAATCTCTTTAATTAGAAGTGAAGTTGTCTACTAGCAATATAGATTTAAGCAGCTGAACTACTTAAATTACGATTTTCATATCATTAAGGCAACTGGTCTCTGTGTGCAGGATATAGTTAGAATAGTTTCCCCGAGGAAACCCACACATACCTTCACATTCATACATTCCACCTACACAAAATATAGTTGTGCCACTGTTGATTGGTTTTTGGTAAAAAATGAAAAAGACACTTTATGCCAATGGTGGAATGTCTCTAAGTAAAAATCTTGTAGCCTGTATAATAAATGGAAAACTCTTCATTTCAGATAAATTTTTTTATGCTGTAAATCCTAAGACGCTATAATTCCTTTAAAGGGCAAATTCATCAGAATTCATTTTGGTGCCACAGGAAAACTGGCTTCCGCAGATATTGAAACATGTAAGACACTTCCCTGAACTGTTCTCAATCCATCTACTCACCTGTCACCCATACAATATCTTTTCATCCAACCATCTATCCTGCCTTCCCTGTTTTTCTTCCCATCTTCTTTTTACTTTCTTTTTTTTTTTTTTTTTTTTCTAACTGAAATTTTTCCTCCAGATCTGCTGGAGAAGTCCAGAGTCACTTTCCAGCTCAAGGCGGAAAGAAGCTACCACATCTTCTATCAGATCATGTCCAACAAGAAGCCAGAGCTAATTGGTAGGAAGGATAAATAACTGGAGGAAAATTGCTGAACAATTCACATCATTACTTGCTTGACTAAGATTAGCCTGTATATCCCCTCTTACTTTCAGACATGCTCCTCATCACCACCAACCCATATGACTATCAGTTTGTGAGTCAAGGTGAGATCACTGTTGCCAGCATTAACGACCAAGAGGAGCTGATGGCAACAGATGTGAGTAGCAATTAAGAATATTGTACCTATTGTCATCTCTCCAAGACAAAGCTCTTATTTTACTGTTCCTGGTGCAGAGTGCCATTGACATCTTGGGCTTCAGTGCTGATGAGAAAACAGCCATCTACAAGCTGACAGGGGCAGTCATGCACTACGGGAACCTGAAGTTCAAGCAGAAGCAGCGTGAGGAGCAGGCAGAGCCTGATGGCACTGAAGGTAACAGCAAAATCTTTGGCTGACCTGTTAGAAATAGAAGTAGCAATAATAATTCAATATTGGGAAGATGGAGAAAGAAAACAGTACAAATGTGCTTAAGTGAAATAGTATACAGGCATGAAACTGCCATCCAAAGTGCACCCTTTTTTTGATTGCTACCTAATCATTATCTGCAATATCAATTGCATATATGCCCATAAATCTCTCCTGAGCTACCACTCTGAATTAGCACAGCCTGCTCAGTGTGCTTAAAACTACTGAGAAGGGAAAGATTTTTAAAAAACTTATTCAGGTTGATTTTTAAAGAAAATGGAGGGATTATATTCAGTATTAGGACTTCTATTTCATAAACCATTTATTATTTAGGGGAAAACTACTAATGAATACAGATATGAATTTTAATAAATACATATTCCTTCTAAATAGACACAAAGAGCTTTTAGATGTGCTGCTCTATAAAGCATTCAAAATAAAGATTAATTTTTTTTTTAATAACTATATCATGGTTTCTCTGAGATCCAGTACACAGGATCTCATCACAAGGACATTCAATATTGCAGCTATTTTGCGAAGAATTCATCACTCAAAGTGCTGCATGTCATATTAGTCCTATTTTTTCCATCTTTTTGTCCTTCTACTTAGTTGCTGACAAGGCTGCCTACCTGATGGGTCTAAACTCAGCAGACCTGCTCAAGGCCCTCTGCTACCCCCGAGTCAAAGTGGGGAATGAATACGTGACCAAGGGCCAAACGGTGCAGCAGGTAGGAAAAATACAATAACCTGGAATATGCTTTGGTGGCTGGTGTTGATTCTCCTCTGCTGTGTGTAGTAACCTCCAAACCTTTCTCTATGCTTTAGGTGAACAATTCAGTGGGTGCACTGGCAAAGGCTGTCTATGAGAAGATGTTCCTGTGGATGGTTGTTCGCATCAACCAACAGCTGGACACGAAGCAGCCCAGGCAGTACTTCATTGGTGTGCTGGACATTGCTGGCTTCGAGATCTTCGATGTAAGGATTCCAGTTTTGAGGACTACTCTTGCAGTGAGAGATTGTTATATCAGAGGACTTGCAGGCAATGGTCCTCTGAAGGCTTAACATGCTAATCATTTGCAACTTTATGGGAAAAAAATCCCATCATTTTCCATTATAGCAGAGAGCAAAATCCTCAAAAGCTTCATCAGCACAAGCACAAAGTGATTCTGTTTGTGTAGAAGCAGAAAAAAGAATTTTATGCGTTATGGCATAACAGTTTGAGCTTAATGTTAAGGGTTAAATAAACCAACAGAATCATAATAATTTTATAGAGGAGGTTCTAGAGCAGAACTAGGAGACCCAGTGACAACTATATCACAGAATCACAGAATATTCTGAGTTGGAAGGGACCCACAAAGATCATTGAGTCCAACTCTTAAGCGAATAGCCCATGTGGGGATCAAACCCATTACCTTGGTGTTATTTGCACCATGCTCTAACCAACTAAGCTAATAACAGGTTAAAAATGTGTAAATTGTTTTAAGAACCAAGGAATGTTAACCAGAGAAATCAAGTTTTTAAATTTGGAGGCAAGACCATGCACTCACCTTTTTGGCTGAATAAAAAATTACCAAATTATGATTTTTAGGAGATTCACCAGCAATATCTGCTCTGAAAGAGACCCTTAATTTCATTACATAGGTATTTCTTTGTGAAGCTGCATATAGATTCAGTTATGGTGTGGTCCTGATAATACAGCTGTGTTTTAACTGAGAAGATTGATAAAGGCATGATCAATAACTGTGCATGTTGATGAGGGCTGGTTGTTGTGGGGTTTTTCCACTGTGCAGTTCAACAGCCTGGAGCAGCTGTGCATCAACTTCACCAATGAGAAGCTGCAACAGTTCTTCAACCACCACATGTTCGTGCTGGAGCAGGAGGAGTACAAGAAAGAGGGAATTGAGTGGACATTCATTGACTTTGGGATGGACCTGGCTGCCTGCATTGAGCTCATTGAGAAGGTACATTTTCTCTTGAAAATCTCTTGCATTTTCAGGAACACATTATTTTAAATTTCCTCTGGTTAGTTTCTTAGTTTTAGTTGTCGAAATATGTCTATATCTGCCGCTAATTATGCATAATAGATATTACAAAGTCCAGAGAAAACTGTAGAAGTAATTCTCACACATTCTCTGCATGGAAGGTGATTTGCTTGATTATTATCTTCAAAAACACAGAGCAGCTGCTGAAGTAACATGAAAATATTTTCTTAAGATTCTGTAATAAAGTTATCTGAACAATAAATTTTTTCTATATGGTTCATAGCAAAGTAAGGACAAGCCAATACAGTCATTGCCTGATGTCTGAGAGCAAGAAATTGAGATTTCTTGTATTACCATATAATTAAAGGAATTGATTGAAAGTTCAAAAGCAGAAGTAAATTGCAATACACGCATTTGTGAAAACTATTTTTCAATATATTCTTTCTCCTCCTGACCTTTAACATGGTTTTTGGCATAAAAACCATTCCTGAAACACTGTGACAAAGTGTGAGTCAAGCAAGGGAATCTTTTAAACTCACTTTTCAGAAAGAAATGTTCTCAATGGCAAAGTTTTTTTCTCAGCTTCCTGTCTTTTGCTATCTTCTCTCTGAGACCAAGTCATATTATAGTCATATTATTCTATAGGCAGTCTCTCTTTTTTATTGAACTATCTCCCAGCCCATGGGCATCTTCTCCATCCTGGAAGAGGAGTGCATGTTCCCCAAGGCAACTGACACCTCTTTCAAGAACAAGCTCTATGACCAGCACCTGGGCAAGTCCAGCAACTTCCAGAAGCCCAAACCTGCCAAAGGCAAGGCTGAGGCCCACTTCTCCCTGGTGCACTACGCTGGCACAGTGGACTACAACATCACTGGGTGGCTGGAGAAGAACAAGGACCCCCTGAATGAAACTGTTATTGGGCTGTACCAGAAATCATCTGTGAAGACCCTGGCCTTACTCTTTGCTTCCTATGGTGGAGCAGAAACAGGTTATTTTTATAAATTTTCTTTTTCAAGCTTTGTGATATGTAAATGCAATAAAAAAAGAGAATATATTGACACATTTTTTTTTTTCTTTTTTTTTTTTTTAAAGAGGCTAGTGGTGGTGGTGCTGGTGGTGGAAAGAAGGGTGGCAAGAAGAAGGGTTCTTCTTTCCAGACTGTCTCAGCTCTTTTCCGGGTAAAGGATGGATTCACTGTCCGTAAAGTCACATGAACACAGTGTCAAATCTGAGCTAAATATACTTGGGTTCTCCTTCTAACCTTGCTTGAATGAAGAACAATAATAAGAATGAAATGCTTTTTCCTAGTAGTTTTCTGTTCAAATTCAGGATCAAGTCTTCAACTGATCCTCTGACTTTTTAATAGGACTTAACTCACATTCTTTTTGAGAAACATTTTTCAGAATCTGGCATGTAATATAAGTAGTAATCCCCAAAAGGCTTGCCAGAAAAGATTTATAGAGTATTATTTTACTTTGTCCAAAATAAGGTGAAAAATTTTTAACTTTTTTATGAGAATATTTTTTAATGGAAAGTAGATGGAAGGTTTATTTAAATCTAAATTTTCGATTTGAAAGCTTCTTTCTCCTAAGATCCATTATATTAGTTCCTTGACATCTAGGCAAAGTATGTGGAAGTAAATTTCTTTAATCTAAGCTGCAGCATATAATCCCACAGGAGAACCTGAACAAGCTGATGACCAATCTGCGGAGCACTCACCCCCATTTTGTGCGCTGTATCATCCCCAATGAGACTAAAACACCTGGTAAGATGCTCAAGTAGGAAGAGGCTTTGCTCTGGCACATCCATTCCCCTCTGCACTGGAATCTGTGCCATTCCTTTGTGCTCTGCTCTGCATTGCTCAGGTGCCATGGAGCACGAGCTGGTGCTGCACCAGCTGCGCTGTAACGGCGTGCTGGAAGGGATCAGGATTTGCAGGAAAGGGTTCCCCAGCAGAGTCCTCTACGCTGACTTCAAACAGAGGTAAGAGCACTGCACTTCTCAGCATCATTAAAAGTGCTGTTGGTCCATTTGGCTCTGTTGTCAAAAATAGCTTATGTGAGCTGGTGGGGCTAAGTGGCTACTATGTGTTGGTTGGGAAAAAATAGCCTTTTCTTCCTCTTCTCACAGATACAAGGTGCTTAATGCCAGTGCCATCCCAGAGGGACAGTTCATCGACAGCAAGAAGGCTTCTGAGAAGCTCCTTGGGTCAATCGATGTGGACCACACCCAGTACAAATTTGGACACACCAAGGTACAAACCCCCCACTCCCTCACTCCCTCTGGGCCTGTGCTTTGCCCTGCCTGACAGTGGTGTGCTGCAACATTCCCTCTCTAAGGTGTTCTTCAAAGCTGGGCTGCTGGGGCTCCTGGAGGAGATGAGGGATGAGAAGCTGGCACAGCTCATCACCCGCACACAGGCCAGATGCAGAGGCTTTCTGATGAGGGTGGAGTACCAGAGAATGGTGGAGAGAAGGTACACATTCCTCATCCTCAGTTAAACTCCCTGTGCTTGGGGGAAAGTGTTGGCACTTTTCAGACTGAAAATACTCATTGTACATTTGAATTGTGCTCCAGGGAGTCCATCTTCTGCATCCAGTACAACATTCGTGCATTCATGAACGTCAAACACTGGCCCTGGATGAAGCTGTTCTTCAAGATCAAGCCCTTGCTGAAGAGTGCAGAGTCTGAGAAGGAGATGGCCAACATGAAGGAGGAGTTTGAAAAAACCAAGGAAGAGCTTGCAAAGTCTGAGGCAAAGCGGAAGGAGCTGGAGGAGAAAATGGTGAAACTGGTGCAGGAGAAAAATGACCTGCAGCTCCAAGTGCAGGCTGTGAGTAACAATTTCCTATACCTTTCTTAATAGGGGAAATAAATCAAAAAGATGTAACTCTTCTTTCCTGCCACAGGACTCTCAAATTGTGTACTAAGCTTTCTTTTAAAATATTTTAAGTCTAATACCATGTAACTAAATGTAAAATTCAGGCCACATTCTTTTCCCATTTAGTCTCACTATTGCAAAATGGAGATTAATCTAAACACTGAGCTTTCAGTCTTAATACCTCCTTATACATGTGTCCCATGTAAGTTCATGACATTAAGGTTCATTGCAGTCACTATAGTGGAGTAGGGATAGTGATCTGATTAACCTCCCACTCTGCCTTAATTCAGTTGTTGAACTGAAGAGCCAAGTGCCATTTCTTATAGTACACCTTACCTCAGCTCCTGTACCTACTGATGCCAGAAGACACAGATGAACATTACAATTTAAAACAGAAGCACCATGTTTGTTTCTAAAGCCATTTGGCCTCTGAGAATGATGGACAGCATTTTGGCAACACATCTGAGTTGAAATGTCTATTTTGAGGAAAGGTGAATTTTATTCTAGTTTCCACTGACTACAATAGCTGGGTATAAAGCTACTAATCCTAGTTTCAGGTATTTCCTCAACGGTGGAGTTAATTGCATTTCTCAATATTTACGCAGAAATTTGAAGATAGTACATTATAAAAAACAATCACTTTCTAAAAAGAAAAGGAAAACTAAATCTAAGTGACTTTCAGATACACACAAAATAAATAAGGTGAAATGCAATGTACCAGAGCTGCAGTGATGATTCTAAAGGTCAGAAAAAAAAAAAAAAATTATGAAAAACTTACTATAGATTTGTAATTCATAATGTAATTGCACAGTAATTTTTTCCATGAGAGCACTTCCAAAGGTCTTAGAAGTGCACATCTGTTCCTTTAGCATTAATTAATCCTTCCTGTATTTTTCCCCACAGGAAGCTGATGCTTTGGCTGATGCTGAGGAAAGGTGTGACCAGCTCATCAAAACCAAAATCCAGCTGGAAGCCAAAGTTAAAGAAGTGACTGAAAGGGCTGAGGATGAGGAGGAAATCAATGCTGAGCTGACAGCCAAGAAAAGAAAACTGGAGGATGAATGCTCAGAGCTGAAGAAAGATATTGATGACCTTGAGCTGACACTGGCCAAGGTGGAGAAGGAAAAACACGCCACGGAAAACAAGGTATGAGGCAGAAAATCTCACTCAAACTCCAGAAAAGAACCCTGTGCTATTCCAGAACTTCTGTATCTACCTCCTTTCTTTACACTTGCTCCCTTCTTCCCAAAGGTGAAAAACCTCACCGAGGAGATGGCAGCCCTGGACGAGACCATCGCCAAGCTGACAAAAGAGAAGAAAGCCCTCCAAGAGGCCCATCAGCAGACCCTGGATGACCTGCAGGCAGAAGAGGACAAAGTCAATACACTGACCAAGGCCAAGACCAAGCTGGAGCAGCAAGTGGACGATGTAAGCACAGGCAGACACAGCAGGAACAGCCAGGTATGCAGCTGGACGTGGCTGGTGGAGCACTGATGGCCTTGTTGTGTGCAGCTGGAAGGGTCCCTGGAGCAAGAGAAGAAACTGCGCATGGACCTGGAGAGAGCCAAGAGGAAACTGGAAGGAGACCTGAAGCTGGCCCAGGACAGCATCATGGATCTGGAGAATGATAAGCAGCAGCTGGATGAGAAACTGAAGAAGTAAGTGTGGCCCTGGGCCACCTCAGTGCTGGGCTGGAGCTCTTGGCTTTTTCCTTTCAGCTGTAACACACTTTGCTTTGCCCAAAGGAAAGACTTTGAAATCAGCCAGATCCAGAGCAAAATCGAGGATGAACAAGCCCTGGGCATGCAACTGCAGAAGAAGATCAAGGAGCTGCAGGCAAGTGTCTGCTCCTTGCCCTGCCTGCCCCGGGCTCAGCTCAGGCAGGAGGAGGGCAGAGGTGAGAAGGGTCCCTGATGTTCTGCAGGCCCGCATCGAGGAGCTGGAGGAGGAAATCGAGGCCGAGCGAACCTCTCGCGCTAAAGCAGAGAAGCATCGGGCTGACCTGTCCAGGGAGCTGGAGGAGATCAGCGAGCGCCTGGAAGAAGCAGGAGGGGCGACGGCAGCTCAGGTGGAGATGAACAAGAAGCGGGAGGCAGAATTCCAGAAGATGCGCCGCGACCTCGAAGAGGCCACGCTGCAGCACGAAGCCACGGCTGCCGCCCTGCGCAAGAAGCACGCGGACAGCACAGCTGAGCTCGGGGAGCAGATCGACAACCTGCAACGCGTCAAGCAGAAGCTGGAGAAGGAGAAGAGCGAGCTCAAGATGGAGATTGATGACCTGGCCAGTAACATGGAGTCTGTCTCCAAAGCCAAGGTATTAAAAACTCTACTGAAAACCATGTGAAAATCAATTACATTGAAATATGTCTTTTCCATTTGTGGCCTCATTACCATCCAACTGCCTGTCTCTGTATGGAGCTGTGTGTCTTACCTTCTAACTCCGAGGAACAGTCCAGAGCTTGCAAGTCTGGTCATGTATTTCTGCTTAGAGTCCTGCTGTTCAGAAGAAGCAGGTGACTAGATCCTAATCTTCTCTCACTCTCTGTGACTTCCCCAGGCAAATCTGGAGAAGATGTGCCGTACCCTGGAGGACCAGCTGAGTGAGATTAAGACAAAGGAAGAAGAGCATCAGCGCATGATCAATGACCTCAATGCTCAAAGAGCTCGTCTGCAGACAGAGTCAGGTGAGAGAGATTCCCCTGTATGTGGTAGGACTTCTAAAACAGGCTTGTTTGGGTCACAAATGACAGGGAAAGTGTCTCTTTTTCATGTGCTTTCCCAGGTGAATATTCCCGCCAGGTGGAGGAGAAAGATGCTCTGATTTCTCAGCTGTCAAGAGGCAAACAGGCTTTCACCCAACAGATTGAGGAACTCAAGAGGCACTTAGAGGAAGAAATTAAGGTAGTTTCTGATTTCCTGAAGCTGGCCAGTCGAAAAGCTTGTAACTTCACACTTCCAAGTGCAGGCAGGGTCTGCACTTAGCACAAGTAGACCCTGCTTACTGGGGGAAGGTTTTCATTTCTGCAGCAAGTGTGATTAGTGGATGAGTCCTCCATTCTTATATCTGTCCTTCATTGCAAACAATCTTTAAGCAGTCTTATTTGTAGTGTGAAATTAATTCATTGGAAGAGACTTCCCAGGATATTGCCATTCCTGGACCCAATCCCCCTCTCTTCTAGGCCAAGAACGCCCTGGCCCACGCCCTGCAGTCCGCTCGCCACGACTGTGACTTGCTGCGGGAACAATATGAGGAGGAGCAGGAAGCCAAGGGGGAGCTGCAGCGCGCCCTGTCCAAGGCCAACAGCGAAGTGGCCCAGTGGAGAACCAAATACGAGACGGACGCGATTCAGCGCACGGAGGAGCTCGAGGAGGCCAAGTACGTGGGCAGTGGGAGAAGAAATGACTGCAGAAGACTGAGACTGGGCAAGGGGAAGGGGAGTCTCTGAGTGGGGGGAGACAGGGTTGGAATGAAGGCAGGGATATACTGTCTTTGTGGCAAAGGGGAGAGAAGGGAGGAGGAAAAAAGTGTCTGTTGGAAGGCAAAGCATAAGCTTTAGGGCTAGATGTGCTCAGACAGGCCTAATCCTCCCTAGGTGCTAGGACACAGGAAGGATAGACCCTTTAGGATTTGTGAAAAGTGCTCATCTCAAAAGCCCCAAAGTGGCCAACTGCCCTCTCCTGGCAGGGCAGAACTGAGTCCCTTCTAAGCTCTAAGCTGGCCCTGTGCTTCCCTCCTGCCAGGAAGAAGCTGGCCCAGCGCCTGCAGGATGCAGAGGAACATGTGGAAGCTGTCAATGCCAAATGTGCCTCCCTGGAAAAGACAAAGCAGAGGCTGCAGAATGAAGTAGAGGACCTGATGATTGACGTGGAGCGATCCAATGCTGCCTGCGCTGCTCTGGACAAGAAGCAGAAGAACTTTGACAAGGTCTTTTGGGCTGCAGCCCAGGCACTGCTGGGCAGAGCATCCCCCGGCATGGCCACATCCCTCCTCACACCCCCTTTCTCCTCAGATCCTGGCAGAATGGAAGCAGAAGTATGAGGAAACGCAGGCTGAGCTGGAGGCCTCCCAGAAGGAGTCTCGCTCGCTCAGCACGGAGCTGTTCAAGATGAAGAATGCCTATGAGGAGTCCTTGGACCACCTGGAAACAATGAAGCGGGAGAACAAGAACTTGCAGCGTAAGTCCCTGGCCCTCTGCTCCGGGAGGGGCTTTCTCCCAAGCTGAGCATTGCTCAGGGGGCTGTGCCTGCAGGGCTGCAAAGGTGCCTGTCCCCCTGGTGGGACAGGGCCCTTCCCATTCTGCTCTGGGCCCGAGCAAGCCATTGGTCTTTGTTCCCACAGAGGAGATTTCCGACCTCACCGAGCAGATTGCGGAGGGAGGAAAGGCAATTCATGAGCTGGAGAAAGTCAAGAAGCAAATTGAGCAGGAGAAAGCTGAAATCCAGGCTGCTCTGGAGGAAGCTGAGGTACCCAGCCGTAATTATTGGTGTCTGCACTAAATGGAGGAGCAGTGAAGAAACAATGCTAAAAAGGCCTTGGTTCTGCTCTGTTCTGGTTGGGGAGAGCAGCCAGCTGAGATTTCCTGGAATATTCTCCAATTGCCTAGAAAGCAAGCAGGAGGTTTATCAGTGTTCCCCATGCTTGTGTCCACTTGTCCAGGCCTCTCTGGAACATGAAGAGGGGAAGATCCTGCGCCTGCAGCTTGAGCTCAACCAGGTGAAGTCTGAGATTGACAGGAAGATAGCAGAGAAAGATGAGGAGATCGACCAGATGAAGAGAAACCACCTCAGAATTGTAGAGTCTATGCAAAGCACCCTGGACGCTGAGATCAGGAGCAGGAATGAAGCCCTGAGGCTGAAGAAGAAGATGGAGGGAGACCTGAATGAAATGGAGATCCAGCTCAGCCATGCCAACCGTGTGGCTGCAGAGGCACAAAAGAACCTGAGAAACACCCAGGGAGTGCTCAAAGTATGTTAAGCTTGGGATGTGCACATAGGAATCTCATTTGTGTAATATCATAGAATCATTGATTTTTTGAAGCGTTTGTGTTGAAGGAGACCCACAAAGTTTATCTAGTTCATCCCCTCTGCCATGGGCAAGCCCCATCGAACCTGACCTTGAACACTTCCAGTGGTGGCACATCCTCAACATACACTCACTTGATACCAGCGAGAAGAGATCAGCACCTCTCTCTGTCCTGGCCCACCTTAGAGAGCTGCAGAGCAAAGAGGTCACCTCTCAGCATCCTTCTTTGCAAACCAGACGACCCCCGTGTCCTCAACCACCCTCAGACAACATGCCTTCCAGTACTTTCTCTTGCTTTTCTGCCTTCCTCTAGATGCATTCATGTACCATAATATCTATTTTCTAATTGCTGGGCCCAGAACTGCACACAGTACTCAATGGGAGGCCACACCAAAACTTTATAAAACAGGGATTCAGATCCAACTGTGCCTTGGCTTTTATAAGCCTATCCCCACACATCTGGGCAGCATCTCTATATTCTTCTCAGGATATATGTTCCTGGTTCTACTGCCTATGCATTTCCTTCTTACACTGGAGTTTGTTCTGGAGCTCCTTGCTCAGTCACGCTATTCTCCTGCCTTCCCTGCCTGACTGCTTCCATGTGGCAATATAGAGCTCTTGCACTCTAAGAAAAATGTTCTTAGCTCTTTTCTGCTTCTTTGTTCTTGAGGGCAATTTCTCAACAGGGTTCCACCTAGTAATTCCTTAAAAACTGAAAGTCCACTGTCTTAAAATTCAGTCTTGACCTTACTCTTCAACTGGCCCAGATTCCTCACAATCATGAATACCACCAGGGAATGATCACTGCAGCCCAGTTTGCCATCCCTAATTAGTTCATTTCTGTCAGTAAGTAGCAGGCCCAGTGACAGTTTTTCAGTAGGGCAGCCTATCCCCTGAACTAAGATATTACCCTTGATACACTCCAGGAATCTCCTGGACTGCTTACAGCTTTCTGTGCTGCTTTTCCAGCAGATGTCAAAGTGATTGAAGTCTCCTAGCAGGACTGGGTCGTGCAAACGTGATGCTTCCAATAGTTGAAGTTATGACAGTCGTTTACAAGTCTCCTTTTGGTCAGGATCCTCATAGTAAGCACCAGCCATAAGGTTTCCTTTGTTGGCTTGGCCTGTAAGTTTTACTCATAAGCTATCAACCTGACAAATCACTAAGACAGCTCTGTGCAAACAATCCATGGACACCACCTTCTCACCCTTCCTTTTTTGACCCTTCCTTGTCCCTTTGTTGTCCCTTCTGAACATTTTATAGCCACTGATGAAGAACTCCAGCCATGTGATTCGTCCCACCAGGCTCCAGTGACAGCAATTAGATCAGAGTTTTCTAGGTGCATAGGGGCTTCTAACTCCTCCTGTTTGTTACCCATGCTACATGCATTGGTATAGAGGCACCTTAGTTATCACTTTTTTAGAAGAATGAACCCTAAATCCTTTGGAACATTTCCCTGTTGCTTCCTAAAGCAACAGCAGGCCCTGGCTCTTCTCCATAACTCCAAACTCCATTCTCTTCTCCTACTAAGTCTAGTTTAAAGCTCTAGTTAGATTGCTGGTGAACACCCTCCTGCCCTACTTGCTCAGGTGAATCCCAACAGCTCCCAGCAGAGAGAGCTTCTCATCATACCCATGATCATAGAAGCCAAACCCTTGATTATGGCATCAGCTACACAGCCCAATACACAACCATTCAGCTTTTCAGTCATTCTCTTCCTTCTTAATGGATGAAAGTACTGACTGGATGAAAGTACTCTGTCACCTATGTTCCCTACCCTTTGCTCTGAGGGCCGTCTTTTGACGGTTATAAGTTGCCTTATGGCAGTATCATTAAAGCCTACAGGGAATAATAGGATCCTGTCACTAACATGCTCTTCATTTTTCATCATTTTTCAACCCCAGAGCATAGTACCTGTTACACAGCAGCACTTCAGAGGATGAAGGGAAGTTCTTTCTGCAGCCCCAAGCAGGGACAAAGGTCCAGTTTCCTTCATCTTGGAAGTTTTGTCAGTCAGTCAGAGTTTGAATTCAGGTTTGCCTTCCCCTCACACAGCTGAAAATTTAGGCAGGGCTGTCACTCAGCCTGGGACAATACCATGAATCAATTTCCTGCTTACATTCTTAGGTACTGTGCATTTACTAGCAATAATTTCACATATAAATACATAATTATATATATTATACTGCCATAGTAATTACTGGACTGGTGGCAATTGCATCAGTGCTGTGATGCCTTATAATTTCTCTTTCCTCTCTTAAAGGACACCCAGATCCATTTGGACGATGCTCTCAGGACCCAGGATGACCTGAAGGAGCAGGTGGCCATGGTGGAGCGCAGAGCAAACCTGCTGCAGGCTGAAATTGAGGAGCTACGGGCAGCCCTGGAGCAGACGGAGCGGTCGAGGAAAGTGGCTGAGCAGGAACTGATGGATGCAAGTGAGAGAGTTCAGCTCCTTCACACTCAGGTTAGACTCGTGAGATTCAAAAAGCCATGAGCTTTTTCTTTCCTTTACAGTTTTAAACTGTGCAAATTCTTAAATCAACAATTATGATAAAAAAACTTCACCTGAACCAGAATTAGTAAACTTGTACAAAGAAGTGGATTACAGCTAAATGAGTAGGATTGCATCAGCAGTCAGAAGGGCTTTTTTAAATTTTAAGAACTCTCTGCTATCTAGCTGTGTATGACCTCTCAAGATACATCAGCCTTAATATTAGATATATAGAAGATAACTTTACATTGAAACAGTACATTCCTAAAATAAGTGTTCTCTTTTGAAACTAACTGGACTAAATGTTTATTGTTGCACAGAACACCAGCTTGATCAACACCAAGAAGAAGCTGGAGACGGACATTTCTCAGATTCAGAGCGAAATGGAGGATACGATCCAGGAAGCCCGCAATGCTGAAGAGAAGGCCAAGAAGGCCATCACAGATGTGAGTCGGGGCTCCTTTCATTGCTGATGGTCAGTGTATTCTCCCCAAAATGTCTCCAGCCCCACAACTCACCTGTTGCTCTGCTCAGGCGGCCATGATGGCAGAAGAGCTGAAGAAGGAGCAGGACACCAGTGCCCACCTGGAGAGGATGAAGAAGAACCTGGACCAGACGGTGAAGGACCTGCAGCACCGTCTGGAAGAGGCCGAGCAGTTGGCCCTGAAGGGAGGCAAGAAGCAAATCCAGAAGCTGGAGGCCAGGGTGAGCAGGGCTGTGCTGGTGCATGAGTGACCCTGTCCCTTGGAGAGACACCCCAGGGAAGCTGCAGGGATGGGCTCCTCATTGCAGGTGCGGGAGCTGGAAGGGGAGGTCGATGCTGAGCAGAAGCGCAGCGCTGAAGCCGTGAAGGGTGTGCGCAAGTACGAGAGGAGGGTGAAGGAACTCACCTACCAGGTAAGGCTGGAGGCCTCCTTGGGCTGACTGAGTTTTCTCACAGCAAGTCTCATTTTGCACACACCATCCCCAAGCGCATTTGTTAACCCTGTGGGATGCAGAACCAAGAATTCATTCTCCTTCCTCCTTACCATCCCCTCTAGTCCGAGGAAGACAGGAAGAATGTTCTCAGGCTGCAGGATCTGGTGGACAAGCTGCAAATGAAAGTGAAATCCTACAAGAGACAGGCTGAGGAAGCTGTAAGTATTGCTGGAAGAGTGGGCAAGGGCCACCTTCCATTGGGGCAGCACATGCACTGAATGAGGCTGAACACCAGGAAAGGGCTTGAAAGAAACTCCCGAGGCACAACAGCCTTGGCCTCACTGTTCTGCTGCCGTGTCGTCAGGCCTCGGTGAGCTCTGGGCACTTTGCAGTCTGGGATGAACTGAGGGAAGTTCCACAGCCTGTTTCATATGGGAGCTCAGAGCAAACAAACCCAGGGGCCACATCCGCTCACTGAGCAGTTCCTGAATCTCTGCTAATAATCAGCAGCCAAAGAATTCAGGGTCTTTCTCAGCCTGATAAGTGACACTGATAATCAGGCAGCAAGCAGTGGGAGAATAAGAGCACAAGTGACAAATCCAAGTGACAAAGCTGATCCTCACGGATGACACAGTCCTGGGGATGCTTTTCCCAGAGGGGTCCTGGGAAGGGCAGGATGAGGAGGTTGGGGTGAGCTGACGTGTGAGCAGTGGTGGGAGGGCGATGGAGGTTTGTGCCTCCCCCAGGAAAGAGCTGCAGCCCCACAAGGCCGAGGTGCAGGAGGAGTGAAATCCCTGCCCTGGTCTCCTCACCACCAACTCCTTCTCCCCACACAGGAGGAGCTCTCCAATGTCAACCTCTCCAAGTTCCGCAAGATCCAGCACGAGCTGGAGGAAGCCGAGGAACGGGCTGACATTGCAGAGTCCCAGGTCAACAAGCTCCGAGCCAAGAGTCGGGAGTTTCATGGGAAGAAAATAGGAGAAGAAGAGTGAGGATGCCATGAGGCAGCAAAGTGACCTGAGGGCTGCACAAAATGTGAACCCTCTGTCACTTCCTTCTGCAAGAAATGTTTATCACCATGTCTGTATGTAGAGAATAAAATTCCTTCACATACACAGCAGAATCAGTGCTTTTGGTTGCTTCAGTTCAATTCTCCAGTTACATAAGTTTGGGGGATTTTCAAATTAAATATTTTGTTTCATTTTAACCTTTGGGTAGCAGTAGAGCTTTACTTATCCCATCTCCTGTATGTCTCCACTGTGTCTTTATACATTACCAAGGAGGGAATAAGACGAATTAAATTTCCATACTGGAGGAGGATCGAGACAAAGGCAGGACAAGTACCTTTTCTGTCTTGGCACAGCAAAAATGTTTTTGCCTCTTTCTGGTTGCAGTACTCAGAGGTTCTCATTGCCGGTCGCATTATCAGTTGGGCAAGTGGTATTCAGAGGTAAGTTGCCCCATACGAAAAACATTTGTAGCCCCAGAAATGCCTGGATGTCTCTGAGTCCTTATGGAGGAACTTATGCAAGGACTGAGGTGCTGCCCCCTTTAAACAAGGCAGGTAAAGGCCAGGAGCTCTAGAGAGTGGCTTGTTTCTGAGCAAATTTAAAGGTCAGGCAGCCTTATTAACATTTTCATGCAGAAGTTGTTAACAATCAATTCCAAAGCATAACTAATAATATATTATTTGGGTAAGAGGCCATTGAAGTTTCTTACTTTCTCTGTTAGAACAGGCAATACTAATGGAGAAGGTTCCTGTTGTAAATGAAATTGAGATTATTTAAGAGCTTGGTAGAAGTGGGGACATTGGGATAAACCCCAACCAGTGTAACATATAGAGCCACCAGAACGAGCTGGGAACTGCTTCAGTGCAGTATAGCGTTTTGCAGTACTGAAATATATAAGCTTTTGTGCTAAGGAACAATTAGGAGTTATGTATAGACATAAAAAGCTAAAGGAACTGGTTTTGATCATGCAAGTGGGAATAATACTGAGAACATTACGACTTTAAAGATACCACAAAATGTAACACCTGACAGAGGAAAAAAGCCATAGATAATAATGCCAAACTATATCCTACCTGTCTGACTCCTGCAGCAATGGTAAGTGGAATGTAGACACTGACTACATTGAGGCTGGACAGAGAAGAAACAAGTCATCTACACAATGTGTGCTGCTCTGAAGTCTTAAACAAGAGGCTGTTTCCTGCAAAGTAAAAAGCAGGACTTAAAACAGGGAACAGCCACTGTGGCAGCACTGGATCCAGGTACATCAGAGAGCTGCCAAGGGCAGGTCCTACACGCAGATACCATTTCCCATTGCACCATTGTACAGAGACTTGGTTCTCTCACTACAGGGACACTTATGAGTCCCTCAAGATTCCTTGACAGCTCTACACTGCTGCATTTCCAGGGAATACTTCAGGGAGATGTGAAACTGCTGGGGAATGGAGCTGGAGCTGTGGAGGGGAGGAGGAAAGGAGACAGCAGAAAGGAAGCCTTTTGCGCTGACCACAGTGTTTTCGCAACAGCAGCATTCAGGACTGGGAGGTGGTCATCCTCCTAAACACACTGAAGTTTGCACACAAGGAATCCTCCTATGTTATAACTAAATATGGAAGCAGTTTGCTAGGCAGCAACTAAATATATTTAGGAAAAGATGACGCCCTGTGTTGACTCCTGTGTCACTGTAAGTGATGCTTCTCAGAGACAGCATCACTGTGTGTGAAGCTGTAAAAACTGTATCTGTGACACTGAGATGTGGGCACCAAGGAAGAGAAATCACTGCTCTCCTTTTCCCTTCCCACAATATGCTCCCAAGAAATAAGTGTGATTCTTTCTTTCCAGACAAATCTTTTGTTTCTACACCTTGAAAGTAGGTAAGATTTTGTTTGTTCTAAAGCACATATTTATTGAAACAAACAAAACCAACAAACCAACAAACAATCACAAAAATTTAATTCAAAAGTCAGTGTATAGCAACTGTGGCTCAGTAAAAACATGGAGAAGCATTTCAATCTCCAGCCTTTTAAACCTGCTGACTGACTAGCAAACATCACAACAACTTTGGGAATCATAAGTGGATGCCAAAAATCCCTGCTCCCTTTGGACAATATTATAGTGGCCCTCCAAAATGAACAGCCTGGTCTGACTGTGGAAAAATCATGATGCACTTGGAGCACTTGAAACTGTTGGAGCTCATCTGTCATCTGATGGCCTGAGGATTTGTTCCCAAATGCTCAACTGATGAAAGGTAACATTGCAGGTTCCTTAAATGACAACACCTTGGGCCAATTCTCTACTTCAAACTGCATGTGTGGGAAAGGCTAAGTCCCACACACTGCACTGGGCTTGACCTGGCCTTGCCACCAGCCATCCTGGAAAGCTTGGCTAAGGACTTTTGGAATCAGAATGGAATATAAAGGGAGGGTTAAGGAAAAGCAGTTTCTCCTCACTTTGTGATTTGCTGCCTTATCTGGAGAGCAGGAGTCATTTTGCATCAACACACTATTTCTGGAGTCAGGCTGCTTGTGACCTGAAATGTGCTGATGCACAGGTAACTGATCTTGGGAAAAACAGGGGCCCATTGCAGGCATAAAGGAACATCTCTAAGAGAAGGTTTAAAATAGGTGCAGCTGATGAGCTCCACTAAAGTTGCTGCCTCGTGTGGACTATGGAGTTCTCTGACCTTAAACAGCTCGGCCATGAAAGACAGGAGGCACTGAAACGTGGAGAAAGTGTTTCAGACTTCAAGAAAGAAGTTCCTTACAATAATCAAAAATATTCTGAGTTGGCAGGGACCCAAGGATCATCAAGTCCAACTCTTAAATGAATGGCCTGTACAGGGATCAAACCCACAACTGGGGATTAACCATCACCATGCTCTGACCAACTGAGCTGATAATGCCAGATGCAGCTTTCCAGTTCTCCAAGTACTCTCCGTCCATGCCCTCAGGCCACACCAACAGTGCCTTGACCACAAAGGGCTTTCCTCCCAGTGACAGAAAACGAGGGGACCAGAGAGCAAAAGAGAGAAAGGAACAGAGACGCAACCGAGGGAGAGGGAGAAGAGGATGAGGGGGGTCGGGAGGAAGTGAGAGAAAGAAACTGAGAAAGAGAATGAAATGCAGAAAAAGAGGGGAAGGGAGGAAGAGATGGAGAAAGATTAAAAAGAAAGCAAGACTGAGAAAGAAAAAATGAGGTGGGGAGCAAGGAACTTGATGGAGGAGAGGAGAGGAGAGGAGAGGAGAGGAGAGGAGAGGAGAGGAGAGGAGAGGAGAGGAGAGGAGAGGAGAGGAGAGGAGAGGAGAGGAGAGGAGAGGAGAGGAGAGGAGAGGAGAGGAGAGGAGAGGAGAGGAGAGGAGAGGAGAGGAGAGGAGAGGAGAGGAGAGGAGAGGAGAGGAGAGGAGAGGAGAGGAGAGGAGAGGAGAGGAGAGGAGAGGAGAGGAGAGGAGAGGAGAGGAGAGGAGAGGAGAGGAGAGGAGAGGAGAGGAGAGGAGAGGAGAGGAGAGGAAGAGGAGAGGAGAGGAAGAGGAGAGGAGAGGAGAGGAGAGGAAGAGGCAGAAAGTGGAGGTGGAAGGAAGGAAAAAAGAAAAAGAGAAAGGAAGAGAGCAATCAATTTAACATCATTGGACTGTTGGTACCTGACCCTGGACTTCAACTCTGCTGCTTCTGATCGTCTGACAAGGTGTTTGCAAATTACATCATCATCCCTCTTCAAGTGCCTGGGTCACAGTGTGAGTGGTCACAGTGTGAGTAGCTGCTGTTCCTAGGGCTGAACAGCGGCTGCATTGGCCAAAGGTGTGATAAGAAGAACAAAGGGATGCAGGGTACTCACTTGGGAGAGACTGTAGCAGCTGTACCTACACTCTGCAGAAGGGGAATCCTCCCTGCTCTTGTGAACCCACTGTCCCCCCACCCATTTCACACCCATTGCCCTACAGTGACTGTCTTGTTGGGTCAGAGAGTACCTCGAGAAACAGATCTGTTCTCTGAATCTCTGCTTTGTCCTGGCACTGCAGCAGGGGCAGGCAGGTTGTGTCTGGTGCATCCTCACACCCCAAGTCCTGGTGAGCAGTGGTGTTAAAAGAAATGGCTCAAAACACTGAACTAGGGGTGCCTTGGGATAGCAGAAGTGCTGGTGGGGACTGAAAGGGCAGGTTGAGTGTGGGACACTCATTGGAGAGCAAAGAGCATAAAAGCACAGCAAGGTCTTCATGAGATGCTGTTTTACAAACTGCTAACTCTGATATACATTTTGTCTCTCTTCTTTCACTACAAGCTGGTTGCTTTCTCTTTCTAATACTAAACTTTGAACACTGATTTCTGTAATTTCTGCTTTGCTTTCCAACATCACAGACATTTCCAGACATTATTCTTCTTCCCATTGTCAGTCTTTCCACCCTACTAATCCTCTATGTCACAGAAGCTCCAGTGTGTGGTGAAAAAAAGTATCCTCTCTATCACTCTCATCTTTATTTAAAACAATGCTCAGATGCTATCCTTTCATGTTTGATGTTCTGGTAGGAGGAGGATGATTAGATGTGATGCACTTTCCAGAACTGTTCATCCCAAAATCCCAGGTCACAGTTTCTACCTTCCTCTGCCAGTAAAATGACACTTTCCCCTTAACTGCAGATTACCTCTCACTGCAGCTTTTCAGGAAGCCACTTGGAATCCACTTGGAATTCCTGAAAAGAACAGCATCACCTTTACAGAAACGTAACTTTCAACATTCCGTACCAGGAGAGGTGAATGCTTTGATTTCAGTGAATTGAAGCAAGGTCGCAAGCACAGCAACCACTAAGAACAGAGGGACAGGACTTAAAGAGAGAAAAGCCACACATTCACACCAAAAAAAATCCAAAAAACAAACCAAAACAGAAACCAAAACAAACAAAACCCAAAACAAACAAAAAAAAACACTTGCCCCCCAAATTTCACCAACAGCACCTTCCTGGGGCTTGTGCTGTAGGTCCATGGATTTGGGGGTTTAGCTCACGTCTTTGATAGCCTATGCATTGAACAACATCCTGAGCTGCTTTTCCTCCCAGAGGATGCATTCAAGTCCCTCACTAATGATTATTAGTAACTTTCTTCCAGAGGTCAGTTCATGTTTCCTGCTACTTCTTTCTCCCTGGACCAGCATAGATTTCTCCATTAGTCATGCCTAATAGGTTTCCAAAACACATTTCTTTGCCAGGCAACATCATGTCAGCCACAGTATGACAGACAAACAGCCTGCAAGAAATAACACTTTACTTCAGTCTGATCTAAATCTCATTGATTTTTATAAGCAGAGTATGTCCTTACCATTGCCATGGTCCAGTACCCAGCTATGTCTTAACAGAAGGGTAAGGATGAGAAGTTTTGCTCTAGCAGATTAGAGCATCAGCATTTCTTTTCAGCATGTGCTAACACTCCTTGGAGCTCTCGTTTTACACAGAGGGCAGCAGAAATGCTGCTATCACAGAGCCTGAATATTCCATGTCAGACAGTTAGAGTTCACAGGGTGCACTCATGCCTCCAGCATTCCCTGCTCATAATGGGAGTGTGGCTGAGAGGAACTGCCAAGCTGCAAATCCCAGGGGGAATGTTTTTTTAATAAAATATCTGGTGTATCAGATAAGTCAAAGAACTACAAAACTCAAATGGGAATATTGCTGTGTTTGTCTATGCTATCTGTGAACTCCTCAATGCAGTTTATTGCACAGCAGATACGTATCTGCTCCTTTGAGTGTTCAGCACAAATATTCCTGACAGCTTCAATATTAACCTTGAAAGGGACAAAAAGTATCACTGGAGAGTGATCCCATTAGCTGCATCATTGGGACTAATCCATTGTAGTGTGAGAAAATGTTCTAAAAGTGATCTTGTCTCAAGCACCAATATATGTCTCTATATGTCTGTATATATGTCTACATACTACTGGAACCAGTTGCCTAGGCAGGTTGTGGATGCCCCAACCTTGTCAGTGTTCAAGGCCAGCTTGGGTAAGGCCTTGAGCAACCTGATCTAGTGTGAGGTGTCCCTGCCCATGGCAGCATGGATTTGGGACTAGGTGATCTTTAAGGTCCCTTTAGACCCTTAGCGTTCTATGATTCTGCAATTCTGTGGTTTAAATGTCTATTATAAGCATTCTGTGAGCAGAAGGCCTGTGTGAGAGAAACACTAACAACTGAAGTATGAAAAAAGCAAAATAAGCAGAAAATCTAAATAATTTGTGATGCTTTCTACTTCAGAAGGGAGGAAGTTTCCAGAAAGAACATCTATTAATAGAGAAAAATGCAAGGAACTCTCCTAACTCAACTTCTTCACTGAATACTTCAGGTTATAGGAGAAAATATTGAACAGTAACAAATCTGCATCAAATTTTATATACACAGAAATATTATTTTTTTAAATTTTATTGTAAAAGTGACCTGTATTTAAATCATGTTTAGTAGCAACAAAATAAAATGTTGTGCATGTGTTACTGAACTTCTAAAACTTTTTTGATTGTGGGAAAGTAGATACATCTGTGTCTGTGTAAGACAAATTGGTAGAAACCAGAATAAGAATAGAATTTGAACGTGAAAACCATGTCTCACAATGCATTTGACTACAAAAGAATACACAGGGATATGGAAAAGAATGGCCCACCCAATAACGTATGATGAGATTTTGGAAAGCATACAGATGCTCCTTCATATCATGGGTAAAAGTTGTCAGTTGACTGGAAAGAAATATTTACCTTTTAAATGGAAGTCACGACATGAATTATGGAAATAAATGCTGAGATGAGGTGAGAAGTCATTAGCAGAGTCCCACAGAGATTTAGTTAGGACCTGTGTAGTTCAACATACATAATGGCCTGGGAAAAAAGGACTTAAGAAAATGACTTGCATGTGACACTAAAATTGCAAGGAATATCATGACACAGAATAATTGGATCATTGTCTAACAGGTCAGCTGAATTTCAGCTAGCGGTATTTAAGATTTATAAGATAATAATTTCTATACATCCCAAAACTTTTGTTTTTCCATGAGAAAGATCTCAGTATATTTATAAAGGTTTTCTGAATTCAAAGCTCAAAAAGCAGATTGACAATACAGATGGAAATAGAGGATTTTTGTGGAAGTCACTAATGAAATATCAGAATATGTGATGGTATAATTCCTTCATGTGCCCAGAGCTTGAACAATGAATTTAGTTTTAGTAATCAGACTATTAAAGGGTGCAGAGAAAGAGCTCAAGTAATATCAGAAGACAACTGCCCTCATACAAGTACCTCTTCAGATGGAAGAAGAGATGACTGAGGGTGTGACAGACATCTATAAAATCAACAGCTGTGCAGAGAAGGAAAGGATAAATAGGTTTTGTCATATAGATTTAAAGCAACCAGCAGCCAATAAACTTTCTTACCGTGTTAGTAACACCATCAGGCCTTTCTGCATTTCTTTGACAGCTGCTACACCAGGGAACAGTACATAAATTTCCCTGTGCCATTTGTTACACATGAAACTGCTCCCTGTGTGACACTTCACAGTGTCAAAGTGCAGCGCCTCTGGGAGACACAGCGGGGTGTCTGTGCCAGCCTGTGGCCCCACTCTGCTCCCAGGACACTCCTGTCAAGAGCCTCTGCAGCCTCTGCAGTTGCCAAGGGCCACAACGTGTAGGGTGACAGCACACATCCCCTCCTTCCCAGTCATATGGAGTTACCAAAACTGGCATCACCCCCTCAGCAAGGCAGAACAGGCCAAGGTTGCACATTCCTTTTGTGAGAAGGTTCTAGTGAGTTCTTACCAACCTTGCTGGCTTGGGGCACATACACCAGTAGGAGAGGTATTGAAGAAAGAGATTAAACAGTGGGATATGATGTGCCAGGTATTGTTAGACAGTTGTCCTGTCTGACACTTCCTACCCCTTCTATTAATGATCTTGACTCCAAGAATGGGACACAACTGATAATGCAGAGTATGCAAATACATGGCTCAGGCAAGAACAAACCTTAGACTAGAAAGAACAGTGCACTGAGGTGTGATACTGAGAAGTGCTTACCCTGCCCATGGCATCCTTATTCTTCCTCCTTCAGGACACATCCACATTAAACAACTTCATGTCTCCACCACACAAGATATCAGCTTCTGACTCATACATACACACATGGTTCCTCCTCTAGCAAGACAAAGCATCTGCTTCCCATCAGAAAATTACTGCCCACCAATCCCTGACAACCTTTAAGATTAGTCACATTCTACTCTGTGGAGTTTTCTCTGAGCTGGGAGTTACATTTAGGAAGTCCAAGACTCAGGTACATGTAGTGAAAACCCTTTATCAAAAATATAAGTATGCTTTCATGATAACACAAAGGTGGTTTCTTTCTGTAGTAGTGCCCTCTCTGCCTGCCTGTAGGTAAAAGAGCCAAAGTTTCCTTACGTGCCCTGTTCTGTCTGAACCACATTCTGTTTCAAATGTGAACTGACTAAATGATCCAGAATGGTAAGGAATTCTCAGTAGGCTGGAGAAGATTCTCACACCACCACTGAAGTCATTCCAGCCTTCAATGCCTCTATGAATCTTGAGATTTCAGTGCCCTGCCTAGTGAAAGCTCCCCTTTCTGGAGTGTCTGTGATGCACTGCTCCTGTTGGGACTTATTGTGGCCATTACAGTGACCAGGCCAGAGTTCAACATTCAGTGGGGCCAGAGGACAAGCTGGGGAGAACTTCTGTTCTAGTGGGACCATATTTTGAGGTGAGTCCCCCTCAAGGAACGATTTGTAGAGCTGCCTTCATATGCCATACACACATCATGTATGGGCTGGAGGAAGGCCTGGGAATGGCAAAGTCTGGGGAAGGAATAACTGTCCAGAGGGCTGGTAAACACTGTGACCTTCAGCAGGAGCTAACACTGCAACAGAGTCCACACTACCAGGAAAAGTGAATGAAAGGCAGTTTGGCAAAGGCAGGACAAGATATCTTCTTCAGATAAAACTGTCCAGGAAAAGGAGCTGTGGCATTCCTGATCTAGCTGAACCAGAACAGCCAAGATCTGGAACAAATCCAGCAGGAAAACTGCTGTTAAAGTGGAAAACAGTCAGGTATTGAGCACTGGCAGGTGGGGAAAGAAGTGCTTCCCACCGGACAGGCAGCCTGCCAGCTCAAAATATTCTGTCAGCATCCAGATGACATGTGAATGACAAGCATATTTGGCAGGTTCCCCTGGCTGACCTGGCTGGGAAAGCACCACCTCCCTATTTCTTTCCTGTATGAGCCATACGTGCTAATTGCTCAGAGCTGGCAGGGTGGAAGCTTGATGAAAAGCAAATAGATCAAAATAAAAGAGAGAAACAAATGAGAACAGTGCATTTGTAATCAAAGTGTCCAGCCCATTATGCCATTAGAAGGCATAATGGTAAAAGTCTTTGGCACAGGGGAGCCAGATTTGTTCATTTGCAAGCTTTCTCTGGTCCACATGAAGAGAACGAGCAGTGAAAACCACAGTAAAGTGTAAATTTCAGAGTGAAATTAAGATGTGTTTGCACACACTGTAAGGTGTCAGTGCAAGTAGCAGGAGAGATGGGAGGGCATTTGGTTTAAGGCAGTAGCTGATGGTGTGTGCAGGCAGTGCTATACACTGGAGCCCAGGGGCACTGCCTATTTTTGGCTGCTGCCAGTGCAAACAGAGGGGTGTCCTGGCCCCCTGCTTGTGGCTCCGGGCAGAGCACACACCTGGGAGGCAAAGTATTCATGGAGTGGATGGAAAGCTGCTGGAGCCAGGGCTGGCTGGGGCCTCTCCTTGTCTGGGCAAAGCAGCTCAGGCTGGGCTCAGTGACTGGCTCCAGGTGAGACTGGCTCCAGGTAATGCTGGCTCCAGGTAATGCTGGCTCCAGGTAATGTTGGCTCCAGGTGAGACTGGCTCCAGGTAATGCTGGCTCCAGGTAATGCTGGCTCCAGGTAATCCTGGCTCCAGGTAATCCTGGCTCCAGGTGGGATTGGCTCCAGGCTGACGTTGGTTTCAAATTTGGGAAGTCATCCATGTGAAGTGCCTGAGACAGAGCCTGGGGAGGCAATACCCAATAGGATGAATTTGCAGGGATCTGTTCCACCTAAAAGCAAATGTGTGGCTCACCAGTGCCCCTGGGCTGCTGCCCAAGGCCAGAAGCAAGGAGCAGATCTGGAGGAAGTACATTAGGCTGGCACATCACAGAGAGGGGAGATGAATGACTGTGACTGATGGCAGGCCTGAAACATGTTCTGCTGCCTTTGGGAATGCTGAGGGCCAGGAAAGCATTGCATCAGAGGCAGGAGCAAGGAGGGTAGCACGCATGTGTGGCAGATATAGTGACTCTGCAGCATGTTGCCTCAGGTCCAGAGCAGAGCAGAGGTTTAGTGAGCAGATCCTGTATCCGGTCACTTTGAGGCTCAAGAATATCTTGTGTCTCCAGTAGATTTGGCTGAGATTGTACAGAGTGTTTCTGAGCAGGTGTCATCAGGGTCTTATACCATGCCAGTACCATGTCAGCTCATGCACCCAGCATCATCTTGCCTCTTGGTGAAGCCTACAAGCACTTCTGTGACTTCCTCTGATGCTCTGAACTCTCTCTTTCAGGCACTGCTGCTAACGAGTTCTTATCTTACTTCAGAATTTATAGAGGAGAGTATTTACTCCATTATCACAAAGCTCATATGGATCCAGTTATCATCTCCACTCTCATTTTAGCCTTCAGTAGAAACGTATTTCAGGAAAATCACAATTTTGCTTCTAGGAAGTGATTTGCACCTTATTTATGCCAGAATACTCTTCAGGTATGGTGATTGCAACATCCCAGTTCCTCAAAATAGAAAAAAATTCCTACTTCCTAACCCAGAGATTGCAGTCAAATTAACTCAAATTAACACATAGTTTTTACGTGTTCTCATTTCAAGCTGGAGGCAGTGTGCCCCTGCCTGGGAATCTCCATTTCTTAACATTAACTAGTTCCATTTTTTTTTTGAAAATACATTCTCAGTGTTGAGTTCTCTGAATCTGTCATGATTATATTTATGACCAATCCCAAGCATTTTTGCCCTAACATAATTACTATTTTTCATCTCATCTGTAACCTTATTCTTTATGTTTTCTTTCTGTCACTGAGAGCAGGAAGCTTAGTTATGGCTCTCGATTAGCAATACCTGCTGTCTTTTTTTCTTCTTTATTTTTCTTTTTTTTTTTTTATTTAAGACATCTCTGTAGAGCTCAGACTTGCAGGGATAACTTTGTGAGCTAGGTTTAAGCAAGTGTAGAGACAATTCCATTACATGACTTCTGAGGCACTATTGATCAGACCTCCAGTTCCAGGGGTGGCTGAAGACCTTGTGTGCATTGCCCCTGTAGAGGCAGAGCCTCTTTGAAGTGTTGAGAACCACTGGCTCTTCAGAGAACTTTAGAAAAATAAAGATACTATGTCTACATCTCAGTCAAATCTCTATTCCTGTGCTGAAACTGTGGAACTGTGATTTTCTTTCTTTTTCCCCTATTTTTAACCAGGTCACAAAACAGAACTTTTGCTATGGAATACAGTAGGTTTTACACCAAAGTGATGTATGTGTTCTTCTGGTATACAACTATCCAGTGCCAGGAAACAGACAAATTCATAGTATAAAAATTGGGTTTAGATGTAAAAACAAAGACATTGTCACTGACTCAGAAAACCTCTTAGCAACACATCAGAGAGGCTGTGGGAGCGTTCTCAGCAAGATCACTACATATTCATTTTCACATATTCTGAGAATCTCTTCTTGGTAAGTGTCAGAGACAAGATCCTAGGCTAGGAAGATCTTGAAACAGATATTCTCACGTTTCTTTGTTGGGGAAACTTCCCTGTTCGACCCTCCAGGAGCTCCTCTGTCAGTCCGAGGCCCCTGCATAGCTGCTCCCCACACACACAGAGTCAGGACTCACCAGCTCCACCCCAGGTTTCCCAGAGCAGTCTCACACATCCTGATCCTCAAAATAATTTAATCACGGTGCAGTAACAAAATAACGGCTTGAGCTGGTGCCTTTGAGGAGGGACCCCAAACAAAGAAACCCCTGGGTTTTTGCCCCCACAGTTTAAGCATGGGAAAGTCTGGGGGTTGTCAGCCCCTGCTGTGCCTCTGAGGGTCCCTCACCTGGCTGGGCCACAGCTCCCTGCCCCTTTGATCAGCAGTTTGTCAGCAGTTCACGTCCTCTTGCCTCGGGCTCCTTCCCCCCAGAGCTCAACCTGCAGATCCTCTGCAGCTGCACACTGAGAAACCTGCACCAAATGTGTCCCTCATCACATTCCTATAGTATGAACAACCACTAGGACTCAGTGTGTCAAGAGGAGTGTCAAGAGATCAGAGATAAGCACTCTTGAGACATTTCCACTTCCTTGCACAATTCAGTCTGCACAAAAATATGGCCTCTTACTCTCAGACTCTTTTCAATAATCACAGAACAGGGATGAGAAGTAGCTGAATTACAAGCCGTGGGAGAAGGTGAGGCAGCTGCCTGATCTGGCTCTAGGTGTCAAGTACCTCTAGGTGGCCCTGCTCATGGAGAGGGCTTGGACCACGTTCTGTCATTCTATGATCTTCTTATGAAGGATCTGTTTTCAGGATGCCTGAGTTCCCTTTCCCCCATGGGGAATATCAGCACTCCAGTGCTTTGCCCAAGCTGCATCTCTGAGCAGATCAGTTTGTTTCCATATATGACTTCGCCTCTTCTCTTTCAGCTGGGCTGTGTTTTTCTTCCAGCAGAATCCAGCCCTACAGAGATATACGAAAACAGGAATGGCAGAAAAATAAAGAGGAGGAAGGCCTGGGAATGGCAAGGTCTGCCATTTGACAGGAACCACTTATTTTTCTTTTTGCTTCAAAGCTTGTGTCATTAGATATTTTCCATAAAAAAGGACTGATACACTCTTTAGGCACCCTTTTCCCAGGGGCATTTTATAAACGAGGTAAGTCAGTGCTGCCCTAGTACTGTTCCACTGTACTCAACTGAATTATGCAAGTGTGGAAACATGAAAAAACAGTGGTAGTTACACTTCAGTGCATAACAGTGCAGATCCTCCCAAACATTTAACAACTCAACAGAAATGCAAGATGAAAGGAAACATTGCTCAAATGAATGAATCAGTTTCAAGTGATAAATGTTAGACCTTTATTCTTTTTCAGTAAACTTAGGCAAAAAACCCTAAACACTTGCTGTGTCAGTGGGAGGTGTCACAAATTAACCTTTCAAGTTCTCTGACTCCAGCTGAATCCAAAGAAACACTTCCTCAAGATGAGGTGTGCTGAAATGGCAAATTGTATCTGCACACAGTGGGACACCTCACTGCCCTCCAACTCCTCCCTTTCCAGGACTGAACAAAAATGAAGAGCAGGGAGAAGAACAGGGAGAACAAAATCTCCTTTTTTCATCAGACTTAAGCTGTTCCACTTTCTCAGTAGACTGTCACAGTTATCTTACTAATACCTAAGATTATCCAATGGGGAGTGTCCTGGTTTTGGAAGGGGTTAATTTTCTTCACAGTGGCTGGAATGAGGCTGTGTTTTGAGTTTATGCTGAACACAGGGCGGATAATATAGGGATATTTTTGTTATTATTTAGCAGAACTTACACAGAGCCAAGGTCTTTTCTGCTTTTTGTACTGCCACACTAGAGAGGGGCTGGGGCTGTGTGGGATACTGGGACAGGACACAGCCAGGATAGGTGACTCCAACTGACCAAAGAGATATTCCAGACCATATGACATCATGCTCAGGAGAAAAACTGGGAAAAAAGGGGGGAACATTTGGAGTGATGGCATTTGTCCTCCAGAGTAATTGTTACATGTGATGGGGCCCGGCTCTCCTGGAAATGGCTGAATGTCTGCTGCCCATGGGAAGCATTGAATTCATTCTTTGGTTTGCTCTGTTTGCGTGCACAGCTTTTCCTTTCCCTGTTAAACAGTCTTTATACACACAATTTTTCAACCTTTTACCCTTCCCTGATCCCACTGGGGGTGAGTGTGTGAGTGGCTGCATGGGGCTTGGCTGCTGGCTGGGGTTAAACCATGACAGGGACATAAACAGTGACTGACAGGGACAGACAGCAGCTATGGCAGCTCCACGCTCAGCAATCTGACTGAGTCTTCCCAGGAAAAGATGAGAAAGCCATAATCACTTTTTCAAGCACAGCTAACAGAAGTCCTTCACATAAGAGGCCTTTGGGATTTCTGAACTTCTGCAAAATGTCAGAGAAAAGACAGGAACCTGCACTTGCATAGCATGAAACAAAATATTAGAGTTACACTTTATAAAGAAATGACATGTTACAGGTAGAGAGACGTCCTTGGGCTTGACATTGCAAGACGAAGCAGAAATATGGGGTATAGGGTTCATTTAACCAAAATAGTGTCAACTATAATATTCTGAGGGGGGTAAAGAGGTTGCAAGGCAGGAAAACCTAAGGCAAAACTATTCCTGCGTAGAGTGGATACATGATCAGGGTGTGATACAGGGAGTACAAGCTGATGGCAGCATATAGCACTGGTAGGAGAAAGGGTTCATTCAACATGCAGCAGAAGGCCCCTGGTGAGGTGATTACTCCCCTGGAGATATTTGTACTTTCTCCGTAGCTTTCAAGGCCACCCCTAAAGGATTTCCCTTTGCTTGCAAAGAAGCAGTTCCAGGTAGCTTGAACCTCAGAACACTAGTTACCCATACTGTTTCACAGAATCCTAAAGTTTGGAAAAGATCTTTAAGACGACCAAGTGCAACCATCAACCCAGCACCACTGCCATGTTTACTACTAAACTGTGCCCTCCAAGTGCCATGTTCACAAGTTTTTTGAACACCTCCAGGGATGGTGACTTTACCACTTCCTTGGGCAGCCTCTTCCAGGGCTTGATAACCCCTTCCCAGGACAAAATTTTTCCTAATATTCAGTTTAAACCTCTCCTGGTTCAACCTGAAGCTGTTTGCTCTTGACCTGTCACTTGTTTCCTGGGAGAGGAGCAAATTCCTCCTGTAGTTATATAGAGAGAGAAAGTCCTCACTGAGCCTCCTTTTCTGCAGGATGAGCCCCCCCAGCTCTCTCAGCTGCTTCTGGTGCTCCAGACCCTTCCCAGTTCCATTCCCTTCTCTGGACACGCTCCAGCCCCTCAATGCCTTTCTTGCCATGAGGGACCCAAAACTGACCCCAGGACTGGAGGTGCCTCAACAGTGCCCAGCAAAGGAACGGTCACTGCTCTGATCCTGTTGGCCACACTGTGGCTGGTACAAGCCGGGATGCCATTGGCTTTCATGCCCACCTGGGCACATGCTGGTTCATGTCAACCAGCACCCCCAGCTCCTTTCCAGTCCCTCTGCCGCCAGCCTGGAGCGCTCCATGGACCTAAGGGCAGACCTTGCACTTGGCCTTATTGAACCTCACAATGTTGGCCTCAGCCCACTGATCTAGCCTGTCCAGAGCCCTCTGCAGAGTCTTCCTGCCCTCCATCAGATCAACATTCAAAGCTCCAACTGGTTTATGACACATCTGGTGGACTGGACAACACCATTCCGGTGTCACAAGACATGACTGGCCAAACTGCTCAGCAGTCATGACAGCCCCTACCAGGCACTATTCCATGAATAGGAGCTCTGTCTAATATCAAAGGAAATAGCAAATGGAATAGTGGAGTCTGAAACTTAAGCAGACCAGCTGCATTGGTATAAACACTTTTGATTAAATAAAAGGAACAACAATCTAGCAAAGACTCTTGAACACAGTTGTGGGTCCTCCTATGAATCTCTGAACTCTGCATTTCCAGAATATTGGAAGATACACAAATGAATGTTATTTTATATTTATATCCAAAGATGGAATACAATGTAAAGAGCACTTAGAATAGTTCAAGGTAGTTATTCTCTCTGACATACTGTGCTATGTTACTGAACAAAGTGAAACAGAGTAGTGTTTGATAATCTGATTGAGTTCAGCAGCACAGACAACAGTGAAATCCACGTATCACATCCGAGATCTGTAAGTAGAGAGCTCTGTGAAAGGACAACTGTCATCAGATTTAGGTTGGCCTCAGAAAAAGTTAAGGTATGAACCCAAATGTCACTGTGCTTGCCCAGTGAATGGTTGTCCCTGCTCCCTTAGCTCAGATTCATGGAGCATCTCTGGCTTACAGTTACTAGTGGTTACCCTCATTCCTCTAGTCATCATTAGCTGTATGTCCTGTCAGAGGAATCTTCTCATATTATTTATAGGAGATTTTTTCACATAGCTAGTAAGAGACCAAAATTTTCTAATTATATCCACTAACATCACTTTCCAGTTTTCAGTTCATTCAGTTTGCCAGACAATGCTTTGCCAAAAACAAGGTTTGCCAAAAATGCTTTGCCCAAAGACAGAGGAGGCATCTGCAGCATGCGATGCCCAGACTCTATAAAAGAGTTCTTGAAATTGTGCTCTCCTGTCTCCGGAGAAAACTTCATGGTAAGTGCATGTCTGTAGCTGGCAGAAAGGGACAGCGTCCCTGCAGTCGATGTCCCACTTCAGCCCTGCTGTCCTGTATCTGTACCTGCAAGGATTTGGCGCCTGAAAGATAAAGCATGTTGGTTATTTTCACTTTGCAACCTGCCTGTGGAATTCTGTGCAGCAGTAATGAGGAATCTGCCATTTCTGTTTTACAGCATTGATCATCTTCCAGCCTGCAAGGCTCTTATCATAGCATAAGAGGTAAGAACCTAATTTACTCACACTTAAGGGACAGAGGAAAAGGTGGAAGATTTCTGTAGAACAGAGTTCTTCATAGTGACAAATTTTTACAAAATTTTGTAGGCAATTGCTGCATGCCCATATGTTCTTGGCCACTGCTCCCTTATGGGAATTGAAACATTCTGATGGTTGGGGAGGCTGCTCATGGCAAGCAAGGTTTCCAAAGTGGCTGTGCTTGAAGCCACTAGCCACTGCTGTCATGCCAGGAAATGCTTCTTGGGGATTCCTCATGTTTAATTATGGAACAGTGAGGTAAATGATCTGTTCTAGCATGAAGTCCAGACAGATAGAGCAGCAAAGAGAACAGACTACCGCAAAATCTTACAGACTTGTAACAAATTATATGTATTACTGTATATAAAAGTGGCCAAAAAATGTAAATGAAAATACTTCTCAGATGATACTGCAGGGTTATAATATAATCTGCATGTGGGCCTCCTAGTAGGAAAATTGGTAAAAATGCAAAAATAACTAACCAACTAACCAAACACACAAAAAAGAAGGAGGATGTACTTCTCCTATTCCTATGAAACAAAATGGAGTAAACTGGAGGTTCTGCATATTACTAGAACTTCTGCAAATGTTTATTAACATTTTGGTTATTTAGATAACTAAAAGTTACAACATGCCATCTGCCTGTTTGTCCAACTTCCTAGGATTTAAGATACTTTCTATTTCTGGACGTGTGGTATTTCTTTAGAAATCCAGTATTGCATTTAGATACCGAACTTTGATTTATAAATTCTTAAACCAAGATTTCTAGATTTGCCTGTAGTTGTTTTCACAAACAATTAACATACAAAGAAATAATTGGTCATGCAGTATTTTAATGTAGTGTATTATCTGTCCTTATATTTGCTCACACACTACTTCCCAGTTAAGTCACTTGCAACAGATTTGTACCTTTGCCAAGGAAATATCAGTGAAGTTGACTTAAGGTGAGTGCCACAGTAAAATTTAAGCATGAAATCAAATAGAAAATAAACTACAATTTAAACAATTACATTTTGGACAATGGAACGGGGGGGGGTATAGGTGGAAGTCTTATTTTGTTCCCTCAGAACAAATTTCCAGTATGATTTTCAAAGATCTTTGAAACAGTTCTATTGTCCACAGACAGGATTATTTCTAATTTGGGCCTGTGTATATCTCTATTTAAACCCAGAAACAAATTTGTGTTTATCTCTAACGATACACATCTAAAGGATATAAACTCATAAGCAAAGGGGGTCCAGCTGGCACAGACTGGAACAGCTGACAGCACATCCAGCATTCACAGATAGTTTCAACAACAGGAAAGTGATTTTACACATCTAGCCACGCTTTACAGTCACAGCCATTTAAAAAAATTAGGAGGATTGTATATAAGCTTCTTTTAGCCTAAGGGGTTTAGATTGCCCCCACACATGCTTTAGATGCTTGCTCTTACCACAGAGTTGGAGGGCAATTCTTCATCGCAGGACAGACCTTTCTGCCGGAGGAGGTCTGCCCGTGTGAAACCAAGAAGGCAACATCCATCAGTATGGCTGGAAGACAAGCAGGATGGCAGTTTCTGGAAGGATGTAGCTGTTAAGCTTCTACACTTGGTGTTTCTGTCCTTAAAACTCCCTGTTGACTGACAGAGAGAAAAAGGTGCAAACTTGATTTCAAAGACTGATGCTGCGATGCCGAGCAGTTTAAATGTATGAGAACGTATGAGAAGCAAACAACTCTGGCAAATGATTCAGAGCATCAACAAAAGACATTATGCACTAGATAGTCCTCAGATCACCTTCTGGACTCACTTATCTCTTTTGTAGAAATGCAAGCAAGGCTTTTAATATTTTTATGGTTTAGTGGTGTGAATGTTCTCTTCCTGTGCATGGGGCCTCACTGATGCTTCAGTTCTAATTTGGAACCCAGCACTTAATATTTAATTGCAAGAGAACACAAAACATTCACAGCTTTATTTAAAGCTTTGAGATTACAAAATTGCAATTGCTATATTGCTATTGCATTCAATCCTAGCAGCACTCCTCCACAAATGCTTTCATTTAAAATTTTTCTGGTGAACTCTTTAATCTTCTGGGGCCCATCAATCTAACTGGAAAGAGGTATTTTTGAGGAGAAATTGGGGGTCCTAGAATTAAGAAGTTGCCCTGCCCAGCTTGACAAGGTATGACTTATCCATTTCCCAAAGTTATGTAGATGTCTAGAAAGGTAAAAATAAACACAAGTCTTTCTGTTGGCACCTTCCAAAATTTGAATCACATTATAGAGCACATCAGTACTAGACAGATTTCAGTGCTAGAACTTGATATCTATCATCACCACTAGTAGCTCAAATGATACATGGAATGCATCCTCAGGAAGTGGGTAGATGGCATCAAACAAAGAGAGTTGTGAATATGCTACAGAGCAATGTTATCCTGGAGAAGGTCTCCAAAAGACTTCATCCTGGAGCCAACAAGAACTTCACAAATTTTAGAAAGGCAAAGTCCTGCGTGTAAGAAAGAATAGCCCCATAAACAGGATACCTTGGCTTTCATTTGTCTGGAAAACAACTTTGCAGAAGAGGGTCCTGTAACCTGGTGCATGTGTCAGAGTGTGCCTTTGGAGGAATGAAGGTCAACAGCACATGGTCAGACAGTCAGAAGAACAGCATAGCCATCAGGTAAATAGGAGCGATTCTTTCCCTGCACTCAGCTCCCAGATCTGGGGCACTGTGTTCAGTTTGTGTTTCCTGGTGTCTAGAAAGACAGTGACGTTCTGGGGTGAGCCTAGTGGAGAACTTTCAATATTGGTAGGACAAAATGATGTATGAGGAGAAGCTGAAAGGGTGAGGTTTGTCTAATGTGAGGATGAAATTAAAAAGTGTTTATCTTATTCTTATCTTGTTATTGTAATAAAAAGGAGATGGGTATACTATAGAAAGAGCCAGAGTCTTCTCAGGTGGGCAGAGTGAAAGACTGAGGGATAATAAGACATGGGTTTCAGCCACAGATATTTTAATTAGGTAGTAAATAGCAGGGAAAAAATCACCATCTGGGTCATCAGACATTAGCCTAGGATGCAGAGGGACTGAGAAATATCAATTTTTGGACACAATAAAAACTTCACTGGAAAAGGCCCTTGGAACCTGGATCCAACATTTGTCCTGACTGCACAGGAAGGAGAACCAAAGAACTGCCTGAGATGCTTTCTAAATCACAAACTCTATTCCATTTCGAGTATACCATTAAACCATGGGGCAACAAAAAATGTTGGCTTATTCGAGCAACATACCTGCTCTTCCACAGTGTTCTCTGGTGACAAGCTCCACCAAACAGCGCAGCCATGTCATCAGACGCCGAGATGGCCATTTTTGGGGAGGCAGCTCCTTACCTGCGGAAGTCAGAGAAGGAGAGAATCGAGGCCCAGAACAAGCCTTTCGATGCCAAGTCATCCGTCTTTGTGGTACATGCAAAGGAATCCTTTGTGAAAGGGACAATTCAGAGCAGGGAATCAGGGAAAGTCACTGTCAAGACTGAAGGGGGAGAGGTGAGTGAAATGCAAGATTTACAAACAGCATTTCCTTCCCACTGTGGATTCTTAACTGACATCCATTCATGTCCCTTCCTGCCCTCCGACAGACCCTGACTGTGAAGGAAGATCAAATCTTCTCCATGAACCCTCCCAAGTACGACAAAATCGAGGACATGGCCATGATGACCCACCTCCACGAACCCGCTGTGCTGTACAACCTCAAAGAGCGTTACGCAGCCTGGATGATCTACGTAAGTGGCAGCAGCAGCTTCCTTTGGGCAGCTGCAGGAACTGCTCTGCCAGGCCCAGGGGAAGCCAACGTGCTGTGTCCCTTCCTGGCAGACCTACTCGGGTCTCTTCTGCGTCACTGTCAACCCCTACAAGTGGCTGCCCGTGTACAACCCGGAGGTGGTGTTGGCCTACCGAGGCAAGAAGCGCCAGGAGGCCCCTCCACACATCTTCTCCATCTCTGACAACGCCTATCAGTTCATGCTGACTGGTGAGTGGCTCTGTCTGTCTCAGAGGGATTGGATCATTAAATTTTCTGAAGGGATACTCTGTCTTAGCAATATGAAGGGACTTTTTCAAGGCTTTCATGGTTCTGACACACACACCCATTACGGGGTTTACAATCTTCATAACATTGTTTCTGCTGTTTGAAATGAAAGATGCCTCAACACTCCGCAAAATGTTTTGACGTTCAGCTTGTTTCCTTTGAATGCAGGTGATTGACTTTCAGGGTGATCCCATCAAAAACACATTTTAAAAGTGTTTATGGAGTTACCCTTATAAATATGGTGATATTTTCCTAATACATCATTAGACTTTTATGTCACCCACAGCATTAATTACTGGTAACTTAAACAGGATTTTTTCACACTCATGTTTCTAAAAGGGAAATATAGTATCAGAGATAGTGTGCTGGGAAAAATGATAAGCCAAATGGACTAGGTGTAACAAGGTATAATGTCATAACCTACGTGTACTGTAATTATTTTCCATCTTTTGGCATTCTTTATTAATGAAGTGTGTATTTTCTGCCTCTTCCGCAGATCGGGAGAACCAGTCGATCCTGATCACGTACGTACACCCCCTGCTCGGGTCCCTGCGGGGCTGCCCAGGGCCAGGGCCCCTCCTGCCTGACCACACGCTCTCTGCTTCTCTCCTTGCTCTGCCAGCGGAGAATCCGGGGCTGGGAAGACTGTGAACACAAAGCGTGTCATCCAGTACTTTGCAACAATTGCAGCCAGTGGGGACAAGAAGAAGGAGGAACAGACATCAGGCAAAATGCAGGTGAGGTCCCTGCAGGGGTAGGAACCTGAAACTATCAAATTTATTCAGGAGCTAAATCACAACAAGAAGATTTCTGTTTTAGGGGACACTTGAGGATCAAATCATCAGCGCCAACCCACTGCTGGAGGCCTTTGGAAATGCCAAGACCGTGAGGAACGACAACTCCTCACGCTTTGTGAGTTCTTTCTAATGACAAAACTTGTCATTTATAAGGGAACAGGAATGTCAGAACAGATGCTGTCATTTCTGAAGTGCCACAGTCAGATGATTATTGAGCTAATATTTTCCTCATATTTTTGACAACTAAAAATTAACTAGACTCTCAAACTAAAAATATATCTTTGGAAGTGCAATACAGCACATAAAGGGGGATAACTGAAAAATGTTTAAATATCTATAATATCTATCCCCACAACTCAGAAAGTAACAGCTCACTTTTGTTTTCCACAAGACCAAAAAAAAAAAACATTTAACATTTAGACCACCAAAATCCACCTTCACAGCATGCACTCTAAATAAAAAATGGCCTTCAGTATATCTGTTTGAATTGCAACATAAATGACCCAATAAAAGGCTTTCTTGTGGTTTTCTTGTTCCTATGTATTCATGGTTATCCATTAAATAATAGTGAGTAATAAAGCTCAGATTTTTACACTAGTATTGCAAGTAGAGAGAGTTTCCTGAAATTGTTTTTGTCCTGTTTTGCTTTTTTAAAGAAGACATAAAATCCAAACAACTACTGTGTTTGAAGCCTGTCTTCTGAGGAGAACATCTTAGTGAAATTTAAAAATGCTTTTTTTTTTCTTTCCCCTCTAAAGGGCAAATTCATTCGAATACACTTTGGGGCCACAGGCAAACTGGCTTCTGCTGACATTGAAACTTGTAAGGCACCTCCTGATCTGATCCCATTCCTTCCTCCCCTTCTACCTCAGTGTTCCTTGTCAGGCCTAACTCTGTCCTGCCATCCTTGCCAGATCTGCTGGAGAAGTCCAGAGTCACTTTCCAGCTCAAGGCAGAAAGAAGCTACCACATCTTCTATCAGATCATGTCCAACAAGAAGCCAGAGCTAATTGGTAGGAAGTATTATAAAGTGGTTGATAAAATCTGAACGTGTTCAGCATTTATCTCCATTCTCACACCCAGATGTGTCCTATTCATCTTTACAGACATGCTCCTCATCACCACCAACCCATATGACTATCAGTTTGTAAGTCAAGGTGAGATCACTGTTCCCAGCATTAACGACCAGGAGGAGCTGATGGCAACAGATGTGAGTGTCACAGAGCACACTGGTGTGGTGAAAGTTCCTTTTAATGGCCCAGAGGTTTATTTGTCTGGTTCTGTTGCCAGAGTGCCATTGACATCCTGGGTTTCACTGCTGATGAGAGAACAGCCATCTACAAGCTGACAGGGGCAGTCATGCACTATGGGAACCTGAAGTTCAAGCAGAAGCAGCGTGAGGAGCAGGCAGAGCCTGATGGCACTGAAGGTAACAGCAAAATCTAGAACTCTCAGTAACAGAACCAGTTACACAGCTGGCAGTCAGTATTCAGGTATTTTGCTCCAATTTACTTTCATAAAGACATAGATCTCAGCTTCCAGAATATTCTAAATTTCCCTGTAAGATATCACAAAATTTCACTGCTGAATCCTACAGCTACATCTTACAGGAGATCCACTTTCAGTTATCACTTCTCCTCTGTCACTGTCTCCCTCTCTCTGTTATCAGTTGCTGACAAGGCTGCCTACCTGATGGGTCTGAACTCAGCAGACCTGCTCAAGGCTCTCTGCTACCCCCGAGTCAAAGTGGGGAATGAATACGTGACCAAGGGCCAAACGGTGCAGCAGGTAACAACCAGCTTTGGAAGCTCTTTCTTAATTTACTTCTTACTGTGTGCACTGTTTTCCTTCTGCTCTATTCTTCTTTGTTTTAGGTGAACAATTCAGTGGGTGCACTGGCAAAGGCTGTCTATGAGAAGATGTTCCTGTGGATGGTTGTTCGCATCAACCAACAGCTGGACACGAAGCAGCCCAGGCAGTACTTCATTGGTGTGCTGGACATTGCTGGCTTCGAGATCTTTGATGTAAGGAACACTGAAATCACAGGATAATCTTGAAAAGGCAGTTAGGCATCAACTGAAACTGGTCACTTATTGTAGGCAGTTTTTTTTCAAACATTCCATTCACTTGCCATTTCAAATTAGTATTGCATTTTTTTGAAAATTTGTTATTTTCTGGAAATCTTTTCCTTCCTTTTATATCTCAGTGTTTTTATTCCAGCTCAATCTGTGAGCTTCAATCGATCTTCATTTAATAGCTTTATGTGAGACACAAGGAAGAAGCATCTGCCTTTTCTATAATTAGCACAAATGTTGAAGCTTTTCAACAATTTGAACTTAATATTAAAAAAAATCCACTTACAAACAATGCATAAATACCCAAGGTACAATATTACAGAATGTAAGAAGAGAAAGGTAGACTTAGGTCTCACACAAAAGTTTGTCAAGGCTTTGGAAAAAGAGAGCAATATATACATCCTTTGCTTCTTAAGAGCTGAAGGGTGATTCCAACAGGAAGAGTATATCCGCTGCTTTAATTGAAACTGAGAAGTTCTATAGATATTTGTGAAATGTATCTGAGTCCAAGCCAGGAGTGGCAAGCACTGACAATGTCTAACTTTTTGTTAGGGCAATGGGAAAATTCACACAATATGAGAAAAAAATAGGGATGTAAATTGTGCCTTGATAGGTATAAGACTACCTAACAATTTGGAAATTTGATTTAAAAATAAATAATGTATTTAAACATCATGCAAGTAGCAAAGAAAAAAAAAAAAAAACAAAGCAAATATAACCCCACCAACCAAATAAAAAACCTTTAAAAATAGTTAATTCGATGTTTTACATTAAAAAAATATTTGTGTTAATTTGGCATCCCTGCATAGGTTTCTGAGTCTGAAGAAGAAAACCATACAGGCAGTTCTTCCTCTGGAGAATGAGTAAATCTTGTCTTTGCATTGTCTTTGGGCAGTTCAACAGCCTGGAGCAGCTGTGCATCAACTTCACCAATGAGAAGCTGCAACAGTTCTTCAACCACCACATGTTCGTGCTGGAGCAGGAGGAGTACAAGAAAGAGGGAATTGAGTGGACATTCATTGACTTTGGGATGGACCTGGCTGCCTGCATTGAGCTCATTGAGAAGGTGTGTTGATTACATTTAAGATTTAGTTATCATCTTTGTGACAGAATTGCAGCATTTTTCTTTATCCTTCGTTTTTCTTGCTCTAATGCTTCATAAACCTATCTATTATTATCCATTTGTGTTCCTGGCTCTTTCTATTTGAAGTACCTTTTTATTTCAAATATGGCACATATTCAGGAAGTAAGTTCTAAGCACCTTTGTGATTAGGCTACAAATGAAGTACTTTTAGGTTACCATTAACTGTACTGCTATGCATTTCAAAAAAAGTTAACTGTAATTTTTCTTGTATGGCAATAGAAGAATTAATGTAATCACACATAACTGGATGACAAGGATTCTCTGTAGATGTGTTTTCTAGACCACAAATATGAAAGATCTCTTTTGAGGAATCTAGACACTATTTCAATATTATGATTTCCATATTCATACTGTGATTTCTGAAACTTAATTTCTAAGAAAAATAATAGGTGCGTATAGAAAAAAGTACTGATTTAATAGGGATCAGTAAAGACATCACTAAGAGTAGACACTGTTTTTGGGCAACATCATCTTATATAGGAACAGAAAGACAGATACATTGTAAAAAAAAAAAAAAGAGGAGGATGTAGCTGAAAGATCTGTTGATCTGTGGCAATAAGGTCAATTATAGTAAGACACCTTCGACTATACAAATTACTTTGTGAAAATAGTAATGTAAAAACAAATCATCTTTCAATTCATCAGTTTCAAAATTACTCAGAAAATGTTGTTTGATTATTGTGACACTACCAGTCATGAAATGCATTAGTCAGACACAAATTCACATTTTGTCTGGAACCAAGACTGCAAAAATTAACAAAGATTTGAACCACTTTTGATCCAAAAATTCCATCAATTTCTCAGTTTTGTCTGTCTCCCTGCAGTCCCCTTCTGAAGGTAGATCTGTATTTTATCACTGCTATTTTTTGCTGTTTCCCCCAGCCCATGGGCATCTTCTCCATCCTGGAAGAGGAGTGCATGTTCCCCAAGGCAACTGACACCTCTTTCAAGAACAAGCTCTATGACCAGCACCTGGGCAAGTCCAACAACTTCCAGAAGCCCAAGCCTGGCAAAGGCAAGGCTGAGGCCCACTTCTCCCTGGTACACTACGCTGGCACAGTGGACTACAACATCACTGGGTGGCTGGAGAAGAACAAGGACCCCTTGAATGAAACTGTCATTGGGCTGTACCAGAAATCATCTGTGAAGACCCTGGCCTTACTCTTCGCTTCTGCTGGAGGAGAGGCAGGTCAGTTCTCTGAAATGTCATCTCTTTGATGCACAGCAACTGAGCCCCAAAGCAATAGATTTTATCTTCATTATCTTCATTTTATCAGAGGCCAGTAGTGGTGGTGGTGGTGGCAAGAAAGGTGCCAAGAAGAAGGGTTCTTCTTTCCAGACTGTCTCAGCTCTTTTTCGGGTATGTAAACACCTTATCTTTTCATTTATGCAAAGAATTATTCGGCATTTTTAACTGGTTCAGACACAGTAAAGAGGTGAAAAACCCCAACCAACAAATCAAAAGAGATTCAAAATACATATGACTTCTCTTTAGACCATCATTAAAGATAAAAATAAACAGAAATTTTCTCATAAAAAGTGCCTGCTTTCTATCCTTCATTGGATTGATTCTTATGCTACATGATAGTGTTTAATGTTCAGAGTCAGAGGGGATTGAGCTATTGACTGAGGTATTCTCAGCTGATAACTTTCAGTATCTCCATTGATGGACCTTTCATGCTAAGGTAAAAAAACACAAAGGGTCACTTTTTCCACATTTCTTACACATATTTACTCAGTGATGAACCCACAGGAGAACCTGAACAAGCTGATGACCAATCTGCGGAGCACTCACCCCCATTTTGTGCGCTGTATCATCCCCAATGAGACTAAAACACCTGGTAAGATGCTCAAGTAGGAAGAGGCTTTGCTCTGGCACATCCATTCCCCTCTGCACTGGAATCTGTGCCATTCCTTTGTGCTCTGCTCTGCATTGCTCAGGTGCCATGGAGCACGAGCTGGTGCTGCACCAGCTGCGCTGTAACGGCGTGCTGGAAGGGATCAGGATTTGCAGGAAAGGGTTCCCCAGCAGAGTCCTCTACGCTGACTTCAAACAGAGGTAAGAGCTATGAAATGAAGAGTGTCATGTGTCTTCACCGACCGCTGTCCATCACACAACTGAGTTTTACAGGGGTCTCTGAGTACAGAAGCTCAGTAGAATGACACAAGGCACTGATTACAAGATTAGTAAAAGCAGTTTGGGACGTGGTTGTAACATGTTCTCACATAAGAATTACAAACTCACTCAGAGTTCTTTGGTCATTGTATCAGCCACAAGTTTCAGGGGATGAGGCTTTCCTCCTATACGAGTAGTGGCAATGTTCCTCTGCAGCAATTTTCTACAGCATAGTTTAAGTAAAAAAAGATATGGATTGAAGTGACTGGAGATCAGTGTCCTCTTTTCATCTGTGACTGGAAAAGTTTCCTTGATTCTGTTACCAGGTTAGAACTTCAAGATAAAGGTGTCTCTAAACAAAGGGACGAAATTCCATCTTCCTGATTCTGCTGGTGTTGGTTTCAATAAACAGTATAACCTTATGACTTGGCATTGTCTTCTTTCATATTTCCTCTAATTCCACAGATACAAGGTGCTTAATGCCAGTGCCATCCCAGAGGGACAGTTCATCGACAGCAAGAAGGCTTCTGAGAAGCTCCTTGGGTCAATCGATGTGGACCACACCCAGTACAAATTTGGACACACCAAGGTACAAACCCCCCACTCCCTCACTCCCTCTGGGCCTGTGCTTTGCCCTGCCTGACAGTGGTGTGCTGCAACATTCCCTCTCTAAGGTGTTCTTCAAAGCTGGGCTGCTGGGGCTCCTGGAGGAGATGAGGGATGAGAAGCTGGCACAGCTCATCACCCGCACACAGGCCGTGTGCAGGGGTTACCTGATGAGGGTGGAGTACCGGAGAATGGTGGAGAGAAGGTACACATTCCTCATCCTCAGTTAAACTCCCTGTGCTTGGGGGAAAGTGTTGGCACTTTTCAGACTGAAAATACTCATTGTACATTTGAATTGTGCTTCAGGGAGTCCATCTTCTGCATCCAGTACAACATTCGTTCCTTCATGAACGTCAAACACTGGCCCTGGATGAAGCTGTTCTTCAAGATCAAGCCCTTGCTGAAGAGTGCAGAGTCTGAGAAGGAGATGGCCAACATGAAGGAAGAGTTTGAAAAAACCAAGGAAGAGCTTGCGAAGTCTGAGGCAAAGCGGAAGGAGCTGGAGGAGAAAATGGTTTCTTTACTGAAGGAGAAAAATGACCTGCAGCTCCAAGTGCAGGCTGTGAGTATCACCATTTATTTCCCACTCAAAAAAGGCTTATCTTTTGCAGACAGAAAGTCAGACAGATCTTCTATGAACAGATGTTAGGTATTTGTTAAATTATGGATCATATTGAACACAAAGCTGGAGAAACTAGTGTCTTACAATAGCATGGTGAACTCAGCTAGTAGAAGAAGCAAGGAGCTACAAGTGGGAGTAGGGGTCCTGCTTTCTGGGAAAGCCACCATCTGTAAATAGCCAAGATTAAATACTCAGGACAAGACTGTACCTGCACCCCCTAACTCCATGTGAGCAAGTGGGTTCTGCCAGCAGTAGCTCTATCTCATCAGGATGAATTGATTTTGGACAGTAAGTCCTAGAATTCAAATTGGTGGAGGTAAATTCAGCCACTTAATAACAAATGGTTAATTGCTCACCCAGGATATGGGAAATACGGCTTGAAATTTCTCTTCAGCCTAAAAAGGAATTAACCCAGAGGTCCTGCTTCAGAACTATAGTCTAATGTCCCAGGCTTGTGCTGTTTGAGGGACTGGACTATACTGAACGATTCTATTGCTCCCTTGGAAAATGAAAATAAACAGGTAGATACACCCTGCCGCAGGCCAACATTGAACCTCTCTGGGATGTCCGAGTCCTATCCATCCTGCTTTAATCCAGAAACCATTCTTGTAAAGCCTGTATACAAAATTTGGAGAATATCTGTATTTAAAATAATATTAACCTATCATCTCTGAGTAGGCAATTCTTACCTTTATATTATTCAGACATAATTTAGTACAATGCACAATAAATATTTGAGCAAAATATTTCATTTCTGAGTACTTAAATGATTTGCACCTGCAAGCTGGGTTTTTATCATATGCCATATGTGCTAGATTTCTTAATAACAATACCCCATGTACCTTACAGGCACATAAAAAAAAAACTAAAAACACCTTCCAGAAAGCAAAGTCACTGGTTAGTATGCATGAAGGAAAAAGCTTGAAAATCCATTTCACGGGAAATTAGTGATGGAAATGAGACTGCAAAATTTTTGATGCCTTTAAGTGCATGAGATATTCTCACAAATGCAAATCTCGAGAAATATTTTTGAATGAAAAAAAAAAAAAATTAAGGCTTCCAAAGAGAGATTTTGCAGATCCATTTCCCAGACAGAAAATCTGACAACATTAAGCTCTTTGATTGGAAAGACTTTTTCAGAAATGCCTTATACATCTGCCAACTTAGTAAGATAAAAGATTCAAAACATTATAAACACATAAAATCTGTGTCACCCCCACAGGAAGCAGATAGCCTGGCTGATGCTGAGGAAAGGTGTGACCAGCTCATCAAAACCAAAATCCAGCTGGAAGCCAAAGTTAAAGAAGTGACTGAAAGGGCTGAGGATGAGGAGGAAATCAATGCTGAGCTGACAGCCAAGAAAAGAAAACTGGAGGATGAATGCTCAGAGCTGAAGAAAGATATTGATGACCTTGA